>OY282525.1:10932675-12132675 GCA_958296335.1 Urtica urens
TTAATTGTGCCCACACACAAATTCTTCTAAACCTCTAGACTCATGTAATAGAAATCTTAGATTTTTCGAGTTCACGTTTCGGTGTGAAGGTAACGAGCAAGAGAAGAATAACCTTTCTAAAGACTCCTATAAATTAAAGGTACAATAAAGGTTAGTATTCATGCACTTTAAATAATTTTTTTAATTGATACATGTTTATGCACTTTGCCTAGGTTAGTAAAATTGTTTTACTTGTAAAGAAATTTTATATTCCGCCATTAATATGATTAATGATAATTTTTCTTAACCCTAGATCTATTCCAACAATATGCAGTTAACATTAGTGTTGGGGATCGCGAGTTGCAAACAACAAGTACAATCCTCCCACTTAGTTTTTAGAATTGGCATATCTTCTCTTGTACGTTTGGAAACATGTTTCCTTGAGTATACAGAGATAGAGTGGAACACTAAAAAAAGAGCCCTAAAATCGGTATTTGTAAGGGGAGAGCAGTGTTAATGCACTAAGGCACAATGAACGTACTCGGATTTTTTTCTAATTAATTTTTCCTAAGGAAAGTGTGTGAGATACAAAGTCTCACTTTTGCACTTGGAAGTTTTTGAGATTCTAAATCTCTCTAAATTAATTGTCTTCTTGTCGTCTTCCTTCAAGGTATATTTATGGCGGTTGAGCAAGTGAACGTCGATAAGACACGGTTGCATCAATAAGAGGGGAAGAACCTACGAGTCCTAAATTCGGATTAAAAATCCTGGACTCGCGGACTGCCGTACACCTCGGACTTAAAACGTAATAAATGACACATCCGGTATCCGATTTATCTGAAACTAATTGCATTGGATAGCTAACATCTGTACTTTTAATTTGGTTCAAGAACCACTAATTTTCAATCTATGAGCCATATGTTAGGCTCATTTTACTGAGCCATAACAAGTTGTTCAGAAATTGAAAAACAATTAAAACGTACGTTGGATCAAGGTGTACAAAAAAGAATTTTATTGAAGTCTTTTATTTATTTGTTTGATTTTAATTTTGTGTGATATTAACATATTAATGATTTACACAAAATAAAATAATCAATATATATATATATATAACATTCGATAAATAATTTAAATTAGAAATATAATGAAGCTAGTTTAGTGATGTCTACAAATTTTCAAACTAGTCAAAAAACTATTTTTTTATTATGCTAAACATAAAATCTTGAAGAACTGATTTTAATGAGTTTATATAGCATCCCTAGCAGATATACAATCAACATGTTATTTATTATAAAGTCATACACAATAAAATAAAATATTGAACAAAATGTTCAACATCTAAGCAAATTTCAGAAACAATTTCTTTTATTATAGTTTTAAAAACATGTTCATGTTTAAACTTTAACCCTGCTCTGATACCATTTGTTGGAATCGATCTAGGATTTAAAAATTAATTATCATATCAGATAAGGCGGAATATAAAAAAAAATAACACGTGTAAAACTATTTTACTACCTAGACAAAGTGCATAAACATGTTGTTAATTAAAACATATAATAAATATGAAAAATACTTACAACCTTTTCCTTGTTGCTTGATCTTGGAGTGCCATCTTGGATGAAAATCTTTCTCCTTGTCTTGCTGCCTTTCGTCTTTGGATTCTCGAGCAACCACGAAAGTTTCTACCACTAGAGTCTTCGAGCGTTTGAAGAGTTTAGCGAGTGAGCACTATTAAACAATATGAACGAATAACAATTATTGGATCATAAACTAATTCTCTAGATCAAATGAGGATTTAGGTGCCAAAATAAAATAGTATTTTAGAGAGAGAGGGAGAAGGTTGGTCGACTTTAAATCAATTTGTGAAAAAATTCAAAATCTTATTTTTACATTTTACATCAATTATCCTTAAGGAAGAAAATACCCTTTAGACCATTTTCGAAAAATACGTCTACTTCAACAATTGAAATTATTTTTACTTGGCTTCTAATTTAATAAATTCTACTCTAATGACTTGTGATAGTGACCGCATGGACCCAAATGAACAAAGCTTTAACTAGGACTCTTGGAATCAAAGTTCACAAAATTTTCCAAGTCTAGTTTAATGTCAATAGACTCCACTAAAGAGTTGACACTTAAAATCTCTCGGTTCAAATATATAATTTTTCTACTAAAAAATCTACTTATTTGTGATGAGCAGATCCACTGAATATTATCAAATGATTACCCTTCATGAATATCATCAACTAGATGGAATTTATAAAACTACCATTTTACCATTCTAGTTGTTATTTTCTCAACTCCTTTAATACTTGTGAATAAGTTAAAAACTATGTATTGATGAGGAGCTAACAAATCAAAACGTTTCATCAAAAGAATCATTTATTCTATTTAGACACCGGCCGGTACATTTATTCACAATCCAAGTAATAAATCATGAGGTGATATACATTGCATTTCAGCAATCTTGTACATGAATTCCATATCTATGAGAACTTCACAAAGTATACTCATGTCAACTTCACAACCCAATACATCACCAATGGCGCGCATCTAGTTCACAAACTTGGATTTAGAGTGTAACTTTCTCAATTTAAAATATTGAAATTATGAAATGACATGTCTCTATTCAGGATTGAGGTAAGCACGATACAATTCACACATAGTGACCTTGAGACATAAGAGGTTATATGGTTTGTTCTTACATTGTCTCTAAAGGTGCATTGGTCAATTCAGTATCTTTGGAAGATACACTGGAAGAACTATAGAGTTCCTAACTCTATATGCCTCGTAACCAAACTGTTGGAATAAGTCTAGGGTTAAGAAAAGTTTATCATTAACACATTAATGGCGAAATATAAAAATTTCTTTTACTAGTAAAATAATTTTTACTAACCTAAACAAAGTGCATATACATGTCATAACTAAAAACATTATTTAAAGTACTTGAATACTAACCTTTCTTGTATCTTCAAAATTGAAGCATCTTGAGAAAAGTGGATCTTCTTCCTTGTCTCGATTCCTTCATTTCAAATCTTGAACTTGAGAAACCTAAGATTTCTATTACAAGAGTCTATAGAGGTTTAGAAGGATTTGTGTGTGGGCACAATTAAACAATATGAACCGAGAATAATTCTTAGATCATAAGCTAATTCTCTAGATCAAGTATGGATCTAGGTGCAAAATAAAAAGGAGTATTTTCTAGAGAGAGAGAGAGAGGGTCGGACACTATTGACAGGGAGCAAGCAAAAAACAACCTCTTTTCACATCTCTATGTGATGCTCTATTTATAGGAGAAGGAAAAATCTATAAAAGTCAATTATTCATGAAAGAATAATGTATTCATGATACAATATTTGATTTTCTCTTCCCCTTTCTCTCTTAGGTTGGCCGGCCATAAATTTCCTCACTTAACACATTTGTTTCCTTCTCAAGGAAATTCATTTCCCTTTTTCTTTTGGGTGATTATCCTTTTAATTAAAGGGAAATAACACTCTCCTCTTGATGCTTGTTTGGCCGAAATTCTACCTAGAGGGGAGCTTCTAGATGCTTCCTTATTTCTTTTAAGACAATTATTAAAATACCCATTGTAGAATTATAATTGCACAAATAACGAAATTTATTTCATAATGCCTGACGACTTTTCGGCTTTAGGAAATAATTTATATTTTCATATACAAATTCTTATTTTGACATTCACATCATTTTATGTCCATGTGGACAAATATACCCTTTAAACATTTTCCGAGAAAAAATCTAGTTCAACATTTGAATTTATTTTGAGTTAGCTTCTAGTTTAACATAAACATCGTAGATTCTTCCAACAATCATACTAGGATCAATAGTTCGTTGATCCTCAGATTGTGAATATTTCCTTTTCAAGCAAACGATGAAGAGTTTGTTCACGCAAATCTACATTTGTCTCTTCGTACGTTGTTAGGTTGGATTAAGGAATAAAAGACTATTTAATATCATAAGTCTTCAATCAACGAAAAAAAATGAATGAAAGTTTTAAATTTTATTAATTTAATCAACAAATTACAATAAGAACTTATGATAGATTTACATTACATCGATATGCAAATAAATTATCTTCTTATGGGCATCGCTGCCAACAAATGGTGGATCTGTTGTTTGGAGAAGTATCAAGCAATTTTGCATTGTTGACTCCACCATGGAAGCAAAATATGTGGTTGCTTGTGAAGCATCCAAAGAGGCTGTATGGCTTAGAAAATTCCTTATGTTTTGGAAGTCGTTCCAAATGACAATGAGTCCATGACACTTTATTGTGATAATAGTGGTTTGCCTAGCTTAGTAAAATTGTTTTACTAGTAAATTAATTTGTATACCATTAATGTGTTAATGATAAATTTTTCTTAACCCTAGACCTATTCCAACAAGAGATGCCCACAAGAAGATTATTTATTTAAATATCGATGTAATATAAATCTCTCATGAGTCCTTATTGTAATATGTTGATTAAATTAATAAAAGTTGAAACGTTCATTCATTCCTTTTTCGTTTCTTTGAAGATATATGATATTCAATATTCTTATAATCATTAATCAAACCTAACAATGTATGAAGAGACAAATGTAGATTTGCGTGAACAAAATCTTCATGGTCTGGTTAAAACGAAATATTCACAATATAAAGATCAACAGACTATTGATCCTAGTATGATTGCTTGGAAGAATCTATGATGTCTGGTTATGAGGCATAGAGAGTTAGGAACTCTATAGTTCTTCCAGTGTATGTTTTTTCTTAACCCTACACCTATTCCAACAGTATGTTAGTTAGTTTTTAGGTAATTTGTTAATAAACTAACTAAGTTGTTAGATATTTAATAACTTCATTTACTTTAAATAACAAACTACCTAAAAAATTAACAAAATTTTTGCAGCCCATTTTTTCTAATTTATTTTATTATTATTTTTTTACCTTCTAAAGGTCGTCGCTTTTAATGGCAAAATAAATCTTTTTTTACCCTTAAAAGCGACTATAGATGCGACTAGTCGTTTCTAATTTTGTCGCTTCAAAGTCTTTAGAAGCGACTCTTTAGAAGCGACAAAGTCACTTTTTAAAGTCATTTAGAAGCGACTTTTAGGCCTTTAGAAGCGACTTTTGTCGCTTGTAAAAACGTTTTTTGTCCTAGTGTGTTAAGTCTACTTGTCAACCATTCCCCAGAGTTTGATCGGACTCTACCGATGTGATTTCTTTTTTCCTGACGATTGTTGTCGTGTGAAAAAATTTTGAGTTGTCATCTCCATTCTTGAGCCATATATCCCTTAATATTTGTCTCCAGACTTTACTTGAATGCTTTCGAGTTCCATAAGCTCTGTTTTGAGAAACATGGAGCTCTTAGTAAAATACTGAGGTTTATATAATGTATTGCATAATGGGTATTGATGGTTTACAATACTCTGACGATTGCTTTTTATATCTGTCATATTAGGGCAACGGTATTAAAATAATAAAGAATGAAATTAATTATGTAGCTTCTGCAAAACATCCTGCGTAACCAAATTTGTCCTTGACGCCACGCTCTCAGCATCGTCGGCCTCGACAGGTGGCTGCATTTTAGAGGCTGCAATTGTTGCACCATTAATCACCAGTAGGAAAACCAAATAAGATATAATTATGCTAAGAAAGTATGGAAATCAAATACAAAAATAAGTATGGAAATCAAATAGGAAAATAATTATGGTAAGAAAGACATGTATGAAAATATTAGTTTATTGTTAAACTATAGAGAACTGAGGAGTCCCTATTTTAACTCGGAGAGTGCACTCATGACCTCCTCCTGGTCATGGATCCAAAGACTTTCTCAGCGGCGCCCCACGAGGATGAGGGCCACCGATCGCAATGATTGGCCTTATCTGGAACGTCCAGGGGTTGGTTAACCTCGGGACGAAGGGAACCCTGCGGTCGCACATGCTAAAATTTAAGCCCGATTTCATTTTCTTATCGGAAACTAAATTGAAGAAGTGTTCGGCCTAGCGGATCCGGTTGCTGTTGGGATACGATGGGTGTTTTCGGTGGATAGAGTGGGGCGCAATGGAGGACTCTTGCTTCTATGGAGGGATTCTGTCCGATTCGCGTTGGGATCCTACTCGAGGTTCCACGTTGAAGGATCGCTTACGGAGGAGGACGGGAGGTTGACGCGCTTCCTGGGCCTGTACGGTGACCCGGTCGCTGCGAGTATGAGGTGCTCTTGGGACCTGATCAGGTGGGTGGTCGGGTCGGCCCAGGGGCCCTGGCTTGTTGGTGGGGATCTGAACGAGGTTCTGGAGACCAGCGAGCTGAGTGACGGCAGAGCCCGAGATCCCTATCTCTTGGAAGCTTTCCGTCACTTGCTGCAGGATTGCGATCTCGTCGACCTTGGCTTTGAGGGCAGGGAGTTCACTTGGTGTCAGAGCTCCGCCCCTAATTGTGTACAAGCGAGGCTGGACCAGTGTCTTACTAACTCGGCTTAGGTGAGGCTGTTCCCAAGTGCCAAGGTCCATCACCTGGATTTTTGGAACTCGGATCACATGCCCTTGCTCATCTCCACGGGTGGGAGGCAGTCCTCTACGCGACAAGGAAGTCATGGAGGTTCTTCTACGAGGAGGCATGGTGTGACGAAGAAGAGTGCGGAACGCGTTCGTCGGGCGTGGGAGGCGGAGGGGAACAGATCTTCCATGGGGTCCCTCCTCCGGTCTATTAAGAAGTGTAAGGACAGCCTCACAGAGTGGAACAAGGGGAAGAAGGCCGACCTCAAGGCAAGGATCGAGAGGCAGCGTGAGGTGGTTCGTCGAGCGGGGGATACTCGCTCGGCTAAAGACCGGGGGGCTCTTGATAAGGAAACCCGCCAACTCGACGCGCTCCTTGAGAATGAAGAGAGATATTGCTTGGCTGAAGTGTGGCGATAAGAACACAACCCTCTTCCACCGGAAAGCTTTCTCTCGGCGGAAGAGGAACGCGATTTTGGGTCTATTCGACGAGTCAGGCGTCTGGGTGCAAGGAGTCGGGGGGGTTGAGGGGGTTATCGCCTCGTACTTTCAGGAGATCTTTACCTCCTCCTGCCCATCCCCCGAGGCGATGGCGGTGGTCCTTGAGGGGGTGACCTTGAGGGTGTCGGAGCGTATGAACGAGAAGCTCCTCATTCCGTTTGACGAGGAAGAGGTGAATGAGGCTCTCTTTTTGATGGCCCCGCTAAAGGCGCCGGGAGGTGACGGGCTGCCGGCTTTCTTCTTCCAAAAGAATTGGGTTGTGGTGGGTCCCCGAGTCACGAGAATGTGCTTGGGCGTGCTCAATAACGGTGATCCGGTGGATGACATTGACACGGGGATCACTCTCATTCCAAAGATCGATAAAGCATCCAAGGTTAGTGAGTTTCGTCCTATTAGCCTTTGTAATGTTGTGTATAAAGTGATCTCGCGTTGTATTGTTTGGAGATTGAAGAGAATTATGGTGACCGTTATCTCGGAGAACCAAGGGGCGTTCGTGGGGGACCGTCAAATCTTTGATAACGTGATGGTGTGCTTTGAGGAGATCCACTCTATGATGAGGGGTAGGTTCGGGAATGGAAAATGGGAGGCCCTCAAACTTGATATGGCCAAAGCTTACGATCGGGTGGATTGGACATTCCTCGAGGCCATGATGTTGAAGTTGGGGTTCAAGGAGGTGTGGGTGGACCTAATCATGCGGTGCGTCTCGTCGGTGCGGTTCTCCTTCAACATCAACGGAGAGGTGAGGGGCTGCGTGACGCCGCAAAGAGGTCTAAGGCAAGGGTATCCCCTTTTTCCCTTCATTTTCCTCTTTTGCTCGGAAGGCCTATCATCTCTCCTTCGGGATCGGGAGCGGTCGGGGCTGATCAATGGTGTAAAATTCGGGCGCAGGAATCTGAGGGTCTCCCACCTCCTCTTCGCTGACGATAGCCTCATCTTCTTCAAAGCGGCGGCGGAGGAGGGGAGAGTCATTGAGGATTGTCTTTCGGCGTACTCCAAGGCTTCGGGGCAACTTATCAACTTCTCTAAGTCGAATGTTTGCTTCGTGTGCCATGTGGAGGATGGGGAAAAGGTGCTCGTTGCGGCTAGCCTCGAAGTTCCCATCACAGCTTGTCACCACCGCTACCTCGGGCTCCCCACCTTTACTAACAGGAAGAAGGTTGATCTCTTTGCCTTTACCAAAGACCGCATTTGGGAGAAAATCAAGTCGTGGCGTGGGATCCACTTCTCGCAAGCGGGCCGGGAGGTCTTCATCAAGTCTATCCTTCACGCCATCCCGAGCTACGTGGCTAGCATTTTCCGCCTCCCGAAGTCACACATCAAAGTCATCCATAAGGCGGTCGCTAAATTTTGGTGGGGAAGTTGCGGGACTGGTCATAAAATCCATTGGTGCAAATGGAAATTCCTCGTCCACCACAAAGAGGTGGGCGGCCTTGGTTTCCGGGACCTTGAAATATTCAACCAAGCTCTTATTGGAAAGAGTGTTTGGCGTCTCTTTTGGCGGCCCGAGAGTCTCGTCAGACGGGTCTATCGCGAGTGTTATTTTCCCGACGGGGATCTTCTAGGGGCTAAATGTGGGTCCAATGGGTCCTCGATGTGGATGGGCCTCGTGTGGGGAAAGGAGATCGTTAAGGCCGGCACTAGATGGAGGATAGGCAATGGGGAGTCTGTCTTGGTGCCCAAGGATAGGTGGATCTCTCGGTCCCTCACCTTCTCCTTCGTTGATCCCCCCCCCCCGGTTACCCGAGGACATGAGAGTCGCGGAACTCAAAAATCACGATGGGGATTGGAATGAAGCCTTGGTCCGAGCCATGTTCGTCCCGTAGGATGCGGAGGCCATCCTCGAAATCCCGACGAGCGGTATAGGGGCTGCCGACGTATCGAGATGACATTATACTAAGGACGACAATTACTCGGTCAAAAGCGGGTATAGAGTAGCGATGTCCTCCCACATTTCCCCTAGCTCCTCGACCCGGTCCTCGACGGCGTTGTGGTGGGCTAAGATTTGGAAGCTCAACGTCCCCCCGAAAGTGAAGCTTTTCGCGTGGCGGGTTTGCAAGGAGTGGATCCCGGTCCGCACCAAGCTCGCCCAACACAAGATCACTCTTGACAAGAGCTGCCCGTGTGTCTTTCCAGCCCCGAAACGGTGTCGCATGCGATTTGGGAATGCAAGTGGACCCGGAAAATTTGGAAGCTAACAAAGTTTGGGGGGCTGGTCAAGAGCCTTCGGGGGGGCGACGCCTTGAGCATCCTCGCCCATGTGGGAGCTTCAATCGAGGTTAGTACAATTGATGTCTTTGTCTTCTTGGTTTGAAATATTTGGAATCATAGAAATAAGGTGCTCGCGGGTGAGAAGAGGTGGACTTCGGAAGACCTTGTGAAAAGGGCGGGGGGCTTTCTTGCCGCCTACAGGGGGGCGATCTGTGGCCCGAGGCGCGGCGGGAGGGATCCTCAGGGGGGGGGGGGGGGAGCTTGGCTTCCTCCGGCGGAGGGGTTCCTCTCGGTTTGCGTGGACGCATCTATTAATGAGCGAGCGGGCTATTTTGGGATGAGGTGCGTTGTTCGCGACAATAAAGGTCTCGTCGTCGTGTTGGAAATTACGTCCAAGAATCGCAGGCTCTCCCCGCTTCTTGCCGAGGCCTTGGCTATCCTTCGGGGTGCTAGGCTGGCCGTCTCCATCGGAGTGCGCAAGGTGATTTTACAATCGGAATGTCTAACGACGATTCGGGAGTTGAAGCGCCAATCGGGTGGCTTGACGGAGCTGGGTACCATCACCAACGACATTTATGAGGTTTGTGCAAACTTTTCGAGTGTTAGTTTTGATTTTCTCCTTCGTGGTTGTAATTTGGTTGCCCATAATCTTGCTCACTATACCTTAAAGATTGGGTCGGAGATTAATTGGGTGAGTTTAGTCCCACCTTGTGCTTTAGTGGAGGTCTTGAAAGATCAAAACTCTTGTTTGTAACCACGGTATTCATCCGTGATTTAAGTGAGGGCTTTTAATATATCTTCTGTAGTACTACCCACGTTTTCTCAAAAGAAAAAAAAAACTCGGAAAGTGCATCAGACTTGTGAATAGGAAATAATACGTGTATATGTGTAGCTAAGTATAGCTAAACTCTTTATTCTTTTTATTAAAATTGATATGGGTTTATTTTGTAATTAATCATTCCAAATATCTATCAATTATACATCAATTATAATCGTGAGCATATCTATAGAATAGAATATGTTTATTCTAAGAAAAAAAAAATATCGTTTATGACGTTTGTTACTGTAGAAAGCCATGCGCATAAACGAAGTTCATAATGTATTTAAGAATAAGATGAAGAAACTAACAAAGAGTCAGCTGTAACAAGCTGGATCTCATTATTCAGACAAAAAAGGAGGCAAATGTTGCAGTTGGGCCGTGAGTTGAGTTATACAGTGTTATTATGGTCACGTCCATTTGTCACATTAAATACACGCATTACACGTGTAACCATTTGACCCACATATTTGTATCGTTTTCAATTTGAGAGATAAATAGCAATTGAATATTTCTTTTATCATAAATAAGAGTGACATTAATGCTCAGGGCGACTGAAACTTACCAACTAAGTATAATTAACAATCAGGTTATGTTACTATTACTAAGCTCATCTCCAACGGTACTATAAAATATCAAATTTAGTGTGGAAAATATTTTAATTTGTAGTATTTTTCATACTCAATTTGGTGTTTCAATTGTACTATATTTTTCAACTAAATTTAGTGTTAAAACAGTATCACGCCATATTTGACGTGATGGTTTCACACGGCAAATTTTTTTAAAAATTATTTTATATTTATAATTGCTTAAAAATATATATATTAATAAAAAATATAATTTAATAATATAATAATGATGAATATTATTTTTGGTGTTAGTGTTATTTTTTTAAAATAAGCGATATGGAAGATGGATTATATAACATGATCTTTGTAATTATTCACATGTTCTTTTTTAAGGAATTATTCATGAAGTTTATAAACACAGAATATAAGACTGAACGACTTAACCTTTTCTCATTAGAATACACAAATATATATACAAGTGCATGATAACTAACTCGAGATTTACACGGAGATAACACATGAACAAACTCGAGATTATTTACGTAAGATCTAAGCTAACAAACTCCTAGTATTATGGACGTGATAATAGACTCAATATTAGAGTAACTTACACGTAAATAGTAACTGATAATGACCTAATTCCAACACTCCCCCTCAAGCTAAACTGTATACATTAAATAAGTTTAGCTTGCAACATAAGTCATTAAACAAAGGTGACGGAAGAGCCTTTGTCAAGATATCAGCAATTTGTTGACGTGAAGGAATGTGATGCAGTTTGATGTCTTCATTTTCAATCTTCTCACTGATGAAGTGTTTGTCGATCTCAATATGCTTTGTGCGATCGTGGTGAACTGGATTCTTCACAATGCTGATGGCAGCTTCATTATCACAATGTAGATGAACTTGTTGTTCACTAGGAATCTTGAGACTGTTGAGCAGACGTCTGAGCCAAATTCCTTCACAGATGCCTTGAGCTAGGGACCTATATTCTGATTCTGCACTACTGCGAGCGACCACAGATTGTTTCTTGCTTCTCCACGTGACTAAATTTCCATAGAAAAACGTACAATAACCAGATGTTGATCTACTGTCCGTCTGAGACCCTCCATAATCCGCATCTGTGTAGACTTCTATGCGTTTGTTGGAAGACTTTCTGAAGAGGAGACCTTTGCCTGGCGATCCCTTGAGGTACCTTAGTATTCTGAAGACAGCTTCCATGTCAGGTTGCTTGGGATTGCTCATGAACCGGCTTACCATACTCACTGCAAACCCTATGTCTGGTCTGGTGTTAGCTAAGTAGATCAGTTTCCCAACCAAGCGTTGATATCTTCCTCGATCTACTTCTTCGTCAGAATCAGCTGCATTTAACTTGAGTTTTGGTTCCATAGGAGTATCTGACGGTTTACAACCACTCATTCCAGTTTCGTTGAGAAGGTCGAGGGTGTATTTCCGTTGAGACACACAGATACCATCCTTGGATCTGAGAACTTCCATACCAAGGAAGTATTTCATATTTCCCAAGTCTTTAACCTCAAATTCCTTTGCAAGAATATTCTTGAGATTATTAATTTCATCCTCATGATCGCCTGTGATTACAATATCATCCACGTAAACACTGAGAATTGTAAGTTTACCATATGCACCATGCTTTGAGAAGAGGGAATGATCAGCTTCACTTTGAGAGTATCCAACCTTCTTGAGTACCATTGAAAATCTGCTGAACCAAGCCCTAGGGCTTTGCTTGAGGCCGTAGAGACTTTTCTTCAATTTCCAGAATTTTCCTTGAGAGTGTTGATTCTCAAACCCTGGTGGAATATCCATGTAGACTTCTTCTGTTAGCTCTCCATTCAGGAAGGCGTTCTTGATATCAAGTTGGTGTAGAGGCCAGTCATGATTAGCTGCTAGTGAGAGTAATACTCGTATAGTACTTTGCTTAGCAACAGGGGCAAATGTCTCTTGGTAATCAATACCATAAGTTTTAGTAAACCCTCTAGCAACTAACCTGGCTTTGTATCTCTCAATAGACCCATCTAAGTTGTGCTTGATAGTGAACAACCAACAACATCCCACAGTTCGTTTTCCAGGTGGCAGTGAGATGATATCCCATGTCTCATTCTTCTCTAGGGCTCGAATCTATTCATACGTAGCTTGCTTCCATTCTGGCTTTCCTAGGGCTTCACTGATTGGGGATGGAACCTGATCTTGATCAATCTGAGTGAGGAAGGCTTTACAGCTTGCTGAGAGATGACCATAGTACACGAAGTCTTCCATCTGGTATGGAGTGTGAACTCTAACAGGCTTTCTCAATGCAATTGGTAAGTGATCATCATGCAAAGAAGGATCTGATAAAGTGTTACCTGGAGTTTGCTTGTCTGGCAAGGGACTCAGAGTCAATGATGTGCTTGCTTCAGTCTCAGTTGGATCCTGTAAGGTAACTTTGTCTGGGATTGGCTCTACATGAATACACTCACTAACAGGGATTTGGACTTTTTCCTGAGATTCTCTAATTTTCTCCCCCTGAATTGAAGTGTAGAAAGGACAATTGTCTGTTAATGTGATGTCCATAGTGTGGAAATATTTTCGGAGAGTTGGTGAATAACACTTGTAAGCCTTCTTTGATGATGAGTATCCTAGGAAAATGCATTTAAGTGATCTCGGATCTAGCTTACTTTGGTCATAGAGATGAATGTATGATGTGCATCCGAAAACTTTGGGAGTAATTGATGTAAGGAGTTTAGACTCAGGATAACTTTGAAGTAACTTCTGGTAAGGAGTTGAGAATTTTAGGACTTTTGATGGCATTCTATTTATGAGATAAGTTGCTGTTAAAACTGCTTCTCCCCAATATTGTTTAGGCACATTAGTAGTAAACATAATTGCTCTAGCTACTTCTAATAAATGCCTGTTTTTTCTTTCTGAAATTCCATTTTGTTGAGGAGTTTTAACACATGAGCTGGTATGTATAATGCCATTTGAAAGGAAAAATTCTCTTAGAGTTGTGTTGGAGAATTCTGTGCCATTATCTGAGTGGAACATTTTTATTTTTGTGGAGAACTGTGTTTGGATCATTTGGTGAAACTGTTTGATGAGATTGGGAGTTTCTGATTTATTTTTCATTAGATACACCCATGAAAGTCTAGTGTGATCATCTATGAGCAATAAGAACCAATTTGCACCCGATATATTAGAAATCTTAGATGGACCCAAAACATCACTATGAATCATTGTAAATGGTTGTGATGGTTTGTATGAGTTTGGTGTATATGATGTTCTAGTATGCTTAGAGAGATGATAGAATTCACACTGCAAATGATTCCAACTTGAATTCACAAATAATGAAGGAAAAAGTTTTGAGAGATACGTGAAATTTGGATGACCAAGTTGATAATGTAACAACATGATTTTTTTCTTATTTAAGATAGAATTTGAAATGTTTGTCACCAGACAGGTAGCTTTTTCTGGGTTATTGAGTCGAAAGAGTCCAGCTTTGACTTCAGCACTGCCAATCATCTTCCCCGAGACCTTGTCCTGAAATACACAAACATCCTCAGTGAAGTGAGTAACACATTTCAAATCCTTGATTACTTTATGCACTGAGATTAAATTGCAGTTTAATTTGGGAACATAAAAAACTGAATTTAGCTGCATAGTTGATGAGATTTTCACTGTTCCAATGCCTTGAACATGAGATATAGAACCATCTGCTATGATGACTGTGATAGATTTATCACTCTCATGATAAGTGGTAAATAACTCACGGTTACCAATCATGTGGTCTGTGGCTCCAGAGTCAACTATCCAAGAGGAATCATTGTCAGATTTGGAGTGGAAAACCAGTGAGATATTACCTTTCTTAACCACGAGTGCACCATTTGTTGGGGTTTGTGAAGACTGGTTGATTAGGGATTGGAGAAGTTCGAGCTGGTCTTTGCTGAATGGAGTTGTGGAGGCTGGATTTCCCTTGTGCTCTTGCTCGGAGTTGAACCTCTTAGGCTTCCAGTCGAGTGGTTTCCCATGGATCTGCCATCAAGTATCCTTAGTGTGACCTGGCTTGTTGCAGTGATCACAATAAGGTCTTCTAGATCCCTTCATGTCTGCATAGGCTTTGGCAGCTTGGCTTTGATTGTCACCTGAGCTAGTGAGAGCTGAGGAATCATTGCTTGTTGGTGAAGCATCTCCTAACATGATTTTCCTTCGGCTTTCCTTGGGTCTGATTGAAGAAAATGCTTCTCTGAGAGATGGCAGTGGCTTGGTGTTGATGACTCGTCTCCTAGCTTCATCAAGATCCTTGTTGAGACCAGCAAAAAATTTAAAAACCCTTTTGGTCTCCAAAATTTTATTGTAAAGTTTTGCATCGTCAGCGCAGCTCCATTTGTAAGTGTCGATGAGATCAATTTTTTGCCAATTACGTGTGAGAGAACTGAAGTATTGAGTAACTGAATAATCACCTTGTTTAATTTCGTTCAAGTGACTCTCAGTTTCAAATACTTCGGAGGTGTTCTCAGAGCCGGAGAATGTGATTTTTGCAGCTTCCCAAATCTCTTCTGCTGTTGAGTAGAGCAGAAAGTTTTCTCCGATCTCAGGTGTCATGGAGTTGATTAGCCAAGACATGACGGTGTTGTTGTTGGCTTTCCATGCTTTAAATGTTGGATCGTCTTCTTTGGGAGGAATTGTTGTACCATACAGGAAATCATCTTTGCTTCTCCGACAGATAAAATCAACACAGATTGAGACCATTGTAGATAATTTTGGCCATTGAGTTTGTGATTGGTTATTTGCTGGCAGAAGTGTTCAGTGTTTGGATGATTTTGTGGGACTGTTGGCACAGGGATAATTTCGGAAGAGGATTCATTTGTGGTTACGTTGAGACCTTGCATCTGGTTTCCGTACTTCGTCATTTTTAGAGCTCTGATACCATGAAGTTTATAAACACAGAATACAAGACTGAACGACTTAACTTTTTTTCATTATAATACACGAACATATATACAAGTGCATGATAACTAACTCGAGATTTATACGGAGATAACACAGGAACAAACTCGAGATTATTTACGTAAGATCTAAGCTAACAAACTCTTAGTATTATGGACGTGATAACAGACACAATACTAGAGTAACTTACACGTAAATAGATTATCACCTAATTCCAATATGTAAAAAAGCATGTATTTCTGTAGTTTAATAATAATTATAATTCAAGACTTATCCGTCAAAATATGCGTGATATATATTTAAGAATATCAATTTCACACCTGAACTTTATTTTATAATATTTTATCCTTAGGACGAGTAAATTTTATGGTAGCTTAAATATCTTCTAATGTAGAATATATGACATATTATATCGTCTACTAACGAAAATATATAATCTTTATAATTAAAAAGTGTGAATCTGTTTTTCATGTGAAATTCTAGTTTTTGTCTTTTGTGAGAACGTTGGCTCTGGGCTAAGTCGTTCCAACAAATTAATTTAGTGTCCCGTTATGAAAAGGATGATTATTTAAGGAGGCAAAAAGATTTACAAAACTTAAATAAAAAATTCAAAGAAAAATTCTAGTTTATTGCTGCAAAGTTCCAAAAGCCTGCAAGAAATGGGAAGGTTTAATGTAACGTGGTTAAGACTTAGAGGCAGTTTGACATTGTTACGTTTGTTAATAATTTCATTCAATATATATATATATATATATAGTTTTAGTACAAATACAAAATAAAGCATAAAATATAGTAGGGGTGTGATATATTAAATGACAAATTTGAATCCACAACGATAATATAATCTGCATGTCATATACCTAATATAATGAGTTTGTAGAATATATACTATATACTACGAATTTGCTTTAATTTATGTGAATCAATAACTAATGAAGTATGTTGCGAACTATTTAATTAATTAAGCCTAATAAAAACGCACCCTCGGATTTTCAAATTGTACAAAGCATAAACAATAAAGTGATAAGAAAAGAAAATACAATTGGCAGAAAATTATATAGGGATAAATTCTTATGTTGATATAAGAACTGAAAATAAAATAAAAAACTAATGTTTGTCTATAAAATTTCCTAGAAAGGGTAAAAACTGGTAGATTCTGCATTTATAATAATCTCCATTTTTCGTCCCTCCACCAAATAATTATAAAACAAATAAATAAACCATTTTTAAAAAAAAAAATTGGTTTCCTCAAAAAAAAAATATGGACTATTTATTTCCACTCTATTTTTCTCCATGCGCAAAGTGGGAAGCATAGAAGTTTAATTGGCATGGACAGCAGAGAAATTTCATTTTGTAGATCAAAAATATGAAAAATATCCAGATTATACTCATATTTTCAACAATATTTAAAAATGGACTTTAGTCTCAAAATCGGACCAAAATATCTTTATATTCAAAATTTAAAAAAATTCCTACGATGAGATACAACGTTATATGATGAGATACGATAACTTTTTGTACGATAGGATACGATGCTATACGATGAGGTACAATGGTTTTGAAATATTTTAGTATAAGAGTATTTTGGTCCGATTTTGAAACTAAAGTCCATTTTTAAATATTTTAAAAATATAAGTGTAATCTGAATATTCTTCATACTTTTAGGTCTAAAAAATGAAATTTCTCTGAAAATATAATAGACATATAATAAATACGCAGTCGAAAATCGATTATAAAAAATTTAACGTGATTTTAACTCAAATTAAGTTACTAATGAAAAATAATAAAGTATAAAATAGTGTAACATCATCACTAATTTTATCACGCGATTATAAAATATCGAGTATATGCAAATCTTTATATAATTTATTAATTAGACTCAATTTTTTGTAAAATTATTTGCAATAGAGACGTGGACATCTTAAATCCGCCCTTTTATTCGTTTCCTCTCTTTTCCCAAAAACAAAAAGGAAGAAGCTATATTATAATGATGAAACAATGCAAACAAAATAATTTCATAAGAGAAAGAAAGAGTCTTCGTCTCTTTCTCTCTCCATATATATTTGAATATTATATAGTATACATAACATGTACATAATATACATATATATATATACATGTTTGGGTGTTATTTGACCCAACTAATATCACCCGACACGAAGAGCTCTTCGGAGAGAGAGATGTATATACATACCCACACGGAGAATATATTAATATAGAGAGAGAAAGAAATAGCTCTCTCTCTCTCTCTATATCTCTCTCTGCTGCCTGGCTCTGGAATCGAACCCGGATCCGACATTGTCGGACCACAAACCTATCTCCATTGTTAACGTCGTCTTAGCTATCTGTCTCTGATATCATTTTCGATTTCTTAGGTCTGATTTGGTTCAGAGATCTGTCTATTTCAAGAGGTATGAGTTCTTCTTCTTCGTGACGTGGATTTCTCTTCGTTATGTCATGTTCGTATATATAGCTATAAATATATTTGTATTTTGTATATACCTGGTGTGTCTAAATTGTTCGTTTACGTTTTTGCCGGTTTTATTTTTCTTTCCTTTTCTAGTTTTCGTAAAGGTTTTACTTCTTCGTTTGACTAAATTGATTAACGATCAGGTTTATCCTCGTTTTACTTTTTTTATTTATTTATTAGTATTAGTTTGTTTACGCGTAATTTGTTTCTTCGAGCGTTGGTTTAGATTAACAGTTAAGAATGTGTATACTATTTCAATAATCAATCTTCTGTATAATAATCATTTATTTTCTATGTTCTGTTCATTTTTGTCGTCTTTAACCTCTTTTGGTACGAGCCATTCTTTTTCGAACTTTACTTTCAATCTTTGGAAAAGTTAAATTTGTATTTTTCTCATTGATGAATCGCACGATTGCTATCTGGAAACTGTAGTTACAGACACAGTCTCTTCTTTTTCTCTGTAAGAATTCATTCACAGCCTCCATATTTGAGTCTTGCAAGTATTACATAAATCTTAAGCTGATCAATGTTTCTGGGTTTCATTTTGCACTGATATCTGGGTTCTTCAAAGAATCATTAGTGGACTTAAAAGTTTCTTGTGGTGTAATCTCTTGAAGAAACAAATGGGCGGGTGTGTGTCTACTGATTTGAACAAGGTGAAGCCAAGAAGAAGAAGAAAGTGTGTTTGCAGGTTCGGGAAGCGAAATGTGAAGATCTCGAGCTCTTCGGTGATCACCGAAGGAGGCAAGAAAGCGAGCGGAGATATAGGAGGAGCTAATCTGACAGACTACGCTGTTAGCGAGTTCGTTCAGATGGAGTTCGAGGCGAGCGAGACTACAACCACTTGCGGGAGATCCAAGCTCTCGAACTCGACCTACCACTTGACTCAGATGCAGTGGCACCTAAGCCAGTGTGACTCCAACGGTGAGAGACCGAGTAACGTTTTCTGAAATCATAGATTACAAGGTTGTGAATCTAAAATTATCTATGAGAAACTTGAGTTACTTAGTGTTAACTTTAGGGTTCTAGGGTAATTCTAGTCACTAGCCATATAAACATGTAGTATTTTGATAATGGTCAATTTTTAGTAGATAAATAGACAAATCTGTTTACAACAAAATTTAGACCAAGTGCACAAAATGACTGTAAGCGAAGGATAATTTAGTCCATTATTTCCTGTAAACGACTGTCATGTAAGCACATTAGGTATTTACAGATTGTCGGCTATTTCTAAATTTTTTATGTTTATGTTGGCTGAAAGATTCAATTATTGTATATTTCATGATCATGTGGTCCCATCAGACAGATATTTTGTTTTTTTGGTCAACTGGGAAATTGGAACTCACTTTCTTAGGAGTTTCAAACGTGCCAAATTGTAGCATCTTGATCTGATTGATCTGACTAGTTTAACCTTTAAATGTGCCGTT
Source organism: Urtica urens (assembly GCA_958296335.1). Classification (NCBI taxonomy): domain Eukaryota; kingdom Viridiplantae; phylum Streptophyta; class Magnoliopsida; order Rosales; family Urticaceae; genus Urtica; species Urtica urens. The sequence continues at coordinate 10,952,073 of OY282525.1, forward strand.
TCAGTGATTTGCCAAGAAGAAGCTTGGTATGACTCGGTCAGCATTTTGGAGTCTGACTCGGATGAAGAGTTTAGCAGTGTACAAGGAGGTAAGAAAAACAACAGCCTCACATTTACTAATCGTTCATAACTTAAAAGAGTATCACACACGTAATCTAGAACAGACAAAGGAGTCCCCAACTTTTAAGATTGATTTCTTATTTATCTTTTTGAGCCATGAATTATTATTTTGACTCACTTTCAAGCTTTTTTTCTGTTGCTGCTTCCCTCACCCTGCAGATGGTTTTCCAATAGTGACTAATCCGATCGGAAACATCCCATCAAATCAAGTTCTTCAGTATGAAAGATCGGCGTGCTTTCTAGATAACGGCTGCAAGTACGAAGAATACCAGAGCTTTGTCAAGATCGATGGAGGTAAAAAAGATAATCAAACTTGTTACACAGAAAGTTTCTTTATTTTTTTGTGCTAATCAAGACCTTGGGATTTTAATTTTCTTGCTTAGGGAAGGCTGATGAAGTGTGCAGCAAGAAAAAGAAGATGATAGACAACCCTCTCGGAAGCTTCAAAAGTTTCAAGGAGGACCGAATCGATTCCGAGGAAAGAGTTATTCGAGGGAGCAGCCGAAAATCAGGCCTAAGCAAGTTATTGCCCGCAGTGAGTTTCAATGAGAAGCTTATTCATTCATCGTCTTTGGTCTCGCAGCAACAAAAAAAGCCTTCGGCGGTTTTCAGACTCTCGTTCAAGAGGCGATCTTATGAACGAGAAGACACAATTGAAAAAAGTAGTCTTTTTTTTCTTCACTTAATATCGATGAGTGAACTAGCATAGTTTCTTGATAACCAATAACTTTTTTTTTTGCAACAAATTCAGGCCGTTCGAAAAAGTATCTTTTCCGTCCACGAGCAGGGCTTATTATACCACGTTGCATGGGAGATGATAAGTTGAATGGTGGTTGTTGGTCTGAGATTCCAGCATCAGCATTTAAACTCCGTGGCGAGAACTATTTCAAGTACGTGTAGCTCCGATTCATTAAAGTCTGGTTTATTAATAGCCTGTTAATTCTTTACTCCGTGCAGGGATAAGAAAAAATCACCTGCTTCTAATTTGTGTCCATACACGCCGATCGGCGTTGATTTGTTTTTCTGCCCGAAAAAGATTGATCACATTGCTCAACACCTCGAGCTCCCAAACCTTAAAGTAGAAGGAACAGTCCCTCCACTCCTCATTGTTAATATTCAGGTACAATTTGGTTTATAAAGTCTTTATCTTTTTATGTTTCTGTACCTAGAAAGAGAAAAACGAAATGTCTCTCTATATTGGAAACTGCAGTTGCCCACTTACCCGGCTGCAATGTTCCTCGGAGACACTGATGGTGAGGGATTGAGTCTCGTACTTTATTTCAAAGTCTCTGACATGTTCGAGAAAGACGTCTCTCCCCAATGTAAAGATAATATCAGGGTAATCTCTTTTCCTTCTCGATATGTTTAATTTTACAGTGGAATATAAAAGAAAATTGAATAAAAATGAGAGAGGAAATCAACATTACCAATGGTGTTTCGAAATGGAGGAAATTCTTAGCAAAAGAGAATCACACAGTGTGGCATGTGAGAAAACCAATCATAGCTTACATGTTTGTATTTGTATCCGTTTTATATTAAAGATTTTGTGACACTACAGAAATTGATTGAGGATGAGATGGAGAAGGTAAAAGGGTTTGCGAAAGACTCGATTGTCCCATTCAGAGAAAGGTTAAAGATCATGGCTGGGGTGGTTAATCCCGAGGATCTTCAGTTGAGCTCTACCGAAAAGAAGCTTATAAGTGCTTATAATGAGAAACCAGTCCTTTCTCGACCACAACACAACTTTTACAAGGTAATATATACATATATTCGAATGTAAAGATGCTTCTTAGGATCATCATCATTGACTTCTTTGGAACACTCATGTGTTAATGCAGGGTTCGAATTACTTTGAGATTGATCTGGACATTCACCGTTTCAGCTACATAGCAAGGAAAGGACTCGAGTCTTTCAGAGAACGTTTGAAAAACGGAGTGCTAGATCTCGGCGTAACTATTCAGGTACCTTGGAATTCAAGTTACTGAAAAAAGCTTGTCTACTAATTTGGTAAAAGCCTTGTACTTAAACCAACCCGCTTGTGTTTTATGTTGCGAAACAGGCACAGAAACCAGAGGAACTTCCGGAAAAAATACTGTGTTGTGCGAGGTTGAGCAAGCTTGATTTTGTAAATCATGATTATAGCCAAATACCTACTCTTGTGACTCTCGATGACGATTGATTAACAAAAAGAAAAAAAAAAGCCAATTTTTCATCGCGTTGAAACATGTTCATTGTTATTTATATCTGTCCGAGCCAGCGCAGCCTTTTGTAAATTAAAAAAAAAAAAAATTCTCTTTGTTGAATAATAACATATGGTGTGGTTCCCCTTCAACGGCTTCTATGAGTTTAATGATCGGTTGCAGAAAAAAGTAAAATTACTAGTTGAACAAATGTGCAAAAGAATGCAAAAAATGTTTTAGTATAAAGCGAAAATACAAAAACTCCCGTCTTAGTATATTTTGTTTCTTTTTCTTGGATAGTAGTTGTCCATCCAACGCCTTATAGACAAAAGAATGCAAAAAATGTTTTCTAAGTTTCATTTTTCAAAAATAGTAACGAGTTTAAAATCCTTTCAAAATAATATAATACAGACCGAGGAAAAAAATGTCATGGCTTTGTGTTGTTTTTGCGGCTAAATTATTGTCATTTTGTGTTGTCGCTTTTTTTTTTTTTACGGTTGTGCGTTTCGCCAAAAAATGACGCCGAAATAACGACGTTGTTGCAGCGCTATTCTGAAAACGACATTGCGCTCCATGACGTTAGAACTTCCGTTGAAAGACGACAACAACGACCAACGCATCTTCCCTGCGATTTCGGCCGTGTCCATGTAAAATCGTTCAACTTCTATGTAAATTAATTTTATTTCGGCGTCATGACAGTAACTTCGCAGCCACATAAAAGAAGTAAAGAAAGGAAATGATGGTTAGTGGCTTATGAGAGTTAGTGACTTTGTTTATAGCGGCCGTGTGTAGCGCGTGTAAGAGACAATAAGAAATAACAGTGTATGGTTTGTTAGGGTAGAGTTTTAGTTTAGTGGGTTTTATTTTAGTGAGTTATATATGTTCAATAAATAATAAGTTTTATTGTATAAAGCTATTATTAAAGTTTAAAATTTATTTTATATATTTAAAAAATGATAAAATTTAATGAAATTTTAAACTATATATATGTATGTACATATATTTAAATGTTCAGATTATTTTCAAATTTTCATCGCAATTTTTGTCGAGTCGCAATTTTTCTCACAATTCTTTTAAAATTTTCAGATTATTTTTATCGTAATTTTCATTGGGTACCATAATTTTCAATCTTCTGAATTATCGGCAGTACAATTTTTTCCTTCGTACAAACAATGAGTATTTTCTATGTGAAGTTTCTTTTAATATTTCTATTCGGATTTCATATTTGTCCTTTTGGTAAGATTTGTTTTTGTATTCGGGATCTTTAGAAAAACGTTGAGTGAATTTCTATTTATTGAGATATTCAGGATTCTATGACAGGCATGCCCCAAAAAAACTGTTGAAGTGATGTTAATATTTGGGATAAAGCAGGGGCAAAATGGTAAAAAATTAGGGTTTATTGGGATGTTGGTATATAAGAGCGCGAGAGAGCGACGAAGAAGAAGAAAACGCCCAAGGCCGAGCGCGGACCTCTTGAGGTAGAGGCGGCGTGGTATATCCACTGGAGATAAGGTATCATCCATTTATGTGGCGCACGTTAACCCGTGTGTGGGCGCACATTTACACCGGGGCGTCTCTGGCCACTCTCCGCTCATTTATTGCAGCTCCGAGTGACCATTCTTGCCCTATATATCAAACATGACTTTCATAAAATAAAAAAATAGCCTCTTTGCTTAGAACTCTCATTCATTTAGATTAGTTCACTTCGTGTACATCTCATCTCTCTCCCTCTCTGTGATTTTTTGGGTTTGGTGTGTGTGAACCAAACCCTAAGAATTTGTGTGGTCCAAGATTAATCGTTTGAGCTCAGATCCTGGAACTGTATTTACATATGTCATTCGAGTTTGGAATTTGATGGCTATAATTAAATCTCCCTCTCCTTCATTTCTCTGCCAAAAATAATATAAAAGAGAAATGAATAATTCAGTTTTAAGTTGAAAGTATTTTGGCAATTTGACATGACTAGTTTTAGTTTTACCTCTCGAATCTGGATTTGCGTGCTGCTTGTCGGATGTGATTCTCGTTGTTGTACAAAAGATCGTCGATCCTCTGCGGTCGCAGCAACAACGGTCCTGAAAACTCGATGTGGTTGTCTTCGTTGTCGAAATCCTAATTTAAAATACAAAAATTTGACTATTTAGCTCACATATATAAATAATTTGGAATTAAATAAAGTTAGTAAATACAATGTGTTTAAGCAATAATAGATTGTTTTTCTCGATTTAGCTAAGGCAATCGGATTATTTTTTTCGATTTTAGTCATCTTAATGTTTATTTTTAATTTTTTAATTTTAATTCGAGAAATAACTTAAATTATCACTATTAAATATTTATTTTTATTCCACCAAAACATAATTTTTTTTTTCTAAAACAGGAGTCATTTTTACTTTATTTTTTTAAAAAATAAAACTAACAAATTTATTACTATACACTACTCAAAAACATCTGAAAATTAAATTTTTTCGTAGTTTATTTCTAAAATATAAGTAATAACTGATCAATATGAATATGAAATAAAATGTAAAATAATTGTTTTAAAAAAATTATAACTTTTCTTATAAGTATTTTAGAAAAAAATGATTTTAGTGGATTTTTAGTAAAGAGAAAGTTTTTTAATTGAACTTAATAATCACTAAAATATCAAAATTAGACTTTTTATATATCTCTATCTCAAATTAGATTTTAATTTATTTTTCAACAAATATATCCGTTAAATGTCTTTAAAAAGAAATTATCATTTTTTTCTTTCATCGGATTTATCATATTTCGCTAACAAAAAAAATTCATCGAATTTTATTGGATTATATCGCGTAAATAAACAAAAAGTTCATTAATTTTTATTGAATTTCATTAAAAAGAATGCATTAGGTAAAGAGATTCATCAATGAAATATAGGTTTGAAGAGATTCTATCTTTGTCCGAAAATGAGTCAAAAATTTAATTTGATATGAAAATATACATTGGTCTAATTTTGATATTTTGGTGTTTAATGAAATTTTTCTTAGTAAAACCACCGCAAAACTAATTTGGTTGATAAGGAGGTCGAAAAATGAGATTATTTTAGAGAGAAGAGACAATACCATGCTCTTGGGGAGAGAGGGCATGTGAGAAATCTCCGGCGACCGGTACTCGAAATCAGCGGACTCGTGATGATGATGGAGGCTCAAACCCCTCGCCGGCTTTCTCGCTCCGGCTCTGACCGGAGGAGGTTGGGTCACGTTTTTGGCGCCGTAAGTCTGGTTGGCGAACGACGGGTCGAACCGCGACCCGTTCGAGACCACGGAGGTCGTGTCGTCCTTTCTCCGTGCTGACGTGGCCGTGGCCCCCGCTGCCCACGCGAAGCCGCTCGATGCCGAGACCGGCGCCGGACCTCCGGTGGTGCCTCCGCCGCCGTTTCTGTCTCCGGTGGCGGTACGGTAGCTTTCGGAGACTGTGTCGAAGGTTGGTTTGAAAGATTCGTTGCGCCTGTGATGATGATGGGTCGGTGGTTTCTCTGCCTGGGTTTGAGCTTGGCCTTGGGCGGATGTGCTGTTCTCTCGGGCTTCCTGAGAAGTTAAATTTGATCGTTCACTTTGCTTTCTTACTGAACTGAAAAGTACTTCCTTCCATTGATTTTTAAAGGAGTGGTAATCATTGACAAGCAGGTTATTGTTTACTCATATCTCACTAATTAATTTTGTGATAGAATTCCATGATTCTAATATACATAGTATGATATCTGAGATGTATAAACGAGCATCGAATGATGAAGATCAATTGGTTTCAAGATTCGAACCCAATTTTCATGGGAAGCTCTCGGACATGCACAATTTCGATGAAAACTAAACGTGGGAATAACATTAACCCAACTTGAAACCAACAATAATAGTTACCTGGATAATTCAAGTAACACAAAACAATTCAAGTGAATTTACTAGTTTTCTTTAGAGCCTTATACTTGCTCTTAAAAATAGTTGGTTGGAAAAACGAACCTCATTTGGTGCAAACTTGGTCATCAAAGTTTGTTGATGCAGGGTTTTGCGGGATCTCCGTGGTTTCCTCGTCGCAACAGGGTGTCGGATGTTACCGTTCTTTCTTCTGTTGCAAGTAACACATTCGCCAGATTAGAGAGTGGTGTGAAGTGGAACAAAAACGTGAATTCACCAGAAAAGATTCAATCAATACTTTTGAGCGTCATCGTGATTCTTGGCATCCATTTCCTTGGTGGGCGGGTACTTTGGGAGGCTCGATGGGTCACAAGCGTAAGGCTGAGTTCTGAAGTACTGTGTTTTTTTTTGTATATGTATCAGTCAAAAGGACAATCACAAATGCCCTGGGAAATCAGAGAGAGCTTGTACCTGAGAATTAAGGGCTGAAGAGGCGGTCCCGCGCTTGCAGGGTTCGACGGAGAGAAAGGTCTGGATCAATTCGAGAGCAGTGGTTGGGACGTCTCTGAAGCGTTCCTTGAGAGAGCTCTCGTAAGGGTGTTGGGGTCTGAACATGGTCGTGTGAGGAAGCCTCGCTTTGGACCAGTAATCATCCGACGGAGAACCGCACAGCTTGAAGATCTTGTGCAGTTGCTCAACCTTTTATCCCCAACAATAACCAAATGTACAAGTTACAATACCCTCTTATCTGATTCTTATGCATAGAAATTTCAATTTTGTAGATTCAAATGTATGGGTTGAAAATATCAAACATAGATCTTTATTGCAATTTCATTTTAAATTAGACTTTTAACTTATTTTTAGACAAAAATACTCTTCCAATCAAATAAACTATTTTTCTCTATTTTTGTTCTGCGCACTTCTTCTCCTTTCATCGAAAATAACAAATAATTTTTTCTCCCCATTTTATTTTTTGTATTGTTTGAATAATTTGATATTATTTAAACTTATTTTAGACTTGTTTTTTCGAGATTATTTAATGATTATGGTTTAAATTTAGAAGTAAAAGGTTTAAACTCAAATTTTCCGATGAAATTCATATTTTTTTGATAATTTTCGATGAAAATAAAGATTTATTCTCTTTCCTATCGAAGTCCACCACATTCCGATAAATTATGATTAACTCATATTTTATTTTTATTTTAAGAGTATTTTGGTCCAAAATTGGATAAAAAATCTAATTCCGGATAGAATTATCATAGGGACGTCTATGTTTGATATTTCAGCATGAGCCCACAAAATGAAATTTCTCTATGATATTGTCAAACCTCAGTTCTTCCTTTGAGGACGGGTCTGCGGGCGAAGAGCTCGGCAAAGACGCAGCCGACGCTCCAGAGGTCAACGGAGACGCTGTAGGTGGTGGAGCCCATTAGAAGCTCCGGCGGGCGGTACCACAGAGTAACGACCCGGCTCGTGAGAGACTGCCTGTTCTTGGCGGTCACGATATTGGCCAACCCGAAATCTCCGAGCTTGAGGACTCCTTGGTTGTTCAAAAGGATGTTCGACACTTTGATGTCTCGGTGGATAATTCCTCTCAAGTGGCAGTGCTCCACTGCAGACAGAAGCTGCCTCATGTAGCACTTGACCTGTTGCAACAAACATTTTATTGCTCGAGTATTCATATGTTACGTTAGTTTATAGGTTATCATATTTAGGGGAAATTGCTTATCCATCGATGTTTACTAATGTTTTTTTCCGTGGTTTACAAAAAATACTTTTTTTCACTTTACCAGTAAAAATAAGCTGAAATCAATCTTTAGCTAATAAATCGGCTGAAATATTAAAATATTTATTTTTACCTCCACCACCTTAAGTAAGTTTATTTTTATTTTTAAAATTAACCGGCTACATTTGTTAGTGGGACTGAAACGTGATTAAAAATATTCTTAACGGTAAGTGGTAGTTTCTACTGGTAAAGTAGAAAATAACAATTTTTTGAATTATGGAAAAACAATAATAAATGATGATAAATTGGACAATTTTTTTTTATTAAATTGGTTAGTTAATTATAGGGTTAAACGGGAGATGTAACCTGAGACTCGGAGAACTTGACGTCGGGAGATGAGACGAGGCCAGCGAGGTCGTGTTCCATGTACTCGAAGACGAGGTAGATGCTATTGGAGGATGCGGAGGTGATGAGGCCTTGAAGGCTCATGATGTTAGGGTGGTCCAGGCGGCGCAGGATCGTGATCTCACGAGCCATGAACCGAACGCTCTCCGCCTGATAATTGTCGAAACGCACCTTCTTTAAGGCAACCATTCTCCCGCTCTCCATTTCCCTCGCCCGAAACACGCTGCTATACGTCCCTTGCCCAATCTAAGGAAGGAAGAAATTCAAATACAGAAAACTTATTAAAATAAAATGTTCGGGTACAAATAACCTTTTAGAAACAAAAGCATATATAATATTCCAATTTTAAACTACTAAAAAAAATTAATTAGACAATTAGCCATTTTTTAACCAATGTTTCGTATATTTTAGGGTAGTTCTACTATATACTCATAAATATATATGAATTTTGAAATACGCAAGGTTTGGTAAACGGGTTGTAAATGCACATCCAAATCTATTTACGAAATTATTTCAGATTATTATGCCCAAAAATCAAATTCGTAACAAGGGTAATATGTGTTGAATTTATAGCCGCGTCATCATGAGATAAACTTTTACAACTTATATATAGATTATTGGATATTTAGAAATCTGTAGGTAGTTTAGTAACTACAAAACTAATTTTTTGTAAATTTTAAGTAATAATCACAAGATAACGTCGTTTATGACATATTTAAGATTTACATTTGTAAATATAAATGTGACTATATAGCTAGTGCACTCTAATAATAATGTAAGGTTACTGCAGTGATTAATTTACTATATACAAATTAATAATCTAAAACAACCACCGAACTTGAAATGTTGTTTCTTTTGTTAGTAGAAACTAAAAATAAACTTGATTACAAAGCTGAAAAATGATATGCACATTCGTCAATTATTTGTAAGAACAATTACATACATAGTATATACATCACCGTTTATAGTGGAAGTGACGATGATTATGGTGTTTGATTAGTGGAAAAGTCATACTCATAATAATAGAGAATTTGATACAAATAGTAGTAGTATTAGGTGACAGTTTTCAAATGTGGACGTGTTATCTCAAGGGAAAAAAATAATTGTATCTAATGGTTCTGTCTTTAGTGGAACCCTATCTAATTGTATTTATTATTCGGAGTTGGAATATAAAACTTACTTGAGGTATAAGTATAACCTATGGCTATTACATCGACTTAATTTTTGTTTATCCTTTATTTATTTATGAAAGTAAGTATACGCGTTAAATTATCGTTAGAGAACTATAGAAACGTTTTTCTTTTATAATAACAATACATCCGTTAAGTATACTAGAGATACTCAAGACGAACAGAATACAACACATCGATTTTGATAATCAATATCAGTTATTTTTCTTTTCTTTTCTGGTGTTACCTTTTCCAATTTGGCAAAGGAATCGGCTCGGAGAGGAATCCAGCCATGAATGGCCTCCCCGGCGGCGGCGCTGAGCCACGGCGGCCATCCGGCGGAGACCAGCTCGGCATCCACGTGGCGATGAGAGAGCCCTATCTTCACTCCGTACGGCGCCGAGGCCGAAGCCGTCGACGACGACGAAACCCTAGCCTGAGATCCGGTTTCCTTCCTCGACCTCCTCGCCTGATCCCCCGCTCGATCCAAGCCTCCCCGGAGCGACGGCGAAATCTTCGCCGCCGGAAGATTCTCCTCCTTCGAGCTTATGCAACCCATACATCCACGATTTTCCCGCCACAAGACGTGCTCGATCAACAGAGAGAGTAGAGATGTAGGGATCAGGAATAATAAGATCAGAGCGTCATTTTCGGAAGAATGAAAAGGAGAAATGAGGCAAAGAGAGAATCGGATTACGAATCAGAATCCCTCTCCGCCTACATTACCAGGATACGATTGTCCTAAAAAAAGAAAAACCCTGAAGAACAACGAGGAAGAAGATGAAGAAGAAGAAGAAGAAGATAGAGCCAAAAATAACAACAAAATAGAAGTCATTATTAGCTGTTTTTAGAACAAGTAATTAAAATAAAATTAAAATGAGAGAAAAGGTAAAAAAAAAAGAAGCTAAATATGCGAAATGAAGTGTTTGGGATTTGGCGAGACGAGCGGGGATGAGAGCAGAGCGGAAAAAGAAAACGGTCCGAAAGGAATGGAAATAATTATTTTTTCAATTTGTTTTCCTATTAGTTTTTGTTAATTTTAATTTTTCCCGTGGGACCATATTTGGGTGATCACTCCATTTGTGGGGTTTTCGCGCTTTTATTTCTCTCTTTTCAACTACAGAGAAGAATAAAAAAGGGAGGGAAAGGTGAAATGTAACGGTTTACTTGTTTTCTCTCTCTAGAGAGATTTACTTATTAGCTGAGGAGAGAGAGAGAGAGAGAGAGAGAATATTAACACTTAACAGCTCCACAAACAAAGATGATGTATTGAACCATGGAGTTGAATTAAAGAATATACGTACTTCCATTTAATTGAAAGTTCTGTGATTACTCGCATACTTTTTTCATTCATAAATTATTAAGACATTAAACTTTGATTAAGCGTTGATTTTAGGATCTTAAATTCGTACATTCCAATACAAAAATCAATCTGCTTAAAAAAAGTTAATTAGTTTTTCTTCTAATAAAATAACTAATTAAAATTTCATCTCTTATAAATCTTTAGCTCATATGTAATATAACATGGAAGAAATATAAACATACAAATCTGAGAGCACCATAAATATATATAAGCACACCTGTTTTATTTATCATGCCATAATTAATTATGGAAAGCAATGCACATTCAATGTCGCGTGCGTATGGTTATAGAAACAAAATAATTAGGTTAAACTATATGCGATTAATGATTAGTTTATGAAGTTCATGATCTGCCAGTCCCTTATGTCGTTGAATAATTTTAAAAAAGTTGGTCTTCAACGTTTCTTTTTCTTTTTTCTTTTTCCTCTTTTTAGTGCTTTCTTTCTTGGTATAACCACCCTATGTTTGCTTGGTATTTAGATCTTGATTCTCCCTCAAAATAATATAAAGAAAGAAAAAAGAGTTCCATGTTTGGTCGGATGAGAAATTGATAAAAATTTGGAGAAAGAAAATAGAGCTCATAACAAATCAAATATGTAGAAAAGTACAACAATCAGACCATAGTTATTTTATATATAGTTGGAAATAGAACCAATAGATTTCAAGGAATTTTGTTACAATCGTTTCCCAATCAAGATGGGTAGTAACTAGTAATATTCATAATAATAACAATAATTATTACAATATTAACATCAACAAATGTACAGATAAAAGATCTGATGAAAGGGTATACCATATTCCTGTGCATTTAGTAAATACAAGCAACAAAACAGAACCATCAGAAAAAATAAATAAATAAAATTTAAAGCACATATAAAACATCGAATATAAAAAAAAAACCCTGTCAAAATGATCTCATTCTTTTTCCTATGATTTTTTTTTTGCAGACCCGTGTTAGTCAGTGATCGAAATCTACCCTGTTACCATGGTGATTCTCTCTTTTTTTCTTCTTTTAGCCGGAAAAAGTATTTGTTTTGAATATAAATAATATAGACGAACCGATTTTAACCACGAGGATTATTGTTTGCAGTGCTGTGACTGCTGTTTCTTGCGGCAGGGACATCGTGATTATGTTTTCCTTCGTACGTTGTTATCACAGCTTTAGCATCGGTCGAAGCTCTTTCCACGTGTTTTCGCACATTGCACCCCGGGCTTGTGCATTTGTAATAGCTCCTGTCGAAAGAAGAGATTATTCACAATGAAATTATCACTGAGAATATGAACAAGCCACGATAATGTATGAAGAGAGGTTCTCATCGATGAAGATAAATGAAACGGATTATAGCTTCAACAGCACAGATCCTTTTTTGCCACCCAATGTAAGTTTTAGAAACTAAAAATAAAAGGTCGACAAATTGCGTAAAATGTCACTTTCAGCACTAATTTTCCATTTCCCTTTACAAGGTTAAGTGGTCTAATCACCTTTTTTAAGTGGCAAATAGGGAAAAAACATTTTTAAGGGAAATGGAAAAATTAGTGCTGAAAGTGACCAAGGAGAGAGCGAGAGGGAGAGAGAGAAGAGAATTCAGATTGAGAACACAGGTTAGCAATTTCTTTCCGGACCAAAAAAGATCCAAGATAGAGCTTCCGTCAGTTCATATTATAACCACGTAGCTTGAAGTACAAATGATAAACTAATCAAATCGTCTCAAGAGCCTAGTCAGCCAATGCTAAAATAAGGAATCAATATATGTTAAGCATATTTATGTAATTCTATAATTAGCTTCTACTCCCGTATAAGATCTTTGGTCAGATGATGCTAAATCTGTGAGCATTGTGCCATATTTAGCAGAACCAATGACACTTTTAGAAGATATAAAACTTCTGAGGAGAATATGGTCACTGACAACAAGTGTGACGTTGAAGAGTCCGTAATGGTGAATGAAGAAACCAAATCATATCACGAGTTGTAAATATACAGACCCACGGGCATTTTAAAAAAGAAGTCGATATATGATTTTTTTATCTCAGCTTTACTGACCTATTTCTCTTTTAACGACCCATCTTTATGCCACTTATTTTATTTGAACCTGGAACCTAATGAAAATGTGAAAAACCCGACAGTCCTAGTTTCTCTAGCCACCTTCATCTAGAAAATAGATGAGCTAAAAGAAAACTTCAGAGCCATTCAACTCACGGAAGTTTCAATGGAAATTCTGTTTCTGTATGGTAGATGGATACAGCGAAGCAGAATACGCATGGAAAGCACAAAGATAGGATATGTAAGAATGAATGAAGAAAGAGCAAACCTTGGATGAGGATTTCCTTTAACCACTTTCTGCCCATATTTGCGCCATCTGTACCCATCATCCAAGAGGTCAACTTCACTTCTCGTTTGAACGATGATTTTGGGCTCCGTGACCGTCTTGTGCGATAAAGACGCCTCGGATGGCCCAACCTCGACGCTCCTAAATTCAAGCAAGTCAAATATTTTAGCCCTCAATAGATAACAAGATTCAAACGGTCACAAGTTAACCTCATGGCCAGTGGATTTCGAAACAAAAAGAGAAATTGCTCAAAATGCCACTTATCTTCATGTTTCTATCAATTTTCCTTAAAAATTGTTTTTATTTTCCCACTTTGTCGCTAGAAAAGACCACCTACTCTTAGATTTTCTTTTTAAAATTTTTATCCTAACCCTCAATTAGTTTTGATTAATTAAAAAATAAATACATAAAAAAATATAATTATTCAGGGAGAATACGACAGGCCGGGTTTTGAATAGTTATTTTTTAATTGATCGGGACTAATTAAGGGTTAGTATGAAAACGTTAAAAAATAAAATTCAAAGGGTAAGCGGTCTTTTCACGTTTTTTTAGTGGCAAACTGGGAAAAAAACAATTTTTAAGAGAAAAGAAAAAAACCATGAAAATATTTGGCATTTTGGGCAATTTCTTAAACAAAAATCAAGGCTCGAAGATCACCTTCTCTTAGCATTTGGGTCTTCAGCATCAGCATCGTCTTCTCTAACCTCTCCATCACCCAAATCTTCGCTGTCACTCGGCGCTTGCCCCGTTTCCTGACCCCTCTCGGAGACCAATCGGGTTGACGAAGATCCATTACAGACGTTCATAATCGTCCCTCTATTTTCAGACTTAACATTGTTCGGGTCGGCACTATCTCTGGAACGCTTCCCTGGCTGAGGCGGGTCGTGATTATGCTGGCCTTTGTAGATGATCTCGGTAATTTGCCCGTCCGGGGAGCGCTCCACCTTCTTCTTCACGGGGCAGTTCAGGTGAGTGCACTTGTAATAGCTCCTCGGAAACTCGCTCCCTTTCACTTGCTTTTGGCCGTACTTTCTCCAGTTATATCCATCGTCTGCGGGTTTATCGGAGGCGCCTTGGGGCAGATTCTTTCGATCTGACGAAGTTGATGGGGCAGTGTGGTGAGTCTGTAAAGGCTCAGTCTTTACGAAAGACGAGTCTAATGTTTTAGTCATCATTGCTGCTGAAGAAGAAGGTGGGTATTCGATTTGCATTGATGGAGTTTGGGACTGGGCAAAAGCTGCTTGAGCTGTCACTTGTGCCAAAGCTTGCTGGTGCGACATTCCGAACGGGCTCTGTTCAAATTTTCAGGCATACAAATTGATGAATGAAACAATACTCGCAAACAGACACTGAAATTCCTTCTTTACATGAATTAGTTCTGTAGCTTGAGATTTTTCGAGCAGAATTATTGTGGGGGAAAAAGGCAAACGATAGGTAAGAAACGATAATGTTTTTGAAGTGAAATAGAACAAATACTAAATCAATAGAATCATAAAAAAATTGGGTAATTATGTAGCCAACGTAAACACAAGAGATTTGGATTTAGCCAACGTTTTTTTTAATTTGTTAAATAGCCGGCGTGCTTACGTGGCATACTTATTTCGAAATTTCCTTACCAGTTTGCTCTTTTCATTTTTGTTAATTAGTTGTAATTTTTTTTACCTAAATTGGTCAAAATAAAAATTGTAAATGACTTGGCCCGGGTATTTACCGACAATTTACCAAACGTCAGCTATATCCAAAATCCATGTAATTTATATAGCTAGTAATTACATTAACCCTTTTTATTACATGAATTAGTTCTGTGACTTGAGAGTGTTCGACAAGAATTATCAGAGGGGAAAGAGAAAGGATAGGTGAAAAATTATAATGTTTTTGAAGTGAAATAGAACAAATACCAAATCAGTAGAGAATAGACTCATACTACACCTCTTACACTTAAGTTTCCTTTTTTATAGATTCTTTTTTTCTGCATTTTGCAGATTAGAAACTGAAATGGACTATGTTCAACATGTTTTACTTGGGTGAATTAGACTTCAGATCAGTATACGATAAATCACATTTCTCAACATCTTATGAAGCAAACATGAAACAAAACTAGCACACTACAACCTAACACACTCCTCTTCTTTCATTTTGTTTTTCTTCTTTCTATTTTTTTCTCAAATTTTGTAACTGAAAAGGACTCAACTCAGCATAAATTAGTTCAATAAGTTGACTCTCTGGCTTGGCAAAATTAGTAATTACGAACATCATCGCAATGCAAAAGAGAGAGAGAGAACAAATTCAAAACCCTAACATTCGAAACTCCAAAACAAACAGATACCATAGGATCACAACTTACCGGCGGTGAGAAGAACCCCGGCGAGTTCAACAGCCCGGAAGGACTCAACCCCGGCGACATCATGAATAGCGACTGAGGATTTCCGACCACTAAATTGAACGGCCTGCTCTGCTTGAATCCAAACGAAGAATCCTTATCTCTCTCCTTATCCCACGCGCCGTCGAACGCTAGGCTCGGCCTGGCTAACGGCGACGCAATTGCTCCGGCGAGAAGCTGAGTGAAAGACCTCTGGTCCGAATCCGGAGTTCCATCGGCGAAAAATCGAGAGACCAAGGTCAACGGTCCAGGGCTAGCTCCGGCGCCGGAGAAGAACGCGTCCATCGAAGGTCTCGGAGGAAGCGTGATCGTCGGTCTCCCCGCCGTCGCCGCCGCCGAGGCGTGACCTGGACCTCCGGTGAAGGAAAATCTCTCAGGGTCTTCGTTCTTCGCCATTAATGGAGTATCAAACTAAAAAGCTTGGATTATCGAGTTTATCCGAAAACAAACCCTTGGATTTCGTTTTACTTTTAAGTTCTAAAAGAAGAAGGAAAAGGAAAAGAAATACAAAACAAACAAATGAAATTGTCTCTTCGTATAGAAAGAGAAAGAGAAAGAGAAGACTCAGAAGAAGAGAGGGAAACAAAAATATTCGTGAGCTTTTCGGCGATTTCTTGCTATCCTGGGATTCAAGTGGAAAGTCACCAAGTAATTATGTTGAAAATGACATTTTCTATTTCTCCTTTTCTAATTAATTGTTTATTTATTTATTTATCCACTTGAGCTTCTCTTCCGCTGCTTTATCTTTTTTGTTTTTTCCTTCGCATTCTTGGGGAATTGTCGGTAATTGGTTGCTTATGTGATAAGCTTTTGCGCTCTAATGAAATAATATATATGCAACATTGTAAATATTGAGAAAAATATCTGAGGCAATATTACGACAGAAAATTTTGATTCTTTTCTTTTTAAATTATCTTTCTATTGCAAGTCACGATTAATTAACACTATTTCATACATAAAAAAAAATCATGGTTGTAGATAATCTTATCATCAAGAGATCTTCGAATTATCTAAGTTAAACTTATTATAAGTCATTTTGTTAAATTTAGTGAATAAAAACATTATCAATTGTGATTTCTTTTTTGGAAATCAAGTTAATAGACGTTGATAATTACTTCGCATCCATATTTGTTGAATACTTTCTATCTTATTATAACATGTTAAGATGAAATATAAGTATATATCATGTTAATCTTGGCTTCGAAGATCTACAAGAATCGACTCCAAATTTATTAATATTGTTAATTATTGTCGTAAAATTAATAGATTGTGAGAATCGGTTGACTTTATTATCCAATGAGACCGGCACTTAATAAATATATTATAGGATATATTTACCACCAAATTTTTAGTTTAGAGATTAAGACAAAGAGAGTTGTCCCCCACCAAACATGTCACAAATTCCATTTCTAGTATCTTTCACATCTAATGCCAAGCTACTATCTTCTCGTAGATATTTATATTATTTATTCAATGATTTCCTAATCGTACATATTTATATTATTTGTCTCGTCTAAGGCCCTTGAGTATCTAATATTATATTTGTAATTATCAAATTTATACTTAAAAAGTAACTCTACTACCAATTAGATTTAGTTTTGCAACAAAAATGAACTTAGACTAATTCCTATTATATACTCTGAGAATAAAAATATAAATAATATACATTTAAATGCATGACATTGATACTTGATGCTAATTACTATTCTTAATTTTTTTTATCTTTCTGGAGAACGTTTTTTATTCCGTATAATATGTGTAGCTCATTTCAGACAGACGATACGGAAGAAAGCGAGAATAAACACTGTTATGTTGTATGCATGTGCGATAAACTTATAAAAGCATATTAGTGTAAATGTGAAAATTCGTTTTTTTTCATTATTTACATATTTGACGCATTCATTTTATTTTCACAACTCACATTTTATCCATATAACGTTTCTTTTCAAAATTTCTCAACCAATATTTATAAAATTAGTATTATTACATAGTTAATATTTAAAATTTATAAGTAAATATATTATACACGTGATTAACACGTCAGTTAAAATTACCGCCGGTATTAACATAGCATAAGAAAATAACAAAAAATCAACTATTAAATTAAATACACATTTCAATTATATATCACGTAATAATTGAAATTCAAACTCTTAACCGTACAAAGCAATTTATAATTCATATTTCAAAACCGAAAAGACAAACCTGTAACAAATATTTAAGAATTTGATGTCACGTAAGCAGTTAGACTATCTACTAATAATTAATAAAATATTGATTACATTTAAATTAAGTTAAAGCTGTCTAATTATTCAATTATCGCATATTTGAGGTATAGTGTGACACATTCATTCAGTATTATATTACTAAGATTACCTATTAGATTAGTGAAACTAATAGTCTTGATTATTTTCTTGAGACAATCGTTTGTATTATTACGTGTTTTATGTGATCTTTGTAGATAAATTACGTGTTTTATTGATTAACACATATACATTATAAATAACGGTAGCTTACTGTTTAAGTAACCAAGCTCCAATTTAAGTTTAAAAATCAAATAAAATATAAATCTTTAAAGGTCAAATTATGTTACATAGATATTGATTTGTACCTGATGATCGTTGACAATTTATAAAATAATTAAACATCAATCGAAATGGTTATGAACTTTAGAACCCAAATCGAGCTAATTTGTAAATGAAATGTCAACTTAGGGTTTTTAATTAGTTGACATAAATGTCTGTCAGCGTTATACGTTCTTCATATGGTTTACTAGTTAAGTTACACGTAGTGTTTAGTTTTTTTTTTTTTTTTTAAATTGTAATTGATTTTTTTGTTCATGGCTTGTTTTATTGGTTTATTAGTACACCGTAATAAGGAAGATTTTTAAGGGACTACTAGTAATAATTTGGAAAAAAATCTAGCAAAATATAGAACAGTAAAAAGTAAAAAGGAAAATAAAGTATATAAAATAGCTACCCACTAAATATTATAGAACAGTGTGTTTAAATTGATACATATTTATAAGAAATTAAAAATATGAACGATTATTCAACAAATGTTATTAAAATTTACAACACACATGTAGAAGTTAGAAGACACGGCCTCATTTATCTTTATTTATAATTTAGTTACATATTTTTCCCCTCGACTTTGATAAAACTACCAATTCACCTCTTAATGTTTGAGATCTTGCGAAACCAACGTTCTAATCCTATATGTCAAGAAGTTTACAGCTTCTGGAAAACTTAGCGTTTTTTGTAAATATGACCACTTAATTTTCATAATTTTACTTTAATGCCCTTATTAAAATTACACTATAATTAACTAAAAAAAATATCATTTTTTTCTTCTATTATAGCTTCGAAGCTCTAAGTAAACAATGTTGTCAACCTAACATTCAAATCGAACGAAAATCTCATCTTTAACGTTGCCGAAAATCTCTTAAACTTAGATCTAGTGAACTCGTTGTTCATTTCTTTTTTATGTTGTGTACAGTTTTTAATAAATATTTAATATACTGAATATCGGCGCTTGATCTTTAAAGAAGTTAAACAGTTGCTTTAAATTCAATAATTTAAAACATATTAAATTTAAGAAAAGTCGCTTAAATGTTGAAATAGTGTAAATAAATGTGTTAAAAGAGATAATAAAAATAAATTTGTTTTCGAGCCTCAAACATTACAAGGCCGACGCCTGAATACCGAATACAATATTTGACAGTACCACGATGGTTAGAGCTCTTCAACAAAACATAATTTACAATGCAAAAACGTAACGAAGTCTTATGCACAAAATTATTCGACTTAAAGAATTCCCTAAATTAAATTTCTCTATAACAAGTTATCAACATGTTTGAGATGAAAGCTATGTGTTTTGGCTACACACAATTTCATTTTTCTCCCATGCGTAAGATACTTCTACATACATATATCTATTACACTATCCCACTTGTTATTGTACATGTATACATATATATATACATATATGTTTGGTGGGTGTGTTTATTTAAGAGGTGGGATTGTGTTGTTTATGTTGAAGAAAAATGAAAAAAGTCCACTTTATTGAAGATTAATTTAGTTACAATGTTGTCATACAAAATATATACGTGGGTACTTGAGTTTGAGGTATGTAAGGCACTACAAAAATTGAAGTGCCGTGATTGAAGCCTATATAGTGAACGTATAATATATATCAAATATATATAAACATTCTATTATTAAAAAGACAGCTAGCAATAGCTTGCATATTAGTCACGACAACTCAAACGCTAACTTAAACTTTCACCAAATAATAAATGAAGTTCGTAAAATCAAAAGATTTATTTGAATGATATAGATTTCATTTTGAATTCGCACGCAATTGGAGTTGTGTGGGCATTTAATCTTTGACTTTTGAACACGAAATGCATGAAATAGAGATAGCTTAAAAGCACTCCGTACAGTATTTTAACATATGCTTTCTTAGATGACGTATTGAACTACTATATCAATTACTAATAATAACAATAATATAAATAAAGTGTCCGAAGCTTCTGTTCTATTGGCCGGGATGACTCAAAGCTGACACGCCGGGATGACTACAAAATCAAAATATTAATATCGATATTAAAATTTTGATTTTTTTGATATATTGATTAATATTTTACAATTTTGATATCGATGTTATATCGTTTTTGATAGATATATTGATTGATATATTATAATAAAATATAATTTCAAACATGTTATATTTTTCATATATAAAAATACATCTATTGATGTCGAATTTCGTCCTTGTACGATTTAAATTATAAAAATGTATTTCGGTAAAATGTCGTATTATAATATCATATATTCGAAAAGAAAAAAAGCAAAATACGGATCGCATTAGTGAAGAAATGAATACAAAATTAGTTCGATTGACGAAATGCATAATAATAATAATAAATAATAGAATAATTACGATAGATCGTAATGATTTTAGCTAATTAATCAATTCTATTTATTAAAAGAAATAGGTGAAGATTTCGCAACACGTGGTGTCGAGATCGTTGATGAAATCGCCACGTCGCATATCGTCGTTAATGTTAATGATTTGAATTTGTCTTCGATCCGATTCTCGCGACGAGATTCACTTCGTGGATTAAAAACTTTGTCACTTCGACTTCGATGACTTTGTTTTATGGACCGATGTTTGATTGATAGTTTTTTTGACAAATTACTTTAAATATTGGATTTTTAGTGGGCTCGATATATTTAATATATTAGGTCATTTATATCCCACAACCATGTCTAATATATATATATATGTATATATATGTGTGTTTATATATAGTAAACATATAGTAGTTACAACATAAATGTACATATATAACTACACAATATTTCAGTCACTCATATATACACTAAAAACCGTATTAAAGCTCTAACGTAATTGTATTCGTAATAATAGTTCTAAAACATAGTTTCACGACAATAAAAAAAGATATATGTCCCTATTTAGAAAGTTATATAAGTTTTTGTCTCGAGACGTTCCAAATTTTTTTTATATAGAAATTGCTTTAAATAGGAGTAAATTTGGACATTGATTTAAGAGTACCTTCGTAAAATAAAAATAAAAACTAAGAGTACCTATTTGGATCATACATAGTAAAATATCATATCACTTTTTTGTATATTTAGTTTCCATTTTTTAAAAAGATTAAAAATTATCAACAACTGCCTGCTCTCTTCTCCGATTCCAAACATTTATCTAATTTCAAAACATCCGTCCCTTGTTCGTTTTCAAAAAAAGTTGAACCAAATCGACATTTGAACCACCCGAATCCGTCTTATAAATCATCTCCCTTTTTTCTCTATATTTTCTCATTTTCATACGTGTGAATAGTAGATGCCTTGCAATCAGCATCAAGAAAGAAAAAAATGGTGAACTAGTTAGTTAGAATATAAATACTTGTTTCTGTATGCTGAAATGTAACCTTATGTTTTTTTGATATTCAGTGAGAGATATTGCTAAAATAGAGTGAAAAGAGAAGTAGAACATTTAGTAATAAATAGGTTTTATCACTTGGAGCTTGTTCCAGTGACTTTTCTTGGTGGTTTATCGGCGTTCTCTTGCCGGAGTTGTAAAGTCTTTACTTATAGTGGATTCAAGAGGCTTCTCATGCCCAGCTAGATATAGGATCGAGAGATCCGAACCAGGATAAAATTGTGTGTTCCTATTACTTGTGTTTACCCAAAAAGATTATTTATTTACATATTGATGTAATATAAATATCTCATGAGTCCTTATTGTAATTTGCTGATTAAATTAATTAAAGTTGAAACGTTCATTCATTCTTTTTCAATTATTTGAAGATTTATGATATTGAATAGTCTTATAGTCCTTAATCAAACCTAACAACGTATGAAGAGACAAATGTAGATTTGTGTGATTAAACTCTTCATGGTTTGCTTAAAACGAAATATTCACAATCTAAATATCAACGGACTATTGATCCTGGTATATTATTGGATGAATCTATGATGTCTGGTTATGAGGCATAGAGAGTTAGGAACTCTATAGTTCTTCCGATGTATCTTCCAAAGATACTGCATTGACTAGTGGACCTTTAGAGACAATGTAGAAACAAACCACTTAACCTCTTCTGTCTAAAGGTCACTACGTATGAATTGCATCGTGCTTGTCATTTCATAACTTCAATATATTCATTTGAGAAAGTTACACATTTGGATCCATAAGGTCACTATTACATGTCATTAGAGTATGATTGTTAAACTAGAAGTTAAATCAAAATAAGTTCAAGTGTTGAACAAGATGTTTTCTTTGAACATTTCCAAAGTGAGTACTTGTCTGAAGAGTTCGATAACTTTCTTAAAGAAGAAGGTATCGCGTCCCAGCTTACTGCACCTGGCACACCTCAACAAAAAAAAGTGTCAGAGAGAAGGAATTGAACTCTTATGGAGATGGTTAGATCAATGATGAGTTACTCATCACTCCACAATTCCTTTTGGGAATATTCCCTCGAAACTTCCGCATACATTCTGAACCAAGTTCTGTCTAAAACGGTCCCTGGTACTCCTTATGAACGATGGACTGGACGTAAAGTTAGTTTAAGCCACATCAAAATTTGGGGTTTCCCTGCACATGTGCTAAGGAAAAAGACTGACAAGTTGGCTAGTAGGTCAGAATTATGTGTGTTCGTCGGATATACAAAGGAAACAAAATGTTTCATATTATATAGTCCTGAGGACGACAAAAGTTTGTCAGCATAAATGCTTGTTTCCTTGCGGAGGACTTTATGAACAATACGAGACCTAGAAGCAAAATTGTGCTTGCCCATTTTTTCTACAAATAATTGATCAAATGGCCAATTTTTGGATGTTAATTGCGAAATGACCAACGTTTGGTAAAACTGTGGTTGATGGTCCTAGTCTTTACGTGACATCAACCCGACTTTACAATTTTGTCCTTACGAATGAATAACATTAAAAACCAAATACAATTGTTAATGAAAATTTTGAAATTCAAATTTTAAATTTGGGATTTTAAATTTTGAAAGTTTGGATTTTAAATTTTTTGAATGAAATTGGAAATATGTATACAGGCATGTTTTATTTTGAAAATATAGTAATTATGTTTATGTATTTTGCACCAGCTAATTAATTTCTAAATCTATAATCATTAATTTTTCCTTTTATACGTGCAATCCTATAATTACGCGTGAAACATATTAGCCGAGATTAATTAGCTGACACGTGATCCAGTAATTGCACTAAATATTTCCCTGTTTCAAAGCACACACTCATGCAGCACATGCTTAATTGATGTTATCCCTTACGCAATACAGGATTAATATATTCGATTTTTCGATTAATGTAATCCTCGATTGTCATAGTTAATAAGTGTAATCCTCAAATTACTATTTTAATTTATTGAAAATCGAAAAATCTTATATATCTCTATCTCCTATTATTCGTTGATTTTAAGTACACATCATCAATTACCAATATTTGTTGGCTAGCTATTCTCTGTGTTTTACCGACAGTACATAACTTCATTAACAATATGTCGTCCAAGACTAATGAATTTTCCTTCTCGCCATTGTTTCAATCTTCAGTCATCAGGTAAAATGCTGATAATCCGTCGTTAATTTACAGTCATCAAACATTAACAAGATATCACTGCATTAAAAATATATTTTGTTCATATACCTCATTCATATAATTTACAGTGTATCATTTACCAATGCAGTTTCACTTTTTGAAAGTCAATGTTCTCGGAATGATGAAGATTTTCCAGCTGAAGACGTTATATAACCTGAAATATTGTTAATTGATGAATCCGATTTGAATAACTTCCTCATGAATATCGAGTTGGAATTGTAGAATGATTTTACTAGTAAAGAAGTCTTAAAAAAAGCTATTTTTATTTTTGCGGTAAGGAACAATTTCGAATTTAAGACCAATAAGTCAAGCACTAGTAGATATAGTATTGCATGTTCGGATTTACAATGTTTTTGGAAGTTGTATGCGGGTGTTTGTCCGACGTGTGGAGTATGGGTCATAAGAACATATTCAAATGTTCATTCGTGCTATGGGAAATTTGTAATTCTTAAGAATAAACATGCATCGTCAGAGTTTATTAGTCATTGCGTCAAACAAGATTTTAGAGGGTCTTTAGCCAATGAGATAAGCCAGCAAGGGTTGCTGAAATTATGCGTACTCGGTTCAACATTGAAATTTCTTATTGGACAGCCTGGAAGGATCGCGAAAGTTCGTTGAAGGACCTACATGGGGATTTCGACATTTCATACAACTATTTACCAGTTATTGGAGAAATGATATTACAAAAAAATCTCGGTGTATTCATATAGGATGTGTTAATTACGTGTTAATTTACAGACGGTTTAACATAGTTTAACATATATTTACTACTTTTATAGGTTCTTTTACCATACGGTTTTTGAAGAGGACGGTTCTTTTAAGAACTTTTTTCTTGCATTTGGAGCTTCTGCTTTTGGTTTCCCATTTTGTAGGGCAATTATTTCTATGGATAGTACATTTTTAAAGGGAAAGTCAAAGGCGACGTCGCTTCTCCTACGGCTCAAGATGGGGACAATCATTTGTTCCCGTTGGCATTTGGTATCGTCGATTAAAAAAAAGATAAGTCATAGACGTGATTTATGATCCAGCTCAGAATGGTATATGGTGTTAGAAAATATATGATTTTTTATCCGATAGACACAAATCAATTCAAAAGGCTATTAACATTGTTTTTCCCAAGGTCTAATGGGCGTCATGTATGCAACACCTTTGGGGGTAATGTCAAAAATTACTTTGGTAATAGTCACATTCAACATTTATGTTATAGATGTGCAAAGGCTTACACCAGTAGAGTTTGATTTTTGGTTAAACATTTTTTCTAATGATGATTGTAGTATTAAGAAGTACTTGCTGAATGCTAATCCTCAGTTATGGTCTCGGAGTCACTTCCCTGGTAAAAGATTTAACATTATGACTACGAACATTTCGGAATGTTTGAACGCCGTTTTACGTGAGGCTCGAGGTTGACCCGTTGCTTGTCTTGTTTTGAGTTATCGACACCTCTTACAAAATTGGATTCTAAAAAAGAGAAAATTCATCTCAAAGATAATGTCAGAGCTGACTGATACCGGGTATAAGATCCTTCAAGACACGCAAGAAACAGCTCGATCCATGATGATGAGTTTATTTACAAGAATATCTTGTTAATTTTGGTTAACTACTCGTCTTTTAACATGAAAACTATATGTTAATCAGTACAATATTTACAGGTTAATTAAATTAACGACAATCAATTTGAAGTTGTCGGTGGTGCAGTTCACAGAGTTGTCGATGTTTTAACAAAGACATGCACTTGTAGATATTGGCAGCTTGAAGATTTCCCTTGCTCCCATGCTTGCGCTGCTTTGCACCGTAGGAATTTACGTCCCCTTGATTATGTATCTTCTTACTATAAGAAATAGTAGTTTTCCATGACCTACGCGCAAGATGTTTTCCGTATTTCTCATGAAGGTGATTGAGAATTGTCAACTACTTCTAGGGTGATAAAACCTCGAATTGAAAAGAGTCCAGCTGGTATGCCAAAGGAAAAGAGGTATCCTTCGAAGGAAGAAGGAATTCACCCCTATGCACACCGGTGTGGAAAATGTGGCCAAATCCGACACAATAAACGTAATTGTCCTAATTAATCTATGTATTTCTTTATCGTGTGCTATTTTCATGTTAGATCGCAATTTGATATTTTGAAACTGAGTTTTTATATTGAATTATATTGGCATTTCAAATATGAATATTTTAAATATTACATGTTTTTGTTAAATGTTAATTATGTAACAATTTACACAATGTTTAACGGAAATCAGTATATGTTTATAATCAAACTACTGAATCACTTAAGGCATTGTTAAACATCAACGTATCGATACTTGTAAAAGGTTAATAAATGTTAATTCAATGTCACAATTGTAAAACAACAAATTCCTATATTTTTCAGTGTATAAATGTTCATTGTTAGTTATGTCATTCTATGTCCGTAGTTAATTTTGTCACCATTTACACCATCAATTGTTAAACATACCCATATGAATCACCATTGTACAACATCAATGTGTAAAATACTTGAAAACATCACAATATGCATCAAAGCGTAGGAATTCAACATAGATTAACATGTCCCAAAAACTATATGTTACCTACTAAAACTATTACATGTCCCAAAAATATATGTCCCAAAAGTACATGTCCCCAAATTATGAAGTTTCCAAAACATTATGTTCACATGTTCATAAGTTAAGTACTATAACTTGCTTGTCATCATAATAAAACCATTAACATCGTAAAGCAGCAACCCTACTAATTGTCTTGATAACAAAAGCAGTAATAACGTTAAACAATATCAGAATCCCAAGTGAAAAAGATGGTTGGCTTGGTATATCGTCATAATTTCCAACTTTCAGGACTCGATTTGCAATGGCTTGTTTTTCTTTGGCAACTGCCCCCCTTGTCCTTCGTGTTTTCTTCTCGGTTGTGTAAGGCGGCCTCTGGCAAACAGATTTACAACATGTCCTTTTAGTAATTTCATGATTTCCAGCAGTTGATTTGGACTTTTTCTTAATGTGCAATATTATTAGTACAATGTTAGTGACCTCAAAATACCCTACGAACTACCTAATATCATTTCAAATATAATTACGTCCTTAGTCTCCGCCGATATGTTTGATTTCACTTTCTGGGCAGCTGGTTCGGTCACCATGAGCATGTCTCTTCCCTCTTGTAAATTATACACCAATTTACAGAATTTTAACCTTTTCACTAAATTGAAATTTAATTAATAAATACATCTAATGTTAAAATACCTCCGTCGTCACCGTCATTATCTTTGAGTTCTCGTTCTCGACATATGGTTCTTCCACAGTGGGTATGTCTCCTTTAATCTGTTAATTATATACCAATTTACATAATATTAGATGTTCACATACTTGAAACATTTCTCGTTGAATACCTCAGTAGTATCAGCCGTAATTTCTGTTTTGTCTGGCCCCCTATTTGGTACACTCCCCATATTCTTGTCTCCGCCTACCAATAAATCATTCACCAATTTACAACCAGTATCAAAGTTTACATCAATTTTTAAATTGACACTCCAAATGATTTACATGACGATTATCTTTAGGTATAGGCTCTTTGCCATTTCAGGTACTTCTTTAGGCCCTCTACGGAGCCTTTTAAAACCTTTTGATTTCTGCACATTAAAGTCATTTAACGACCGAACATATAAACTACCGTATTTGTTACCACCATTGTTGATTACATCGTTAATAGCAAAAACTCAATCTTTTTGAAGCTTTTCTAATATTTCAACTTTATAATATATGTTAAAAGTTTAAATATACGATGTGTCATCTTGGCTGCTTTATCATCACCTATCAAAGGCCATATGTTAGTAGGATGAGATGTCAAATCAATCATTGCTTCTTTGGGTTGTGTCTATACTTGAATTGGCTTTTTAGATTTTGACATTTTGAACTGCAACATAATTAACATGTTAACCTTAACATAAATTGAGGTATAATTAACATAAATATTACCTTTATGACCATGTCAGTCAGTGTTTGTTGATCATCAAAAACATTTGAGCCTTT
This sequence comes from Urtica urens, assembly GCA_958296335.1. NCBI lineage: Eukaryota > Viridiplantae > Streptophyta > Magnoliopsida > Rosales > Urticaceae > Urtica > Urtica urens. Next base: position 10,979,773 of record OY282525.1, read on the forward strand.
TCGTTTAAAAGGTTGTTCCTCATTCTACAGTGTTTGATCGTTGCCATTTTTATTTGAGGATTCCGGTTCTTGGCTTTTCTTCTCATTTTTGTCACGTTAAACAATATAACATTAATAAACTAATAGTTAATTAATTAACAGAGTAGTAGTTAATCACACAAGTATCTAACAATATAACATTAAGAGACTACTAGTTAATCACCAAACTATTAAACAATAGGATTTTACCTTGGGTTGTTCCATGACCTCATCGTTGCTTTTGTTGTTCGTAGCTTCTGCATTCTTTCTCAACTTCTCATCCCGGACATGTAAAACATGGTAAAACTATATAAACATTTTGAAATTAACCATTACATAACGTATGCCCAACATATTACAGTCACCTTTTCACCAATGTGAAATCCGCATATTTGAAACATCTCATCGCAACGCTGGTTGCATTGATCCACAGTCTTCTTCAATCTCTTCTAGTGCTCTATCTAGTTGGATACACAAGTTCTTCATTTTTTTTTTGTGACAAAAACTTCATGGTATTCAGATGATAATGCTTTTCCTTTCCATTTTGATTTTGGTGTCTTCGTTGATTCTCTTGGTTTTACTGGACTAGCGTTGTCAGTACGTTTACTCAGCCCGTTTGCTACTTTTTCGTCGGTTGCATCAATAATGATTGGCTCATATTAAATACAAAACATTAGTCAAATGTTATAATTTGATTTTGTGTCAAACATATAAACCAAAACTAACATAAATTAACAACAATTAACAAAAAACTTTAAGGTTACCGTATCGTCTTTAAACCAATGACGGACATCGAGATAAACATGGCTAGATGTGTATGACCACTTTAACATCCTCGAAATAGGATGATCCAAATTTTTCTTTGTGAAATAGTTTTTCTTGAACGCTGGAAAAACTTTGTACGCCCATGCGACCAATGGATGTAAATACTCATCAACGTTGAATCCAGTTTTACATTAAGTGTTCTTAATTTTTTTGAAAGACTCGCATATTTGTAACACTCACCCTCCCCCAAAGATAGTTGGAGAACTGTTCGTGATTAGTCGCCATCTTAAGAACATCGTTGAAAATGACGTGCTGACGTTCCCTAAGCAGTAGTAGAGTCTCTATTATTGCCACATTCATTAACGCTATTTTTCTCGTCTTCAATTCCACCAAACCTAGATGTAAGGATTCCTAATAGCACGTTTGCTCGCGGTGTCCACTGACTTTAAAAAAGGCATCTCTCAGCGCAATACCAATGCACAATTCCTCCTTAATATCCAGCTGACTGCCGCAGTTCAACCCTGTAAATCACATAACAATTTATATTACCTTAACCAATCAACTCACAAAAATTAACTACATATTAACCAACTTTTTGTACGTGACATTAGTTTAAAGTCGTAAATTGTAAACTTGTACACATTGTCAGCCACTTTAAAGTGCAGCTCATCATACTTCTCAGACTCCACCTGAAAAAGCATTAAGAAATGCAATATTCTCTTTGGGAATACATCTCTTTTAATGTACAGAAAATGTGCAAATGGCCCTCGGTTAAACAACTTATTTTCTTGTTCAGTCTCTATTGCTGTTAATATTTTTTCAGCAATGGACGATAATTCATTGGTGTATATCCTAGTTTCAGGATCCACCATATAAAATCCAACCTACAAAAACAACATATTTTGCCTAAACATTAACAGATCGAGTTACAAACACATAACATATTTACTAACAAATTACCTTAGCCAATTATTTATTGCCATCTACTTTTGTGTTCTTTTTCCCTGTCTTTTATCCACGAAGATTTTTTTTACCATTATTTACTGTCAACGCAATTAACTACCTTAGTTCACATTATCAAATAAGGGCTAAGTTAAAAATTGGTTCCGAAATAACTTTTCCCGAAACACCTAACTTTTGAAACCCCATATGTCGAATTAAAATTTCGAAACCCAACAAATTTTTTTAACAAATTTTTTTCGAAATCTAATAACAGTAAAATAAAATAACAAAACGAGTAGTTTCCAGCATCAAATTTTTTAACAAAACTATACAAACAAAAGATGAACGCCCGCATGCAAATCTTCATAGAACATATAACAAACCAGATAAACAACCGGAAGCCATGAAAACATTAACCACAAACTTTTGAATCACATAAGACGACCCAAATTTTTTTTTTTCAACAGGTTTGTTTCGAAACCTGTTAACAACAGTAAAATAAAATAAAAAACGAGTAGTTTTTAGCATAAAAAAATTAAACAAACTACAGAAACAAAAGATGTATAGTCGTGAACATGCAAAACTTCATAAAACATTAAACAAACCAGATAAACAACCGGAAACGATGAAAACATTAACCACAAAATCTCAAATCACATAAGACGAACAACAAGAAACATGCAAAGATTAAAACGAATATTTTTTAACGGATTCACAAAAGTTTTTACATGTTAGATTGCTAGAGATTGCTCGCGGAAAACTTATTCGCCTTCGTTATTCTTCGCCGTTGTTCTTCTTCGCCGTCGTAAAGTTCCTTCCTGAAATGGCTGGTTTTTTTTCTTTTCCGGTTCTTGTGTTTTGAGAGAAAATGATAGTGTTTTGTTTTACTGAAAGAGATAACCACGCGCGGTAATGGAACTCAATCGACTCAAATCTTTGAAAATATTTATAACTATCAATTTTTGAAAAATTGATTGACACGATTTTCTACTATTTGCAATCGATTATCCCTATTTCCAAGCACGACAAGCGTGACGTGGCAGTTTTCATAGGGAGAAAACTATCTTCTGCAACCACATACTAATGCGTTGTTGACGTGGCATTCATACTGGGCGGGAAACAATATGAGCAAAATGATCTTCATTTTTTGGTAACACTTTTACGGGATCATTTACCATACTTTTGTTAAACATTGGATATTTCAAAATATCACTATATTTATAAGACCATACTACTAAATAACCATTTTTTTTTTGTTTCTTCGCCATGTACATGAAATGAGTCTATGTTCATATCATGGTAAAATAACAATCTTCCGACAATTTTTTTAAAACGACCAAACAAAGACTGGGTAGTCTGGAAAATTTATTATGGTTGTTGGAAGCACGTAATATTTGCTGGAATATTAAAATCTATATAGCATAAACAAGACATATATATACATGAAACCCCCATGGGAGGCCATTTAAAACTTCAAACATTTTACATTTTGTCATTTTTGTATTTATTTTTCGTTTTCCACTTAAAAAAGATAATATTTTGTATATATACGAGCATTTAAGTACGTATAAGTTCAGTTATTATTGATATATCTAGCATAGCTACTCTATTCTCAATAATCTTCTAAACCAGATTTCACAACCAACTTGACAACTTGATTGATTCATTTATTGATCTCCATCACGCACTTGTCTTTTTCAAATTGCAATCACCAATTGTCATTTGATATGAACGTGGCATGCTGATAAAATATCCATTCGGGTACATAATGGGTACAACAATTCTTAATTGACATTCACGGATTACTTTAAGGCCTTTGTTTGGTAGGAAGTATTTTGGAGGGATGTATTAAGATAAACGGATTTAGAAGGATGGATTGTATTAATTTGTTGTTTGGTATTAAAAAAGAAAGAAAATAAGAGGTAAATGGATGGATTTGTATCCATGAGTCCCACCAAAAATGTTCTCCTTATATTTTGGAAGGATTGAAGAAGGGAGAATAAAATTGTATTTTATATTTTTTTTTTCTCTTTTTTGTATATATTAAATATATGTGCATTCTATTTTTTTTTCTTTTTTTTTTGTTGGTTATTAAATACATTGATTTTTAATTTTTTTTTTTTTTTTGTGTATTTCTTTTTTTCATCACCAATTTATGACTAGTAATATTATCAAAGTATAAAATTTATTATTTTTATTTTTCTTCATGATCAAATAATTTTTTGCTCAAACAAAAGTTTGAATATTTTTATGATTTTGTTTATCCATTTTTTAAAAATTTGTGTGTTTGGGTATTACAACTTATGTGATGTATGGTTATAATTTTTTTTTATATTTAAATAGATGAATAAGAAAACTCAACAACTGATTGGAAGATAAAACCAAGAAATTATAATTTAGAAGATAACTAAATTATGTGACCATAGATTTATTTTGTTATAGTAAATGAAATTTTGGATTAGATAACTAAATTAGTATATGTATATATATTTAATATATAGTTTTTTTTACGATATATCATATATAGTTATGCAGTTTAATAATTACATGCACATTAATTTTTATAATATAAATAAATCGTGTAAATTAAAGATCAATTTGATAATATATATGAGTATTATTGTAAATTACCATTATAAAATATATCACACCATTATTTTTTCATTTATACCAAACAAATATGAGGGTAGATATTAATCTTTCCTCTCATCATACCAATCAACTTTTTGAAAAGTTACAATCCACTCATTTCCTTTCCTTTCCTTTCCATCCTAAACAATCCATCCACCCATTTTTCCATCCCTCCTACCAAACAAAGCTAAGAAAACGAAACAAATATAAAAAATAAAAATAAAGGGAATGGAAACCATATATGGTTTAATTTTTTTTTTTCTCAAAACAGGAAGATTTTGAAATTACTACTAATTCCTTCAGACTCGATATTGTAGCACCACTTAAATCTGGACAATTTAGACGGAATATATGTGAGCTTGAATGTCGACCACCACCGGAACAAATGTTCCGTTCACAACATAATCGGAATTCACACTGACAATAACTTACCGTAAATAATTATAATTGTATGTTCAAATTTTATTTTCCAAGTAATTTATCAACTAATTTTAAATGATATATCTTAAAAATATATAGGCTGAAATGAAATATCGAACATGTATCGTTGAATACCGGTTAAGCCAAAATAGAGTTCGGGTGGACCTTCGAAACATAGATTTTTACTCTTATGGTACGAAACGCCCATATTTAGCGCCAACAAAAACATAAATTTACGTGATAAATATATGTGTTACATAATATATAAAAATGTCACCGTCCATCGCCGTAGTCCATAAATTATTCTATGCATCATTTTCTTTTCCTTTTATAAAATTTAAAGAACAAAATTATTCAAAACCATTCACTGTCTTATTTAGAACATTGAGATTTGTTATTGATAAGATTAAATCCAAACTTATTTAATGTTATTTCAGGTGGTGGAATTGGGTATCCTCGGGGCACCTTGAAGGGACTGGGAAGGTGTTAGTGACTAAATCATGCTATATGCGACAATCATATTACGAGCGAAGCCAAGACCCCGCGTGTCTCTTTTTATCATTGTTTGATTATATTTTGTAAGCGTTTCATTTGATTAATCTGTTAGAAATTTGGTGTGGTACAATGTGGAGCATCTCTATCGATGCCTGAAAGCAAGAGTGTTGTTGAATAACGTGTGAGTCAAGCTTTTGAAGCCCGTCTTTATAATTGTAATGCTAACAAAATTAATTGTTATGATTATTTTATGTGGATACAATGAGTCAAGTGGATAATGGTGCACCGAGCCTCACAATTGCTCCAATATAGTGCAAAGAGCCGTATGAACTACTTGATGGCACGAACAAGAGCTAGATTCCCGCTGAGATGAGAAATAAATCGCACAGAAAATATGAAATGATATCCCAACAAGGAATCAGATTTCTTTGTGCATAATCGAGAATACCACTCAGTAACTTTGCTATGAAACAAAGCGCCTTGCGCCAAATGAGCCACCAAAAGCTAATGAAATAGTCTTTTTCATATTTGAAAATGAGGATCGAGGATAGCTCATAAAGACATAGAAGTGTTAAATCTCATACCACTCAGTAACTTCTCTATCAAACATCTAATCTAAGGTAATTTGTTTCTTGAAAAATGAAAAAAATAATTCTCGGATCACAAAGTGATTCTATAACAGGAACTTGATAGAAATCATATTAGGAAATGTAATTATGTTTCATCATAGGTTAAAGAACCTATTTTGGTGTAACTTTGATAACAAATTCATGTTCCTATCAGAGAACCAGAGTCCCAACGAACGAAAAAATATCAAGTAAAAGTTGTTCGTAAAAAGAAATAGAAGTGTTTCGTTTTTCCAGAACAGTGTCATATTTATTTCTAAGTAATTTATCAACTAAATTTAAATGATATATCTTAAAATATATAGGCTGAAATAAAATATTGAACATGTATCGTTGAATACCGATTAAGGCAAAATAGAGATCAAGTGGAGCTTCGAAACAGAGATTTTTACTCTGACGGTACGTAATGCCCAAGTTTAGCGCCAAGAAAAATATAAATTTACGTGATAAATATCTGTGTTACATAATATATAAAAATTTCACCGTCCATCGCCGTAGTCCTTAAATTATTCTATGTATCATTTTCTTTTCCTTTCATAAAATTTAAGGAGCAAAATTATTCAAAACCATTCACTATCCATTACATGCAAAAGTAATTTGATTTTTCTTTAGAAACAAAAATGAATAATTTTTATACACTTAGATTTGTTATTAATAAGATTAAAATCCAAACTTATTTAATGTTGTTTTCGGTTGTGGAATTGGGTATCCCCGAGGCACCTTGAAGGGACCAGGAAGGTGTTAGTGACTAAATCATGCTATATGTGACAATCATATTACGAGCGAAGCCAAGACCCCGCGTGTCTCTTTTGATCATTGTTTGATTATATTGTATGAGTGTTTCATTTGATTATTCTGTTAGAAATTTGGTGTGGCACAATGTGGAGCATCTCTATCGATGCCTGAAAGCAAGAGTGTTGTTGAATAACGTGTGAGTCAAGCATTTAAAGCCCGTCTTTATAATTGTAATGCTAACAAAATTAATTATTATGATTGTTTTATGTGGATACAATGAGTCAAGTGGATAATGGTGCACCGAGCCTCACAATTGCTCCAATATAGTGCAAAGAGCCGTATGAACTACTTGATGGCACGAACAAGAGCTAGATTCCCGCTGAGATGAGAAATAAATCGCACGGAAAATATGAAATGATATCCCAACAAGGAATCAGATTTCTTTGTGCATAATCGAGAATACCACTCAGTAACTTTGCTATGAAACACAGCGCCTTGCGCCAAATGAGCCACCAAAAGCTAATGAAATAGTCTTTTTCATATTTGAATATGAGGATCGAGGATAGCTCATAAAGACATAGAAGTGTTAAATCTCATACCACTCAGTAACTTCTCTATCAAACATCTAATCTAAGGCAATTTGTTTCTTGAAAAATGAAAAAAAAAAATTCTCGGATCAAAAAGTGATTCTATAACAGGAACTTGATAGAAATCAGATCACGAAATGTAATTATGTTTCATCATAGGTTAAAGAACCTATTATGGTCTAATTTGATAACAAATTCATGTTCCTATCAGAGAACCAGAGTCCCAACAAACAAAAAAATATCAAGTAAAAGTTGTTCGTAAAAAGAAATAGAAGTGTTTCATTTTTTCAGAACAGTGTCATATATGTGTTGGAGTTCAAAAGAAAACTTGTTATGTTAACTCTTAGATATATACCAAAAAGTGAAATGGTGGCTATTTTAGGATCGTTTTTTTTAGTAATTTTAGCCCAAATTTGTAGTTAATCAATTCGATATTATGCCACAATATAACGCAATCACAATCACACCAAAGAACATTAAATCACAGAAAGTAAAAGAGATAAGAACAACCAGATATTTTCCCATGCTTCGATCTATAAATAGATCTACATGCACGTTGAGCTTCGTGGGAGAAACTCGGTTTGTACTATGGTTTTGCGATTACACACTAAGCCTCACAGATCTCACCCTCGATACACAACTTCACCAAAACACTTAGTACAATAGTAGTTCAGTTTACCAGTTTTACACAGAAAGCACGATCGAGAAGATCGCCCAAGAACTAACTCAAAAAATATAGAAAATGGTCGAGATAGAAGAAGAGAGTTTCAGAGAAAGCAAGAGGCAATAAGATTAGGTGTAATGAGATTAGGTAGAGTTTAGGTCTTTTATAAGAGACAAGACCTAACCAAATAACCGTAGCCATTAGATCTTACAATATCATAGGCTGAAACAGATTAATAACGCTACAATGTTGTTTATAAAATAAACGACAGAGCACTATAGCATTGTCCCAAGGATAAGTCGCATTAGGCTTCGAAGTAGATTGCTAAGGTTCCAAATGAAACAATCTCCACCTGAAACTCAACAAGCCCATCAAAATCGCGATCATTCACATGTGTACAGACCGGCTTCTTCAATGACTTTATTGCTCGGTACTTGCACAATCATTCGATAAACAACAAGTTTAAACAGCACTTAAACTTGACATTAATAACCATTTTTGTACCCATATCATAAGGATTGTTCTCTGTATCTATCTTAACCAACTTAATCACATCTGAAAGAAATCTAATCTCTAATATAATGATACCTAACATCCACATGTTTTGTACGTTTGTGATATATAGGATTTTTTCTCAAATGTATTGCACTTTGACTATCAGAATAAATTACTAGTGTTATTTATAATTTTAGCTTCTTTCAACATACCCTGAAGCCAAACAACTTCCTTACAAGCATCACAGACAACAATATACTCAGACTCAGTAGTGGAAAAGCAACAACAGACTGTAAGTTAGAATTCCATGTTATATAATTGCTGCGTAAAGTAAAACATAATGAGGTAGTAGATTTCCTATTATCTCTATTTTCAGCATGGTCACCATAAACATATCCAACCAGTTCAAACAGAGTGTTCATTTTTCCATAACATAGTCCTACATTAATAGTACTACTGATATAAGCAATAACACATTTGAGAGCATTCCAATGAATCATAGCAGGATTAGACATGAACCTACTCTACACTGAAATAGCATAAGATAAGTCAGGGTGAATGCTGATCATTGCATACATAATTGATCAAATAGCATTAAAATAAGGCACAAATTCCATTTTTAACATTTCAGACTTCGACTTAGGACACTGAGACTTATCTTATATAAAATGAGGGGCTAAGGGCATCAAAACAGTTTTACAATTTAAGCTATTGAATTTAGTTACAATTTTCTCCAAGTATGATTTTTAATGAACAAGCAGTTTGTGATTTTTTCTATCCCTATCAATGATCATTCCTAGAACTTTCCTAGCAGGGCCTAAATCTTTCATATCAAAAGCAGATATTAAAACACTTTTCGATTTATTTATTTTCATCACAGATTTACTCACGACTAGCATATCATCTACATACAGTAACAAATAAACTGTTAAATCATTCAAAGAAGAGAAATAAAAGCAATCGTCATATTCACTTCTCACAAAACCTATACTAATTACAAATGAGTCAAATTTCTTATACCATTTTCTAGGGCTTTGCTTTAAACCATAAAGAGATTTTTTAAGTAGACAAACTTTTTCAGAATTCTTATTATCTACAAAACCTTCCGGTTGTCTCATGCAAATTTCTTAATCTAAATCATCATGTAAGAAATAAGTTTTTACATCTAATTGTTCTAACTCAAGATCATATAAAGTTACAAGTGAAATTATTACTCTAATGGTTCTAAATTTAACAATAGGTGAGAAAATTTAAGTATAATCAATACCTTTTTCTCTGGTTATACCCTTTTGCAACTAATTTGGCTTTGAATCTAGGAGGCACCTGATTATACAGTTTCTCTTTGATTTTTAAAAGCCACTTGCATTCAATCAATTTATGAGTACTAGGTTTTTCAACCAGAATCCAAGCATTATTAACAGACGAAGATTTCATTTCATCTTTCATAGAAATTAACCATTCAGCATTATTATCATAGCTAATTGCATCAACATAAGTTTCATGTTCTATAGTTGTAAGATCATGTACAACAATTAAAGTAGTGTAAACAAGTTCAGCATATGAAAATCTGGGTGGTGACCTTATATCTCTTCTTTGTCTGTCTCTAGTTAGTTGATTATTCATCAATTCTTCCTGGGTGGATACAAAATGATGTTCAGTCTGTTCAGAGTGCTCAGGCATTTCAACAGGCTTCTGAACAGTCACATGATCATCATTAGGGATTGCCTCAGGAGAATTTTCTCTAACATTTCCAGGCACAAAATTAACATGTGTATTATCATATTCAAGATCATCATCATTAGGAACATGGTTATTTAATTTTTCATTAAGCTTACAAGGGAAAGTTTTCTCATCAAATATTACATCCTTACTTATGATTATTTTTACTCCTCTAGATCCTTTATCCCAGAGTTTATAACATTTAGTTTCTTGTTGTTGTTGATATCCTAAAAATACACATCTGATTGATCTCGGGTGTAATTTACCATCCCTAGTGTGCGCATAAGCAGAACATCCAAATACCCTAAGGTGATCAAGATTAGGTTTTCTATTGTTCCATACTTCAATTGGTGTTTTATAGTCTAAAGTTTGGTTAGGGCTTCTATTAATCAAATAAGTACTAGCATACAAAGCTTCACCCCAGAAAGATTTAGACAAACCAGAAGTAAACAATAAAAACCTCTAACTTTTTCTAATAAAGTTCTATTCATTCTCTCAGCCACACCATTTTGTTGAGGAATTATTTTTAGAGTCCTATGTCTTAGAATTCCATGTTCTTTACAGAAGTTATCAGTATTGCATAATTCTAAACCATTATCAGTTCTAAGTGTTTTCAAAGTTTTGTTAATTGATTTTCTTCTAGAGTTTTCTATATTTAAATGTACTAAAAGCTTCACCTTTTGATTTCAATAAAAAAGTTCAAAATCTCCTAGAAAAATCATCAACAATACTGAGAAAATACTTATTACCTCCATGAGTCTTATGACTCTCAGGATCCCAAAGATCCGCAATGAATCGAATCAAGATTGGCACATGAGAGATGTGTACCAGCAGTGAATCTCAATCTATGATGTTTAGACATAACACAAGGCTCAGAAAAGGATAAATCAGAAATTGGGTTCTTACCCAAAATACCTTGTTTGAACTTTATGACTCATATGACCCAATCTCATATGCCACAATTGGGTCATTTGATCATTATCAATAACAGCAAGTGAACTATCAGTAGAAATACTAAAAAATGAACCATCAATAATATATAAACCAGATATTAAAGAGGCAAACATAATCATTTTATCTTTCTTATACACATACAGTGCACCATTCTCAGCATTATAAGAACATCATATTTTATCAGGAACACCAAGTGAAATCAAGTTCTTTTTCAGTTCATGTATTAGCCTTACATTTGACAGAGTTATCAGTTTTCCATTGTTCAGTTTCAGATTCACAGATCTTATACCTAAGATCTTAAATTCATGATTATTACCCATGAAAACACATTGATTAGATACCTGATGCAAATCACTAAACCAATGTTCATGTGGACACAAATGAAATGAGCAACTAGAATCAAGAACCCAATTATCTACACACGATTGTTCAGTAACATTCAAAATATCAGAGGACTCAACATCATTATTGTTAGAGGATATAACATTGGTTTCAGGATTCACAGAGTTCTTATTCTTTTCCAACCATTTGTAACATTCTTTTCTAATATGTCCAGTTTTACCACAGTAGAAACATTTGCTAGTCTTTGAGTTAGTCTTTGATGTTTTATCCTTTACTTTCTTATTCTTGTTATTATAGTCAGGTTTGTTTTTAACAAACAGATTAGAACCATATTAACTCTTAACAATTTTCAATTCCATTTCTCTAGTTTTCAGGGCAGAACATAGCAAATCATAACTAGACACAGTTCTTGAGTATTGAAACGCATCTTTCACAAATTGATAAGATTCAGGTATGGAATTCATTAAGATCTTAACAATACTAGTGTCATCTAATTCATGATTAGTGCCTTTTAAAACAAGAGTTCTTTTTAGAAACTCATCTAAGTTATCATCCACAGTTTTAACATAGCCTATTTTAAAAGAAAATAAAGAAGTATTAAGATAAGTAAGATTGGGAGCAGATTGATTAGAGTATAGGTTTTCGAGTTTACCTAACACGGGTGTTTTGAACCCGTAGGCCTTTTTGATCACATTATCAGCAAGGTTTAGAATCAAGAGGTTGTAAACTTCTTCATCAATCTCAGACTTACGTTTCTTGCAGTCTTCTGACCACTTCTCCATTTTGGTCTCAAGCGCAATCAGTACTTTATGGTGAGATAGAAGAGCTCGGATTTTATTGCTCCAAACACCAAAGTCCGATTTCCCATCGTACGCTGACACATCAACTCGGCCAATAGCCATTGTTTCAACTCCTGAAACACACAAGCGAGCACCAGCTTAGGCAATGACCCACACGAATCAATCAGATAGTATGCAAACCAAAAAAATCCCTAAATCAATTTTATAACAAAAGTTCCAGATTAGGGTTTGAGCTAGGATCGTAAACAAGATTCAGAGAATATCACGAATCTGAATCTTTCAAAAGCTCTGATACCATTGTAGTAATTTTAACCAAAGTTTACAGCTAATCAATTCGATATTAGGCCACAGTATAAGACAATCACAATCACAACAAAGAACAGTAAATCGCAGAAAGTAAAAGAGACAAGAACAACCAGATTTTTTTCCTGTGCTTCGATCTATAAATAGATTTACATGCACACTGAGCTTCGTGACAAAAACTCGGTCTGGACAATGGATTGTCGCGATTACACACTCAACCTCACAGATCTCACCCTCGATACACAACCTCACCAAAATACTCAGTACAACAGTAGTTCCATTTACCAGCTTTACGCAAAAAGCACGATCGAGAAGATCGCTCAAGAACTACTAAAAAAATACAGAAAATGGTCGAGAGAGAAGAAGAGAGTTTCAGAGAAAGCAAGAGGCAACAAGATTAGGTCTAATGAGCTTCGGTAGAGTTTAGGTCTTTTATAAGAGACAAGACCTAACCAAATAACCGTAGCCATTAGATCTTACAATATCAACGGCTGAAACAGATTAATAACTCTACAATGTCGCTTATAAAGTAAACGACAAAGCACTATAGCATTGCCCCAAGGATAAGTCGTATTGGGCTTGAGTATTGGGCAGATTTGAAGGGTTTTGTCGAGTCTATGAGGTAATGAAATTTTTCTTTAAAAAAAAAACTATAAACGTGAAACGGTGGCTATTTTACGATCCACAAGTTTAAGGTTGTTTACTTGCTATGAATTCTCGTATTTAGTAAGTAACAAATATATATATATATAATAATTGTTATCAGTATGAAAATGAAACTATTTGTTTAATAAAATAAAACTTGTGTTATGGCTTTAGAAAGCACTACAAAATTGGCCAGTTCAAACAATATAAGAAAGTGAAAATAACCTTAGTTTGTGATTATGATAATTCACTTGGGAATCAAAGAATATCACATTGGACTATTAGGTCCCGTATGAATAAAAAAAAAAACAAGCATGTAGAAGTATATTAATATGGTCAACCGTTGGTTTAAGTAATTGAAAATAGGTGACCGTTTCTCTTCGTTTCAGGTTTCTTTTGTTCTAACCACAATTGGAGCAAATCAAATATGTGTTTTCTGGTATAAGAGCAAATCCAATGACTATTATCCTCTGAATGATAGCCAACTACTATGACGTTAAGTACAGCTGTCAACAAGAACGTGAGAAAATGACAATTGAATACATATGAACCCTTTTGATATATGAGATTTAAAATCAAATAATGTAGTGTATAGTTAACATAAGATATTTGGAAAGAATGGACGTTTCATAAATATTTTGTAAATAATCAGGTCACTTAGGTGGCAATCATTTACAAAAAAAATTGTATCGGATCGCTCTTTTCGGTTTTGAAATGAGCAGAAAACCGATTTCGAATTTAATTGGTCAAAAATAATTTTGTAAACATATTGGCATGGTTATTTACTACACATTTAACAAATGGTAAAATAAAACTAGTTTAGATGACAACTAATAAGAATAACTCATCTAAAATATATATCAAAGACAAAACAAAGCAAACACATCTATGCAAAGATAAAAACATCAATAATATAACATAGGCCTATTGAGATCATCTTGCAAAATCAGAAAAGAATCGAATCTTTTAGTAGAATAGTGGAATTGAATTTCAAATCTTGGTCTCGTAAATGTAGGTGGTTGAGACGGCGAGGCCTTCGACGTCGAAGGTTCGAATGAGTCTTTGTCTCGTCCCGGGAGATTCGACCCAGCAAAACTCCAAATGGAAGGGCTCGGTCTCGGCTACGCTCTTCGAAATGTCGCAGGGACATCCCATATACATTCCGCCCGGTAACATCACCGTTTGGTAACCCTTATCGAAGATCACTCGGTTGTTCAAAAAGATACCCGTCCAGTTGACATTTGTGGTCACCTCGCTCCCTCGAGCCCTTGATCCCACATTCTGATACCGAGACTGTTTTTTAGCTTATATGGTCTCTATAACTGGCCTATTGGTTTTGTGGTCATTTTCGAGAATACAGATATATAGATATTAAGTTCATAAACAAAGTAATTAAATTATGGCTTAATATAATCTAGATGGTTTTTTAATATAGCTCACGTTCAGTAAATTGTTGGTAAATAGCCGGCTAAAACCATTTAATCTTTTTTGGGACCATTTTAGCCTAAATATGTTTTTCCGCTCGTTCAAAAAACGGTTTGGGCAAATCGGTAAGAAAATTTCGAAATAAGTATGCCATGTAAGCATACTGGCTATTTACAACAAATTGACAAAACGTTGGAGAAATCCAAACCTCTTATGTTTAAGTTGGCTAACTACCCAATTTATTTTTTATGTAATTATGTTGAGCACACAAATATTGGATGAACTTTGATTCAAATTTCGGTTGCTAGAAAAAGTCGAAATCTTTTGATTCTATTGGTTTGTAAATGGTTTAAATTGCCTTTGTGTTGGATTACATTTTATTTAATGTGTTTTTTGTTTATTTATAAAATCATTAATATCCTAGATCACCAATAGTTTGATGATCATCTTGCTTTTATTCTGAGATTATGGATCACAAGAGTTCAGGAACTCTTTTCACATATGTTTCTGAAACGCCGTGAGTAATGAGCAAGCAAAGATTTACCTGTATGAGCTGACCCTTTTCATCCATTTCAAGTGTCACAAGGGTATCAGCTTCAGCGATGGTCGCTCCATAAACGCCGCTCCGCTTCGTCATCGAGCGACCTTTCCACGTCCCCAGAAACGGTGTGACCCGGTTTGGGTCATTCTTTCAACCCAACAAATCAAGTTGAAACAAAGAGGGTTTTTATTGGTTTCAAAGCTAAAAGTTTTAGTTGTGGAACAGTGAAATTGTTTGTACCGAGCCTTGACTGAGAGATGGATGAGAGCGCAACCCTTGTTGTTCACCTCGTTCTTCTAGGAAGATCATTAGCATTTCAAGGACCCCTTTCGGGTCCATGATGTGAAAAGCCCTTACTCGCATATCTTTCTTCAGCGAATACATACAACTTTCGCACACTATAGAAGGTCGTTTTGAAGGAAGCTTCAGATTCCTGCGTCATAAAATGAGACAATTTGCAACAGAAGTAAGATAAAGTAACAAAATATTGAGTCTTTAGCCAACCTAAACATAAGGAATTTGGAAATACCAACATTCTATAAATATGTTGTAAATATCTAATGTGCTTACGTGATATTCCTTTACAGGAAATTATGAACCGGATTACCCTTCATTATCAGTCGTTTTATGCACTTCGAATTTTGAAGTATACTGGTCCAAATATTGTCGTAAATATATTTGCCTGATTCTTTACTAAACATTTACAAAACGCTGATTATTATCAAAATACTACATATTTATACGGCCAGTAACTAAAACTACCCATAAAGTAAAGTAAAAAAGGTGATTTGATCACAGTTCAATTTCTAATCCTGGAGATTACAACGATACGCTCTTAATTTAGTTTGACTAAAAACACTACAGAAGTACTAATACTAGTACTATAAAGCCAACTTGAACATCAATAAAAACTTGCCTAGGAGATTCTTCGCCAGTGTCATCTTCACCGAGAACTCCTTGTCGTAAAACGGTCTCTAACATCCCGACTGTTTGGTACCGAAGAGCAAACGCTCTATCATCTGGAAAGAACCCAATCTGCAGGCTAATTTCATTGGATATTCAAACACAAAACAAACAATCCAAATACACAAAAATAAAAGAAAAATCAGATGCAGAGTCTCTTGAATCTAACTGAAGTTTTTCAGAAATCCCCACCTGTTGATATTTCTCTACAGTGAACATGTTGGTTTCTTTAATCTTGTACTCTGCCCACTCGATCTCATTGTCGTCACCCGAAACCGAGGTTTTCGATGAAGGTTGCTTCACGTACAATCTACAGTAATTAAGCTCTATTAAGTGATTAATCATGTCCAGAGTTTTAGCGTATCTTCTAATTGCTAAATGCAAGAGCTGGAAGTGGAGCTTACGTTTGAATCAAGCTGATGAGTTCATCTTCTCCATAAGAGCTAACCGAAAGCTTGGTGTCCAATTTATGCAATATTTTCCCACCAGAATCGAATTGCTGAACAAACAAATGCAAGAAAAATTAGAGAAGCTGTTATGTCATTATCTGACACGCAGACGAGTTGAAATTTCAATGGAGCTATTAATCCAAACGCAAAGAAAAATCTTACGAAGAAAGAACCGGTCCACTTGCCGGAGTTGAGGTTGAAGAAACGTCGGAGGACGTCGATGCTTATGGCGTTGTCGTCAGAGGTGACCGGTTCTTCTTCTTTCTGTGCTTCTCGAGATGTGGAAGACGGAGAAGACTCCGCCGATTT
Source organism: Urtica urens (assembly GCA_958296335.1). Taxonomy (NCBI): domain Eukaryota; kingdom Viridiplantae; phylum Streptophyta; class Magnoliopsida; order Rosales; family Urticaceae; genus Urtica; species Urtica urens. The sequence continues at coordinate 10,996,601 of OY282525.1, forward strand.
CGCGGCTCGTACTCCGGTGCTCCGGAACTTGAGGAGCGATAAAGAACGGCGACGAAGTTGAATCTGATTGAGAAATGGCTTCCGAATCGGTGAGACTGAGACTGAGTGACAAGTAATGGAAGCCATTGAATCGAAGAAGAAGAAGAAGACTGAAAAGCTTCAGTGGATTACGATTTTGATCTTATGTCTGATATCTGTTTCCATTGAGTCGTTTTAATTATCAAACTGTCGTTTCTTTCAGGCAAACGCTTGTCGTTTTTACTATGTCGCTTTTTTTTCAAAGAAAATTACTGCAGAATCAATACTCTTCCCTCGTACATTGTTTCGTCAAAAGTGGAATATCCTGTCCATTTAGTTATGTTAACCGTTGAACTGATACTTATGGTTGTTTAGTTTAGTTTGTATATAAAACTATATGATTAAGAATATTGTTTGATGGTATTCTCATTTATTTTCATAGATGATAATTATGTCATAATCATGTCATTGGAGTGAATAAAAGTATTTTTGATAATTATGTCCAAGTGAAATGTTTTGAATATTCTTTTTATTTATAATATTATGGTCCCAACTCAACCTGAGCGTATCGACGGACGGAAGAACCGCCTACCGCCCAGGCGGAAAATTTTCTTCCGTGAAAATCGGAATTTCGTCCACCATTCGAGCGGTTTCTGGTACTGTGCGGAAGAAAAAATTCCGGCGGAAATGCTTTCTTCCGCCGATACCGTGTGTGATTTAAAAATAAATTAAAAAATGATTTAAATGGTATATTAGAGGGAGTAAAATGTAAGAAATTTAAAAGAAATTTAAAAGAAATGTAATATTATGAAATGTAATTGATATAGATAATTGAAAATCCATTACAAAATTTTAAGATTGAAACATTACAAGTTTAAGAAATCATAAAAATGAAACATTACACATTTTACATTTTCTAAAGCTCGTTGATTTTTTAAAGTGAAACTTAATAGATTTTGTAGAGAGATTATAGAGAAAAATTATTGAAAATGTAGAAAAAAATTTGGATGAGTTGTAAAATTGTTATGAAATTGGTTTGTATTTATAGAGAAAAATTCGGATGAGGTTATGAGTAATAACGGACAAATTTTTACAACCATTGGATTAAAAAATGGTAATATTTTCAAAAGATAGGATTGAGCCAACATCATCCCCCACTCTCCCCTTCTTCCAACGGTATCCCGCCATCCGGGAGCCTAACTTCCCTCCGCCACTGACACGGAAGTGACTGTACCGCCTGTCGCATTGTGAATATCCGCGGAAATTAATTTTCGTTGACACGCGGAAGGAAATGTTCCTTCCGTCATTTCGCCTACCGCATGCCCAGGCTGAGTCCCAATATGGATAATAAAATATTTATGGTATCGACAATTTTGAAAATAATTTATATTAGAGTGATTTTATTAAAAATTATCAATTTAGTGACGCGGAGGTATAATCAAACAATAATATTTTGATGAGAGATGGTCTTATGATTCCACTATCTATCTTCACAAATCTTTGTTTTTAACTCTATTATCTCTTCTCAAATGCTCCAAATCCTTATATCATAGTTTTAAATAATAAGTATATGCCAGTATTAATTACCTGATTTCCAAGGCCTGAGCCTTTATCAACACAACAAACTTGACTCAGATAAACGATTGCATAACAAATTACAGCAATACTTTTTCAAACCAACACTAAATAAACATAACTGCACAGGGTGTGATCAAACACAAGAAAAAAACATATCAATAACAATTGTATTTACATCTTAATAAATCAAAAGGGGATAATAGCCCTGAAATTCGTCTCGGCACGCTCTTAAATTAGATATATCAACAACAACATGACAAGAAATCCAATCAATCATGATCCAAGAGGTTCGCTGATTTCAAGAAGGTCGTTGCGAAGGCCGGTGAAGAGCAAGGAATCGGTTTCGATGGGTCTGAACTTGACAAGAGCAGAAGGAACAAGATCCTCTTCCTCCAAAGTTATCGCGTTTTTTCCAGGCGCAGAAAAACACGGGATCACTCGCCTTTTCACAACCGCAGGGTGTAACAGTTCGAACTCCAAGCCCGGCTCTTTCAGCGCCGAGCTCACAAACTGTAACATTAAACCCTCGGAAAATTAACTATCAACAAAAATTCCCGTCCAAACAGAGCCTTAAGAGTTTATAGTTTGCTCTCTACTAGCGTGAATAGAACTTTTAGTTATATATTCATAAAATCGTTTATTAATTTCAAAATAGCCAACGTTTTGCAAATTTTGTGTAAATACTCACCTCAAATTGTTTACAGAATTATTTGGACTGTTTTGACCCGAATTTGAAAATGTTAACAAAGCTGCAAGATGAGGGTAGTTTTGACCCGATATCCGTGTAAACAAAATTGAGTGGGTATTTATAAAAAACCTACAAACAAAGTGGATAAAAAATTAATTTTTTGTTAATATATTCAGAGTTTTCATGAAAGAGCAAACTCCATCGAAATAAATTTTTTATATTTTTTTCTTTTCTAACTGCACGTTTTCTTAATTCTTTTGGAAATATTCAACTTTATATATATATATATATGTATATATATTACCCGAACTTTTACTTGGGTGAAACTTTAGTACCCAAACTAATTTTCAAGAGGAAAATAGCCCTTAACTAGCCGTTTTATAGCCTGTTTATACGAAACATATTAAATTTAAGAATTTATATCACCAAACAAAGCTTGTAACTTGTTCATAGTTTTGAATATCCGGATATTTGGATAAACTATAAAATAAAAAACGCAAACCTTGTAGAGAGAACTAGTTGGCTCCCACGGGTTAAATACAGCTTGGAGCACAACACCATCGGGGAACTGGATTCGGATGATTGTTTTCGTGTACTTCTTTCTCGTCGCTTTTGCTTGTTTTTCCTTTAACGTTTTTGGCACTAAAAGCCTCGAATCTTCCAGATTCTTCTTTCTCGATAAAGCTTCCCTCCTCACCTCCTCGACCGAGAGTTTAAAGAAAGAATCCGGTAGCACTATCTCCGAAGCTACGTTTTCAGAAACCGAAAAGAAGACCTTCGTCTGAACTAACCCGAAATTGAAAAAGGACGAAGAATGATTAGCTTCTTCGTCGGAGATGGAGCAACAAGCAATACATGAGATCATTAATGGTTTCATAATCTGAATCTCTGAATGTTAGGAATCTTACATGGAAACTGAATAAGAACTAACGACAACTTATAAAAGTCATGAGGTACTCGTTTTATTATCAATTGATTTTAACATGTAACCTCATGATACTTTCACTTGTTATCAGAGCTCATTAAGCCCAAATTGTTATCCGATTCAATCGTTGAGATTCGGCCAAAAATGAGTGAACGCAAAGAGCCGCTATCTTGAGTATGTGTGTTAAGAATCTCACATTGAAAGTGCATGAAAACTAACAAAAAGAGTTTATAAAAGTTATGAGTTCCTCCTCTTGATTTTTTTAAGATGGAATTTCAGTCTGAAATTATTAACAAAGTGAAACCTGTATTGCAATCACCGATTTCATTTTTACAAGACATGTTAAGGGGATTACGTATGTTAAGGTCATGAAACCATGGAAACAATTATCAAGTAAAGATACAGTCATGTATTACTGATCTCATAGACATCTTAAAGAGAGACTTGTTGAGGTCTAATCTCGGAATCAATCGTTAAATTCATGCGAAGCAGTAAAAGGAAAAAAAGAAAAATCGAAACCTGTCTGTCGATCTTTTTGGGCTCGAGCTTCTGGTCTTTCATGGGAGCTTCTGATGAGGGGGCGGTCTTGGGCTCAAGAAGTTGCGACGCTCGCGTCAGAGCTACGATCCTATCCTCGGAAGGAGCATCCATAATCGCCCAAATCTCCCGATCTTCCTCCTCCTTGAACTCGAACCCCACAGACTCGAGCAACTCCGACCCTCCCGCCACGTCACTCACGGCCTCCTTGATCTTGGCGTTGCTCATCCGAAGCCGCCGGAATTTGGGATTCTCCGGCTCCCGAGCTACGTTCTTCAGCAGCCGGAGAACCACCTCGATCGACGCCGGAGCCGGGTTTCCGGACAGATACCGGCGAACGGAGGCCTCCAAGTCGTCGGCGGCGGAGTTGCTCGAACAGACGTCCACGTGGTCGGAGAGTTGTTGCTCGCAGGTGAAGGCTCGCCAGCAAATCGGGCACTCCAGCGTCTCGAGAGACCACCCGCTCTTGGACGTCTTCGCTGAGGTGATGAGCGGGTCGAACCCGTTTCGGGGTTTCGGATCGGGATTGGATCCGGGTGCGGGCGGGTCAACGCTCGGCTTCGGCGAGGGAGGTTTGGGCTTCGTGGTGGGAGGAGGGTTCGATTGGCGATTCGGGATTTGATTATTGTGGGGAGGCGAAGAAGAAGAAGAAGATCCCAAAACTCTTCCTTGGCCATGGAATCTGGACGAGGAAGAGGAAGATGAAACTTTCTTCATGAACCCCTTGAACTTGTCCTTTACTTCGTCCATTTGGGATGATCGGCGATGCAGTGATGACTACCTTGAAGATTTCTAGTTTCCTTCTCCGCCGGAAATTATCGCTCCACCTTCACTTTCTACGCCAGAAAATCTTTAAGAATATCTCAATATGTTGTTGTGGATCTTGCTGTGGCAAATTTAATCATATAATTTGTTATTAAATATCATAAACTACAAAATAACTAAAAAAACACATTAAATTAACATTTAATTGAATACTTAAAACATAAATTACAAAGTTAGAATGTTTTTGTTAAGACTTTACAAAGTTAGAATGTAAATCTTAGGACTACATATACAAAATAATGTTAATAATTTAACTAAAAAAATATTTATATAAGAACAATTAGTGTTGCCTTCCAAATCAACATATTCACGAGCAGGGCCAAAATGTGACTTACGCATCTTTGTCGTTTAGATTTTGAAATCTCGGTCCTAATTATACAGTGAACCGAATATGTTACAATATTTAAAATTTGTTAAGCACATCTCCAACCTATATAACTAAATTTGGTGTTGATTCAACACTAACTTATATATTAAAAAAATTTCATCTTTAACCACAATCGCAAATTTTACATCAAAAATACCATTCATAATTACTATATTATTAAATTTATATTATTTTTTATTAATAAATATTTTGGTTAGTAATTATAAATATAAAAGAATTAAAAAACCATTTGCAGCGTTTGTCGTACTCGACGTGTTATTGTTCATAACGCCAGCTTTGGTATAGAAAATGCAATATAGTTGGAGCACTTTCTACACCAAAGTCTGGTTGGACTTGTAGATAGCCTAAGAAACTCAAGAAAACAGGAGGTTTGATGCTGATGTCATCTTCTATCGAACTCGAGAGGGTGACTATGAAAGAGCGGGTTTGATATGCCACAACCTCTACCGAGTCTCATGATAGACCACGAAGACAAGGAAAACATTTATCAATCTTGATCCTCTCTTCACTAGAAACTCGATTAGAAAGTCGGTTCTTCGACGCTCATCAGTTGTTCAGAAAGTGATGTGAAATCGGAGGGCTTCATCTCGGCTCCAAATTGTGTAGCGAGGAAATGATAAGTGAATTTTTTTTATTTTTTCTATAATCCTTTACAAAAATTAGAGGACATGTGACCAAAAAATCATCAAGAACAAAGTCAGGGAACCATTCTCATAAGATTCTCTTCTTGTTGGTTACTAAGATCGGACCATTCTTCTATTTCTTTAGCGAAATTCGAAGGTAGTCAGGGAATATTGTTGGGTTTGAGTAGAACACAATACATTATCCTTTGTTAGTGCAAACAAAATCTTATATTTACAAAATTCCTTCTACAGCAACAAAAACACAAAACAGATTCAAGCCTCGAAACCAGAAAACTCACTCTCGTTATCGCCGGGGACGTAGAAATCGAACTTGACATCAACAGACCCAGATTCGAGTCCCTTGTCCTTGTACTCGATATTCATGATAGAGGCGGATTCCTCGCCAGAGTCGAGATACGCAGCCTTGACCCGCCTGACCGGAACAGTGACGGAGTAAACAGTTCCGAGGTCGGAGTCGGCAGAGACGCTGAGCTGGACATCATCGCGAGAGTCGATCTCGACGAAGTCGGAGAGAGCTCCGACGATGTTGCTGACGATCTTCCTCTTGGCCTCGTCGCTCACCTCGCATCGGTCCGAGAACAGGATCATCTTCAGCCTCTGCTTCGCCGTGTGAGCGTTCGACTTTCTCCTCAGTGACGGAGAAGGGAACAGGATCTTCCACGCCAGGTCGAGCCGTTCCAGGAATGTCATGTTCATCGCGTTCAAGATTAGGTTCTGAGGCTCCACTTCTCCGCCCAGAGATTGGTGGATTTTTGTCTTCAATCTGTTTTTGGGATCCGGATTTCGGCTAGGGCATCGAAAAGCTACCTGAACAAGAGATTAATCAAGGAATTTGCTAGGGCAATTGAAAGCTATACATGAGGAATATCATGATGGTGCAAAGGCAAACAAAAAACCATGGTTTTTTTTCTTCAAAAAACATATGGATTCTGGTTAGTCAATTTTATCAGGAATTTTGAGGAATCAACATCTAGTATGCAGTGGATTTTGGTTAGGGCATTTAAAAGGCACCTGAACAAGAGATTTAAAACTATATTAAACCTTACAAGTGAAATTAATCAGGCATTTTGTTAGGGCATTTGAAAGCTACATGAAGAATATCATGATAGTGCAAAGGCTAGTACTGTTTTTCTTCTAAAAAACCATTTGAATTCACTCTGTCGAACACACCGAATCAAAATTTTCATCACTGTTTTTTAGTTCATTGGATTATAGTTAGGGCATTTGAGAGCTACATGAAGAATATCGATAGTGCAAAGCCAAACAAAAAACTATTGTTTTTCTTCTAAAACAATATGGATTCTTGTTAGTCAATTTATCAGGAATTTTGTGGAAGCAACATCTAATATGATCGGAATGAAAGCAAATGAGGAAAAATAAAAATAAATGAAAGTTAGCTTAATCTAAAACCCTATGGGATTCTTGTAAGTGCAATTAATCAGGCATTTTGATTTTGAATATGTCACATCTAATCTCAATTGGATAATAGCTAGGGTATTTGGAATCTACCTAAAGAATAGAATGAAACTTCGCGAATCAAAAAACTTCAAAAACCTTCTGAATTCTTATAAGTGCAATTAGCTAAGCATTTTATGGAAGGCGCGTTTAATCGACATGGAAGCGCGAACTTCATAAATGTGAGTAAACTACTATAGAAACAACGCAGAATTCGGAGGCGGAGTTTCACACTGTGGAACAACGTTGACAAGAAATTGAAGAGCTCAAGATGAATAAAAAAACCTTGGAAGGAGAGAGAGAGCTTCCCAGAAAGTTGTGGTTTAATGGAAAAGAAGCCATTGTTGCGGAGACTCTCAAATCCGCTGAAACAGCCATTTTCTTTTTCTTCTTTCACCTTTTTCTCGGGCGTCTGTTGGTAGGTTTTCAAACATAGAGCGTAAAGACAAGACAGAGAGAGTGACGCTCTGAGGCGAGGGTATCATCGTAATTATGCGGAACGATAAGGATAGATTGGACTTTCGGGACTATCTTCGCCTGAACGAGCGTTACATGGACTCCTGAACTCTATTTCTCACCTTATAATAGCGCTAACTAATACATACCCTAAAAAAATAGCTATTCCGTTTTGATATTGCCCTAAATATATTGCCATGTTATTCGCTCACCGCATTATAATTTTTTTTAGTCCAATAAAATTTATAATTTACATATCTACACTGATTTGCAAATTTATATTATATTTCTCTTTAAAATATTTAATTTAAAAGGTAATATTGACATTTTGAAAGTTTTGGAAAAACTAAAATGACATTAATATTAATACCAAAATGAAATAACATTTGCAAAGAAAATATTAAAAAAAACAATACTACAAAAAAAAGAATAAGTAGCAATATAATACTTTGAAACATATTAATTGCTATATAGCCAACGTTTGAAAAGAAAATGGTTAATAGCCATTGAGTAATATATATATATATATATATATATATATATATATATATATTAACTGAAAATGATCACAATAAATAAATATTTATTAAACAAACAAAAAAAATGGCCAAACAACAATATTAATATTTCATTTGGTTATTTAGAGCAATTTTTGTACAAAAAAGACTGAAAATATAATTACAATGCATTCTTGAAAACACCTTGCTCAAATCCTTGATGGTATTAAAGCTTCATTTACTTTCTAAACATAAGTTATATGATCATTAGATCCTCGCAAGCATAGTTTTTTACTATTAAAGATAAAATGACAAATCTTCATAGACATACCTCATTATCGTCTGTCATTTTTATCACTCCAATCCCACTTGCCTTAAGGAATGGACCCCTACAAGTATCTAACACCACAACAGCCAAATACAATTTATAGTTGTCAAATACCGTTGCAATATTTCTTGTACAATGTAACCCTATATGCATAAATATCCTACGATAATGATTAATAAAATCATCTTGGCAATACATTCTTGAGAACACATTAGTCTGCTGAAATCTTTTATGGTATCCTAGCTTCATTTATTCTCTAAACATAAGTCATATGATCATTAGATCCTCGCAAGCGTAATTTTCTTATTGAAGATAAAAACTACAAACTTTCATAAATGACATACCTCATTGTCGTCTGTCATTTTATCTCTCAAATTCCACCTGCCTTTAAGGAATGGACCAGCTACAGGTGTCTAATAGCAGCCAAGTACCATTTATAGTTGTCGAATACCGTTGTAATATTCCTTGTACAATGTAAGTCTGTATGTATAAATATCATACAATAAAAATTAATAAAATCATCTTGGAAATACATTCTTGAGAACATCTTAGTCTGCTGAAATCTTTAATGATATCAGAGCTTAGGCAGTACCAAAATGGCAGAAATCTCACTGAATCGGTTTCTTATTTTAAAACTCAGAATGTCACTGCACAACTAAGCAAACTTGCACAAAAACAAAACACTCACTTTGTCAATCATTCAAATCGCTCACCAACCATCAAACTTACTGAAAACAATTATTTGTTATGGAAGCAGCAAGTGCTTTCAAATGTAAGAGGAAACGGTCTTGATCGCTTAATGTTATACCAAAATCAAAAGAACTCTATGAAGTTCATGTTGGAATAGGTCTAGGATTAAAAAAAAATTATCACTAATCATATTAATAGCAGAATATAAAAATTTCTTTTACTAGTAAAACTATTTTTACTAACCTAGATAAAGTACATATACATGTTATAAATTAAAAAAAAATTATTTAATTACTTGAATACTAACCTTTCTTGTATCTTGATCTTTAAAGGATCTTGAGAAAAGTTGATATTCTCTTCAAACTTGATTCCTTCAAGCCTAAACATGAGCTCGAGAAACCTAAGGTTTCTATTACAAGAGTATATAGAAGTTTAGAAGGATTTGTGTGTGGGCACAATTAAACACAATAACTCAAAAACAAGTCCATGAGCTAAAGAGGTAATTTAGCCTAAGTCTAATGAGGACTTAGGTGCCAAAATAAAAGAAGTATTTTGAGAGAGAGAGAGAGAGGATAGGGGTCGGCTACAATGAGAGAGAGAGAGAGAGAGAGAGAGAGAGAGAGAGAGAGAGAGAGAATGAAGCTTATTAAAAACATTTGTTTTCACATCTCTATGTGAGGCTCTATTTATAGGAGAATGAAAAATCTATAAAGGTCAATTATTCATTCATGCAAGAATAATGTATTTATGATACAATATTTGATTTTCTCTTCCTCTTTCTCTTCTAATATGGCCGGTCATACACCTCAAGCAAGGAGGAAATTTGTTTCCTCACTTAGCTTATTTATTTCCTTCTCAAGGAAATTTATTTCCTCTTTCCTTTTGGGTAATTATCTTTATAATTAAGGGGAAATAAAACTCTCCTCTTGATGCATGTTTTGGCCGAAATTCTACCTAGGGGGAGCTTCTAGATGCTACCTTATTTCTTTTAAAACAATTCTTAAAATACTCATTGTAGAATTATAATTGCACAAATAACAAAATTAATTTCATAATGCCTTAAACGACTTTTCGGCTTTAGAAAATAATTTATATTTTCATCATACGAAAATATTCAAAATCTTGTTTTGACATAAACATCATTTTATGTCCATGTGGACAAAAATACCCTTTAGACATTTTCCGATAAAAAGTCTAGTTCAACATTTGAACTTATTTTGACTTAACTTTCAGTTTAACAATAATATTCTAATGACCTGTAATAGTGACCTTATGGATCCAAATGAACAAAGCTTGAGCTTCTATACTCGGACTCAAAAGTTCACAAACCTTTTCCGAGTATTAATTTAATGTCAACTTACTCCATTAAAGAGTTGACACTGAGAATCTCTCGGTTCAAATGAATTTATTTTCTACTCAAATTCAACTTAAATATATTGAGCGGATCCATTAAATGTTATCTATGTTTACATGAATATCATAAACTAGATGGGATTTATAAAATTATCATTTTACCCTTCTAGTTGTTATTTCCTCAACTCCTTTAGTACTTATGAATAAGTTAGAAACAATGTATTGACGAGGAGCTAACAAGTCACATTGTTTCATCTAAATAAAGTCACTACTTAAATTTGGACACTGCACAGTTTGTTTATTCACAATCCAAGTAATAAAGCATGAGGTGATATATATTGCATCTCAGCAATCTTGTACATGAATTCCATATCTATGAGAACTTCACAAAGTTGGTTCATGACATCTTCATAACTTAATATCTCACCAATTGGCCTTGTCTAGATCACGTAATGGCCTAGAATGTGACTTTCTCAAATGAGAGTATTAATGCTATGAAATGACATGTCTCATTTGAGGATTTAGGTAAGCATGATGCAATTCATACATAGTGACCTTGAGATAGAAGATGTTAAATGATTTGTTCTTTTATTGTATCTAAAAGTGCACTGGTCAGTTCAGTATCTTCGAAATATATACTGGAAAAACTATAGAGTTCCTAACTCTCTATGCCTCGTAACTAGACATCATAGATTCTTTTAACAATCATACTGGGATCAATAGTATGTTGATCTTTAGATTGCGAATATATTGTTTTAGTCAAACCATGAAGAGTTTGTTCACGCAAATCTACATTTGTCTCTTCATACATTGTTAGGTTTGATTAAGGACTATAAGACTATTGAATATCATAAATCTTCAATCAAACTAAAAGGAATGAATGGACGTTTCAACTTTTATTAATTTAAGGACTTTATAAAAATTTATATATTACATCAATATGCAAATAAACAATATTCTTGTGGGCATCTCTGCAAATGATACTAGTTACTCGTTCCCATTAGTATACTCATTCTACAAATGATCAATTAACGCATTACGAAGGGCTATGTGAGCATTTTTAACTTTGATTTTTCTATGTCGATCATCTCAACGACCTATTGGGGGGAAAAAAGAAAAATTGAAAAGAAAACTTAGTGAGCCATTTCCCAATACACAAGAAGATAAAGATTTTAGTAAGATGATTAAAAAAATATGGAAAGTAGAGAAGATGTTATTTCTGTTATGAAAGATGATTTAGCGTTTAGAAAAGCAAAGGAAGAATATAAAATTCTCTTCATGGACTTAAGTAAGATAACCGATCAAAATGTGCGTGAGCATTTTCCTGAAATGCAAATGAATGTTTTAAGAAGTAGAGATAAATCTTCTCAACAATCACAAGACCAATTTCAACAACAAAGTTATGGAAATTTTAGCCAATATGTCAGTAATATCAGAGCACCCAACTCCTATATTGCAGACTATTAAATATAGTTGTGTTTAAATAATTTGTGTGTTTATTATATTATGCATGCTTTTATTTTTTTCTACTTATATGGCGTACGTTGTAATTTTAATTTTTATCTATTGCGTTTGTATAACTATTAGTATAATTGATATGTATCTAAATTTAGTTGTATTATGTTAATCAATATTATGTATTATTAATAATGTCATATTATTTATTCGCTTTTCTCAATGATAATATGTATTTTTGTTTAAATTATGGTCCAAATAACATATTAATATTTTTTTGGATGAATTTGTAATTAAAAATAGTTGGACTCCAAATTTGGGTGATGATTAGTTGGACCCCAAATTTGGGTAGATACTATTCATTTTACCCAAATTTGGGTAAATATTTGGGGTGGGTTGGAGCTCTCCCACACCAAATATGATCCATCCCCACCCAAATTAAGGGTGGGTTGGAGATAGTTTTACCCATTATAAGATGTTGCAGCTCTAATCTTAAGCTTGGAGACACGTCTTGATCTTGTTGGAAACACAAACCAACTCTCAGCATAATTTGCCTCACATACCACAAAAAAACCATATCCCTCAAGAAACTCACCAAATTTCAACACGTCACAAACCTCAAATCATCAATTCTCTGGCATAGGTACTTACCATGGCAGAGATAGAGCCTGGTCCAACAATGGTCGCGTTTAATGCCAACTCTGTGAAAAAAATAGGACACCTCGTCCAGCCATGTTATTTCATATTTGATTTAACCTTCTCAAACAACCAGATTAGTTCCCAAAACACACCTACAACCAAAAACCTCATCTCATCATTTACCTGATAAACCTCTAACCACCTTGACTCAGGCGAAGAGCACAACTGGTATCCTGACTCCGGTGCCACCAACCACGTCACCAACAAGCTGACCAACTTGAACATGGCCATAGAATATGAGGAAAATAAATGATTGCTCATAAGTAATGGCACTTGATTAAATATTTCACATGTAGGCTCTTATATTGTAGCATAAAAAATCTCACCTCATTTATCCTCTCTAAATTGTTGTTGGTACCTGAAATTGTTGGAATTGATCTAGGATTTAACAATTAATTATCATAACATATATGGCGGAATATAAAAAATTATTTTTAATACATGTAAAACTATTTTACTATCTAGACAAAGTGCATGAACATGTTGTTAATTAAAACATATAATAAATATGAAAAATACTTAGTACCTTTTTCTTATTTCTTGATCTTAGAGACCATTTTCGGAAGAAGATCCTACGTCGCCTCGTTGCTTCTCGTCTTTGGATTCTTGAGTAATCACAAATTTTTTTACCACTAGAGTCTTCGAGCGTTGGAAGAGTTTAGTGAGTGGGAACTATTAAACAATAGGAACCAAGAACGAGTCTTGGATCTTAAGCTAATACACTAGATCAAGTGAGGATCTAGGTGCCAAAATAAAAGAGTATTTTAGAGAGAGAGGGAGAAAGTTGGTCGGCTAGAAAGAGCAAGACCAAAAAATTTATTTTCACATCTCAATATAAGGCTCTATTTATAGGAGAAGGAAATATAAAAAAAGGGTAATTACCCTTTTCCTATTGTGTATTCATGACACAATATTTGTTTTCCTCCTCCATTTCTCTTCTACACGGCTGGCCACCTATGTCAATAAGTGAGGTAAATTTGTTTCTTCATTTAGCACATTTGTTTCCTTCTCAAAGATATTTATTTCCTCTTTTCTTTTGGGCAATTACCAATACACAATAATGCACCAAATAAAAGAGATGTATTTCTCTATCTCCCTTGATATAACATGGTCGGCCATATGGGTGTCTACACACATATTTACTTCCTAATTTGTTCACAACAAAATAAGGAAAAGTCTTCACATTATTGCCCATACAATAACATGTCCCAAAATTTAATTTACTAAGCTTGAAAACCAATTTTCAGCCGTGTGAATTTAAATCAATTTGTGAAAAAATTCAAAATATTATTTTGACATTTTTACATCAATTATCTTTAAGGACAAAAATACCCTTAAGACCATTTTATGAAAATACGTCTAGTTCAACAATTGAACTTATTTTAAGTTATGTTCTAGTTTAACAAACTCTACTTTGATGACTTGTGATAGTGATCTCATGGACCCAAATGAACAAAATTTTAACTAGAACTCTTGGACTCAAAGTTCATAAACTTTTCCAAGTCTAGTTTAATGTCAACTGACTCCACAAAAGAATTGACACTGAAAATCTCTCGGTTCAAATGAATAATATTTTCTACAAATGAATCTTATCGAATGATTACCCTTCATGAATATCATCAACTAGAGGGGATTTGCAAAATTACCATTTTACCCTTCTAGTTGTTATTCATCAACTCCTTTAATACTTGTGAATTTAGAAACGATATAATGACGAGGAGCTAACAAGTCACAACGTTTCATCCAAAAGAATCATTTATTCTATTTGGACATCGGTCCATACATTTATTCACAATCCAATTAATAAAGCATGAGGTGATATACATAACATTTCAGCAATCTTGTACATGAATTCCATATCTATGAGAACTTCACAAAATATACTCATGTCAACTTCATAGCCCAATACAACACCAATAGAGCGCATCTAGTTCACAAACTTGGATCTAGAGTGTAACTTTCTCAAATGAGAATATTAAAGCTATGAAATGACATGTCTCATTTCAGGATTAAGGTAAGCACGATGCAATTCTTACATAGTGACCTTGAGACAAAAGAGGTTAAATGGTTGGTTCTTACATTGTCTTTAACGGTGCACTGGTCAATTCAGTATTTTCGGAAGATACACTAGAAGAATTATAGAGTTCCTAACTCTTTATGTCTCGTAACCAGACATCATAGATTCTTCCAACAATCATACTAGGAGCAATAGTCCATTGATCCTTAGATTGTGAATATTTCGTTTCAAGCAAACCATGAATATTTTGTTCACGCAAATCTACATTTGTCTCTTCTATGTTGTTAGGTTCGATTAAGGACTATAAAACTACTGAATATCATAAATCTTCAATCAAACGAAAAATGAATGAATGAACGCTTCAACTTTTATTAATTTAATCAGCAAATTACAATAAAGACTTATGAGAGATTTATATTACATCGATATGCAAATAAATAATTTTCTTGTGGCCATCTTTGTCAACAAAAATAACAAAGAACTTGATTAGTGTTGCTCAGTTTTCAAAATACAACCATGTTTATTTTGAACCATACTTGTTGTTTTGTAAAAGATCGGGACACACAAGCACTTCTTCTCAAAGGGAATCCTGATGGTAATTTGTAATTTTTTGACCTCAACACCGTCACTGCTTCACCTCATTCAACTCACCTCAGCCTGAACTCACAACACCAACCTCACTCTTTTATTGTACCTATATAATATGGTCCTTGTTTATCCGGTACTACTTTTTCAAACAATGTTTATTTTCCCTGTTTATCTTCAATGGACATTTGGCATAAGCGTCTTAGTCATGCTGCATAAAATATTGTTCAATCAGCTCTCACAACATGCAATTTGGTTAAAGAATCAAAAATTACTTTTTTTTGATGTATGTCAACAAGCAAAAAGCCATAAACAACCTTACACTAAATCAAACAGCATCTACACTGAGTCATTTGCTTTAATACATTCCGACGTGTGGGGTCATCTCCCATAATTTCAAGCTCAGGTTTTAGATACTATGTTACATTTATTAATGAGTTCTCAAAATATACATGGATTTATCTACTCAAAAACAAATCTGAGGTGTTTGCAAAATTTTATTCATTTCAAATCCATGGTTGACAATCATTTTAAACATGGTATTAAAATAAATTCAAGCGATTGAGGAGGGGAATTTAGATCACTGTAGTCCTATCTCACTCAACATGGCATCTCTCATCGGGTGTCTTGTTCACACACCCCACAACGAAATGGGACTGCTGGAAGAAAAACACAGGCACATAATAGAAATGTTCTTGACTTTACTTGTTGAATCTCATTTAGCTAAGCAATTTTTGGAGGATGACTTCACAACTAGTGTCTTCATTATCAATTGATTACCTATCAAATAAATTGAATTCAAAACCCCTTTAGAAGTCCTGTACAAAACCAAACCCAACTACTTCAAAAAAATTGGTAGTTCTTGTTATCCTAACT
This sequence comes from Urtica urens, assembly GCA_958296335.1. Classification (NCBI taxonomy): domain Eukaryota; kingdom Viridiplantae; phylum Streptophyta; class Magnoliopsida; order Rosales; family Urticaceae; genus Urtica; species Urtica urens. The sequence goes on from OY282525.1 coordinate 11,012,615, forward strand.
TACAAGCCTATAAATCTCACAAGCTTGAATTTTGTTCTACACAATATACTTTTATTGGATATAGCAATCAACACAAAGGTTATCGATGTTTAGACTCCAACAACAAGGTTTTCATATTCGGGACAATATTTTTTATGAGCTTATTTTTCTCTACACCTACTCACAAAACAGACTCTTCCATCATCTCACACATAATCCATTCAACCTGTAATTCTTATTTTGACCCCCTTACTTTACTCCTCACCACTACCCATCTCTACTACAATAACTAAGCCTATTATGTCTGAAAATTTATCCACTGCTACGTCTATTGTTTCTTTTTCCCCTAATCTTTCTAACTATGTCCTTGAGGATACCTTGAGTGTCCAGGCCTATACAAGTGATCACCAAGACCAAACCATCATTTTGAATGATCACATGATTGTCACTCGCTCCAAAGCTGGCATCCACAAGCCTAAAGTCCTGACTATCACAATCATCCCTCTCCATGAGCCAACTGAACCACATGAACTGGACACTGGGGTCAGGTCTACAGATTGGACTCGAGCAATGACTGAAGAGATCTCAACTCTTCATAACAATGGCATTTGGTCTCTCATGACCTTTCCCAAGGACAACAATGTGATTGGCTGCAAATGGGTATACACAGTAAAGAAACATTCTAATGGTTTAGTTGCTAGACTAAAGGCGGGGTTGGTTTCTAAGGGTTTATCAAAAGGCTTGCCTAGACTACACTGAGACCTACTCACATGTAGTCAAGCAGACAGCTATCTGAGTGATTCTCTCTCTTGCCATGTCATATGGGTGGTCAACAAAGAAATTGGACGTCAACAACACATTTTTCAACAACACTATCATAGAGGAGGTTTACATGACTCAATCCCCTAAGTTTGAAAGCTCTACTTATTTATCACATGTTTTTCAACTTCACAAAGCCATCTATGACTTAAAGCAGGGCACAGGGGCTTGGTATGACAAATTAAGAATCTGGCTACTCTCCAACAATTTCCTTCACGCACAAACTGACAACTCACTATTTATACAATTCATATTAACCTATACTATTTTTATTTTAGTTTATGTGGACTATATAATTATCATTCGTAGTAATGTTGTTGAAATTGATTCTCTTACCTAAAAATTTCACACATGGTTTACTCTCAAGGACCGTGGTCAGTTAAACTACTTCCTCGACTCGAGGTCAACTACACATCAACATGTCTTCACATTACTAAAAAAAATATTTTTAGAAGCGCACTTACCTTTATGATGTGATCCCACGTGCAAAAGAACAAAGGCACTTCATCGAGTCTATTCTCAATCCAAGAGGTCAAGACTTCAACAAAGAATTTCATTGTTTAAACCAAAAATCAATGGAAGAAGTATAAAGCTTGGATTGGGCTTATCTACACTTTGGTAGTAAAAATGGTTAGCTTATCAATGGGGGAAGATAAATTGAAACCAAACGGTCACACCTTTGTCAGAATAATAAAGAAAGTAACTTTTGGTTTACCTTCATTATTTTAGTTCTATTTAGTGACCTTTATTGGGTTGAAGATGAAACATTGCTATTATTGTGTGTTTTAATCAATTTTCGTGGGTTTAAATGGGTTTTAATTTTTATTGTGTATAATGGTTGTTAGTGAGTTTAAATGTTTGTCTTTTGATTTTCCTTGCATGAATGGTTGTTTCATGCTTCTAAATATATCTTCATTTTAATGAGAGAAAAATGCAGATTTGATAAAAACAAATATGAGAGTCTTCTCTTGAGTTTTTATGAACTTTAACAGAACTTATCAAGACTAGTCTTGTGGCGTTCGAACCTGACTCATCATATGATCTTTCGCAACAGTTCGTGGCGTCATTCATTCCATCCTCATTCCTCATTCGTAAAACGATTCATTTGGCAAAGGGGTCTATGTAGGGGTCTCGGAGCAAGTCTATCGAGGTTCGTATCATTTGGTATCAGGGATGTGCTCTACGTTTAGGTCTACTTATCCTTTTAATTTTCTTTTTATTATTATTTTCTTTTTCGATTCAGTTCACCATATGAATCTAAATCTGTTCTTTTAGAAAACGTAAAAAAAATGGATTTGGATGAGTTTTGTAGTGTGGCAAAGGGTATACTTTCAATAGATACAAAAAAATTATGAAGAGATTGGATCGAATTGAAGAAAAACAACAATTCAAAAGTGTTGCTAAAAAGAAAAGGTTAGAGACCCTCAACACGAAATGAGATGTTTTGACAGACCTTCCAACAAAACAAGAAAAAAGTTGCCCAACATGTCAAAGTTCTTGAAGAAAGGGTAATTTTTGTGGGAGAAGAGTTAATGACTATGCTAATCGAGGAGTTTATTCCCATAAAAATAGAAGTCTCGAATTTGGTAGCTCCTTATTTTGAGGATAACAAGAATATGCTGGAAGAAATAATTTCGCTTTAATCGAAGAAGGTCAAGATTTTCTCTCCCATATATCAATTCAACAATGTACAAGAATTGAGGACAAACATTCTTCAAGAGACAGAGAATGATGTGATCCCCATGTGCAAAGGAACAAAGACATTTCATCTAGCCTATTCTCAATTTAAGAGTTCAAGATTTCAACAAAGAATTTTATGGTTTAAACCAAATCAATGGACGAAATATAAAACTTGGCTTGGGATGTCTATACTTTAGTCGTAAAAATTGTGGAGTAATCTTGACTTGGTTCAAGACAGTTTTATTTCCTATATTTAATGTCAAGTTTTTTTTCTTTTTTTTTAATTGTGAATAACACGTTCAACTAAACGTTACTTTGTTCACCTAGTTTATAGGATCATGGCCAAAATAATAGGGGAATAATACCATGTTTTTTCTCCTGTTTATATGTTCATTAGCTGCTATAAATCCAACAATAAAAGTACAGAAAAGTAGTACATTTCTCTCTGCATATATTTTCAAACGTACACTATATGTTTCAATTAGTCTCTAAATTATGCAACAATAAAGAGTATCATAGTGTTTGGTGTTCGATCCAAACTTTTGTAGTTGATCGGTGTTCATCCGCTTTGACTATGGCAGGACAACAAGAAGAAATAAATAACAACAAGGTAGGAATTTCATCTACGCCGAAGTCACGACTGAGCAGAGCGGACAAGACGAATTGCGCATCGTGGAGCGAGTCATCGGGGAGAGCGATAGTGCAACGCACTTTCTGCTCCTTATGCGTACAAATTATGCATACTGGGTGATCGTCATACAGGTCCACATGTAAGCTCAAGGCTTGTGTGATGTCGTTGAAGACGACCCGAGTGATCTTTACAAAGATCGACGGGCGATGCCGGTGCTACTAAGGATAGTGCCGTCGGAGCTGATCCAAACGCTTGGCGTCAAAGAGACAACTAGGAAAGCTTTGGACACGCTCAAAATCATGCGGGTCGGTGTCGAATGTGTCCGGGAGACCAAGGCGTAAACTCGGTGGACAAATTTGAGAACCTCGCATTCCACGACAAAGATGGAGCAGAGTCTTTCACCATTCGACTCACAACGATCGTCAATGACATCGAAGTGATAGACGATCCAGTGACTGAGCACAAGGCGGTGCTTAAATTTCTTCGGACAAATTTAACCAAATAGATTGTTAGCTCATTCTAAACATAAAAAAGGCAAATCCATAAGAAAATTTCATAATAAGTATGACACTTACGCATGCTGTCTATTTACAACAAATTAACAAAATGTTGGCTATAACCAAATGTTTTATGTTTGGGTTGGCTAATTACCTAATTTTTTGTTTTTTAAACGGACTTCATTAGCATTGTATCAAATTCATATTCGAACAATACAATCAGGAGAAGGTAACATGACTGTTTTGTGTTTCAAGATGGGAAAGAATGGGCCTCCAAATCTTATTTCTTGATCTGGCGAACTTGTTGAATCCAAGCGCCAGCTTTTCTCAGATGTTAGCAAAGTTGATTGTTTCGCCCATTCTTAAGACCATCTCTAACACACTCTTAATTTGTGTAGAGATGAGACATTTTTGGGTGGATGTGCTCCAACTCACTCCAAATATTCACCCAAATTTGAGTATGATGAATAGGATTTACCCAAATTAGGGGTCTAACTATTCATCCCCCAAATTTGTTGATAAATGTTTACAAATTCACTCATGAAAAATATTAATATGTAATTTGGATCATAATTTATATCAAAATACATATTAACAATAAAAAAGAGTATCAATATTTGTAATGTCTATATAATGTTGATGTAATATCTTTTTCTATTATTGTTATCTAATATAATATTTATTTTTATTACTTAATTTTTTATATTTGAATACAGTAGTATTAACATAAGAATTTAAATAAAAATAATTTAGTATTGTTGACATCCAAAAATAAATTAAAGTTTATAAGATTAATATTGACATAAGATATTAATAGAGTGGTTAATATGAAATTAATATAAGAATATTGAAAAGCATAAAAAGAGAATATTCTTTTTTAGGGTAAGATTTGGTGTTGTGTGTTGGAGCGAAAATATTGTAATTAAACCAAATATGGTAAAATGTTAGACCAAATTTGAATTTTGAGTTGTAGATGGTCTAATTAGTCTACAATAAAGTTTCCAAAAAGGTAAGTTGTTGCTTTATGTCAAATCTATTACAAAAAATGATAAAATGTGGAAATAGTGTAAATAGTCCCCATTAACTGTTTTTCGTAATTTTTTCGAAATTATCCGCTAAATTTTAAAAAAATTCATAAAAAAAACATATTAATTTTTCAGATGTTTATTTTACCTATAATAATTGTTAACTAAATTCCAACAGTGAATTTCAGTTTACCAATATTTTGAACCAAATTTGAATAAATATTCACCAATTATGAAACACATGGAAAAAATAGAAACGTCTATGGAAATGTTCTGAAAAGACGAGTGAGATATGAAAAATAACACACATTTTAAGCTAGTTATGTAAGTGATTGGATGAAGAGGATAAAAAGGGACCTGAAGTTCGAAAAAATACTCCCGGTGCATTTTGCCGCTCCGATAAAAGCAAACAAGTCGAGTTTTTTGGGTGCGTTCGGATTCTTAAACGAGCTTTTTAAAGAAGAAGAAGAATAGTTGCGGCTAAGGCTTCTCTTCTACTCTCTCACTGGAAAAGCCGCCTCTTCTCTCCCTTCCGAGGACATGAAGACACTGTCCTCCCTCGGTCAGTTTCTTGTCTCCGCCGGCTTCGTCAAAAAAAAAATTCCTGTAGAAAGCAATGATGTTCGTCGCTGCGTATAAATAATATTTTTATTCAACAAAGGAAATTCTCTATAAATTATTTTATTATAGTGTAAAAGAAACAATTGCCAAGAGTTCTACAGCTGGGAATGGAGCAAGTTTCAGATTTAGGGAAACTAAAATCGAACAAAATTTTCAGGGGTTAATTTGTAAAATATTTTAAGGGTAAATTTTCAAGGTAAAAAAAATTAAAAGAAAAAAAATTGAGTAAAGAAGTGTAAAAGAAATTGAGGGGTCCTTGAACTCAATTAAATGCTTGATCTAACTAACAACATTGAAATACATTTTATATTGTGTTAAAGTTTAACAACCTTGATTCAAAAGAGTGGCTGTTGGTACTATAAAACGTTTTTTTAACTATGGCTTCAAATTAATGATGTATTGCCTCTTGACTTTTTAAGGCTTTATAGTGGTTGAGAGTTGGGATGAGCAAAGGTTAGGCAGTTAGTTATATCGAATCAGATCCAATATTTAATTAAGACAATGGTGTGATTCTTTTATGCTGTATAGCAAGTCATTACCTTTTTATATGATTACAATCTTGTTTAGAAGGTTTAATCAAATGAAGTTACAACTTACAAACCAACCTAAACCCAATATCCACACCTGCTTTTTTATTAGAGATTCACGCCAAGAACGTGAAAAATATTGTTTAATTATCATCTTTGTCAAAAGAAATTCAAGTATTATTCAGGTTAAACTTTCGGACTTGGATATAATCAACTTTTCGTTAATTATTAGTAAATAATCTAACTGCTTACGTAACATCAAATTTTTAAATATTTGTAACTTGTAAATAATCTTACCGTAAATAACTATTACAAAATGTGAGCTGCAATTGCAATTACTCAAATTAATATTCAAAAGCAAATGTAGAATATAAATTTTTTATTATGAGCTTAGTTTGACTTGAAATATCAAAGTTAAATTTACTATATCATATCGATCTCAAATTGGACTTTTGACCCATTTTCAGATAAAATACATTTGACTCAATTTTTCCGTTTAATTTTTCTGATGGTTTGCGATAGATTCATGTGAATAATGATGATTTCCGATAAAAAATAATAATGTTTTTTAAAAGAAAGATTGCGATAAATCATGATAATTTACGATGATTTTTGAATATTTTTTATGAAAAAAATTAAAAATTGGCAAACTCCATCGGATTCTGGTGACTTGCGATGAACTTTGATGAAAATAAAAATTCTCGATTGAAAATAAAAAAAAGTTAAATCTTTAATTTTTTTTCCGATTAATTGCGATGAGTTCAGGTATGTACTTTACATTAAAAGTGTTACTTTGTCGGAAAATGAGTTATAATTTTATTTTAAGATATAATTGATACATTGAACTAACATTTTAATACGAAATTCGTAAATTAAATATTTAATTTATTAAATAGATTAATGTATAATATAGCCCTATATAGGTTTGGTAATTTCGTTTTGTCCAACGTTTTGTAAAATTTTTGTAAATGTCCACTCTTTTAATTAACGAAAAATTCCTTCCAATTTTGCCCCAAAAAAAACATGTCCAAATTTTAATGAAATTTAAATAATTAATTACGTGAGTTAATTTACAGCATAAATCAACTACTTATAATTGCACCATATTATCTTTCATATAGTTTCATATTCCAAGAGAGAGAAACCTCAAATAAATTCAAACAACCGCCATTTTAAAATAAAAATTATTTCAACCAATATCCATCGACGAATAAAACCAAACTATTTTCTTCAATCGATCATCACCAATAATTTTTTTGGCGTTCAACAACGTAAATCGGTTTGCAATTAACATGTCTTTATGTTTTTCTATCTATTTTTTAAAATCTTTTCTGTAAATCGATTTATTTAAAAACCATTTTTTTCATCTCTTGTTTACGATTAATTATCTTGAACTACATGAACACGACATATGTGAAGCTTTCATGGCGAAGAAAAATATGAAGATTTCAAACACGACCTTCTTCTTTTTTTTTCTTCTTCTTTTTCGTGTTTTGACTTTGATATCAAATTAATGTATGAAAATTTGATTTTTTTCTTCTAATAAAAGTAACAAAAATCATTTTTTTAATTAATATGCAATTAACGATGAAAAACTTCAATTTCCGTTGTAAAAATCAATTAACGTTGTAAAACGCAAATCACTTTACGTTGGAACAATTACATATTAGTGTATACTTAATATCAATTAATGAACATATTACTGGACAGAAATAAAGACCAATACCGAAGAGAGACAACAAAATATGTAATTAAGTTATATTACTTCTCGGAAATAAGGAGAGAGAAAATATGATATGTAATTAATTGATAATAATCTAGAATTAAAGATAAAATCACACAAATATAACTGGTATAGGATAAAAACTTTCTCAAAATAATTGCGTATAGTTACAATCGGCCATAAAGAAATGATTTTAATTAATAATGATGTAAAACCGGCAAAAATTTGAAAATTAATGGAAATAATTTAAGATTAATTAAAAATTTGTTTTGTTATAATTAATATTCAATTAATGATAAACAACTTCGATTTACACTATAAAAAACCAATTTACTTTGCAAATTGAATATCAATTAACGAACGTAATACTGAACGATATAAATGAAAATTTTGAAAAACAAATTATGAACAACCAGATCTGTTACGAAAATAATAAATTCGGTAATATGAAATATTTCCATAAATAAATGGATAATAAGCTGTAGAAAATAATTAAAACCGTCAGAAAATAATTAATTATGGTGAAATTAATGAGTCAAATACTACCCAAAATTGTATGATATTATCTACATTAATTAACAATTTGTTTTTCAAATTTTGGGAAAAATTTAAACAAAAATAATTTCAAAATTTTAAAGGGTAAAATCGTAATTTAAATGCAAAAATTAAAGTGTCGTATAAACGTTTTGAACATTTTCAAAATATTACGAAAAATTAGACATAACTAAATCACATTTATAAAATAGAACTATTTCGCCCAAATTTTGTTATTAAAATCACGAAAGTTATAGCTTCTCATTCGTTCGGAGAAGGTACCGGGCAAGATAATGTTTGAGATTGACCTATCATTTTGGAAAGAAAAAGTATTGCACGTAAAGAGAAGTGAAAAGAAAAGGAGAGAATCGAAAAGGAGAGAATCGAAAGTGATATCATACATGTTTTCCTATTGCTATGTTGTCATTTAGCACTTTTGTTTTAAATGCAATATTTGCTACATAACTTCGTCAAGAGGCAATTTATGTTTAGAAATATAGGGCATGCCTTCACATATATCCACCAACTTTTAATTTCATCATCAATCATCATTAAAGAGACGTTATATACATTCAGTTTCTCTTCATTGAGGAAAATATTTTGTGATAATTTTTTATTCTTGAGTTGAGCTGATATTTTTTTTCCGGGTATTGTATTGGGATTGTAGGCCTAAGATTGCCCACAAAATGGGATAATGGAAGAGTAAAGTCTAAATCTGAACTTTAGTATATATATATATATATATGTGTATACTTGTGTAGCCTTTTCTTCATAGGTTGTGATGATCTTAAAATGATTAGTGCCTATGTTTTTGTATCCTTTCAAGTACATATTATATTTTATCATCATAAGGTCCCTCCGATTAATCTTAAGCAATAGTTTCTTCTTCCAATTATTTATTTTTTATTTGTGCAGCATTGCGTAAATTTACTTTTATTTCCCTTTTTCGTTAATCATTTACATCCTTTCTCTTTCTGATTGGTGTGATTTTTTTAAGAATTGTGACTGGTACTACATAAAATACCATAAAATGCCTCTAGTTCCTTAGGTGGCATCGTAACTTTCGATCATTGGTTTTAATGGCCTCCTCCGAACAAAGAGGGACAAATCTCATCCAAGTCGAGTTTGAGTCGTGATTAACCGCAAATCGATCTAGATTATGGGCTGCGACATTACATAGACGCGAAATATGAACAATAGAAAACTCGTCTAAATATATCACATCTTTGAAGATGCGAAGAAGAATCGTCTCGAGGTTTGTCGCTGGTGTCAGTCTCTCTGTCACTGTCTTGTCCACTCTCAAACATTCAAACTGGATCTCCACTCTCATGTCGCCGAAGGTAAACGCTAACTCTATTTCTCGGAGGATCGCATACGCCTCTACATGATGTGGGAGAACTTCATAGCAAGGGAAAACATATGTGCGGCGATCACATGTCTGGTGTGATCCCTCGCAATGCAACTCACGCCAAGTATTCTCTGGTCGCGAGTCAGCGCCACATCAACATCAATCGAGATGAAACTCTATCTCGGCGGAGTCCATATAGGGGTGAATAACTTGATCTCTCGGCAATTGCACCCCTATGAAAGTCTCTATAAACTCCTCGATAAAGCTCACCGTCCACTGGACTAGTTGATTCTGGCTCCACGTTGGACTCCCGGATAAGACATTGTTCATCTAGTTCCATAACTCTAAAATTATAGTGATAAAAAACTTACGAGTACTAACCTCAAGAATGTGTTTCGCCCCTAAAATGGTGTCGAATACGTCTCTCTCTCTGAAAAGTGGAAGGATGTAGCTTAATCCCGCTTCTTTCCAAACTCTCATACTCCAATTTTCACCCCCAAATTTCCTGAAACTCCGTCTCTCTCGTCCCCTGACAAACATGAATTGTCGTATGAGGTGATTCTCTTCGAGGCTAACAGTGCTCTACCCGATAACTGAGGAGTTTTACCTTAGATAGAACTTTTAGCTGACTGAACTTTCTCCACCAACTCTCCAAAGTAGCATAAATAATATTGGCACTCTCCATCGCAACTCGGTAGCCACTCTTGACTGAATGCTCTCCATTCTTGATGAAGTGCCAACGACGCACGTCCGAGTCTCATCTCCCCCACTCGGAATACTCAAGATGGCCGATGCGTCCTCCTCTCCAAAAATCGCTCTAATCATATCAACTTCTCAACTACCATCTAATATCATAAGCTTTGTTACGCGCATATCGGGAGGGATCCAAGGGGGGTCGATCCAAGTGGCTGGGCTGTCTCTGGGGATCTATCTATCTCCCATAACCAGAACTAAGTTTCCATCACTTATCCTCCATTGCGACTCGGTGATCTCTCTGTTGGTGATTGTTAGACTTTAGCAACCATATTAAATGCGGAAGAATATCAATTACGCTCACATTAGCCAATTAATAATTATGATTGCTAAACAAGATCTAGATTTTTTGATTTAATATATATTACGAAAGCAATTCAGCAACTGATTCATAAGAATTCGTTAGAACACTCACATGGATTTTGGCTAAACTACAAAAAGCTCTGATCCAATGTGTGCTCAGTCTTTGTGCTTCGCCTGACCTGAGTACTCGAGGATGACATTATATTCTTCCAAAACGTAATCTCCGAGACGAATAATAAAAATGAGTAGACATAATCGATATCTCACTAGATCCTGAAACTTGGTGTTTCGTGATCTCACTCCTATTTTTTAGGAGCGGAATTTGTAATTTCAAGGAGATGAGAGGGGGGAAGTGCACGACCTCTATGGGGAGAGGGAGCCACAAAATTCTCTTGAATTTAGGTTTTAATCGAATTATTTTTCTTTTCTAATCAACCTCTATTCATACACTACTACAAAAGATACTTTTAGAAGCGACAGGGTGAATTAGAAGCGACTAGTCGCTTCTAATTAGAAGCGACTTTTGACAATTAGAAGCGACTAGTCGCTTCTAACATCAATACCCCGATTTTTACAAAATTATCAATATTTTGACAATTAGAAGCGACTAGTCGCTTCTAATAGTCATAATTACTGAATTTTGGCATTAGAAGCGACTAGTCGCTTCTAATGTCGCTTCTAATGCCCCAATATTTTGGCTCCAAATTCACTCCGCCAAAAATTTCACTAAGTATAGAAATTGGGGCATTAGAAGCGACTAGTCGCTTCTAATGTCGCTTCTAATGCCCTAAAATTTTGGCTCCAAATTCCCTCCGCCAAAAATTTCACTGAGTATAGATATAGGGCATTAGAAGCGACTAGTCGCTTCTAATGTCGCTTCTAATGCCCCAAAATTTTGGCTCCAAATTCCCTCCGCCAAAAATTTCACTAAGTATAGAAATTGGGGCATTAGAAGCGACTAGTCGCTTCTAAAGTCGCTTCTAATGCCCCAAAATTTTGGCTCCAAATTCCCTCCGCCAAAAATTTCGTCAAGTGCAGAAGTTAGGGCATTAGAAGCGACTAGTCGCTTCTAAAGGCCTTTTTTCTCCTAGTGATAGCATTTAGAAGGAAATAACATCTGAGAGATTTTCTCTCATTTGTAGAGATATTCTCTCCTTTTGTGTTAAAGATATTCCCTCCTTCTAGAGATATTCTTTCCTATGAAATTTTTTCCTTCATATTGGATTTAACATGGGCTATTTGATCTCAACTGTGAATCGACAATCTCTCTCATCCATCAGATCAATATCTATGGAAGAGATTTTCTCTCATTTGATTTAACCAAAGAGGGAAAACCTAGGGGAGGTTCATCAAAGAGGTTTACACGGTCAAGGGGGTTTTGGCCACTCTATGTGCCAAGCCCAGTCCGAAATTTATAGGCTCATTTGCTTAAAAAAAAATTAATTATTTATTTACTTGATCCAATAATAAATAAACAATTCTACTATAAATATTTATTTAATTATGCGAATACCTATTTTCCAGAATTAATGCTATCAATCACCATTACACGAAATGAGATTAAATAATGATTAACATTATTATTGGAAAGTTCTTATCCTTCTTTATCAGAAACGGATCAGGGACTATGGACCTAATAGTATAAGCTTAATAAACTTGACGATACAATTATATCTCTATTCCATCGATTTGTCTAGTTTTTATCAATACTCCATCGTGTAATCTAAGACCGAACCCTTCTTTAATATTGGAATTATATTTACTCATTATGACGAGTGTTCACTGATATAGTCAGTTCGTGATCAAGATCCTCCAAGTTCAACCCGTGTCAAGAGAAGTCAATTTTTCTGTTATACTTCTCTTGATACATATCAGCCCTAAGCATTGTTGCTTCCCTAGCAAAAGATTCTTTAGAACGTTAACTTACTTCGAAATATGAAATCAATCGGTTCTGAAATCAACCCTTAGGTAAGTGAATATTAACCTTCTTTCAGGAAGGCTGAATTTCATATATGTAAATCATTTTCCACTCGAATCATGCTCTGAGAAATCTCCCAAGACATAAGCTGTTATTAGCATGGTTAGCATTTTAATGAATCAGTCAAAGAGCTCAGTAACATGATTCAGCGTCAATGATAACTTCAGGATTTAGATTAAATCTCACTGTGACTATCATAGTGACTTTGGTTAGTCCGTCGTAGCGGGCCTTAAACGACATATCTCTCCCAAGGCATGTCCAGGTCGTACACTTACCACAAGTGTAGAATGCTCCCACATAGTGATTAGCCTTCACTCATATGTTTCACATATATGACTTTGGATATAGTTTTCCAAGCGTATATTAGTCATCGACCATATTTTAACACACCACCCGAACTCAAGTGCCCAACATCTGACTCATTTTAATACGGAGGCTATGGAAGATAGTTGTTATTGATTCTAATTATTTAGAACTCAACCCACTAATAATATATCGCTAATAAAGTAAACTGTTACTATATTTAGTAATCATTTGAGATTTAATTATCTCTCGTGGGCAATAATTCCTAACACTCTCTGCCTAAAAAATATTGTGCCACATGAATGAACTGCACCAACCTTAAAGGGCGGTCATGATATCTCTGTCGGGAAATTAGTTATGGTGATTGACTCTACCTACAAGACTATCCGATCTCTGGAGGAACCTCCAAAAACTCTTAGCCAACAGGGCCCCCCCCCCAATGACTTGTGCTTCCGAACAACCTCTCACTTGAACCAGCGGATCCTCCTAATCGCGATACCGCCTCCCTACCAAAGCTTGGCAACCGCCGAATGAATCTCTCTAATCAAAGTTCTCAGGATCTGGTGACATGAGGTCACATAACTTGGGATCGACTGAAGAACGGACTTAATGAGCGCCTCTCTCTAGCATGCGAGAGGGAGAAACTGTTCCCTGCCTTAATATTTTTCTAAACACGGTCTCCCACAACTTAAAAAGCTTCGCCTTCTTCTGCCCGGTGAACGTGGGAAGTCCCGAATATCGCTTATGGCACTCTGTCCTCCTAACCCCTTGAATTTGGGCCAAAACCTCCTTGTCCTCCTCCCGACTTCCTTGCCAAAACAAATATCGGAGTTCTGTAAGTTCACCATCTGGCATGAGACCTCCGAATAAGTCCGCAAAATCTATATAACCCTCTCGCACTCATCGGGCCTCGCTCAGAACAACATCATACTTTAGAAGGGACATTGTCGCTTCTAATACTCAAATTTCAGTACTTAGCGAAATTTGACGGTCAAATTTCAGTACTTTAGAAGCGACAATGTCGCTTCTAATACCAGAAAATTGGCGGAAAAAAAGCAAGCCAAAATTTTTGGTCATTTGAAGCGACTAGTCGCTTCTAAAGAATCGACTCGGACAATTAGAAGCGACTAGCTGCTTTTAATTTTCAAATATTCATTTTTCCGGAAAAATCGGGGTGTTTACGTCAGAAGCGACTAGTCTCTTCTAAAAGTAAAAAATCGCTTCTAATTAGATTTGACTTGTCGCTTCTAATGCCCCATGTCGCTTCTAAAAGTCATTTTTGTAGTAGTGACTATTGTCAGCGCCTAATAGGTGAGACACGTTAAGGTCCCCGAAGCGAACTCTCGAGATCTCTCTCGCATTCTCACTCGCTCCAAAGAGGCTCAAGAGCCCCTCTGGAATATTGAGAGATAGAAAAGGGTGAAAGGATCCCCTAGCGTAAGCCTCAAAAGGGAATCACGTTGCCTCAGGTGGAGCCGTTAATGTTGAAAAAAAATATGACTAAGGTAACAAATTGCATAATTAGCTGCATTCACTGTGTGCTATAGCCCAGTCTCAACACCATCGACTTCATCAAATGCTTTCTCCATGTCAAGCTTGAGAGACGCAAACTTCCCATTTCCGAACCTTCCTTGCTTCATCGTGTGAAGTCCTCGAATCCAACCATGACATTGCCAAAAATAAGTCTACCACCCACAAACACACTCTAGGACTCTGAAATAGCTGAATGTATATAGTGATCTTCAGAAAATTAACATAACACTTGACAACTATCTTATAGATCACACTGCAAAGATTAATTGGTCTAAAGTCACTTACCCGTCATGACTCCTCAACTTTGAAAATGAGGGTGAAAATCCCTTTCTCCTCTTATATCACCTTGACCCATCTCTTCCCCAAACATATTACTACGTGTCTCTTTACTTAGAATTGAATCTCCAACAAATGCGGGCCCACGCTCGTTGTTCCTTCCTTGACGTTGCAAGTCACAAATCCTAAGCCATCCGTGTTTCTAAAAAAAGAAGAGGCAAGACTGTCTTTTCCAAAATCCGATCTCGTCCCAAATCCATCTGAGTATTGTTTCTCTTTGCAAATGAGGACATCCTGTCGGAGGGTGGCGGGTGCTTGACTCTTGATTTCTGCGGCTCTACCACAGTCTTGAGCATGTTGTGTCTCACGACTTGAAGAGTACGGAGGGTGAACTAGCGACAAAGCAACTGTAACTTTAGGATTTGGGAAAGGCGTGACCACCGAAGAAGAGGTCGTCCATCGGGTAACCTGGAAAAAATGTGACCCACAGAAGACTAAGATTTGACTTTCTTGAAGGACCTGAAGAAGGCGCAACCACCAGGGATTTCACCGCCGCCTCATCTCCACTGAGAATCGATCCCAGTTGTGTGATGTCGATTCCCTCGCTTGGACTCCGCTTCCTTTGCTGTCACTTGTGTCACAACCAGACCCTTATTCAGACTCTGACAAAGTCTCAACCACCTCATTCCTTCTCAACATGTAAATGTCACTAGATCCTTGGTGAGTATTTTTTCCCCTTTTCCCGTTCCACCATTATTTTCTTTGAACTCGTGCTATTTTGGCTCATGGGATTCTTTGTTGCTTTGGTTGTTGGAGGGTGAAGATAATGTTGTATGATAATGTGTATCTTTGTTATTTTTAGTAGGGGGCGTAAATTTGTTGTTTAGCGGTACAGGTCCCATCCAAACCTTTGACACTGAGGCCTTGTAACGCCATAAGATGTCCATCATTCGACTAGGAACTTCACCTCCTACCCAATGATCAAACCTAGGCTTATCATCCTCTTTAGGTCGATCATTTTGCCATGAGCCAGCTTGCCGCAGACATAACAAAAATCTTAAAGTTTTTCGTATTTAAAGCCTACTCAGGGTTGAGTTGGAAAAATATACCATTCATCAGTGTGTTACATATATCTACGACAATTCTAACTCGGATAAAATCACCATATATTAGTCTTTCTTTTTCTTTGTCAATTTTGATCACTCTGCCTAGTTTGCTTCCTAGGACATCACCCATTTTGGCTGACCAATTTCTTACAGGTAATTGAATCCATAACTCGATGTGACGGTACTCTAGGTCAGATATTGTTTATGTCGTCGGCTCACGTAGCACTAATAGGGAGCGGTTAAAGCTCCATGGATTTAGGTCAATAATCCTTCTCTTATTTGAATATTTTCCGAATCTGAAGCAAAAATTCTGTCGCTGTCCTCGAAAATGAAGAGTGAGCCATTTAGTTCCCAAATCTTAGTCATGACGGACCTGAAAATTCATTGTTGAATCTCTTCGATCTCAAGAGTTTACTAAAAAGATATTGCGTGATGTCTTTTTGTGACAGTTAACTCGTCATCTTCGAAGACCACCACGTTTCCACAAGTCATTTATCAATTATCAGAGTTTAAGATTTTGACGAAAAGCTCAAAATAGTTCCACTTTGAGAGAACAACAGAGAGAAGACAAGAAAACCTGTAAACAGTGAAAGAAGCACAATTTTTTTTCGCTCCTAAAAACTTTTTTTTCGGTCGCTAGAAATATTTTTAAAAACTTTCATGATTGCTGTGAAATTAAATCATAAAAAAACGTAAATAAGAAAAAGCATTCAAGTACATTTTTCATAAAGCTTGATGTTATTCGCAAGTCGCAACTACATTTTCATGGTTGGGTGGTGTGACAAATATAGATAACTAGAGAAAGCAACTATAATTGTCTCTGAAAAAATGGCTCTTTCAACACATTAAAATTGACATCTAAATACGCTGGACCATTACTTTTTCTAAAATCCATTTAATTTAGAAAATTTCAACGTCGGTAATCTTTATTTGACATCTATAAGCTTCGTTTCTTTATAAATTCAATTAGATAAGATGATAAGGAGCACATGCTCGTGTGCGTAGATAGAGTGACGTGGCAGTAGTATATACTGGATACCAAACTTTTTAATATTGATATGTAATTAATATTACCAAATTTTACAAATATTTTCGTGTCAATGTATTTTCTTTCCATTTTTCTCACTCTAAAAAAATTCAATCACACTTTAATTTAAGTATTTTATTGAATTTTTGTACATGATATAATGTTAATAACTAACATTATATCTCAAGTATGTATGCTTATTATTTATTTCAAGAGTTATGCATGTTTTTGGCGTTAATTTTTTAAAATTTCTAATATATTCTTATTTTTATCAGAGAACTATAATCAATTATGTCACTTGACATATCAATTTTGTTTTTACGTAACATTTCATATTTCTCTTAACTAATCTTCGACCTAGTGGCAAGTGAGGTCAATTATTTGTACCTAATGGAATCAATTAAGTCGCTCGAAATATACCAATTTTTTTACTAACTCTTCACTTTGTTTAATTAATCTTCATATATATTGATGGATTAATGTGACAAGTGAGGTCAATTACTTATACTTATGCTTTAATTAGAAATTTCTGAATTTATAAAGAATCAATTTATATATAAATGTTCTAGTTAATTTTTCTATTCCAAATGTTTTAAACATTATCATTTTTTCACCTATCTTATTCCGTCTCTGTTTAACTCTCTCGCTGTTACTTTCTCGACATTTCATTTCTTTGTAAAAATTTCATAAAAATGAAGTATGAGTTGTGAAAATTAATATAAATTTAATATATATGTAATAAAATCTTTAAAGAGAATATTTAAAATCACGATAAAAAAATTTAAGCAGTTGACCGTCAATCGTTAACAAACATGGACAATCCAAATTAAATCAATAGTCTCGTATGACTAAAATATATTCAACAATAATTTTTACCTCCTCTTTCTTATGCTGTCATGCGTCGATTTTCACCTGTCATAAAATTGCTTCTTTCGTGTTTCGGGTGCACAAACTATACCCTTCAGTTAAGTATGTATGCGACAAGAAAAAAAATTATTTCGCTTGTTTCGTGTCTCATGAGCACGATGAGGCATGAAAAAAATTAACATTGTTTGTCAATGGGCGTGTAGAGCAGATGAACTCAAATTTTCTTCTTATTGGGATACTCTGTCTCTTGTGTGAAAATATTTACTGATGACATTGCCAACTCAATATATCTTTCAGTCTCTTCCGTGAAGTCTGCTTGTTAAAAAATGACCTCGGTAAGGTTGGTCGAGGAGGGTGCGACGCTAGTGATTAAGAGTTCTTTCTGATATGCTTTTTTTTTTCCTTCCACCTCGGCTTGTTCCCAATAACTGGCCCTATTCATTCCTGTACTCTTTTTTTCGGAGATTGGATGATTTTGCACTATATCTTCAGGGAGGTGAGGGAGTTTGATGAGTTTCGCATCTTGCATATTTCTCGTCTTTGTAATGTCGCGGCACACAATATAGCGTGCTATGCGGTTAAAATAACACGTCTTCAACCTGATTGGATTTAATCCTGCCTTGTTCGGAGGAAATCATTAAAGTCGATGATTGCGAGTTGAGCTCCCGCACGGTAACCTAGAGTCCGTTTATTTATTTAGTTTACTTGTGTTCCATTTTATTATCAGTGATTTATATTTATACATATATATTTGTAAGTACGATTTTTAGCATGCCACGCTTCCTAAAAAAATGACCTCTCGAATTGATATTACGAATAGTGGTTAATTTTCCTTTCTCTTTTCAAAATATCCATCAATCCACACCATTAATTGAAAAATCATTGGCTAGCAACCTTATCTCTTAATCAGCATACATATTAGATTATAACTAAAATAAGAAGAAGAAATTAAGGTTAGCCCCCAATGACATTTTAAGGCCCACAAAAGAAGTATTCTAGAAATAATATTATTACTTAATAAGAATCTTAGAAAATAAATAAAATAAGGAGTCATTCCCTGATAGAAATATGTTGCATATATATAATATAGTTTGTTAAAAAAAAAAAATTATTGATAGGTTTTATTTACTTATTTCTGGATTTTTTTTTTTTAGAATTTAGGGCTTCTTGTTTTTCGATGGTGTATATAGCTCCTAAGGTTTTCATTAGCGATATTGATATTAATACCGAATTTCTGATTTTTCGGGCATATCAAATATCAACGGGATATATGATATGTATTTTATAAATTTATTCATACCATCTATATCGATGATATATACAATTTATAAACGATATATTGAATATCGACATATATCAATAAATATATGTATAAGTCATCAAATTTATATTATGAAAATAAAAAAAACAAATATTACAATCAATGTTTATGACAAATAATAAAAGTAAAACAATTCTCAAATATTAAATATTAAAAATCCATCGACAAACTTTGAATCAGTTGCAAGTCGATATTATAAAAATAAAAAACTCGTCAAAATTAAAAATATATTTAAAGACTTAAAAAAAAACAATTTTCTAATAGTGACCGTATTTTAGAATATACTGATATCAATATTAAAGTTTTAAGTTTTCGATATGTATACCATGAGTATTTTAAACCTCGAAGAATCAACAATGTTATTTATTTAAGAGAGGACTATATAATAATATTATATAGTTTGAGATATTAATTAACAATACCTCATCTGACATTGAATATAAATATTTTGTACCAAGAATAGGCACATTCCCTCTTTTTCAAACAAACCCTCTTTACTTGCCTTCTTTGCATTGCTTACCTTTATTATCTCTCATTGCTTGCACGATCTTTTTCTCTTCTCAACCGAATCCCAAAGAACTAATACAACACACTTTTGAGAGAGAGAGAGAGAGAGAGAGAGAGAGAGAGAGAGATAATCACACCTAAAGCAAACATTTCTAAAGTCTAAACGGACTTCGATTTCACATTTTTTCGCGTCCCTTGGTTCGATCTATTTCTTCGCTCTGTGGTTAAGCACGTTTATCAGACAACGAAACAAAACCAAGCAAAAACAAAAGGTACGCTTTTCATACGCGATTCCTTAACTAATATTAATGGTGACGTAGATAGAGATAGAGATAGAGATAATGACGGAGAGAGAGAGTCTGTATTAAAGCTATCGTCTTTTTAGTTTTTTCTAAAGAACTAAGGTATGGGTTTTAGTATTTTTTCACTTTCGAGAAATGGGTTCTTGAAAACTAGAAACGAAAAACTCGGCAACGAGTGATTCTTTCGGTATGAAGAAAAGGTTATATTTTTGCCTTATATTCACGTTCTTTGTATTTTTTTTTCCCTGTTTAGCGTGAAAACGACGCTATTGACGAAAAGCAATGATCTTATTTTCTTGTACATAATATATCGATATACTTGATTCTTGAGTTAAGGTTTTTTTTCTCTTTTCTAAAATTCAGATATTCTTTTCTTTTCTCTTCTTTTTGGGCGTTTTATATATCATATATTTTATGGGAGAGAAACTCTACTTTCAGTTATACCATTTTTTATAAATTTCTCTCTCCTTCTTCCAGTGTAAAATTTTCAAGTGGATTATTAATTAAAAGATTGAATTGATTTATAACGTAACTTGGATTAAGCTCTTCTATCAATGGAGATGTGTAGCTTGATATATTTTGTTTCAAGTAAAGTTCTTTCTTTTACTGTTGGATTGTTATTTCACTTACTGTTGCATTTCTTTCATGCTCACTTTATCAATGATAAAGTGTTACACTGTTTATTTAGGAAAAAATTAGAAGGTTTTGGATTGACTTGAATCAATTTTAATGTTGAAGTAAAAAAATAATCTCTTCTTGTGCACTTTGAGAAGCTGAATTTTTTTTTGTATTTGTTTGTCTTTATGTGATATGTTTTTTCTCTATTTTTTTGCTGAATCAATGCTTCTTTATGGTTTTTCTGAAAAGCTAAAGTTTTCTTTTTTCTGAAGGGTTGTTTGTTCTTGAACTATAAATGGGAGATATTGTTGGGTTTCCAACGGCGGATGAGGAGAAGAGTTCGATTTCCAAGATCACACCTCCGAATAAAATCGCAGATGAAACTGTCGGTTTCAGAAGAAACTCAACGGGGAAGAAACTCGCTGAGAAGCCTGTCCCACATTATCTTCGAGCCTCGACCGGTTCGTGTCACGATTTGTGTAAATACGGCCACAGAAACTCGGCTGAAGAACCCAAGCCTTGGCGATCATCGCAGAGAAGATCATCTGCATCGAAACCGATCGAGAGCCACGTTTCAGAAGAGACCATCTCTTCTCTCGGGAAGAAGAAGAAGAGCTCGACGAACACGAGAAGATCGCTCGACAGCTTAAGCGCCTTGAGGAATAGAATTCCTTTGGTCAATCAGAGCAGAGCCGAAGCTTCGTTGAAATCCTCGAAGGAGATACTAGAGATGAATTCCTCGGAAAAGAAGAAGAGGATTGTTACGTCTAGAGCGGCTTCCATGAAAGTTTCGCCAAAACCAACTCTTGTAACAGGCTTGAACAAGAGAAAGCAAAAGGGGTTGAATAATGAAGCCCGAGAACGAGAACCAGAAGCTATAAATGCCAAGAACTGCGAAAACGAGGAAAAGATCGTCTATGTCGTTGATACGAACAGTAAAGAGAATGATTTGGATTCGGACACGATGAAAATCGTGTACGTTGCCAAGAACGAAGCCGAAGACGATGCTTTATACTTGGATAAGTCCGAGAACTTTTCTCCAACTCTCGAAGACGATGAAAAGATTGTGTATGTCATTGAAACAGAAGCAAAGGTTGAAACTTTTGACTCGGATCAATCTGGTAAGGCGATTGAGATGAAGAACGGATATGCATTGTCAGAGCCGAATGATGGGATTGAAGGTGATGAAGTTGATCAAGCATCCGAGTCGGAAAACAGTGAGAAAGGAGTCTTAGAGTCGGGAGAGATAGAATCCGAGACCGAAACAAAAAACGAGCCCGAAACTTGTGATTCGTATTTGGAACAAGCATCCTTGTTCCATGAAGCACCAGAAGAAGGAGAAGGCATCAGCGAATCTGAAGCCGACACTTGTCTGAAGACCAGCAAAATTGAGGAGAAGGCTCCAGTAAACGTCGATACTTTGGACTCGGGTCAGTCCGATAAGGCGATCAAGATGAAGAACAGATATGCGGAGTCAGAGCCGACTGATCAGATCGCAGGTTCTGAAATTGATCAAGAATTCGAGTTTGTTTCCAAGTCGGAAAATGGAGAGAAAATGGCCTTTGAGTTGGAAGAGACAGAAACTGAAACCGAGCCCGAAAATCATGATGTCACTTCCGAAGAAGAAGAAGAAGAGTACAGCTCGAGGGAATCAGAAGTTGACACCTGCTCGGAGAAAGCTGGTCGCAGAAGCTCAATCAGATTGGTCAGGGAAGAGAAAGAGGAAGCGAAGGCTCGAAAGATAAAGTTTCGGAGGGGAACAGTCTTGGAGCCTTCTCCCGAGAACAATGAAGCTCCGAGGAGGCTCAGATTCCGGCGAAGAAATCCGCCAGAAACCCCAAACGACGGTAATGCAGGGCTTGAGGATATCAACTCGATAAAGAGGCAGCACGAGGAGATCCAAAAGGAAGAAGAAGAGTCAGATTACACAACGAGCGAATCAGAAGCCGACACTTGTCTCGAGACCAGGAAAGTCGAGGAGAAGGCTCGCAGAAGATCCTCCGGACTGATCAGAGAAGAGGAAGAGGAAGAGAAGGCTCGGAAGATGAAATTCCGGAGAGGAAGGGTGTTGGAGATTCATCCCGAGGAGAACGAAGCTCCGAGGAGGCTCAGGTACCGGAGAAGAAACCAAGACAGTGTCTCCGGCGAGATCACCGGAGCAAGGGTGGTGAGTCTGAAGCACCGAGAAGATCACCGCTCGGAAGAATCTCCCGGGAAGAGGAAAGAGGGTCGAAGAGGTCTTTTCAACAACGTGATAGAAGAGACAGCGAGCAAGCTAATCGTGGAGTCGAGGAAGAGCAAAGTCAAGGCTTTGGTCGGGGCTTTCGAGACCGTTATTTCCCTCCAAGACCGTAACAAACCTTCTTCCAGCAATACTAATGCCGGTTGATCTTAGAAATAAAGATTAAGTCTTTTTTTTTTTTTTTTTTTTTTTTTTTTAGAAAAGAGGGTTGTCTTTGATCAGGAAAAAGACATGGACTTGGGAAATAATGATGGAACGGGGTTAAGCTTGCGAGTGAATTTTTTTAAGCTCTTGGCAAAGCTTTTTGTTTCATGGACTTCTAAATCTTCTTATAGTAGCACATTTGGGGTTTAGACTTTAGAGTAAATGGTGTCTGGTAAAGCTTTATCAGATAAATTTGTGGATTGTGTTAGATCTATGTATTTGCTCCATAAGCCAGAGAAAGAATTGAGGGTGCAAATGAAGTTATGCTTTATTTCAAGGAAAAAATATTGCACGTGCCGACATGCCGATGACTAAAAAACTCAAAAATTACGGTGGTCGATAGAAATTGCGATAAAAATAATGCGAAAATTTGAAAACAAAATTGCGGGAAAAATTGCAGTTGTCGACGAAAATTGCTATGAAAAAAATGTTACGAAATAATAAATATGAAACGTTAAAAACAGTATTTTTAAATTTCAAATTAAATAAATTTTATAAAATTTAATATAATTTTATTAAGAGTAATAATTATAAATTAGGCTGGGTTTTTTGTTTGGGCCAAATATATACAAAAATTCCATTAAATTAAGACCTAAAAAAACGCTTAACCTTTCTCTCTCATGCCTTCCTTCTCCTCTTTGCCGCACACTTTCTCCCCTCTGCCGCACTTTCTCCCATCTCTCCATCTCTATCTCTCTTTCTTTCTCTCTCCATCTCTCTTTATTTCTCTCTCCCTCTCTCTATCTCTCTATACATGTATATTCGTCGACATAACTGAAAATGACGATGACTTTTCCTGAAAATATCCCCCAAATCGCCGAGAGTTCTGTCTTTTTTGGGTTTTATACGAAAGGTTGAACGACATTTGACGCAATGTCGTTGACCGCAAAAACGACGCCATTTCGGTGATATAATGAAGTGCAACGATAAAACGCAAAAAAAAACGACAAGTTAGATTAGGCGTAGTTTCGGCGTCAGAACTACGAAATTCGCGACATTTACATAAATATGTTGTGGTTAAGAAAAAAAAAGTAAGATTATGATATTTAAGGGGCGATATTAAATCTTTAACAGAACATATTAAAAGATGATAACTAACTAGAATATCTCATTTTTACTATTATAAATAGGGGATCATGGCAAAACACAAATATTATCAACTTAATTTGCTTAAAAAATTTTGTGCTCCTCACAATTTAATTGCGATTGATTCTCTTTTTCTTTTTGGGATTGCTCAATTGCGTTTTTTGAAATTAAAAATTAGATATAAAACACCACTATATTATATCAAGTGAAATAAAAAGTGTGTCCGACACATTTTTTTATGTTCGTTAGAAGATTTTGGTATCATTACTTCGAGTATTTTGAGAAGATCTCGTTGAATATGAGTTAAGTTTTTAGAAGATGAATCATGAAAAGGCTGAAAAATTATTGTGAAGATTAAAAATAAAATTGTATGTGAGTCCAACTCATAAACTTTCGTATAAACACATATTTTCCCTTATAATCATTTGATTTTCTTATAAACTCGTCTTTTTCGTTATAATTGGTTTTATCAGCTGTTAAATAAACATAATGAAATTATTGTTTAATAGCTATATTTTAGTTAGCTTCTGCAATTATTCATCTGCACTTATATAATTATTTCGAGAAGCAAAATTTCCTAAAACATTATCAAGCATTTGAAAAATTCGATATACCAATGATAAATAATATAGACAGCCGGTTATTTTGAACATTATAAAAAGGAAGGTTCATGGTACAATGAATAAAATAAATCCTAAACAAAAAGTAATCAAGGCAAATCAACAACGTGTCACGCGCTTAATCACAACCTAATAGGATCTTACCCCACAAGAGTATCTTAATTAATAACCCATGAGATTATACCCCTAAAAGCTAAGCTAAACGCAAATGTCTCAAGTAAAATTAAATAAAAGTATTACTACAAAATTAAAAACAACTCGGCGTGTCGCTTCTCCTGTACGTCACAACCACGCCAAATACGACGCACTGTCTCGCTAGAAGGAACGTATCTCACTACGTGGCGTCTTCTAAATGGTCGTTGGTATGTACTTCGTCAATGACCTGTGGCTTTAACGATACCTTTAGCATGGCGTTATAATAATTATTGCATATTTATTTATTTGTTTAATTTGTTCTATATCGATATGGAGCCCAAAGCAAAGCTAAGAAATCTCTATTCTTCTTCTTCTTCTTCTTCTCTTACTTCCGTATATTTCGTCGCTCGCTATCACTATCTCTATCTGTTCTTCTGTATCTGTGAGTCCATATTTAGCTTATACTTTGACCAAATTGCCCCTTCTGGAAGGTCAAACTTCCGAATGATCGTTCCGTCTCAGGTGTGTAATTCAATTGTTTTTTCGTGGTTTATGCGGTATTTTTACTGCGCTTTGGGCTTGTTCTTTTCCCCTAAATAGAACGACGATTCGGATTTTGCAGAGCTGATATATCTAGGGTTTTGGGACCATGAAGAGGGAGGTTTTCGTGATCCGAGGTGATTCGGTTAACTTAATTACAGGTCTCGGAGTTTGAGCTTCGGGTTTGTCACGATCGAGGCCGGTCTTTTTTTCATTTTTCGCTTCTTTGTTTGGTTTTGAGATGGGCTAGTGTTTTCTAAAGAAACCGTCCTTGCTTACCGTGTGCTGTTCCACTGCTATCAGGTGAAGAATCAACTGATTAACTTGTTCTTATTTCCTTATTCGGATTCATATGTACTTTTCTTATTTTGGCAGTGAACTTTAAGTAGATTATTGCATGATAGGTTTGTATTGTACTGCGGATCTGAGGATTGAGTCCAATAGCTATTGATTAGCCTAACAATCCGAACTTTTGCCTATTAGATTTCAATTGATACTGAGTATTATTCTGAGGTCTTCTTGGCTGCTAAAATCGTTCTTCATCTACAGTACCAGCTCACTAAAAACTGCAAAATAAATGCGGCGAAACTCATGTCTAATCGCTCGATCAATCCTGTTCCATTTATAAGCTTTATCTCTTTCCAATTCTTGCATTTCAATCGGTTGAGATGTATAGCTCACCTTAGCTTTCACCCGGGTAAAATAGGAAACCAGACTTTTTTTAGACATGTTTCAGTGTTTGGAGCCTTCAGCTGGGGAAATAAATACGGCGACTCATGTCTAATCTCTCGATTGATCCTGAATCTTTTATTAAGTTTTACCTCTTTCTAGTTCTTGCATTTCAATCGGTTCTGATGTATAGATCACCTTAGCTGTTTCACCCGAGTAAAATTGTAAAGTAGACTTTTTGAGGCATGTTTCTGTGTATGGAGCTTTCAGCTGAGGAGGATGATTCTGACGAAGCAGTATCGTTGCATACACTCATCGAGCTGCCAATGCTCAAAAGGGCACCTGAGCGAAGACGCTCTGTTCCTGGTTTTCCACGAGCTGAACTGGAATCCGAAGCTGATCGCGACTCTCTCGTGCGTGTGCAAATGGTTCGACGATCTCGCGAAGAGAGTCTTGTGGAAGGAGTTTTGCAGAACGAGAGCCCCGAAGATGATGATCGATCTTCAAACCGGAGGGAGTCACAGCGTCGATGGAAACTGGAGCGCTCTCG
The DNA here is from genome assembly GCA_958296335.1 of Urtica urens. Taxonomy (NCBI): domain Eukaryota; kingdom Viridiplantae; phylum Streptophyta; class Magnoliopsida; order Rosales; family Urticaceae; genus Urtica; species Urtica urens. The sequence continues at coordinate 11,038,939 of OY282525.1, forward strand.
GAAAGCTCCTCATTCACTGCTCCGGCTCCCAAAAAGGAGGCCTCTTTAAAAACGCCCAAATCCCGGGCCACTTTGTTCATCGCACCCGATTCTCCAGAACTTCAGGGAAGAGCTTTCTGCTGCCACAGTGCAGGACCGATGTTTTGTACGTCTCTGATCCTTGCGAGCACCTCGACCAAGGGGACGATGGGGACATTGGGTTTTTTCGAGGGGTGTTCAAGTCTTTTCCCACTTCCAAGGTGAGGAAGATGTTGATCAAGAAAGGGGCGAATCTTCACCCAAAGGAGGTTTGCCCTTATTGCAAAGCGAAGCTGTGGAGTATGTCGCAAGCTAAGATGATCCCGCAGAGCGCGAGTGTGAGACTGGGCTCGTATGAGGACTGTATTGAGTATTTCGTTTGCCTCAATGGTCATATGCTTGGAATCTGTACTCTCTTGCCTCTCTCTGATTCCGAAGAGGCGTCTGAGGGAGAGTGGGAAATGACGAAGAAATGAAGGTACATTCTTGCTTTTCTTGAGAGTTCGAATTATATTTTATTTATTTATTTCCTGTGTGGATGAGATGATAATTTTTCCTTTTGGTTAACCAGATTCTGAGTCGTTTTTTGTGAAAACCAGGTGGTCAATTGATAGAGTAGCTAAAACTATGAATGAAGGATGGTGAAGCTCTTAATCTTTTGCACTGCCTATGTTTTGCAGCTGAAGGTCATTGCTTATCAGGTGATCATTTCCATGGAAAAAAAAGAAGAAGAAAATGTGTGACTTGACTTGAGAATTACTATGTAATCCATTCAAATTGAATTGTGCAATTCTCTATATGCACGTGTTTGTTGTGTGGTGAATACATTTGCACGATTCCTTTTTAATGTACTTGTAGCTAGTTCATTTCAGTTGTGGGGTAGTTGAACAGAATGTATATATTCCTTTTGAATCTCTCAGTATCTGCTCTACATTCACTTTCTATTCTTCCATCTCTTACATATATATAAAAATTGAGAAACCCTGAACTACAGCGCATCACTACATTAACCGCGAACCTGGGATCATTACAAAAGTTGTAATCATGAGATTGTCGAACAAGTTCCTCAACGTTGACTCTACTTAATCAACTGCTTCGAAGTTCAACCCTGTAATCCTCATTGGGCCAACGTTAACTGCATGATTCAGGTTAGCTTAGTCAAAGACTGTCCAAAATGTGGATTTAAAAGAAGAAAAAAACAGAATCCTAACTTGGGCAACAATATTCAAATTCAAGTCAAACCCATGTACGAAGATTTTAGGTCAAAAAGAAGAAAAGATACCAACAGCATCAAGGCCAGCTAATTTGGGCATGAAGTGTTTGATGTGATCTTCGGCGGCTTTCTCGGCTTTGAGAGTCTCGCACTCGAACGAAACCGTGATCTTCTTCTTCTTTCCGTGTTCCTCTTCCACCATCCCCACCACATCCTCTTCCCACCTTCATAAGATTGTAAGATTACTTTTAATCAATGTTTCTTTATTTTAGCAAATAATATGAAAATAATCTATCCTCATTATAATACATATGATCATGTTCATATTATAAATGCCGGAAATCAAATTGACTCCATTAGTGATTTGAAGCCTGTAAACATGACGATTTCGGAATCTCTGAACTCACTCAAAAACTAGAGAGTTTAAAAGATCTCAAAACGACTCGCGATCTTTTTCACTTCCGCTTTTATATTGCTAGAACACCTTTTATATATGTAACAAGTTCTTACAAAGACAGCTTTCTAGTTCAGAACTAATCATACTGACTAATCATACCGAGTTTCTGATAATTACCCATGAACGTGATCCACGTTGCGGAATCGCGCAGCGTCGTGGCCTCTACATTCCAACACAACATCTCCTTCCTTGTTTCTCTGTTACATTACCAACAAAAATGAGGTCACATAAGCAAAAGAAATGTTTTTTTATTTTATTTATATATTGAGGAAAGTGTACAGTTATTGTTACATTGTAGTCTATGATCGTGAGCTTGATGAGGCGGTAATCCTCACCCCTGCTACATTCCCTTTCGCAAGCCAGTTCTAATCTCCACACAAAAAAACAAAGCCGAGTTTTTACATGAGGCCTTAATTATTACGTTTCAATAAATATGAAATTTTGGAAATTTAGGGAGATGTTGTTGCAGGACCAAAAACAAAAAAAACAAAAAAACGTAGATATGCAGTAATCGAAAGAAGATGAGCGTACAATGATATTCATAGAGGAAGATAAGCGTACAAAGTGAGTATACGAGATTAATTAAACTAGTAAGAGGAGAAACCTAGAAGAGAAAGTACTACCAATGGCATGAAGACCGTAGCAAATGGAGTTGGGAAGTTGGATGAAATGACCGGAGATGGATCCACCTGGCAAAAGTGCTATCGAGGCCACTCCTTCCATTACTGATTCCGACTCCGATGACCCCATCTCTCTCTCTCTCTGGAAACCATTTACACCGAGTTTGTGGGGGAAGTGCGGAAATATAGACATTGGGGACATGTCGTTCGAATTGTGCGATTGACTAATCTAATCCAAATGTTTAAATTGTATTTGGGGTCGTTTTCTTTAATATAATAAAATTGATTATATGGCAGAATTTGGTATTTTATTTTACATTTATAAATATTTTTTAAGTTTCTGAAAGATTTTATTCATTTTTGTTGAGAAGTAAATCGATTTTTAAATACAACTCATATATATTTCGAATTCTTTCAAATATTACGATTATATTTATTTCATTTTCAGTTTTAATGTATCCCATAATTTTCGTTTATAATTTTATTTTTAATTGTGTCTTAATATTTCTATTTTATTAAGTGATATTGTATTCAAATTAATTGTTTTCTTTTGTAACTGTTCAATAACAAAAATTGAAACATTCAAACCATAAAAAATTCTCATAATTTTATTCAATTAACAACGTGCAATATAGTCCATTAAAGCTTAAATTAGACTGGAGTTTCCAACTAATCAGATAAAATATATAAGAAAGACCCGGCTTCATAATTAACTAGAAAAGAAGCTAAGTAACATAAAAAGTGTATATTATAACTTATTACGAGGTCATGATGATAGCCAGTGCAAATCATTCGTTAAGATATTCTATCTATACAGTCCCTAGGAAAGCCTGTTGATCTGGGGATTGTTGAGACTGAGAGTCGCCGTGTGTCTTTTTGGTGAAGACGAGCTTTTGCTGGGGAAGCTGGCCGTTAGAGAAGGCTGAGACTTCGGTGTCGACAAAAATGGTGTCCTCGTCTTTGAAGTCGCCTCTGAGGATGGCCTTTGCCAGCTCGTTCTCCACGTTCTGTTGGATCACACGCTTCACGGGCCGAGCGCCATAGTTCGGGTCGTAACCCAGACTCCCGAGAAGCTGAACCGCCGCTTCGCTCACCTCGATCTTCATCTTCCGGTCCGCAATCCTCTTCTGTACTCTCTCCAACTGCCACAAACATAATAAACCATGCAAATATCGAATCAGGGAAGGGAAATAAAAGTAGTAGCGTTGAGATGTTTAGACGAGATTATAGCCCTTTTGATGGAGTAGATCTCATAAGGTAGTGGGATTAGAATATATTGTTATCTGAAGAAAAAGAAATTAGCTAGAACACTATAAAGATAAACCCTTTACATACAGTCGTTTTGTTTTGTACCTTTTAGACATGATTATAGCCCTTTTGAGGTACTGTTTTGGGGACTACTATATCTCATAAGATAGACAGATTAGAATAACTTGAGAAAACAAAAATCAGCTAAAACGCTACAAAGATAAACCCTTCTGTTATTTTGCTTATAAGACTAATCTGTGAGGTTTTTCTTATACCTATAATCTGGTGATATTCTCTACTCTGCTAATATAACTAAGTTGTGATATTTCTCTAGAAGACTACAAAGATAAATCCTTTACGTACACTCGTTTTGTGCACTTCAAATTTTGGGCTATACTAGTCCAAATATTGTTTTACCCGGCTATTTAACGTTTACAAAACATTAGCTATTATAAAAATAGTACAATCTGTATACGGCTAATAATTAGAATTACCCTTTGTTAATTTGCTAGTAAGACTAATTTGTGAGGTTTTACTTGATTTTGTTTACCTGTAATCTGACAATGCTGTTGATTTGCTCACGGTCGAGGGGCTGGAAAACGATGTACTCGTCGACACGGTTCATGAACTCAGGACGGAAAACGGACCTGGCTGCGTCCATGACACGGCTCTTGATGGTCTCGTAGCCCATCTCTGCCTCGTCGGAGTTGAGGATGTACTGCGAGCCCACGTTGGAGGTCATGATGATCACCGTGTTCGTGAAGCTCACAGTCCGGCCCTGAGAATCCGTGACTCGCCCATCGTCCAGGATCTGGAGGAACACGTTGAACACGTCGGAGTGAGCCTTCTCGATCTCGTCGAACAGGATCACCGCGTACGGCCTCCTCCGCACAGTCTCCGTCAGCTGGCCGCCTTCCTCGTACCTAAATCACCTTCAGTCAAAACCCAGTCCTCCCGAACAAAATCCCGATATTTTCTATTTTCATGTTTTTTTTTATTTTCTTTAAAAATTGTTTTTTTCCCATTTTTGTCAATACAAAAAGACCACATACTCTTAGATTTTATTTCTTTTAAAATTTTTATCCAACTCTTAATTGATTCTGATTAATTAAAAAAATGAGAAGTCGGGTTTTGAATAGTTATTTTTTAATTTTTTTTTATCAATCGGGATTAATTAAGAGTTGGGATGAAAATATTAAAAAAGAAAATTTATAAGGTAAATGGTCTTTTCAGATTTTTTTAAGTGGCAAACTAGGAAAAAAAACATTTTTAAAAGGAAATGGGAAAAAACACGAAGATAAGATAGGTGGTATATTGGGCAATTTCTCTATTGGAATAGATGTGCGTACCCGACGTAGCCAGGTGGAGCCCCAATGAGCCTGGAGACGGCGTGCTTCTCCATGTACTCGCTCATGTCGATTCTGACGAGAGCCTCTTCCGTGTTGAACATGTAAGACGCGAGGGCCTTGGCCAGCTCGGTCTTCCCCACTCCGGTGGGCCCCATGAACATGAAGCTGGCGATGGGCCGGTGTGGGTCGGAGAGGCCCGCCCGTGATCGCTGGATGGCCTCTGCCACGGCCGTCACAGCAGGGTCCTGACCCACGACCCGCCTGTGCAGCTCTTCCTCGAGGTGCAGAAGCTTCTCTCGCTCCGACTGCTGAAGCTTCGAAACCGGGATCCCCGTCCACTTGCTCACGATCTCCGCGATGTCGCTCCCCACCACTTCCTCCCTCAGCATCGACTTTCCCGATTTCATGTACTCGTCCAGCTCTTTCTCCGCCCCCGACAGCTGGCGCTGCAGCGAGTTCAGGCTCCCGTACTTGAGTTCCGCTGCGCGGTTCAGATCGTACTCCCTCTCTGCTTGTTGGATCTCGATGTTAACCCTGTCAATCTGTACCACCACCGAAATTAAGTCCACGTCAGTTACCAAGGTTTCAAAAATGGCTGAAAACTGTTTTCGGTTTCATTCGTTTCATTGTCAAAAATCGTCTGTGAAACCCAACAAACTCTGGAGTCTTTTTTTCTTTCGGTTTTTCTAAGGCTCGTGGGATTGAACCCACAACCTCCTAACTGAAAGAAGTGATGTGGTATTATCATATAAGATTTTCATGGAAAATGGAAAAGCACTAACCTTTAAACAATTCTGAACCAAAAATTCGGCATTGATATTGTGTATTTTAAGGGTGTGTGTGAGTGGGGTACCTCTTCTTTTATAGACTGAAGACGGGTCATGACAGACTTCTCGTGCTCCCATTGCTCGTTCAGCTGAGCTTGTTTCTCCTTCAACAGAGATAGCTCAGCATCAAGACGGCTCAGCCTGTCCTTGGAGGCTCTGTCGGTATCATTTGCTAGGGACAACTTCTCCATCTCCATTTTAAGCACTGAACGGTTGATCTCATCGAGAGCGGTGGGTTTCGAAGTGATTTCCATTTTCAACTTCGCGGCCGCTTCGTCAACTAGGTCGATAGCTGAAAAAGATAGGGTGTCAGAACTCCATATAAACAAATAATTTAGAAATTTAAAATTAGAATAATCAAGAGAGGTACCTTTGTCTGGCAAAAACCTCCCACTGATGTAGCGGTCTGACAAAATGGCGGCCTCCACGAGGGCACTATCGGAAATACGGACTCCATGATGGAGCTCATATCTCTCACGCAAACCACGGAGTATTGATATCGTGTCTTCAACTGAAGGTTGACCAACATAAACTTGCTGAAAACGGCGCTCCAACGCAGGATCTTTCTCGAGGTATTTACGATATTCGTCGAGTGTTGTTGCACCGATACACCTTAGCTCTCCTCTGCCAAGCATGGGCTTCAATAGATTTCCTGCGTCCATTGCACCATTCGTGGCACCTGAAAAAGGAAATACAAACTTCTTAAGTAATCCGGGGTTTATCCATTAGAAAAAACAATTGCACGAGGAGAACAGGACAAATCATCAGTACCTGCACCAACTACTGTGTGAATCTCATCAATAAAGAGGACAATCTGTCCATCCGAGTCAGTTACTTCCTTGAGAACTGCCTTCAGCCTATCCTCAAACTCTCCCCGATATTTGGCCCCCGCAATCAGAGCTCCCATGTCAAGGGATATCAGCTGCAAAAATTATATAATGGAGGTTAATATAATTTTTAATTTTACCGAAAAATTATAAAAAGTTCGCTACAAACATAAGTTTATCGCATTCTTTGAATATCGATACACACCTTCCGGTTCATCAATGCTTGTGGTACATCACCTTGCACGATTCTTTGAGCAAGCCTGCAGAAGAAGCGAGCAGGATTTACTTGAGTCATAAAATACAAGGAATCTAGCAGATCTAGTGCTAAGGAAGCCAGAGAACTTACCCTTCAGAAATTGCGGTTTTACCAACACCTGGCTCGCCAATCAGCACAGGATTGTTCTTGGTTCTTCTTGAGAGAATCTGGATGCACCTGCGTATTTCATCATCTCTTCCGATCACTGGGTCAAGCTTGCCTTCTCTCGCCATGGCTGTCAAGTCTTTCCCGTATTTTGTTAAGGCTTCATATTTTCCTTCAGGATCTGCAGCGAAGTCAAATTTTGATAACCGTCTCAATACTAGGAAGGATAATACAGCTTAACGTTTTAACCTCAGTTCAATAAATTAAAGACCAAGCTTAAACCTTGATCAATTACTGATTGGCGTCCCCTTATGGACTCAACTGCGGATTTCAAACTCTGCGCCGTGACCTGAAATTCCTTCAAAAGTTGCCTCCCAAATCGCTGGTCTTCTGGGAAGCCAAGAACCAAATGCTCGACTGAGACAAACGAGTCTCCATATTCTTTCTTGTAATCCCTGGCTCGCTGAATCAGGGCTTCCAAATCACGCCCTAGCATCGTTCCAGCACTTTCACCCAAGACCTAGAACAATTTGAACATCAACTAACTCAAAATCAACTAGAATTTAGAGCCCCCAATTAAAGAGTAGATATGAGCTGATTTGAGGTTGATTACTAGCTCTTCTAACTCGCAGTCCTATAAAAATCCCGATTTTGCATCTTCAAACTAATTCTCATTTGCAAAATATATTGCTGTCACTATCTAACTAAGAAAAAATTAGACAAAAACAGCCCCGAGAACATGTCAACGAATAGCCAATCAAAGACAAAACCAACCAGAATTTAGCTTTTCCTGCCCCCAATTAAAGAGTATATACACACAATTAGGCTGATTTGAAGTTGATTACTAGTTCTTCTAACTCAGCAGTCCTATAAAATATATTGCTGTCACTATCTAAATTACAAAAAGTAAGACAAAAACAGCCCCAAGAACACATCAACGAATAGCCGATCGAATACAAACTCAATACTATACCTTAGGCTGGCGTTGAATGAACCTATCAGTGGATTCCAGAAGCCGAGTATTATCGACCCCGACTTTGGCGAAAATCCGGCGAGCAAGACCGTTCTTCTGCTCCAACAAAGCCTTCAACAAATGCTCAGTCTCAACGATCTGATGCTTGTTCTCCTTCGCCACCTCAGGGGAAGAAACTATCGCTTGCCACGCCATCTCCGTGAATTCTTGTTGCGTTATCTACAACATCCGATCAAAACTAAATATCAACGAACAAGAAACCAAATATCAAGAAGAACTTTAGACGAATTATTTCCTCGATCTACTCACTTTTCCAGCCGAGGAAGCACATTGAACAGAAAATCGCCTCCGACTGTGATGAATCCTCGGAAAACTAGTCGAAAACGCAGCGTTTTGAGTAAACCTCAGAGAGTTCAACGAAGCCGACTTGATAGAGAGACGTTGGCGAGCGAAAAGAGAGGTTTTCGAAGACGAAGAAGAAGAAGGATTCGAATTCGGAAGACGAAGACCGATGGAATTAAATGACGCCGTCGCCGAAGCCATTGCAGTCGCAGGAGATTGATTAGAGGTCTTGTAGAATGTATCTATCTATGCGTAAGTGTATCTATATCAAAAAGTGGTTTGTTTGCTTGGGAATTGGGGAAACTCAGTGAAGCAAGTACAGAGCTTTTTCTAAGAATGCGTTTCTGTTTGTTTATTTTATTGTTTTTGATAATAGTAATTATTGTATGATAAGAAAGGAGAAGTGGGAAAGCCAAACTATAAATAGGTATGTGTGTATCGAAGTGGAATGGAATGGAAGGGACGAGAGTGTTCTTGAGAAGCCCGGAGTCTGAATTTAGCTTGTTTGGCTCCTTCCGGTATCACGACGCAGTTCACACACGTGGCTTTATTAGTATCGCTTGTGACTTTCGATAATTTAAATATTAATAACTTTTCTGCAAATTTTTAAAAAATAAACAAAATAATAAAAAGAGTACCATCACATGTCACTTATTTCCTTATTTACATAGTTATACATAATATTTGAAGATTCTGGGCATTTCTACCCTGCCTGATTTTGAAGTTGAATTCAGATATATGTGTAAAAGAAAAAAGCAAAGAATCTGAAATAACGTATAATCCTTTAACATATAAATAACAACACATTGAATATAAATCAAATAAAAAAATAAAATAATAAAATAGGAAACGTTATACATGTATATTCCAAGTCTATTTTTTCTATATAGGAAACGTTATGTGACTCACTAAATATACTAGGCAGAGTTTTCATTTATTAATACATTTCATTTATTTATTCATGGAATTTCTTCAAAGACGTTAAAAAGAATTGTTATATACTGGATGGCAGTACATTTACTGTTTTTGTAAGTTTTTATTTTCATGAAACAAACATAATAGGATTTTATATACTAACATTATAAAGTGTTATTTGACTCATTTGCATATGCTAATCTTAGTATTGCTTACTCCTATATTACAGAAGGTTTAGGAACATTAATTTATAAATTTTCAAAATAAACAATAATTCTAAAAGCAAAAAATTAAAATTTGAAATGAGATTTGTGTTTTATTTCGTTATCATTTTAACTATATGTATCCTACGTATAAGAAAATCATTTTCACCATTCATAAACATATAAGTTCACCATTAACAATAATACTTTTTTATATTAAATATGAAATTTTATTTTGTTTGTCATAATTTAAATTTACATTAGTGTTAAGATGTACATATATATTAAATACCAAAATAATTATTATTATTTAAATATTTATTTTAAGGTTATCTATAATTTTGTTTGTTTTACTAAACGCTAAATCATTTTTTGATTTTTATTAAAAGTTAAATTTAAAACTGTTTACCAAACGCTAAATAAATTTTTTAAAAAGCAATTTTCAAAATCACTTTTTTTTTAAAAGTAAAGTGTTACCAAATAGAGCCTAAGTATTATTCTTAGCATATGTTTTTGAATTTGCAAAGTTTATTTGAATACCTAAAACTCTTAATTTGTACCTCATGATGATGAAGTGTATCAATAGGCTTAGAGATATAAATAGTTAGCATTTTATAATGTTTAAGATACGTCGCCCTTTGTACGAGACACTTTGTCGAATGAATTTAGTCAAAGTAAGGATTTAGGTTCTATCTTTATTAAAAAAAAGTATCGAGAAGCACCTGATCAATAATTAAAGATCAATGATACAAGTCAATGCAAAGCTATTTGATAAAGAGAACTCACATGTTGTATGACTAAACCTGACTGAACGGTAAGTCCCCCCAGTCTGGTCTCGCTATCGTCCCACTCTCGTTAATTGGGCAAACGGGAGTTTCGTCCCGTTAATTAATGAGACGGACTGGGACTTTGGCTAACGGGAATTTGGGACCTCGTTAGGCATTAAAAAGAATACCAAACGTTTTTAAAAGGTATAAAATAATTATATAGAAGGATTTAATTGAACAAACTTTAACTAAAGAACTTGAAATCAATAATCGAGAAAGATTTAATTGAAAGAGTTTTAAACTAAATGACTTGAAAGAAACAATGAACAAGAAGATTAATTGAAAAATGAGCCTCCTAAAATATCTCACCGATCTCTAAAAAAGTGCAACAACGAGAAAAAAAGAGCACCTCTTACCTCGTTAATAATTTGAAAAATTATCTTGGACAAGGGCCGGGATATCCCTTAGTTGTACGACTTACCATTGAGGTTTACATTTGAAAAATCTACTTCAAAATCGTCAAGAATATCAAAGCACATGAATGCTCGATTCGTATATTGATGCCAATCTTTCTCACATGTCAATGCTTCGACCATCTTCGGAGCCAAGCTGCATCTTCTTTCGTCGATAGTGCGTCATGCACTACTAAAAGCTGCCTCTGATGATACAGTTGAAACAGGGATGGTGAGTATGTCCCGAGCCATAGTTGCCAACACCGGAAACCTCCTTGCGTTCTATCTCCACCAATCCAATAGGTCTATGTCTTCGTCATCCGATTTGACCCACTCGTTCTTGTCGTACTCTTGTATCTCAGGATGGGCTCGTGTATCGCCTGGGTTTGACCTCGACTGACTTATCCTAGGCTCATGTTGTTGCAGAGATGGGTTGTAAGCAGGATCGTAACGAACACATTTGTATATTGGTGTCTTCTTGGAAATTGTGTCTGTGATTGAATTGGCTGCATTCGATACTGCGGTAGGAGTTTTGCTTCGTAAACTCTGAAAAGGTCACAAAAATCTTGCACGATCCCGGAAAAATCAAGTGTAATGTAATCTTGATCGCCAAAACGATTTCTAATGTACTTAAGAATTTTTTTTAAATAACCTATTTTACATTGGACGTCTAGAATGGCTCCAAAATCGTATGATAAAGGAACCTTACTAAGCCCCCAATATATTGAAAACTTGGCTTCCATTGCTTGAATACAATCTCGAAAAATAACTTGTTCTCTATACTTTTCAAAATGGATTGCAATTGCAGTCAGAGTATGCAGACCAAGAATATATGTGAGAATGTAAACAACGAAAATATATCAAATTTCTTTGTAAAAAAATGTCAAGAACATAAACAAATGATTCAACCATCTTAATATCATACTAGGTAATAGCGTCCTCACCATGTTGGTTGTTAATGTAAGTAACAATAACACCGACATAACGTTTTGATAAAAAGTTTGTTAACATTAAAAAGGTTGAGTTCCACGTAAATTTTGTTATCTAGATGCCAAGTGCACTCTTGGAGATCGTTGTACCTAAGAAATCTCTTAAGCTCGTATACTCTAGCGGTTGAACTATTGATCACCACTGATGGAACTCCTGATTTTGTTGATGGAAGGGTTATAACTAGCATATCGAGTTTGAACTATAAGGTTCTTGATATGGGTTGTGCATCGATGATGCAAAAAGTTATCGTCATAGCGTTGTTGCTTGTGGAATTATCTAAAGTTACAAATATAATCTTATGGCTCAAACCCCACTCGGCTATAACACTAACCATGATCTCTAAGATGTTTTGACTATTATGAGAACCTTTTATCCGCTTAAAAGCAATGATATGTTTGTTGAGGTTCCAATCATCATCTATATGTTATGCACTACAACACTCATGAAATCCATCTTTTCTTGACCCGTCCTTATATATCCGAGGTTAATGATATATCTACCAGATGATATTGTGGCTTCCATTTGTTCCTTTTCTTTTAAAAACCAGTTTAGAATATCGACTCTCAAAACTTTCCTATACATTATTTGAACGTTTAGAATTACAAATTTAAAAAATCTAACAAATTATTGAGATTCGATATGTTGAAAAGATTGATCGGTCAAAATAAAGTACTCTACTAATTGATTTCTTAATAGTATAGGGTTGATATGACTTACAGTGCTTGGTGAGGCTCGAGATTAGTCTGCATTGCAGTGTATGTGATGACTCCACATTAGCAATGTCCCAACTTTTGTGTTGTGATCACTGAAGATTTTGCTACAACCATGACATTTTCTGGCCTTTTTGTCGTCCATAACCACCTCTTCAAACCACATTCACACAATGGACCTAGACTTCCGCCGTTGTGGTTGTTGCGGTTGTTGGGGCGGTGGTTGTTAGGGTGGTGGTTGTTGTTGTTGTGGTTGTTGTCATTTTTGTTATCGTTGTTGTCGTCGTTGTTGTGTTCTCTTCTCGTTGTTGATGTTGTCGAGGTCGAGGAACGGTAACGAAAGGTGAACTTCGACTTTGACTTCGTTGTCGAGGTGGAGGTACTGATAGGAATTCTTGTCCATGAGAAAATACTTATGTAAATTATCGCTATATCGCTAAGATTATTAATAAAATAAAGTTTGACATTTATTATCTATTCAAATTGAAAGGATTATTTATTATGTAATAATATTTATTAAACATTCATCATTCTGTAGCATCCGTATTAAACTGAGTTACATGCTGGACACATGAGTTCGGGCGGTGAGCTAAAACATGGCCGATGACTGATATAAGCTTGAAAATCTATATCTAAAATGATATATGTAAAACACATATGTGAAATTTGATCAATATGTAGGAGCATTCTACATTTGTGGTAAGTATATGACTCAGACAAGTCTTGGTGTAGATGTGTCGTGTAAGGACCGTTACAACGCACTAAACAAGGGATGGTCACAGTGAGAGTTGATCTAAATCCTGAAGTGATCATGGACACTGGGTCATGTTACTGAGCTCTTTAACTCATTCGCTAAAATTCTAATCATGCTAATCACAGCTTATGTATTGCAAATTTTCTCAGAGCATGATTCGAGTGGGAAGTAATCTACAAATACATAATCCAGCCTTCCTGAAAGAAGGTTAATGTTTACTCACCTAAAGGTTGATTCCAAAACTGATAGATTGCGCGCACTTTCGAAGTAACGTTCGGAAGAATCTTTCGATGGGGAAGTAACAACGCCTAGGGCCTGCATGTATCAAGAGAAGTATAACGGAAAAAATGATTTCTCTTGACATAGGTTGAACCTAGAGGATCTTGATCGCGAAATGACTATATCAGTGGACACTCGTCCCGATGAGTAAATATAATTCTAGTATCAAATAACGGTTCAGTCTTGGATTACACGGTGGAGTATTGATCAAGACTAGAAAAATCGATGAAAAAGAGATAAGAATATATTGTCTTTTTCATGGGCTTTGTTAAGCTTCTACAACTAGGTCCATAGTCTCTGATTCGGCTCTGATAAAGGCGGATAAGAACTTCTGTAGAATAATGTTTATCATTATTCATCTCACTTTTTGTAATGGTGATTGACAGCATTGATTCTAGAAATTAGACATTCCCATAATTAAATAAATATCTATAATAGAAGAAGAATTGCTCTAACTAAGCCACATGAAACGTTGCAATTGTAAAATATCCAATCTTTTGCAAACGTTTAAAAGATACCCAATTAGTCCTACGTGGCATATTATTAGGCAATTGCAATTCCATTTTTGCCCTTTTTATTTAAGTTTTCGTGTGTTTTTTATTTATTTTCAATCTTTTTATATTAACGAAAATTAACCTGATTTTTAGGGAAATCTTGTTTAATTTTCTTATTTTAAACAGCGAATTCGTTTTTTAGTTTATTCAGGATCTTTTTTAATTAGTCAACTAATAAATGCATAAACCATTTTATTTTTTCTTTAATTTTATTCAGATATATTTCATTAATTGCTATATTTTCTAATCGGTTACAAATTACACGCATGAAATACTAGTTAATTTGCGTTAATTTATATACACGCACATTTTAATCTTATCTATCCACCTGATTTCATGGGACTCAATTAACGCATATTTACCTTAGATCACGGGATTTCGACGTTAATTTTCAACTTTCAGATTTGAAATCGTTATTTAATGGTTTTAATATCTTTTTGATATAGTCAACTATCTTCTTTAATTTACAATCGATTTAGTTCATTTCTGTCATTAATGGCTATTTTGAACAGACTCTGCTTTACGTGTTAATTTTGGTTAATTTCTGGTGTACAGCTACGAATTTCCTGTTTTGTAGCCTTTTTTTTGCAGTATTAATTGATATATTCCATTCTGTTTTTAATTTTAACTATTGATGCGAATAATTCCAATTAAGATATATTCTTTCCGAATATATTTAGCCTAAAATCTTGTTTGATTTAAAAAATAAAATCTTATCTTTTTCTTTCCAAAAAAGATGCCCAGATATTCGGTATCTATTACTAATAAATGAAATTAATATCAATCGAATATAATATTGAGAATTTGAAATTTAAAAATTTATTTTGTAATTCACCTATGCTTACTGATTCCCAAAATCTATATGATTTTCGTATTAATTTTGGTTAATTTGTGCCTCTACTGCTAATATGTTGTACAGTTACAAATATCCTATCCTATTTTGTAGTTCTTATTGATTATAAACTTAATTGATATTTCCCTTTTTATCTATAATTCATATAATCAATAATTGTATTTTGAATCAGTCAAATATAATCTTGAATCTTGAAATTTAATTTTTGATTTTGAAACTTAAAATATGGTAACTGATATGAAAAAGAACATTATTTTACGTGTTAATTTTGGTTAATTTGTGGTGCGTAGTTACGAATTTCCCGTTTTGTAGCCTTATTCCATTCTGTTTATAGTTTTAACTATTAATTCGAATAATTCCAAATTGATGTTAAGATATATTCTTTCCGAATATGTTTAGTCTAAAATCTTTTTTTATTTAAAAAATAAAACTTTACCTTTTTATTTCCAAAAATGGTGACCAAATATTCGGTATCTATTACTAATAAATGAAATTTATATCAGTTAAATATAATCTTGAGATTTTGAAATTTAAAAATTTATTTTATAATTTAGTTATGTTACTGATTCCCAAAATTTATATGATTTTCGTATTAATTTTGGTTAATTTGTCTCTGTTAATAACGTGTTGTACAGTAACTATTAATTTTCGTTAATTTTTGTGACGAAAAAGTTCATAATGATTCTAGGGGAAAAGAAAATACAGATCTAATTGAAATATTTGAGGGGGAAACAAATTACAGATGTAATTACAATAAAATAAAAACTATATGAACGTTCTTCTTCGTCATACTCTTTTTCTTTTCGCCGGTCGCCGACTTCTTCATCATATTCTTCTTCTTTTCTCCGGGGGAAGTTTCTTTCATTATTTCGAGTTCTATTGATTTGGAGCTTTCTCGGTCGCCGGACTTTTCTTCTCCTCCACCGACTTCTACTTCGCTGGCTTCTTATCTTCCTTCGAGGCCATTGAAATCGTAGATTTTTCTTCGTAGAGAGAGAAGAGATGAGATAGTAGTATTGGTTTAGAGTGAGAGAAAGTGACAATTCAGATTCAAGAGAGAGAATAGTTACGTGCATTTGTGTTTTGGTGGGAATGAGATAGAGTAAGTTTGAGTGTTGAAGGGGGTTAGAGTTTAAGAGATTTGATGGGGTATATAACAACTTTCCAAAACAATTTCTCCCTCCAAAAATTAAAAGTTTTCATTAATTTTTATTAATTTCCAACATATCCGGCTCTTTAATTGGAGAGAGAAATTGAGTCTATCTTTATGCATAAAATCCGGCCATAATTTATTTAATTTTCGGAAATTAATTTCCAAAAATTACAAAACCGAAAAGGGTATAATAGTCCGATAATTTGCGTTAATTTTTACAACTGGGTATTAACCAAAACTTACAAAAAATTGGGTATTTTGCAAACTCAATACTATAGAAGGGTATATAGCTCTTTATCCCATAATAGAATTGTTTATTTATTTGGATCAAGTAAATAAATAATTAACTGGATTTTAAGCAAACGAGCCTTGGAATTTTCGGATTGAGTTTTGGCCTAGGATGGCTGAAAATCCTCTAGGCATATGGCCTATGGCCGAAAATCTCTTGTTAGTATTCACCAACATTTTCTCTCCGGCTGTTAAATCAGAGAGAAAATTCTCCCATAGATTTTTATTTGATGGATGAGAGAAAAAATAGATTCAGTGATTGAGATCTAATGGCATAGATTTAATCCAATATGAGAGAATATCTCATAGAAGGAGAAAAGATCACCCATATAAGATTTCATTCTCTCTACTATAAATAGGGATTGGTGAGAAGAGAAAAAAAAAACCTAATTCTCTATGATATTCTCGGCCTCCCCCTCTCCCCTTGTGGCCGACTATTCTCTCTCTCCCCTTGTAATTGCAAATTCCATTCTTAGAAAATAAGAGTGAGATCTCGAAACACCTGGTTTCGAGATCTAGTGAGATATCGACTGTGCCCACTCATCTTTCTTATTCGTATCGGAGATTGCGTTTTGGAAAACTAAGGTTTTATCCTCGAGTATTCAATCAAAACGATGCACGAAGACATGAAAGCTTGAAGATGGAGCACGCATTGGATTAGAGCAATCTGTAACTGAGCCAAAATCCATGTAAGTACTATATAGCCTTACCTGATCGGTTGCTGAATACGCTTTCATTAATAAAATAAATTAGCAAATCTATAACCACAATAATTAATTGACTATTGTGAGCTTAATTAATGATTTTCTGCACTTAATATGATTGCTAAGGTGTATCAATCACCAGCAGGTACCTCATTTACTCCATGTGGATTTTTTGTTTCATCGTCATCTTCTTCATCATTTGGATTTTGAGAATCTTTAATTTGTTGTTGATATTCTTAAAAAAATTTATAAGCCATATCGACTTTGGTTGGAAAAATTTGAGCATAATATGCTTGCTCTGGATTCATCTGCGAGTAGTATTGATGTGATTTTTCGATTGCTCAACAATCAAATTTGTTTGGTTATGTTATGCAGAAGAAGTAGAAACTCAAGAAATGGGTATTAGAATTCCGTTTAAAAACAAAACAAGAAATTATTATATCGATACTAAAACGAACTAGATATGAGAATAAACGATTATAATCTATAATTGAATTCAGTTTCGAAGCGAGCAATTGAAATAAGAAAATAGGATAAATATATAATGTTTTGTTCTTTCACTGAAAATCGTCAAAAAAGCATGCCTAAAACATGAATTTCTGTACATATTTATACTAATTCTATAGGAGGTCGTCTCTTTGCTCTTGTCCACGTGTCATGCCATATGTCGCTTGATCCTTTGAATGAAGTTCGCTTCTCCAAGCTCACTTGATGAGTAGATTCTTTCATTTTAGTCGCAAGGTCCTGTTTTCCTTCGGCGTGGTCCACGTGTCCTCTGTTGATATTATCTTCTTTCTTGGTAGCTTGTGGTGCACTTTCCGCCTTTTAGACCTCGCTTTATGAATGAGTTGCGAAGTGAGGTTGCCTTCTTTGGGCCTGGGCGAGGAAAAGTCACTCGTCCGCACCTTTGATACATCGGGTAAATCCTAGTTACCTTAATCAGTTCGTTAGTATATTTATTAAGTGTAACTTAATGAATTTACTCAAATAGAGGTATCACGTCGATCTATCTTGTCACGCCAGTATACTCGAGTGCTTTTTCTGACGCGTATCATGTCTTGTCATCATTAAGTGAAAGAAAATAAACTAAATTTCCGGATTTTTGCCTTCGAAAACGTTTTGTATACCGCAATGAATGCGCATTCGAACCGCAGCATGTTAGTTTTAAATACGAAACGAAAATATTTTGGCTAGTTCATATATTAGCCGAGGCACCTTTCAACTAATCCATTTTCTCTCTTTTCCCTCTATTTTTCTTTTTTCTTTGGTTATCGTGTCTTCCTCGTCAGATAAAAAAGATCAAATCTCAAAAAATTTATCATCTCCTAATATACTAATCCCATACAATTTAGAATCATTTTTATGGAACGATGATATCCCGAAAGAAGTGAAGTGTTTGTTTGATCAGAAAAATAAAGGGGCCGACCAAATATATCATTGGTATTGTTGCGTTTTCGAGGTTTTCTTCGATGAATGCGGTTTTCGATTTCCTATCCCTCGCCTGTTAATAGAATTTTTGGATTTATTAGCGATTTCGTTTTGGAAACTATGCCCTAACTTCGTTCGCTACGTTTTAGGTTTAATTCTTGTTGCTAAGGAACAATATGTAGATCTTTCAGAGTTATATATTGTTTGGTTATTTATTGTAAAAAGTAATTCCAAACATTTTTCGGCTTGTTTTTATCTGTGTAAAACTCCTAATCTGTGAATCATCTCGGATCTTCCGAACAAGGATTCTGACTGGTCTAAAAGATATTTTTATTTCAAAGTGAATCAGGTCTTGTGCGAGGTCATTCGTCCGTGTTCATCAATTCCTTGGGCACAAGAGTTTCTAATTTTTTGAATCGCGATGAGGATTACGGTGTTTATGTTATTTTATATTATTTTCTTGATTTCCTTTTCTGATTCCATCCCACTTGCAGATAGACCTAGGGGAGAGATTAATTCGCTGGTGCGACGCAAAGAGGACAGGCTCAAGCAAGGCATGACTTTTTTTTCGAATTTACAGGTTTGCGGTTCATTCGCGCTGGTCTTCGGTCGCGTGGTCACCCTTGTTCAAGTATCAATCGTCGTCTGGAATTGTTCTGAATACTGTGATTGCTCTGGTTTTAATTCGTTTTGTTTTCAGAGCGAGGTACTAGCGACATGGGTGACAATGTTGATTACGTGGCTCAGAAGACGGCTTAGAGGGCGGATGCTCATAACGCATCTTCCCCGACTCCTCGAGCGACTACGGCAATTTCTACTCCTTCGCTGGTGATCGTTGATTCTACGGATACAATGGATAAAGATGGAGCTCCTATGGTTGAAGTAGCTGATCATCTTGTTAGCCAGCTTTCTTCGACGCCGAGTCCCAAACGAAAGGAGGTGGATCTGCATATCGAGGCTCCCGATGCTCCTTGCGGACCCCCCAAAAGGGTGAGGTCGGATGTCAAAAAATGGAAAGAGATTGCCCACTGGTCTGAAGCACGTTCACGAGAAACCATGACTCCTTCGGAGTTGGTCTCGGTTCCGAGTCGTTCTTTTCAGTCTAAGGCCAATAGGGTGAGCTTCTACTTTGAGCAGGATTATGGGCTCCACGAGGATTCTATGGCGGCCGCTTATTTACTCAGGCAGATCCGTTTTCCCAAATTTTTGTTGGGTCGTGTCCGAACTTTGAGGGGCATTGCCTCTTACAAAACCATCTTCGGGGTCGTGGCTTGGGTAAGCCTGTTTCGTGTTTTTCCTTGTCCGAGTTTTCTCGTTGATCCTTTGGTCCCCTTTTTTTGTTTTAGTTCGTGGTCGAGTTCAATCGTGCAGTGTATGCTTACGAGGCTCAGGTTCGAGAAGTGGAGGCGTCGAATCGCAATCTCAGGGTTAAGTTGAAGGAGACTGGCGAAGAGCTTCACAAAGTCGAGTTGGCAATGGGTCAGATAGAGCTGGTCGTTGCCGAGGTTGAAGCCTTAAAGACGGAGAATCATGATCTTAAGCTAGATTTTGAAGTCACGGCTAAGGCCAATACTGTTTTGACTTCGGAGAATTCCGCACTGAAGGCTGAAGTTGAGAAGTTGAAGGCGATGAACATGGATCTCCAGAGGTCGACTTCGGCGATTAAGGCGAAGTCCAATAGATCCTGGAAGAAGGTTGCTTCTCTCAAATATCGTCATGTCTTGGCGAGGCGCCGGGGTTATATCGCAGCAGAGGCTAAACGAGTTTCGACGCTTTGTCGCCTCGACCAGAGTAAGGCTGCTGTTGAGGTGTTGCATGAGTTCATGAACCAAGGATATTGAAGACGTTCTTACTGAGCTAACTGAAACTACTGCTGACGTTCCCAAGTTCTCGACGGAGTTGGAGAAGGATCCTCTCCCTTCTTTGCAAGGTATTGACGATGTTGTTGGAATTTATTTAACAATTTAAACAATTTAATTGTACTACACATCCTATGTGGCGGAAAAATATAATTAGATCTATCATATTAAAACTATTTTTAATATGTTTAAACAACCTAGGCATTAAAATTTATTGGCATTTTTATAAACAAATTTATTAAAACATGTTGCACAACATTTGAAAACACTATCAACCTATATAAACATATCTATATAATTATAGCAGTCCAAATTGTTGAGAATAACTTACAGTTGAGATTATAAATAATCTCGACGTTGTTCACTATCTCTGGAATGCCACACCAAGTCCAAACGATGAAGAGGGCTCGTCGGAACCCTAGGCACACGCTGGCCGACAGGAAGGGCAGGGACGCCGGACAAGGCCTTCGCTGGACAGGGAGGTTACGCCGAACATGGCCTTCACCGGACAGAGCAGACACATGAAGATCTCGCCCGATGGGAAGTCTCGCCGGACTGGGACCTTCGTCGGACTGGAGCCTTCCCCGGACTGGAGCCTTCACCGGATAGGACGCCTGACTGAGAGTCTGGCCGGATAGGAAGCCTCACCGGACTGGGACTATCTCGTCGGATTGAATCCGGCAAGGAGTGATGAATCTCCAAATTGATTTGAAATCAATTTCTTCAAGGAATTGGCCGGCCCTAATAAAAATAAATTCACTCAAACACCATAATATAGAATCAAAGATGATACACAAGGGATTTCATGAGATTGAGAGGGTGGGCTCTTCTATGAACTCTCGGGAATCACACACAAAAAGAATAAAACAATTTTTTCTCTTTTGTTCTCTCTAGGAGTATCGGCCGAGTGTTGCAAGGGGAGAGGAAGAGAGCACTTGGCCGAAATAATTAGGGTTAGAGTTAGGTCATTAAGATTTTCTTAAGCCCTTTTATAAACAGTTTAATTAGGCTTAAGCTGAGTCAAACTCATGGCCCAATGACTTGTAATTCTCGGCCAAACATCATCTCCACACTCGGCCATATTCATTTATTTTATTCCCAAATTCTTTTCATTTATTTCTAAATTCAATTAATTTAGAACTCTCATTTTATTAATGACATTTCATTAAGATAATTTCATGCTTTCCAAATAAGTAAGACTTGAGAAATTATTTATTCTCTTCTTTTATTTATTTGAATCTCTCAAGTGTATTATTATCAATATAATAATACTCTATGATTCAACAAATAAACGTAACAATAAATAACTATTTATTTATTAAATTACTCAGAAAAATAACTTTCCCGATATAAATCACAATTTATATTCAATAAGTAAATCAATAATTATTGTTCATTTAATCTCTTCCAAGTGTCTATCATCGAGATCTTATGGACCCATATGAACGAAGCTTTAGAATAAAGATCGGACTCAAAAGTGCACAAACCTTTTCCGTCTTTTAATTCTTAATATTAGTCGATTCCACTAAAGGACTAATACTGAGACTCTCTCTGTTCATATGCGTATATTTTCCGTTTGATGTGACAAAACAATTCTTCACACGATCCACAGAGTACTTTAGGATATTACCCTTCACGTGTATCACTAACTAAGGGGAATGTAAAATTACCGTTTTACCCCTTGAGTTATTATTTCACTAACTCCTTTGTTATTTGTGAATGAGAAAAACATAAAGTGAGATGTCTTTACATGTCACATGTTTTAATCAAAGAATGTTCTTATTCGATGAATATCTGGCCAGGTTTATTCATTCATACTCTCGTAACAAAACATAGTGTGATACTAATGCATTTGCATTGTCTCAACATGAATTCTGTATCTGTGAATCATATAACCCAATATCACAACCTTATGAAACTAACCTTCGAGTCAGATGAAACTAAAACTTAGTCATTTTCTATTGACAAATCAAATGTCATAAAGTGTAATATCAATTATTTATTCACTTCAGGATTTAGGTAAGTACCAACGTACCCCTCGTATGTGATCTTGAAGTTTCGAGTGGTTAAACGGTTTTATCTCGAGGTTCTAAGTATCACTGGTCTTGTTTAATATCTTCTTTAAGACATCAAGAATGAAACACAAAGTCACAACTCTCTATATCACAAGATAAGATATCATGATTCATTCAAACAATCATTACTTAGATTCGATTACTTTATCGATCTAAAATTGCAACAAATGTTTAAACTAGTCACAAGGGGCTATCTTGTCAGGTCTGTACTTAGCACCCATTTCGTTGATGACAGTTTCAGAGTGTAGCATTCTTACATAAACACAAACATAATAAAGAATGAATATTTATTTATATTAATGTTTCAGCAAAATTAAATACAAATATATTTCAATGTCTAATATCTCCTTTGTAGGCATCAATCCCAACAGACGTGCCTTTCACGCCCTATTCGGGACGTTTTTCTTCGGGAGATGTTGAAGCGTCAAGAACGTTGAGGGCATCGATGATCAATTCGGGTCGATGGTCAATCAAAGCCCTGGCCAGCATCGTCGAAGAAGTTCCATCGTCTTTTCATCCCGCAGCTTTATTGGCTTATGTTCATGATATGTTTGTTTTGTCTTTCTATTTATTTTCTTATTTGTGTTAGTCTTTTACATATTATAAATTTTGTTGGTCGGAGCCGGTTGATCATGGGACAACTATTTTAGGATCCGCCCTTGGGATAATTATTTTATTTCGTGCGTTGACTTTTGAGACTTTAGGCAGGCCCGACCGACTATGGAGTCGATTTTTTAGGGTCCGTCTGTTTCATTTTAATCTCAGTTGATTTTATTTTGCATGGATTATTTTGCATGTGTGTGTATTCGCTTTGTTTCGGATTCAGTCGAGGACCTTGGTCTGCTGGGTGATATTCCAGTTGGTCGAGGTCGATCCTTAAAATAATTTATAAATGTGACGAAATGAATGATGTTTCGATTAACGAGGTCGGTCTCCGAAATAGTTTGTTAAACTATTTCGCGAGATAAATGGCCCTTCGATTTGCCGAAGTCGATCTCCAAACTAGTTTTCAAACTATTTTGCGAGATAAGTGGCACTTCGATATGCCGAGGTCGATCTCCAAAAGTTTGTTAAATTATTTTGCGAGATAAATGGCACTTTGATTTTCCGAGGTCGATCTCAAAAATAGTTTGTTAAACTATTTCTCGAGATAAATAGCACTTCGATTTGCCGAGGTCAATCTCCAAAATAGTTTGTTAAACTATTCTGCGAGATAAGTGGCACTTCGATTTGCCGAGGTAAATCTTCGAAATATTTTGTTAAAGTATTTCGCGAGATAATTAGCATTTTGATTTGCTAAGGTCGATCTCATAAATAGTTTGTTTAAACTATTCCGCAAGATAAGTGGCACTTCGATTTGTCGAGGTCGATCTTTGAAATAGTTTGTTAAACTATTTTGTGAGATAAGTGACACTTTGATTTGCCGAGGTCGATCTCCGAAATAGTTTGTTAAACTATTTCGTGAATAGTTTGTTAAACTATTTCGAGAGATAAGTGACACTTTGATTTGTTGAGGTCGATCTCCGAAATATTTTGTTAAACTATTTCCCGAGATAAGGTTGTGTTGACTTTTTTATTGGACCAAAACTGGGTTGCCTATGTACCCGAGTTATCGAGATCAAATCAAAACGTAGTTCAGTGTACTTGGTGAGGCCAATTTTTAGTGGTAATATTTCATGAGGTTCTATATGTTCCACCATCTCATGATCGGTATTCCGTCGAGTGTTTCTAGTTCGTAGACTCCGGGATGAGAGGTTCTTGTTACTCGATAGGTGTTGGCAGAGATGCCCACAAGAAGATTGTTTATTTACATATTGATGTAATATATAAATCTTTCATAAAGTCCTTATTATAATTTGCTGATTAAATTAATGAAAGTTGAAACGTTCGTTCATTCCCCTTTTAGTTTGATTGAAGATTTATGATATTCAATAGTCTTATACTCCTTTATCAAACCTAACAATGTATGAAGAGACAAATGTAGATTTGCGTGAACAAACTCTTCATGGTTTGATTAAAAACGATATATTCACAATCTAAAGATCAACAGACTATTGATCTCAATACGATTGTTGGATATGATGTCTGGTTATGAGGCATAGAGAGTTAGGAACTCTATAGTTCTTCCAATGTATCTTTCGAAGATACTGAATTACCAGTGCACCTTTGGAGACTATTGAAGAACAAACCATTTAACCTCTTCTATCTCAAGGTCACTATGTATGAATTGCATCATGCTTACCTAAATCCTGAAATGAGACATGTCATTTCATAACATTAATACTCTCATTTGAGAAAGTCAAATTCTAGATCCATTACGTGATCTAGACTAGGCCAATTAGTGAGATATTAAGTTATGAAGATGTCATGAACCAACTTTGTGAAGTTCTTATAGATATGGAATTCATGTACATGATTGCTGAAATGCAATGCATATCACATCATGCTTTATTACTTGGATTTTGAGAAATGAACTGCGCGGTATCCAAAATTAAGTAGCGACTTTATTTGGATGAAACAATATTACTTGTTAACTCCTCGTCAATACATTGTTTCTAACTTATTCATAAGTAACAAAGGAGTTGAGGAAATAACAACTAGAAGGGTAATATGGTAATTTTATAAATCTCATTTAGTTGATGATATTCATGAAGGGTAAACATAGATAACATTCAATGGATCCACTCAATATAATAAAGTTGAATTTGAGTAGAAAATAAATTCATTTGACCGCGAGATTCTCAGCGTCAACTCTTTAGTGGAGTCAGTTGACATTAAACTAATACTCGAAAAAGGTTTCTGAACTTTTGAATCCGAGTATAGAAGCTCAAGCTTTGTTCATTTGGATCCATAAGGTCACTATTACAGGTCATTAGAGTAGGATTGTTAAACTAGAAGCTAAGTCAAAATAAGTTCAAGTGTTGAACTAGACGTTTTCTCGGAAAATTTCTAAAAGGTATTTTTGTCCACATGGACATAAAATGATGTGAATGTCAAAATAAGATTTTGAATATTTTCATATGATGAAAATATAAATTATTTTCTAAAGCCGTAAAGTCGTTTGAGGCATTAAGAAATTAATTTAATTATTTGTGTAATAATAATTCTACAATGGGTATTTTAAGAATTGTCTTAAAATAAATAACTAAGCATCTAGAAGCTTCCCCCTATGTAGCATTTCGGCCAAGCATCATAGAGAGAAGGAAATTATCTGTAGAAATTTTTTTGCCTTTAATTATAAAGATAATTATCTAAAAGGAAAAGAGGAAATGAATTTCTTTGAAAAGGAAACAAATATGCTAACTAAGGAAACAAATTTCCATCACTAATGCCATAGAATGGCCGGCCATATACAATGAGAAAGGGGAGAGAAAATAAAATATTGTGTCATGAATGCATAATAGGAAAGGGTAATTACCCTTTCTTGATTTTCCTTCTCCTATAAATAGAGGCTCACATAGAGATGTGAAGTTTAAGTTTTTTGCACTTGTTTCTCTCATTGTGGCCGTCGAACCTCTCTCTCTCTCTCTCTAGAAATTCCTTTTTATTTTAGCACCTAGATCCACACTTGATCTAGAGAATTAGCTTATGATCCAAGAATTGTTCTTGATTCATATTGTTTAATTGTGCCCACAAACAAATCATTCGAACACTCTATAGACTCTTGTAATAGAAACCTTAGGTTTCTCGAGTTCTACATTAGATGTGAAGGAATCGAGCCAAGAAACAAGATCTACCTTTCTCAAGACGCTTCAATTTAAAGGTTCAAGAAATGTTAGTATTCAAGTACTCTACACAATGTTTTTTATTTATAACTTGTTCATGCACTTTGCCTAGGTTAGTAAAATTGTTTACTTGTAAAGAAATTTTATATTCTGCCATTAATATGGTTAATGATAATTTTTCTTAACCATAGACCTATTCCAACAATAAGATCCTTCCCTGTTTCCTCCAAACTTTTCGGCATTCTCTTCAGCGGTATTTTGGAAGACTTTTTTGAGTACTAGGTCTCCTATGTTAAAGTACTTGGGTCTGATGCCTTTGTTATAGAATCTTGCGATACATTTTTTATATTTTTCCATTCTAAGGTGGGCCTGGTCCCTCCTTTCATCTATTAGGTCTAGCAAATCTCACAGCATGGCTTCGTTGAGTTGGAATAGGTCTAGAGTTAAGAAAATTTATCATTAACACATTAATGGCGGAATATAAAAAAAAATTACTAGTAAAACTTTTTCTACTAACCTAAACAAAGTGTATATACATGTTATAATTAAAACATTATTTAAAGAGCTTGAATACTGACCTTTCTTGAACTTTGATTTGGATGGATCTTGAGAAATGTTGATCTTCTCTTCTAGCTCGATTCCTTCAAGCCTAAATGTGAACTCGAGAAATCTAAGATTTCTATTACAAGAGTCTATAGAGGTTTAGAAGGATTTGTGTGTGGGCACAATTAAACACAATAGCTCAAGAACAAGTTTATGAGTTAGAGAGCTAATTAAGCCTAAGTCTATTGAGGACTTAGGTGCCAAAATAAAAGAAGTATTTTCTAGAGAGAGAGAGAAAGGGAGAGAGAGGGGTCGGCCAAAATTGAGAGCACAAGAGCAAGAAACCTTATTTTCACATCTCTATGTGAGACTCTATTTATAAAAGAATGAAAATCAAGAAAAGGTAATTACTCTTTCCTATTATGTATTCATGACACAATATTTGATTTTCTCTCCTCTTCCTCTATGTATATGGCCGGCCATTCTATGACATAAGTGATGGAATTTTGTTTCCTCACTTAGCACATTTGTTTCATTCTCAAAGAAATTCATTTCCTCTTTTCCTTTTGGGTAATTATTTTTATAATTAAAGGCAAAACAATTTCTAGAAATAATTTCCTTCTCTCTATGATGCTTGGCCGAAATTCTACCTAGGGGGAAGCTTCTAGATGCTTCCTTATTTATTTTAAGACAATTCTTAAAATACCCAATGTAGAATTAAGTTCTACGTAGAGGGAAGCTTCTAGATGCTTCACAAGTAATGAAGTTAAATTCATAATGCCTCAAACGACTTCTTGGCTTTAGAAACTAATTTATATTTCCATCATATGAAAATATTCAGAATCTTATTTTGACATTCACATCTTTTTATGTCCATGTGGATAAATTACCCTTTAGACATTTTCAAAGAAAAAATTTAATTTAACACTTGAACTTATTTTGACTTAGCTTCTAGTTTAACAATCCTACTCTAATAACCTGTAATAGTGACCTTATGGATCCAAATGAACAAAGTTTGGGCTTCTATACTCAGACTCAAAAGTTCACAAAAAAAATTCGAGTATTAGTTTAATGTCAACTGACTCCACTAAAGAGTTGACACTGAGAATCTCTCGGTAATTTGTTTTCTACTCAAAATTGAACTTAATTATATTGAGCTGATCCATTGAATATTATCTATGTTCACACTTCATGAATATCATCAATTAGATGGAATTTATAAAAATTACCATTTTACCCTTCTGGATGTTATATCCTCAAATCCTTTATTACTTGTGAATAAGTTAGAAACAATGTATCGACGAGGAGCTAACAAGTCACATTGTTTCATCCAAATAAAGTCGCTACTTAATTTTGGATAGTGCGCAGTTCACTCGTTCACAATCCAAGTAATAAAGCATGAGGTTATATATATAGCATTTCAGCAATCTTGTACATGAATTTCATATCTATGCGAACTTCACAAAGTTGGTTCATGACATCTTCATAGCTTAATATCTCACCAATTGGCCTAGTCTAGATCACGTAATAGATCTAGAATTTGACTTTCTCAAATGAGAGTATTAATGTTATAAATGACATGTCTCATTTCAGGATTTAGGTAAGCATGATGCAATTCATACATAGTGACCTTGAGACAGAAGATATTAAATGGTTTGTTCTTTCATTGTCTCTAAAGGTGCACTGGTCAATTCAGTATATTCGAAAGATACACTGGAAGAACTATAGAGTTCCTAACTCTCTATGCCTCATAACCAGACATCATAGATTCTTCCAACAATCATACTGGGATCAATAGTCTGTTGATCTTTATATTGTGAATATATCGTTTTAGTCAAACCATGAAGAGTTTGTTCACACAAATCTACATTTGTCTGTTCATACATTGTTAGGTTTGATTAAGGACTATAAGACTATTGAATATCATAAATCTTCGATCAAACTAAAAAGGGAATGAATGAACGTTTATACTTTTGTTAATATAATCAGCAAATTATAATAAGGACTTTATAAAGATTTATATATTACATCAATATGTAAATAAACAATCTTCTTGTGGGAATCTCTGCCAATAAACTCCCACTTGACTCAAAGAAGATAAGAGATGTCCTTCAGGCCTAATCTGTCTCGATGTTCGTCGAAGACCTTATTGGATATGGCCTTAGTGAAAGGATCTACAAGGTTGTCTACCGTTGAGATCTTTTTCACCTCTACATCTCCACGTTGCACGATCTCTCTAATCAAATGGTATTTCATCTCAATATGCTTAGAGCGTTTATGGCTTCTAGGTTCCTTTGAGTTAGCAACAGCCCCACTATTATCACAATAAAGTGTCATGGGCTCGTTGTCATTTGGAACGAATTCCAAATACTTAAGTAATTTTCTAAGCCATACAGCCTCTTTGGATGATTCACAAGCAGCCACATATTCTGCTTCCATGGTGGAGTTTGCAATGCAAGATTGCTTGATACTCCTCCAAACAACAGATCCACCATTCAAAATGAACACAAATTCCGAAGTGGATTTCCTGGATTCCTTATCCGCCTGAAAGTCGGAAATCGGTATACCCCGTCATAGTCAGGTCAGTACCTAAATATGTAAGCATCAAGTTCCTAATTCTCCGAAGATACTTAAGAACATGCTTAACAACAACCCAGTGCTCGAGTCCGGGATTGATTGGAAACAACTAACTATGCCAACTGCGAAACATATATCCGGTCTAGTGCACATCATAGCATACATGAGACTTCCTATGGCTGAAGCATAGGGAATCTCTCTCATGTCCTCAATCTCTTGTGCAGTCTTGGGAGACTAGTCCGTAGAGAGTGAGACTCCATGTCCTAAGAGGTTTTGGCCCTTCTTGGAGTTCTGCATAGCGAAGCGATCCATCACATTATCTATATAAGATGCTTGGGAGAGGGACAGGGTCCGATTCTTTCGATCTCGAAAGATCTGAATTCCCAGAATATATGCAGCTTCCCCTAGATCCCTCATATCAAACTGCTTAGCTAACTATATTTCAACCTCAGATAATTTACCTACATCATTACCAATGAGTAGTATATCATCAATATACAATACCAGAAACACAACCTTGCCCTCGTGTATCAACTTATAGACACAAGGTTCATCTATTGACTGTGCAAAACCGAAGCCTTTTACTGTTTCATCGAATCTAATATTCCATGATCTATATGCTTGCGTTAATCCATAAATGGATTTAAGCAATTCACAAAACTTGTTCTCTTGATCATCTTCCACGAAACCGTCTGGTTGAGCCATGAAAATGCGCTCGTCAAGATTGCCATTCAGAAAGGCCGTCTTGACATCCATTTGCCAGATCTTGTAATCGAGAGCGGCGACTATGGATAGAAGTATACAGATGAATTTAAGTATTGCGACTGATGAGAAGGTTTCTTCATAGTCGATACCTTCCTTTTGGGTATAACCCTTAGCCACTAGTCGCGCTTTGAACGTCTCAACGTTCCCATCCGGACCACTTTTCTTCTTATAGATCCACTTACACCCTACAAGTTTAACCCCTTCGGGTAGGTCTACAAGTTTCCAGACTTTGTTGAAATACATCTAATACATCTCAACTTTCATGGCATCAAGCCAAATGTTTGATTCAAAACCATCCATTGCTTGGCTGTAGGAAACAAGGTCATCCATGTCAGCGACGGCTACGAGAGTATCGCCATAAGACGTGTGCCTGTCAGGCTTTTCAGAAACCCTCCCACTACGTCGAGGTACTACTAGACGAGGTTCTGAATTGTTAGGTTGCGTTTCAGTTGGGGTAAGAACAGTTCTTACATATGAGGTAGAAGCATCCTCACCCAACTTTTCTTCAAGCATAATTTTGCTTCTAGGATGGAGGTCCCACCGATCCCGTGGGAGGTGTTCGTCCGGCTTTGATCCTTGATTCAAACGCGGATTGGCTCGATGATAGGTTCTCTAGCTGAGCCCGGGTCAATGCCTGTAACTCTTCTTGTTGTTCAGATTTTTTCAGCAAGATTTCGAGGAGGGTTTTGAGCTCAGTGTTCGAGCCGGTTTTGATTTCACCTTGTTCGATAGCAATGCCATTTTGCGTATGGATAATAGTTTTCATACTTGCTAGCGTTGGGTATTCTGATGAGTTTCCCACAGACTGATGAGTTTCCCACAAACGGCGCCAAATTGTTGATGTGATTTTTTGATCGCTTAACAATCAAATTTATTTGGTTACGTTATGCAGAAGAAATAGAAACTCGAGAAATGGGGTCTCACAATTCTGTTTAAAAACAAAACAAGAAACTATTATATCGATACTTAAACGAACTAGATATGAAAATAAACGATTATAATCTATAATTGAATTCAGATTCGAAGCGAGAAATTGAAATAAGAAAATAGGAGAAATATATAATTTTTTCTTCTTTCACTGAAAATCGTCAAAAAAGCATGCCTAAAACATGAATTTCTGTACATATTTATACTAAGTCTATAGGAGGTCGTCTATCTGCTCTTGTCCACAAGTCACGCCAGATGTTGCTTGATCTTTTGAATGAAGTCCGCTTCTCCAGACTCACTTAGTGGGTTGACTCTTTCATCTTAGTCGCAAGGTCCTGCTTTCCTTCGGCGTGGTCCACGTGTCCTCCGTTGATATTATCTTCTTTCTTGGTGGCTTGTGGTGTGCTTTCTGCATTTTGGACCTCGCTTTCTGAATGGGCTGCGAAGTGAGGCTGCTTTCTTTGGGTCTGAGCCAGGAAAAGTCACTCGTCTGCACCTTTGATACCTCGGGTAAATCATGATTACCTCAAGTAGTAGCCCTCTTAAATGTTTGAAATTCGGTGTTTGGAGAGTTGGTGAAAGTATGAGCAACATAATATGGATCGAAAGTGTATTGGTTGGTGTCGGGATTTTGAAATAAATGCAACCAAATTTCTTCGAATCGGTGCATTGGTTGATCTTGAGAGTCTCTTTCTCTTCGACCCATTCGGTTTTGGGATGGAGAAGTTATGAAAAGATTAAGATTGAGAGTTTGAGATGGAGAGTGAGAGAGATTGAGAGAGTAATGAGTGAAGGCGTGAAGAAAATGAATAAATTGAAGGGTTATTTTAGATTTTAGAAAGTAAAGGTGTAAAAGAAATAATGCTTGTGACTCTTGGAGCCAACAATTGTTTTACCTCAACGGTCATTTTTTTGTGCCGTTGGATCAAAAATCCAGCGGTCCTGATTTTTTTTTATAAAATTATCGGGTACTAAAAGGAGTACCGGTACATTAGTACCATTAACGGGACTCTCGCTCTCGTTAATAAAGAAATATCAGCTTAACGAAACGAGGATTCCGTCCCGTCCCATTACCGTTAAGCCAAATTTATGTATGACTATGTCGTATTCGAAGAAAAGGCATACAAACGATCGTTCAACAATATTATCAATTTCATAGGGATATATTTGCAGTATTTAATTTTACACAATTTATTTTTGGGCTATTTACCTAAATTTACAAAATATTATCTTTTTAATTTTTTTCTTTCTAATTTTGGTGATTAGTTTGCTTATTATTGTATTTTAATTTTTGGTATATACTATATAGACATAAATCAACGAACTTAAATATGTCTATGTTATGTTCTACACTCCTAATTCGCGCGCATTATCTCGGGTGCGTAATGCGCACCGCCACAGCACCTATAAATACACAACCAAATTCTATTCTTTTCTCTCCCAAACAGTACACAGCCTCGGGAGCTTTCTCTGTAACTTTTCGCAGATTAGGGTTTCGACTTATCGACGCCATGACCGACGGCCACCTCTTCAACAACATTTCGCTCGGAGGCCGTGGAGGCACTGTGAGTTTTTCATCTCTTTCATGGCGCTTTTTTCAATTGTTTCAGATCTTTATTCCTTCATTTCTTCCGGGGGAGATCTCGGTGTTACTGTGTGCTTATAAATTGGTTCAATATATCGACTTTGTCGCGGCTCTTAAGCCGTCCGTGATGTTTTCGGATATTTCTGGGATACAATTTAGTCTAGAAATGAGCAATGAGAGGAAAGATTTATGTCCCTTGCCGTTGGTCATGAAACCCTAATTCTTTTATAGAAGATGTTTGTCGCAGTTATTTGAGACGAACTCGAAACACTACGATGAGTTAGTTTTAGTCCAATTGTAATATTTATTAGCTGCATCGAGGGTTTCTTAGCTGCTGCTAATTAGTAATTGTATTCCTAATTGACGATATGTGACAGAATCCGGGCCAACTTAAAGTTTACTCTGGCGGAATTTTGTGGAAAAAACAAGGTGGTGGTAAAGCAGTTGAGGTAGAGAGAGCAGACATTGTGGGTGTGACATGGATGAAGGTCCCAAGGAGTAATCAGCTAGGCGTGCGTATCAAAGATGGGTTGTATTACAAGTTTACTGGGTTTCGCGATCAGGTTTGTGTTACTCTCAGTCTATTGCTTTCTTTTGTGCTGTGAGTTATGGCCATATAATTCCCTTGAGTTTCATTCTTGCGAGCGTATTCCCCAGAAACATGTTTAATAAACTATTACTATTGATACTCGATTGTTAGTCATTCATTCTACGTTTTATTGATACTCGATCGTTAGTCATTCATTCTAGGAATTTTTATTGATACTCGATCGTTAGTCATTCATTCAAGGATTTTATTGATACTCTATCATTAGTCATTCATTCTAGGATTTTTTTATACTCGATTGTTAGTCATTCATTCTGGATTTTGTTTGGTACTCGATTGTTAGTCATTCATTCTAGGATTTTTTATTGATACTCGATTGTTAGTCAGGATTTTTATTGATACGCGATTGTTAGTCATGCATTCTAGGATTTTATTGATACTCGATCGTTAGTCATTCATTCTAGGATTTTTATTGATACTCGATTTTGTTGGTCATTCATTATAATTTTTATTTTCTTCGATCTAATCTTCTTCTTCTGCCCATGATTTCTTTGTAGGATGTTGTTAGTTTGACAACCTATTTCCAGGGTACTTGTGGTTTAACCCCAGAAGAGAAACAGCTTTCTGTAAGCGGTCGTAATTGGGGAGAAGTTGATTTAAGTGGTGAGTGGGCTTCTCTATCTTCCTGCTAACTTAACTTCCGATCATAAACAATACACGATATTATGCAATAGAGGTTTGTTAATCAATAAAGTCTGCGTAGTTTATTTTAAAGGAATCCCTGGGACCTATAATGTAAGGTTAGCTAGAACATATTGTTCGTTAGAAATAATTTTCCAACTAACACGTGTAGAGACTTTAATTTATGCTTCACTTGATAGTTTTGAAATGATGTTACACTATAGAAAACCTTATTAGTATTACCAGTGTTGAATCACTGGGGAGTCAAATCTGGAATTTTTCATGTTATTCTTAATCGCGCAATCGAGGTTTTAATGTATTAAATTTTCTGTCATTTGTAGTATATTTCGTAATTTTTCAATGGATTTGTTAAAGATTCCTTCTGGTTTTGCAGGTAATATGCTTACATTTATGTCTGGTCCTAAGCAAACTTTCGAGGTTTCTTTGGCAGACGTGTCGCAGACACAAATGCAGGGAAAAAATGATGTGATCTTAGAGTTCCATGTAGACGATACAACTGGAGCAAATGAGGTGTGTTGTAATTATGCCTGGTTTGATCTATAAAAGCACTTTATGCTAAAACCTTCATTGCTATGTGTATCCATTGACTTGCACCCCTAATAAAAAAGGCATATGTTATTGATATAATACTATTGCTTAATTGTTTCATCAATCATTGCAGAAAGATTCACTGATGGAAATAAGTTTTCACATACCCAACTCCAACACTCAATTCGTTGGTGACGAAAACCGTCCCCCTGCCCAGGTAACTACCTATTCTCTGGTGATGGAAGTTTTGAGATTTTGTTGGTGATGATATTCTTATCTGTTTCGAAACAATTATTCGAAGGTTTTCCGCGACAAAATTTTGTCAATGGCGGATGTTGGGGCTGGAGGTGAAGAAGCTGTTGTTACATTTGAGGGTATTGCCATTCTTACTCCAAGGTAGGTTTATTAAATTTAATGAATGAAATTTATACATGCACATCAACTCTTGTCAAGCAAAACACTAAGGCTAAGCAATTACTTGTGTTTTTTAGGGGGCGTTACAGTGTCGAACTTCATCTCTCATTCTTGCGGCTGCAAGGGCAGGCTAATGATTTCAAAATTCAGTACAGCAGTGTTGTTCGTCTATTCTTACTACCCAAGGTATGATTCTTGGTTAAAGGGTTACAGTAAAACTGATTTGTATACAATTAATTGATTATGCATCAGTTAATGGTCTATTTATTATGATCCTCTTCCTAATTTTACCTTATGGTATTTTGCATACACAGTCCAACCAGCCACACACCTTTGTTGTTGTTACTCTCGATCCACCAATCCGCAAGGGACAAACTTTGTATCCACACATAGTTTTGCAGGTATTATTTCTTCTCCTTGATTGATGGATATTTAAAAGGGACAGGGTTTAGTTATTCACCACCACTCTCGTAAATGACTGGGTTAAGTAAAGAAAAAGTGAACTCGAGTAGAAATAAAGTTAATTTTTACTCTTATCCAATGCTTTTACTTGTCGTGTGTAGTTTGAAAGTGACTTCGTAGTTGAGAGCTCTCTGATAATGAGTGAAGATCTCTTGAATGTCAAGTACAAGGACAAGTTAGAGCCATCCTATAAGGTATTAATTTGATCTCCTCTCTCATGACAACCAGAAGTATTATAAGGTCCTTTAACAGTTGGACAAGTTTTCAGACCTGCCTCAAAGTTTGCAGCCCTTTGCTTGTTTCACTTACTTTTTCTTACCTTGGATCTAACAGGGATTCATTCATGAGGTGTTCACCACTGTACTGCGAGGTTTATCTGGTGCTAAGGTTACTAAGCCTGGAAAATTCAGAAGCTGTCAGCACGGATATGCAGTGAAATCGTCGCTGAAAGCTGAAGATGGAGTCTTGTATCCCCTTGAAAAGAGCTTCTTTTTCCTGCCCAAGCCTCCCACCCTTATTCTCCACGATGAGGTAAGATCTTTACCTGGAGATATTGAATGTTATCATGTTTGGGGATTGCATGACACGTTTCTCCGATTTTTAGATCGAATACGTGGAGTTTGAAAGGCACGCTGCTGGTGGGTCGAACATGCATTACTTTGATCTACTTATCAGACTTAAAACAGAACAGGAACACCTTTTCCGGAACATTCAGAGGAATGAATATCATAATCTGTTCGACTTCATTAGGTTCGTACGAGCATCTCATTTTCTTTTTCATTTAATGGGTACAAAAATGAAATAAAAATTTATTTATAATTCAATTCCGGTGGCAGCGGTAAGGGCTTGAAAATAATGAATTTGGGAGGTGCCCAGTCTGCTGAAGGTGTGGCCAAAGTTCTTGCTGAGGAGGAGGATGATGCTGTTGATCCTCATATGGTTCGTGTTCAGAATGAAGCTGGTGAAAGCGATGAAGAGGTAGCAGCTTGTCCTCTCTCTCTCTCTCTCTCTCTCTCTCTCTCTCTCTCTCTCTCTCTCTCTCTCACACACACACACACATGGGTGTGCCATAACATATTGTGGATGTTTAGTTCCGAGTTCATTAAGCTACTACAATTGACACATTCTCAGTGGCAAATTTCTTTTCACATCCATGTAACATTTTTCATTCACGAAAAATAAAAGAAGATCAGAAGTCTTGTGTTGGTTTTATTGGATTTTTTCGAAGAGAATTTCTATAGCATGACTTTCTGGACTGTTTGCGCAATCAAGCAATGCTCGATATAATTTAACACAAGTTATATCAACATTTCTTCATTTCTAATGTTTGGTTGCAAGTAATCTGAGTGCCTTATATGCCTGTCTATTGCCACGACTATCTCTCTCTTTTGATGTGCACGTCCACTTATATGATAATTTTTTGCAGGATGAGGATTTTGTTGCCGATAAGGACGATTCGGGCTCTCCTACCGATGATTCTGGTGGCGACGACTCCGATGCCAGCGATAGTGGAGGAGAGAAAGAGGAGAGAGAAAAAGAGAAAGAGGCAAGGCCGTCTTGTTTCTTAATAAACTGTTGCATGATGTTTTGCAATATCGTTCTCTTTGTAATAATTATCTGTTGCATGTGTGGTTAATTTCAGAAGCCCCTCAAAAAGGAAGCTTCGACCTCGAAGGCATCTTCTTCCAAAAAGAAATCTAGAGACGCAGACGAAGATGGTTCGTCGAAAAAGAAAAAACAGAAAAAGAAAAAGGACCCAAATGCGCCGAAACGAGGCATGTCTAGCTTCATGTTCTTCTCAAACATGGAAAGAGAGGTGGGTTTTGTTCTTGGCCTTCATGTCCCTTCCTTCGATGCAAATTATGTGTGTGAAGCTTCTAACTCTAGAAATGCTTGCAAACTTCATACAGAATGTGAAGAAGTCTAATCCTGGAATCGCATTCACTGAAGTCGGACGGGTCCTGGGAGAGAAATGGAAAAAGATGTCAGGTAAAAGATTTAGTGCGTGTTATGTTTTGGTTCTCTTCAGTAATGATATACTCCTACATGACATTATATATCTAAGATCATCCTTTTGTGCAGTTGAAGAAAAGGAAATTTACGAAGACAAGGCTCGGCAAGATAAGAAACGTTACCAGGAAGAGATTAGTGGGTACAAGAGTCAACAATCAGTGAATATAGACTCCGGCAATGAATCTGATAGCCACTAGAGATTCTCAATTATGTTATGTTTCCCTTACCACTTTCGTTTAAACTGAATGATATCTCCTCTTCCTCTTTTCTTTTTGTTCAAACCGGCTTTACGATTAGGGAATGAGTTTGCTTGCTAATCGTACCGTCAGATCTGTCGATGCCTTGAGGCAAGAATCACCGAATGCGAAATGACCTGTGCATAGAATCACAATGGAAATATGACTTGTTCCAAAATTGTGGAAGGTTTTAACAGAAAGAATAGGAGTTTTTGACTTTTTCTTGCGGTTTGCCGGTGACATTGGATTACAAGGCGTTGATAAGCCTTTAAGTTGTCTCTTAAGCATAACTCTTTTTGCTCACAAGATTTCTCGGGTTATATTTTTGCAAGCAAGACAAGGTATAATGACGTATGTCCTTTTCTAAAATAATAAATGATTTTATAAAAGATAAATTTTTAGATTAATATCCAAATTAGATTCATTTTATTAAAAATATCTGCAATTGACTTTAGGTAAAAAAAATTAGACAAAAACCATTATAAAAAAAAAATTATATCATTATATCTTATCGTATCTCAACGTATAGCATTGTATTTTATCATATCATATCATATAAAAAGTTATCATGCGCTATCGTACAATTATCGTGTTTTATCGTATTAAATTTGTACGAGTGAATAGTTATTCTTGAATTTTTTAATATAACGATATTTTTGTCTTATTTTGAGTTTAAAGTCTATTTTCAAATATTTTTATAGGACAATTAGATAAATAGCCTATCCAAACATAAAAATTGTAAAATAGCCAAACGTTTACAAAAGTTTGGTTAATGTCCATAAACAATTATAACTGCAAAAAAAAACAATATTGCCCACAGATAAAGAAGCGACAAAGAAAGTAAATAAATAAAAAAAAACCCACGTTTTACAAGGCAGATGAAGATGAAGAAAAATAGATATAAACGGAAATTAATGAATAAAACAGTTAACGCTCCAGATGTTCTGTTTAATATATAATCAAGCAGTTTGAAATTGAAATTTGAGTTAACGAGTTTTTAAAATTCAAATAAAACCAACTGCTAATTTTAAAACGAAATTAGAAAATTGAAAGGGTATGAAGGGAAGAAAAAAACCATTACAATTGACACGTCATCAAATTTGACTATTTTCTAAAAAAAAAACTTAAGTTTGGCTAATTTACAAACACATAGTTGAAAAGTGCTATCCAGTGCAATTTTTCTTTTTTTAATAAGGTAAATTTAATTGGAATATTTTTCATATTTTTAAATTTTCTCTTTATAAACGCATACACAATGAAATATTCGGACACTGAAGCGCAAATTAAACTTGAAAGGTTCAAACTTATAATGTCAAAGAGCTCGCACAGGTCAGGCCAATCAAGCCATGCATTCATCTCGGTTTTTGTGGCACATTAATTAGGTAACCCTTCTTTAGATCAAGTTCTATTTCTATATTTTTAAAATATACTTTTAATATTGTTTAATAAGGATGCACATATTATTTATTGATCCATGATCCGAGGTTCCTCGATTGTTCCAGAGTTGACCCTTTGACCATGCTCCAAAAATACAACTATTTTATGGGCACGTCTCTTCCTTAATATATTCGCATCAGATTCATAACTCGTTTTAACTTCTTTACAACTTCAGTTGATCATAATAATAATAATTATAAACGGGGAAAAAGAAGAAACAGTTATAAATTCCCTCGTATGCAAGCGATAATTTGTTTCATTTTTATTTTATTTTTTCATTATACAAGACCCAACACAAACAGTTAAAAAATCCGAAAGTAAACTCATCTAGAACGCAAGTAAAAGAAGAAGAAAAATTAGAGCGAGAAGAATCCCTATAAATTAACAGTTTGAAGAGCTGACTATAACACAAAGAAGACAGAAAAACAAAGTGTAGTTCTGTATATTAAAAAAAATAATCATAAAATCAAATGCAAACATAAGCCTGTGATGATTTGCAAAATTTATATATGACGAATAACAGACATATAATATTTCCCCTTTATGCTGCCCCTGAAGAAGCTCTTCGCCAATCCATCTATTGTATGCAAATTCTTTTTCTTCATTTAACTGTGTACAAAAAACAATAGAAAATTAAATCAAACGGCTCGCAATACTGAGGCATGGCAAAAAAAAATTAAATTAAATCAATGTACCTACCAAAAAATTGACTCAATGCCAACCATTCATCTGAAGCTTCCTCGATTATAATATAACGCATCCGCACTTGTTTGGTTGCGGTTCGCTCGTCGCTTTCTTTTCTGTTGAATTGGTAAAGAAAATAAGAAATTACTACGAAGCATCAAAACTCCAAAGAGAAGCTAGTGGTTTGGTAATTAGTTTATTAATCAAGCCATGACCAACAAGCTTGGTGCTTTTCCTACTCATGAAATTGGCAAATTATTCAATCACACACATTTATATATATATATATACACATATATATAATTTTCCTACTCATAATCGGTCAATGAAGACGGGAACTTTGATCCCTTTTTCTTTTACCATTTCATCAACCAATCAAGTAAAAGATAACTGGTCAAAAATGAGATTTGTGAATCTTAAAGAAGAGCCTTTTGGCTCGATTTTTATATGGTTTTTTGGTTACCAAACAAGTCGTACACAATACTTTGTATAAAACCAATTTTACGGTTCTAAAAAAATTGGTAATTAGTTAGTCTAAACACAAGAGATTTGAATCTAGCCAACCTTGTTAATTTGTTGTAAAGCTTGCTTACGTGGCAGACTTATTTCAAAAATTTCTTATCGGTTTGCCTTTTTCGTTTTTGGATTGAGCGGGAAAACATATTTCAACTATTGGTCCAAAAAAATTGTAAATGCTTTGAGCTGACCATTTACCAACAATTTAACAAACATGAGTTAAATCCAAAAATCTCTATTTTACGTAGCTAGTAATTACATTAACCCATAATAAATTGTACCTTTTTCGAGGGAAGGTGGTTGAACAACGACATGCATGGTGGTGATTCCACCGGGGACGTCACATAAAGGGCTTCGACATTCTCCCACCGTTTTTCCGTTCTCCAATATTTTCCCTCCACTTATTATCTTCACGTCTTTTACCGTCCTCGGACCATTTTCTTTTTCTGCATAGCATAAATAAATGCACATATTGAAGACATTAGAGACGTATTTTCGTGTTTTCATTGCCTTTACCAAAAGGTGAAAATCGGTTACGGTGACATAGAAAACACGTTACGACATCAAGTTTCTATATTTCCCAATTACACCATTATGAAAACGGGGTTTTTATGCGAGACAAACAAATCAACTAAGTGGAGAACTTAGTTAGTGAGATTCTAAACTCAATGAAGTGGGTTGAGACGAGTCACACCCGAAAACCAGTATTATAGCCCTAATATGATCTCGGCAACTTAAGGGAAAATCTTCAATCAAACTATATCATCAACAACTAAGGGAAAAAAAAGAGAGAGAGAAAAGAACTTGCCTAGGCATTCAATTACATCATAGAAGCTTAAGAATGGCTAAATTTACTTACTTTCTAAGCCATGCCATGTGAGAAGAACAAAAACAAATCAAGCTAGAATCCCATGTTCAATTCAGAAATAAAATCGAAACAAGAATCGGGTTCAACGTGGAAGATTCTCAAAGAAAAAGGTGCCACCTTTAGGCCACTGAGCGAGTATGCTCTCCTTTAAAGTCGCTACGGTTGCTGCAGCGGGAAAGCTTTTGGGGCCGATATCCGATCCGTCCGTTAATCTAAATTTGATGTCTAATTGATCTTGAACCCCAGCCATATTTTATGACTCCACAAATTAAACCTTTAACTATTCACTGAATCTTGAAACCCAGTGTCTTCTGGGTTCTGATTTGAGCAGCCCCTCAGAACCAAGATTGGATCATCAATCAATCCTTGATCTCCCAATTACTGGTTCAGCCAAAACGGAGAAGAGGAAAAGGTTAGTTCTTAGAGCTGATACTAAAACATGAAAACAAACAAACAACATAGCAAAGTCAAAACCAACAGATTTATTATACGTTGAGCATATTTACTTACACTCGAGGGATTGACAAAAAGCAAACAAAAGTGTGACCCAGAGTTTATTATTCAGCAAAAGGACAATCCCAAAAAAAAAACAGATTTGCACATGGGTATTTCTAGAAATCTCAAAACCTGAAACTGGGTCAACTCCAAAACAATCAAAGACTTGAAAAAGATGGTAACTTTAATGGGGGTTTTTCACTCACTTGGCTGCAAAGCTGATCTGGATGAAACTCTTGAATTCTGGTACGCTTACAGAGAGAGAGAGAGAGAGAGAGAGAGAGAGGTTCAAAATTCTAAGCCGCAAGGAGTAGAAAAGTAATTCGATGTAAGAAACTAAATGTTTGATGTAATTTCAATAAATAAAAAAATAAGAGAGAGACACAGAGAGAGAGAGATCAGAAGGTAGTAATAATAATAAGTGCCTAGAGAGAGGAGGCTTTTACGGAGTATTCAAAGTCTTCAAAATCTTGGTCAATGGCTCCTTCAAAGCACCTATTGCTATGGAAATCGACATTTTGCTATTTTTTTTTATTTTTTATTTTTATTTTTATCCTTTACTTCTTTTTTTACCAACTTCCAATGTCACACCACCAAATTAATTCACTACACTACCCAGCGTTTAAGTTAATTTGATACGTTTTGACCTTTTTATTAATATGCCACCAATTATATGCTTACGACTTAGCCTTCAAGATACATCTGCTTCGATCTTTTCAAAGAATACCCTCCAAAAAAGGAAGGATTTTTATGTCTGTATATACCTCTAAACGTAAATCTCAATTCAATCAAAGCGCAATCATAATTTGTTACAAATTGTGGGATATTACCGGACCTTTTTTCTAATTAAGTATCAGAAAATCATCATATTTCTTCAGATTCTATTTCCGTGGTAAATGCTACACTAGATCTGTCTAACTGAAAGAGGAATGCTTTAATTAACTTTAATTTTTCTAACCCTAATAAGAAATTATCGAAATGATTAGAAAGTCGCAATCTTTTCTTTTTTTCGATCATTCATTTCATTTTTCTTTCACAGTGACACGATGTTGATAACACACACAAGTTTTTCTGACAAATAAAGGGACATTTAGAATGCCCCTTTTGGTAGTCATGGTTTCCCATGATTTTACATATGAAGCTTTAAACTCAAATTCATGGGAAAACATGGAACGATTTTAAAGAAGAAAAAAAAATATTTCGAATTATCTCTGACATTCAATCATTTGTACTCTCTTTAACAAAAGCCTAGTGTATATATATCTGTAGCCTAGGTTGTACCTTAGTCAAGTAGTTGAGAGAGTGCAAGAGATATCAGAATATATTTCAGATTCTTCCATATATAATGAAATTTAGAAGAACCGACATAAATTTGGTTATACAATTCCCCAACTGGGTGAATACTTATCGTTTGTTCTAATCACCAGTTATTTATTAAATTGTCAACATATGCTTCTGATGAAGAATTCAAGAAAATTAAAAGAGAAAGAAAAAGGGCACAAACCGCCAAAAAGAGAGTCAAAATCACTAGTGGGGCTAATTCTATTTATTTTATCAGGACTGTTGTTACACACATATATATAATAAATATATATGTACCACCATGCAAAGGAAGATTACAAAAGTACTAATAAAATTTTTGTTTAAATATCTCAAGATGGGTTCCTTGTCACCGTCAACTTGGAAAAATTCCATGATCCAGAATAAAAAGAACTTGATTTTATTTTTCTGATTTGAAAACCCTTTTTCTAATTGGACAGCTGGATAATGTGCAATTATCCTCAAAATATCAGATTGGAATACGTCCAAATAATCAAAATGACAATAAGCGTCACTTCAAAATGACAATAAGATTGTATAACAATACGTTTTGCTTCCTCAAAAAAAAAATAACAATATGTATCTTTATGAGATAATTCTAAAAGATCAGACATCAAATAGGACCAACATGAAGTTAAAAACTGTTCATGTTTTTCAAGAGAAACGTAAAAAACATGGGCGTTGGAAATAACATTAAGAATATAAATCTTAACAGGGTAAAACTTGAGTCAAAATTCACTACTGTTGGACTAGTAGCCAAAATTGATATCATGAGCACAAAGTCACAAACTACTCGAAGACTCGCCCGATAAGTTTTGCAATCAAATGTGAGACAAGGATATATAAATTTATGAAGTAAAATAGAAAGAATATTCTGCACATTTCAAATCTCTATTTGTGAATCGTTTATAACAATTAACGAATACCAATATATATATATATTCTAAAATGGAGCTTCCCAAGTAAATAACTGTCTGTAACAAGGAAATTCAGGGAACTAATCCTAGATTCTTCAATGATATGAGACATCAGATAAAAAGGGAAAGAAATAGGGTACTAAAAAAATGATAGCAATAAAAATTTCAAAAGGGAAAGGGGAATAAAAAATTGAGTGGCGCAAAACAATATTGGCACTACTAATGTTTGGAAGAACCTGACAAGAGGGGCTTTCACAATAAGCATTCCTCTTTCGTGCGTCAAAAATCAGCATAACACTTGTGCTTTGAGACGAGAGCACTGAGTCGTAGTAATCTTCTTCAGTAGCTGATTTTATTCCGAAAATTTGCGCTAAAAAAATCAACCAAAACCTCCCAATAGGAAGGGACCAATAATAATTTTGCTTCTCCAACCAAAAAAATAGATGGATCTCTATGTTACAGATCGTAAGAATGAATCTCGTTTGCCTGTGACCGGGAATGCTGGTCAACTTGGCCGCGCAAAAAAGTGGTAGTAAGGATTATCTCGAAATAACTTTTTTTCTTTTTCATAGCCCTCTTTGCCATTTTCTCTCTGCTTTTTCGTATCTGCTTATCTTGTATTTGTATTGTCTTCCTGCCTCCTATGATTCTAAGATGTGGCAGTTCCTCACAAAATCATTGGAATAATTGACATACTTGGTCCAAAACGGCCGAAGATGCTCGAACCCTATCTGCAACCACGGCTTCGATTGCCCGTTGTAATGAATAACCGCAGCCTTTTTCACGTTCTCGATGTTTGTTTTGTTTTGATAGCCCAGTCCAAGCATGTGCCAAGATGGATCAATCGCATGAACATGGCTTCTGAACGCTACTAAAGCAGGTGGTAGTGTTCCGAGCTTCCACATTGTGAGGTTCGACTTGAGATTCTGCTCATAACAAAACAAGTATAAGTTGCAAAAACAGAAAATATCATCATTAGCTTGTCGATCAATAAAATCCCCTTTTTTACCTCTCTCAGCCAGTAGTGATAAGTTTCCCGTACACTGGTCTTCCTCCAAGCTTTGAGATCAAAGATATTCATCCCATATGCCCATGCACATTCTTCAGGGTCTAAATGCTTAGATACGAGGGGGTTGGAAAAATTGAAGTA
Organism: Urtica urens; assembly: GCA_958296335.1. Taxonomy (NCBI): domain Eukaryota; kingdom Viridiplantae; phylum Streptophyta; class Magnoliopsida; order Rosales; family Urticaceae; genus Urtica; species Urtica urens. The sequence goes on from OY282525.1 coordinate 11,083,569, forward strand.
GTTCCTGAAATGCTTTGACATTACCCACTCATCTTCTCCTCTACAAGTCTCCACGGCCCCGTTGACCTTTCCCCCGAGGTCGATTTCCCAGAGCGGCGATAGATCTTTCTGAATCACGATATCATCGTCCAAGAAAACCACCTTATCGAGATTCGGAAATAGCTGTTCATATTATTACAAAACAATTGCACCATTAAAAAAATTCCAACGAAATCAGAGAAATAGAATCATTATGTACGGAAAATGATAGAAGTTACCTCCGGCAAATAAATTCGGAGATGGTTGAGTAAGGATATATACTTAGGGCTTCTGGCCTGCAATTTAGAAGCAAATGTTCGCGGGTTAATAGTACTGAGATTGGCTCCAGAGATATGATTCCCATGGTAATATTTCCGGATTCCGTTTTGATTTTCAACAGCTTCAAGTACAGGGACGTTTTCTCTGGTCAACCAATCAAATTGGTGTACGCCTTTGACTTCTACAATGGCCGGGGCAACGGGGTTCAAAGCAAACCAAGAGTGCATGCCTGCGTATGTTTTCTTGTCGGTAATGACATGGAAGACTATCTTCTCGGGTTTGCTTGATGACTGCACTGCAGAAGTGACAACGACCGAAGCAGCCAAAATATTGTCTGTTGCCAAGACAAAGTGGTGGTAAGAGTTGTCTGAGAGGAGCGGAAGAAACTCTGGAGAAGGAAGCTGTTTCCGCGCATGAGCATTCGATGAATATTCGTCCGTTAAACGCAGAGAAAGACAGTGGATTCCTTTCGGTATAGAACTTGCTGCAAAATGTTTGTTCATCAGCTCCGCAAATTTAGACTCCCTCATTTCTTTTTCAAGTTTTTCCATCTGCATTACAAAGGGCTTTGTTGATTCACATTTCACATAGATAATATTATAATGCTGAGCAGAGACACAATGAAGTGTCAATGGTATGCTACATACCATAGCTTTTAACATAACAACAAATGTCTTTGCATCGTATTGGTTGGTCTTCATTTCGGAAACAAGTTGACTAAATGAATCTGGAAGCTTTAAGTCGGGTGGGATTTCTTCGGTGTTCACTTGGTCTAGAATATTGTAAAAGTCTCTAACCAGTCTCTGCTGCACCATTAACACATCAAACAGGATTCAGCTAAATGAACTATGACTTGCAAGAATCATTGGCCAAGCAACTATGGGAGGGAAATAATCATAGCAGGGAAAAGGTATTTACCCCAGAATCATCAACTCTGCCAAGAAATCTTGGTCCCAATCGCCTGCCTAAACAATCTGGAGAAGAGAAAAGGACAAGTCTCATTGATTATCAAACACTCAAAACAGCAAATAGAAAAATTGAATATAAATAGTTGAGTTACTTGACACATACACCGTTGACATGGTTATTTATGAAATATTTATATTACATACGTGTAATATGCAAAGCAGAGGGATAAAGTTAATATAGATTATGGAATTTTTAAACCATAATCTTTAAGAGAGCTAATCACAAAATCGAAATCATCACTGCTCAGCCTCTACTGGATTAAGAAATTTTTAAACCATAATCTTTCAGCTTTCTTAATCAGGTATCATTGATGCCGTATAAAATTAGCCTCCTTGACTTTGGAAAGAATCAAGAATTACTCAAACTAGGCAAAATTAAAACAACAATAATAAGAAATATCAGAAAATAATAAGGAAAACTTGCACAGGCTAATGTGATAAAAAAAAATTATTCTAGTCAGCACACCTAATAATCTTTAAAGAGACCAGTGATCACATATTGACAAGATTGAAACGAATACTGAAACTGGAATCGCATTGTTTAATAATATTATTATCTGTCATTTATTCTCTATAGTAACCTGCAGTTGCGAAGAACTTATAAAAGTAGCTTCAAATTCAATATTCAGATCTCGGAATCACCTACACAACACGTTTCACATATTTCTTTTTTCAATTCAGCTCGCTATTCCAAATTGATCCAGCTAATTCATACCCCAAGAAATCCGCACAAAAATAAAACCAATTAACATTTCGTTACCAAGACTTAAAAAACAATCTTTAGGGTTTTAACCTCATAAACAACAACAATCCCATCCCAAATCTAAACTTAATCGTGTGGCACAAACCAACCGAATAAACGATCAGATAAACTCCCAAACTATACCGACCAAACTGACACCTACGTTTCGAAAAAAATCGAATCAAGATCTGAGATAAACCAATCAGAAAGAGAGATCTTTCGAAAAAAAATGGAAGTACCGAATGATGAGCACTTGTTGACACCTTCAAGAGTGACGACGGCGGTGAGGATGAAGACGAAGGGAAGCAAGAAGGCGAGGATGAGAATGGTGTGGAAGAGAGTCCGGTAAGAGATGTGACGAGCTGCGACCTTGATCTTCATCAAGTCAACGAAGCCATTACTACTTGAGATCGTGATGCTTCTCATGCTAGGCGAGAACCGAAGCTGCATCGTCGTTCTCGCTCAGACTCCGTCTCCGGTAATGGTGGTGAAAATGATGATCGATTCTCTTCGTCTCCAGTGATTATCGCCGCCGTAGATTCCGGTAAATAAGGCGTTTCCGCCACCATCAGATCAGGAAGTCGCCGCCGATGGATTGCGCCCAATTTTTTTCGCCTCCGAGGCTCGCCTTGGCTTTCAGATCTGTGCCTCTTGTTCTTATTGGCGGTACTTGAAATACCGCATTGACGGAGATTAAATCAGTTTCGAATTCGATTCGATCGATCGATCGATCGATCGATCGACGGAGTCTCAGTCGGACGATCGATTGTCCGATCAGGAGAGAGAGAGAGAGAGAGAGAGAGAGAGAGAGAGAGAGAGAGAGAGAGATTGATTTTTTTGGTTTTTTCTTTCTTATTTCTGGTTAAGGCTTTGTTTGTGGGTTGTATGTTACGCTCTGGTTTATTATTCTTTAAAACAAATAAGTTTTTCTATTTATTATACTTTAAAAAATAAATTCTTCTATTTTATTTACTTTTTCTCATTTCCTTGCTCCTTTTCGAGAGCTCTTTTTCATTAGTAAGTTTCCGAAATGGAAACAATCAATACCATAATAAAATTACAATTACAAGGGTATTATTAAATACCCTTAATTGTTTTATGTAACTCTTTTTTATGGGCATAATTTTCAAAAAAACCGTGTTGGCTAAGAGAGAGAGAGAGTTTGACCTCTCACGAGTTTAAGGTAATAGGAAATCGATAGGGACTAATTTAGATAATTGTGTCCTACGTTTATGGAATTAGCATTAGCCAATAATACACAAGTGATTATGTGGACACAGCTGTTTAATGCTTAAATATAGCTAGAAACTTGTTTAATTTGAGAATGGTTTATATGTGCATATGCTTTGAAACTTCTAACAGCAGTCATCGAAGAAAAATATGAGATAAAGAAGTTATAAATTTAATCGATTTAAAGTACGTGTACTATCTGCAAAACGTGAACATTTCTACAAAATAGTTCACTGTTCAAGTCAGAAACTATTTATTGTTTAATGAGCACTTACGTTCGTTGAAATATCAAAGAGACTATGAATTCATAATACGAATAATCAACTCCTTAAATTTCTTTAACAGAAAATTTGAACTTGGAGACTTGCTTGGATTATTTTTATGAATAAGAAATAATGTTGATTAAGATGGAAACTCTTATATCTATTCAGGAGGAACGTGTGAAAAATGATAAATTAATTTACTCCCACATTTGCACCAAGTTGATGATCGCTGATCGTTTGATTAAAAACATGCTACCAAATAAATTAAAGGATCATGTAAAAGAAAAATATGAGATTTGATTTTATGTAATTTCATTTTTTATGAAACACTTATTCGAGTTAATATTTTCACGTCATTGTGCATTTACTTTTTCATATATTGTTTTGAGAATTTTTTTTTTATGTTTAGACCTGAAATATTATTTATTAAATTTGATAGGGTATAATTGAAAATATAATACATGGTGATAAAAGAAAGATAATACTCATCCATATAGTACTTATTGCCATAATCCATATATTATTTCTTTTGTGGCATGTATTGGATTTGTACGAATCAAGTGGGAGAATGTTGGAATTTTGAACGTAAGTAATACGTTGTATTGTTTGTATTTCACATATTATACGATCAATAAAATCTTATTTATTTGATAATTAAATACAGAATGAAGTCGCAAATTAATATCCGTAATAGCTCACACCTCTTTTCCCTTTTGATGAAAAAATAAGTTATAAATTGTGATAATGAGTTTAAGTCCAGAAGTCAATAATCTCATACGTAAAATATAAATCATCTAGTTCAACATTATCGAAATTTTAGAACGCCGACGTCGTCAAAACTCCGACGACATTTCGATAATAATAACTAAAGATGAATGTTTGATCCATTTAGTTTCCCCTTTGAAGTTCATCATGTATATTCGGATTAGAAACTATCAAATATAGGACCAACCCGTTTTTGAGAATCAAGAATAGGACTAAATATCAAGAATCACAATTATTTATTCAAAAAATTGATTATTTACCCATTAAACTCTATAATATTTTGTATATACCCAACATTTTGTAAACAGCTGATAAATACTCAGTCCAATGTGTTTACACGAATTTGTTGCTCATATTACTATTGGATTTCTAGGTTAGGATAGATAGAAATTGGAATTGAAAATTGGGGAGAAACTAACTCTCATCTTGAATGACTGAGAGTGAAATGTTTATTCCAATGTTGTTATGAAAACATTATAACTAATGACTTTATATAGCCATGACACAAAGGAAATACAATGAAACAAATATGAAAAATACAAGCATATCCTACTTGTTGTTTAATAGACATAAACGACACGTATTATATTTTTGATCTCTAATAATTACGCCTACAATTATTTCGAATTTTTGTTATTTATTTTAGGCAAAAATGGTCCCTAAAATTTCGTAAACACATTTCACAAAACGTTGGATATTTCAAAATCCGTAAACAATATATGAATATATATATCTAAATTACCCTTATTTATTTTGGGGATTATAGTGAGAAATTTCATTAAATGGGCTTAATAATCACTAAAGTATCAAAATTAGACCTCCTATGTATACCTCTATCTCAAATTAGACTTTTGACCCATTTTCGGACAAAAATACTCTTCGGACCTATTTTTTCATTGATGAAATCCGATAGAATCCGATGAGTGTTTTTTTGTTAATGAAATCAGATAAAATCCGATGAAATAAGATGAAATCCGATTGAAATTAATGAATTTTTTTGTTTATTTACGCGATAAAATCCAATAGAATCCGATGAATTTTTTTTGTTAACGAAATAAGATAAAATCCGATGAAATAAGATGAGGTCCGATAGAAATTGATGATTTTTTTGTTTATTTACGCGATAAAATCCGATAAAAAAAATTTGTTAATGAAATCAGATAAAATCCGATGAAATAAGATGAAATCCGATAGAAATTAATTAATTTTTTTTGTTTATTTATGCGATGAAATCCGATCGAATCCGATGAAATTATTTGTTAACGAAATAAAATAAAATCCGATAGAAATTGATGATTTTTTTTTGTTTATTTACGGGATAAAATCCGATAGAATCTTATAAAAAAAATTTGTTAGCGAAATATGATAAAATACGATGAAGGAAAAAAATGATAAATTTTTTTAAAGACATTTAAAGGGTATATTTCTCCAAAAATGGATCAAAAGTCTAATTTAAAATAGAGGTATACATAAAAAGTATAATTTTGATATTTTAGTGATTATTAAGTCGAATTAAAGAAATTTCTCATTTTAGTTTTGCTCCCAACGGTGAAAAATGAGCGAGTACCTGACAGCTTCGAAAAGGTGGGTACGGAAATATTCAAAACACAACATATCATATCGATAGGAATAATCTTAATACCAACTTTCATTGGACTATTTGCAGCCAAAATAGAACCTAATCTATCCCGCGTAAGACTATTATGAAATCTTAATCTTAATATCGTTGATTTGACTCGGTCAACATAATTTCTGAACATGAGTATTTTAAGACTAGTTGTCAAAAAGTGATGTATGTTAACATTTTTCTTCGAAAATCATTTGATCACAAGCCTAAAAAGTTTTTATTTTATTTTTTATTTTTTTATTTTTTATATTCCATGACAAGCATAGTTCTGCTTACAATTTGGTGGCTCGAGCATGATCAAATGCAGATGGGACCAAAAAAAAACTCGGCCAGCTATAACTCCACAAAGTAGGGCTCAATACAAATAATACAACCCGAATACGATAATTTCATTATTATCATTGACACGGAGATGAGAGTACCGTTAAAGCAATTGACTAAGGGAAACTGCGTGATCATCTATCATTTCATTGCCAAACAAAGCTAAGACTTATGGGCAATATTATCCAGCATTTACAGATGTGGACCCGAATTCAAAAAAGAAAATAAAACATATGACACATGAGTTGTAGTATTTAGTCGGAGACAAATCTCAATGGGGTTTAAAGTTAGTGACGTTTGGTGCCTTTTTTCTTTGTTTTCTTCTTCTCCTTCTCTATTTCTAAAGCTAAAGAAGTCAATTCAGCACTCAGCACTCAATTAGTGTTAGATGTGATCTAATTAGTCGAAGATATTCGGTTTTGGTCAGTTACCTTGCTGGACAAGTTAACAGATTCTGTTACAAAACCGCTGGATCTTCGTGTCTTAGCTTACAAGCAATCTATAATTTTCTTTACATGGACTAAAATAAAGTCTCATTAGTAATCTTATCATTACCTGAAGTCAGTTTACAATATGTTAAGAGTGAGATAAAGATAGATAAAACACAATTAGACTTGTATAACTGTGAGAGAAAGTTCTTTGTACAAAAACTTGTAAACCAGATTCGTTTCTGGATGGTGAAAAAACCTCAAAAAACTGGATGGATGTATATCATTTAAGATCGAACCAAGATAAATCTTTGTCTTATTTATACTTTTCCGCATTTCCGCCGTGTCCCTTCATGTACTTAAAGATAAAGCCCAAATGTTTTTTCAAAGGCGATGACCCGAAAAAGTTGTGCAATAACACATCCTACAGAAAAGAAGATGCAAAATTGTGGAGTTACATAATACTTTATTGCATAAGCTTTTCTTTAAACCAGCTTTGTTGCGGGTGGGGTTCGAACCCACGTTATTCTAACTGGAAATCATGTGTTATTACCACTTATTGCAGAAGCTTTAGTTTGTATAATAGATTACAAAAATCATTATAAGAAAAATATTCATCATATTCATTCCAACCAGTGACGAAAGTGTTCTAATTACCTCGAATTCCAGACACTTCGCATTGGTGAAGACAAGAGCTCTGTTCCCAATCCGGTCCTTAATAGACTAAATAAAGTTTCATTAGTAATCTTATTTACATATGTTAGAGTTAGAGAAAACACAATTTATAATTGCGAGAGAATATTCTTTGTAGGAAAAACTTGTAAAACCGGATTAGTTTCTTGATCTCGACGAAAATCTCAAAGCTGGACGGATGTAGATCATTTTAAGATTGAACCATGATAAATCTTTGTCTCATTCACTTTCAGCATTTCATATGCTTTGGTGATTTCACACTCCAACAATAAGTTTCAAGTGGTTGTGAGCTGAAGCAAGCTGTGAGCCGGGGATTTCCTGATCCCGATCTCATCCATGACGCGATGCATCCTCTCTGCATCTTCCCACCGCCCCGCCTTCGCGTAGATAGAGGCCATGAGCACGTAGTTTCCCGTATTCTGCGGCTCGAGCTCGAAGAGCCGCCCCGCTGCCGCTTCCCCCACCGCCACGTCATCGTGAGTCGCACACGCCCCCAGAAGCGCCCCCCACACCACCGCCGCGGTGGGCCCCGCCGGCAGGGCCCGCGCCAGGCAGAGCGCGTCCGCCAGCCGGTGGGCCCGCCCCAGGAGGTCGACGAGGCAGCTGAAGTGGCCCGGCGAGAGGCGCGGTTTACCGGCAGCCACCGCGCCGGAGAAGAGGCGCAGCCCTTCCTCCACCATCCCGCAGTGGCTGCAGGCGTGCAACGCGGAGGTGAGTGCCACCTCGCTGGGCCCCGCCATCCTTTCGAAGAGCCTCACCGCCGCGGGCCCCTCCCCGTGCCGCCCTAAGCACGCAATCATCGCGCTATAAGCGAAAACGTCTCGCCTCTCCTCTGGAATTTCCGAAAATACCCTCCGCCCCGCCTCCCACCTCCCGCTCTTCGAGTACGCGTCCATCAGCCCCGTAGCCACCTAATCACGTTGCCTCCGTTAGTTTCGAGTTTATTCATTTTCACTGTTTGAACACGATCTGTGTGTCCCTTGTTATTAGGCAGTTGTTAGCAAAATATAGAATTATGTCACCTAAAATGACGTGAAACCAGAGTTAAGAACACACCTCCACCGACGAAACGAGCCCGCTCTTGGCCAGGTAGGCGTGGAAGTGGGCAGGGTCCGCCTGCGCCCCGTAGTCCAGCCCCACCACGGTGGCTGGCGTGGGCGGGCCCGCCCCTTCCCTGAGCATCCGCCGGAAAATCTCCACCGCCACCTCGCTCCGGCTGCACCCGGAGATAGCCGCCCCCCACACCGCAGCGGCGGGTCTGGGTCCCGCCGCCTCGAAGGCCCGGAAGCTGAGACCGGCGAAGCCGCACTTCGCGTACATGTCTACAAGTGCGGTTGCGACGAAGGCTTCTCCGGCGAGGTTAAGGCGCAAAGCCAGGCCGTGGAGCCGCCTCCCTGACCGGAGCAGCTCCGGCGAGGCGCACGCCGAGAGAAGGAGCGACAGTGTAGCCGAGTTGGGCCTCACTCCGGAACTTTCCATCGCCCCAGAAAGCTCCACCGCGGCTGATTCTTCCCCGTTCATGACGAGGGCGTTCATCACGCTCGTCCACGCCACCACGTCTCTCTCCCCTTCCGGAATCTTCTTGAACACTGCCCACGCTTCGGCAGCCTCACCGCACCGCCCGTACATGTCGATCAGCGCGTTGTAGACTCTCACGTCCGGTTTTGTTCCCGAGTTGTTGATGACGAGGGAGTGGATTTCTCTCCCGGCGGAGAGGTTTCCGGTGGCCCCGCACGCCGGGAGAGCCGCGACGGCGGTGGCGCCGTCCGGAGCCGCCGTCATCGTCGAGAACAGCCGCATTGACTCCTCCGCCATCCCGTTCCGGAAGCAGCCGTGGATCATCGCGTTCCACGAGACCACGCCTTTGTGCGGCATTTCGTCGAACACCTTCTGCGCGGACTTCACGTCGTTAAAGTTCATGTACATGGAGAGCAGGGAGTTTCTGACGAACGAGTCGGAGGAGCAGCCGGCGGTCAGAGCCCGGCAATGGACGGCTGCGCCGGCGCCGGGATGCCTCAGCTCGCCGGAGGCTTTGAGGGAGAACGGGAAGGTGTAGTCGTCTGGCTTGCTTTTTCCGTCGTTGACCATGGCGGAGAAGACTGTGAGAGCTTCGCCGGGGAATTTCTTTTGGACGTACATACGCATGACGGCGCTGATAAGGGGAGAGCTTCTGTGGGGCAATTCGTCGAACAGCTTGCGCGCGTACCTTACGTGGCCGGCGAGGGCGTAGGAGCGGCTGAGGTTTGAGGTGAGGCGAGAGGAACTTAAGCCGGAAGTGAAGATATGGGCGTGAATTTGCTTTAATCCTGCGATGGATTGGGTGGATTTCAAGTCGCTGAGGACTTGTTTCGTTGCGTGGTGTTTGGCTCTCGGTAGAGCCCGTGAAGAAGAAGATCTCATTGATCATCGAGAGGGAATGAGAAGACAATTTCAGAATGTGTTGTAGTGAACTTAAATTCACGTGATAAATTTTTTTAGTGTAATATACTTGTCAAAAAATATAAATAAAAACCCTTTTAACAAAATTTTGAAAAATTATAATATGTTGCGTTTGATTGTGCGTCATCATGTAAAATTTAATATCATTTGTTTTTATAAAAATATATTGTTTGATAAATCTCATGTAAAAATAGAATTGCACCCACGTATAATTTATCACACATACGAAAATGTATATATTCACATGCTCTCTCTTTTCTAATGTCCAAAAACATATATATATATATAGATATATTTTTTTTTTAAGCAAGGTCCAAAAACATATATTAAACATGTAAAAACAAGTGAATCGGGCAGATATGAAATATTCAAAATTAGATTAATCAATTATTATTTAACAATGCAAGATCTTTCATCATGAAATTGGAGAACCTGAGAACCAAAAAATCTCTAATTTCGAAGGAAAGACAAAAACTACAACTTCCATAGACAAATAGAGGACTCTTACCCACACACAAAAAAACTAAAAGCCAATAAAAACCAAAGCAACCAAACTCAGTTCTTAAAAGATCAGTCCAAACTCTAAAGTGGAAAAACACATTAAAATCTAGCAAGTGAAAGCTAACTAATCTGTAGGATCACACTACGACCTTCTGGTCTTGGAAAACTCGGCTTTTTCCTCCATTTTGACGGGGAGAGGAGCAGAGAACAAAAAGTCTCCATCTTTGCCTTCGCACCGACCTCTTATCTCGTAAAGACCTTCTTCTCTTTTAGAACGAGAAGATGCCTCCTTGTTTACCTCAGATTCGGTGGAGAAATCTCGGCTCTGATCATCGCTTGACGCTGTACTATTACCGTCCGAAGAATAGATATTTTCGTTGAACAGCTTCAACACATTTCTGTTCTCTGCAAAGCTTACGTTTTTCTTCTTCATCGGATTTGGCTCCTCTTCTTCTTCTTCTTCTTCGATCTCCTCGTCATCATCTTCTTCGTCGCTTACATGTTGAAATCCTTCGAGCACCACATCTTCGTCGTCGTTCCTACACATTCTAGTGTACCCGCGAATCTTCTCAACCCTCTCTTTCAATTTCGCGATAAATTCTCTCTGCTTAGAGTCCGATTCCGAATCGCTGCCCTTTTTTCTGTTCAAAATGACTCTGCAATTGGTGTCCCTGGCTTTTACTCGGAGTAAAAGTTCACGCCTTTTCACAGAAAGGTCTTCGACGAACTCGAGAAACCCAACCAAATCTCTGCTTATACACCTTTTACCGTCTCTGACCATAGAGTCATCTCCCTAAATTAACACAAATATCAATGATGAAAAGAAAAGGAGAATATTTGCAAATATCTTATGGCTTTTTTATTTATTTATTTATGAAAAAGTACCTGAATAGAGTCGAGCTTCACAAGCAAATCTACAGCTTTTCGAGCTATACCGTACAAATCGGCGTTCCTTTCGTCCGAAATCGACGATTTGAGGGATGCGAAACTGGATTTCACGACCGCGAGTTCTCTAAGCTGACCTAGGGTTCGAGACCTCCGGACCAGAAACGCTCTGAAATGCGTCTGAATCGCCCGAGCCGCGACTTCCCGCAGAGATCTCCGGCGACGATTATACGCTTCCCGAGGCTGGCTCGGACGAGGAGAATGGCCGAGCGAGGCCTCTAGGGTTTCGATTCGCGAGACGAGGGATGAGATCAGAAGATTCGTCGACCGTTGATCCTCTTTTCGCTGCTGTTGGATGTGGAGTCGGTCGTTAGGGATTCGAAGCGCGTCAAATTGGCGAGTTTGGGCGTAGAGTTTGTGAGCGGCGAGGGATTCGAGAAGCGGATCTACGATCGGCAATGGCGGTGGGTGACAGTGAAGAAGGGGTTGTTGGTAAACTGAGTCAAAGATGAAGGAACAGCCATGGGCAAGAGATGAGGTACAACAGTTCGTAGGACTGTTGTGGTGATGGTGATGACCCGCCATTGGAGGTGAAAAGGAAAAAGCTTGAGCAGAGACAGAGAGAGCTTTTTCTTCTCCCGAGTTTATAAATGATTGATTGCTTGTTTTCAAAAGTCCTTTAGAGCTTAACTTTGTTCCCGCTTAAGGAAATAAATTTCATTTAACTCCACATTTTAATATATTTTTATAAATATTATTCACATAATTTTTGTAATTTTAAATATTTTAATAATCAACATTTTTTTCATCGAATTTATTTATTATTGTCAAATACCCGACCGATCAAGGACAAGCTCATCGACATTTTTTTTTTCGTTTTCTATATTTTCTCCATGAAAATCTCTTTCGACTAACGATATTTTCGTGTTTTTGAATCATTGACTATTTATCGGCATTCGACCGTTCAATTTTTGTTTAAAACGACTAAAATATATATATAAAAAAGAAGATATAATTGTTATAAAAGAAATTATATAAGAGATCTAACCATGAAAATTGTATGTGCATTGTGTTTATAAAACATAAAATGAAATTTATCTTTGCTATTTAACATGTTCTTTTGCTATTGCATGTACATGTCCATCTTTATAAAAAAAGAAAATTATATTTTAATACAATATGTATAATACATGTTTGATCACTAGAGTCACGATTAACTTTATCTACCGATCAGTAGTTGATCTCCAATTCTTGTTAGTACCATTATTAATATTGATTGGATGAAGACTTAATTGTGCATTAAAGAGTAAAATCTGTTCAGTTAGTTGATTCAGTTTCTAACTTTCTGTGATTGTAATGTCAGAGAGAAATACGAAGAGACTGTCTACAGAAGAGAAAATAGGAATTGAGCAAATGAGAGAGGCATTGTTTTCTCTAAGTCAAGATTGTCGGAAGTTTCATTGTAAACTGAGGTGGATTGACGAAAAATGTAAAAATTGGTCTAAACTACATATGTGACTTTCTTGAGCTAGAGGGTGTTCGCGGGAATTAGGCTTATCGACGTCAAACTTCGTCAACAAATTATTGTTTTGTCAGATTTCTTGACTTACAAGTTTGAATGATTGAACTTAATTTTGGATGTTTAACTTTTTACAGTTGTTTATCTCAAACGATTAAATTACTGATATTGATATCGGTGGGTATTCTATAAAAAAAATTCATATGACTATCAAATATCAGACGAATTATCAAAAATATACTGAATATCGACGAGTATACCGACAAATATCATATAACATATATATTTATAAACCCCAAAACATACATTTATTCATATCTAAATTTCTAAATTCAAAATCAAAATTAACAATTGCATATTTTTACAATCACAATCTTATATCCAAATTCAATATCAAAATTCACAATTTCATAATCATAATCTTAATCATAATCTTATATTCTAAATTCAAATTCAATATTAAAATTCACAATTCTATATTTCATAATCGTAATCTTATATTCTAGATTCAAATTCGGTCAAAATTAACAATTATTATATATTTCAAAATCACGACCTTATATTATAAATTCAATATCAAAATTCACAATTTCATAATCACTTTCACAATTCTATATTATAAATTCAAAATCAAAAATTACAATTCTATAATCCATAATCAAATTCATAGCTTTATACTATAAATTCAAAATCCATTATCAATTAATAATCTTATATACAAAATCAAAAGTCACAATTTCACAACCCATCAAATTTTAATCCACAATACATTATCAAATTCATAACTTTATATTATAAATTCAAAATCAATTATCAATTAAAAATCGTATAATCAAAGTAAAAGATCACAATTTCATAATTCTTAATTAAATTCTAATCCACAATACATAATCAAATTCACAACTTTATATTATAAATTCAAAATCAATTATCAATTAAGAATCTTATATTCAAAATCAAAAATCACAATTCCACAATTAAATTATAATTCATGATCAAAATTACCAACAATGTTTTAAGTTTATAACCACTATCGCCAATAAGTAAAAAATGCAATTCAATGATCGGTAAAATGAAAAAATGGCGACAATTTGAATTTTATAACTACTCAAATTAGTTCGATAAATAACGGTAAATTGACAATATTTTGAACCGGTATTATAAAACTTTTTTTTACCAAGAAGTTGATTTTTACGGTAATTTGGCGGTATTGTAACCTCGTACAGTCGCATTTTCCCATCATTTTGCGTGAACAAAACATAAAATGCTGCAAAACTTTCTGCCATACAGACATTACACTACAATACAATCTTCAAGTAACAATTAAAAAGGTCAAACGTATAAGAGGAAAGATAAACACTTTATGAGTTCAGTTTTCTAATTGTAGTCGCTAAACGGAGATCCCGGAAACGATGCAAAGCCTCGAATCTGCTCCGCCGCTAATGATCCCATCGTTCTTCCACCAGTCAACACATAGTACCTGAATTATAAAGCGTATGAGCAAAAATCAGTCCCCATGAAATCAGAGGAAATTATGAGAATGAACATAAACAGTTATGTATTTTTTTTTCTTCTTTTTACCTTGTCTTCGTGCGATTCAATGATCGATAGGGGCCACTGCAGCAGAAACGAATATCAGCAAAAATTGTTAATAAAATAATTAGCAAATAGGGTCTTTAGCCAACACAAACATAAAGAATTTGAAAAAGCCATTGTAAATATGTTAAAAATAGTCATCGTGCTTACATGGAAATTATTTACACGAAATTATGGACCAAATTGTCCTTTCCGATTTGAGTAATTTTAAGGGTTATTCGGGCTAAATTGGTCCAAATAATCTTGTAAACAGATTGACATGGCTATTTACTTACTACACATTTACAAAAATCATTACTACTAGATTATATGGCTAGCAACTAAAATAACCCTAAAATAATTATAATCAGCAGAAAAAAATAAAATAAAAACAATTTAACAACACATTACCGCAGTTCTCAGATCCCATAGCATTGCTTTTCCATCGTAGGACCCGGAGACCAAATGGTGCAATGATCTCTTGTTCCACTTGCAGTCCGAAATCCATGACGTGTGAGAAGAAAATTGGTACACCGGCGCAGAAGTTCCTGGAGGAAAATAAATAGTAATTTTACTTTTTCACGCAATTTTAAGAGTGCTTATTATCTGTGCATGTTTTTTAGATATAGTCAGAATCTTTTGAGACTACTAACCTGGTTTACGAGGATCCCATATCCTAAGAACCGCATCTGAACCACCAGCAGCAATCAATGTAGAGCCTTCGCCCCCAATATCGAGGCAATTCAGGGCTTTCCCACAGTACTGTCAATGGAAGAAAACATAATTTTGTCACAACCCCTAAAATTCGACTGAAACTAAAAAACTACAAGATAGAAGAGTGGACTCAGACTTACAATGTTCAACAAATCTTTGCCTGTTTCAACGTCCCATCTTCTAACTGAATGGTCCAATGACGCAGAGTAAATTGTGTCGCTCTGTGCCCAATTAACGGCTGACACGCTTTGTGTGTGACCGATCAGTGTAGAAACAGCCTCAGCCTATAATCGATATACAAATTGTTTTATTGGTCATAGCACAGTTTAGAAGGGAGATCAGACTAAGGACTTGACTTCATAGTGGGAAAAAAGACGTCAGAAGAGCTGATACAATACCTCAAACTGAGATTCCTGAGATTGGTCATTTCCCTTTTTCTTCTTTACTGATACTTGATCCCCTTCAGCATTTGTTTCATTTGTGTCCCACAAATTAATTTTGTAGTCCCAACCACCTGAGCAAACCTAATTAAGATGTAAATGTGGACAAGGGAAGGAGGTGAACACTTTGAATGTCTACTTCGAAGATAAATCAAGACAATACATAGACACACTTATAACAAGGAATTAGTTTTATACCATCTTCCCAGAAGTATGAGCAGAGACGCTCTGTACAGATGCTTTATGTCCCCGCAAGATTTTGAATGGCCTTATCTTCAAAGGACCTTTTCCAGGCTTGTCTGCTCTGAACTTTATCAAATGAAAAAAGAAAAACATAAGAGCGGCTAACAAATCAAGCATCGCCGTTAATAAAAAAAAACGATTACATATTTTCAGATACCTTCCACAGCCTCACAGACTGATCTTTTGAAGCTGTTGCAACAGTTACATTGTCTTCGCCTACACACAGAGAGCTTAACTTATTAATAAGCTCAAGTTATCAACAGGTACTTACTCGAGAGCTTGAATGTACTTTTTCAGTTGCAGAAAAATGAGTAATTTTTCCCCTAGGAATCTACATGAAGAATTTGACAGAAAACGATTTCATACACTCAGCACTCAGTATGTAAGACTAATGCTAAGTAAACATGTGCTTCACAAATCCAAGATTAAGCGGGCTAAAATAAATCCAAAACCGGGGAGTAGAAAACATGGATCTGGGGATTTCATAGTGTTTTGAGCGAAATTTATATTTCTGAAAATATTAACAAGAAATTGCTTTCATACAAAAGGTTTTCCTCGTAAACACCTCTGAAATTACGAGTTTGATTAAATGTCCATTTCTTAACCTACCTTCTGAGTTAAGTACACGAACAGAAGAAATTGCTCCGCTGTGTCCTTCTAGTATGTGAGTACATGTACCAGCAGCTTTCCAAACCCTGTATGAAAGTACTAATTAATCAAGTTCATTACCATTATTAAAATGTTTATAAAGTATATTTAAAATGATTGTGCAGTTGGGCTATGATCTTGCATTTACCTTGCAAGACCATCATAGCATCCAGTCAAAATGAACCTGCCACACATCAAAAAAAAGTTATGGGTTTTCAAGTATGCTAAGTACGGGATAAAAAATGTTGAACAGGAACGTAAATAGTATAAATACGTGGAAGTTAGAAACTAAAGTATGAGACTATGTGTTATGACTTCAATATCGTTTGGTCAAATCTCCAGGTAATTCTCGAGACACGTGAATCCCCAACATTCTTTTACAGATTCACTAAATGATCCAATTTCATTCTAATGTAATACCCTACTAGTTAGTCTACTACAATTCATGATAATATCATATAAAACCCCCCCAGCAGCTCAAAGGATTTTAGTTCATGGAGATTCGAACCTGGGATTATGTACCTATGCACACATCCTAGCATTCATGATACTTACAGAAAATAGTTATAATAAAAAACTTTCTTACCGA
Organism: Urtica urens; assembly: GCA_958296335.1. Classification (NCBI taxonomy): domain Eukaryota; kingdom Viridiplantae; phylum Streptophyta; class Magnoliopsida; order Rosales; family Urticaceae; genus Urtica; species Urtica urens. The sequence continues at coordinate 11,100,456 of OY282525.1, forward strand.
GAACAAGAACCATCAACTGCACTAACCCAATCTTCATGTAAACAAGGCTCTTCTTCTTTTCGAGGAACAACTGCTTTTATGTATTCAATTTCCAGTGTTTTTTCCTAAACGAATCCAGGAGACAAAGTTATTTCTCTGTCAAGTTTGAGATGTACAGAAATATAAGCATAGATTGCATTTACATTAGCTGTTCGCGATTCTTTGGAAAGTAGGTTAAATGGAGCGGAAACTAAATTTGAAGGGTAGAATCAAGTACCGCAGTTATGCCTTTAGCAAGAAGAAACTGCTCAAGCGACATGCGAACAAGTTCTCCATCGATCAGAAAATCAAAAGGTTGGGGCTCCAAATCAAGATTTCCTGGGCAGAAAAACAATCCATGTGTCGATCAAAATCTCGGAAATGTTACCTGATAATGGAGAAATGGAAGTCTTCATCGTAAGCTGAGTTTATAAATGTTACCAGATTGGAGGAGATTGTTGACGACGCTGGAAAGGCCTAACCGAGTGAGGTTGGAAGGAATGGCGATGGAAGTCGGAGGAGCTTTAAGAGGAGGATCGAGCTTCGTGACGAACCGGGCTTGGATTCGCCGCGTCGTCAAGTCAGAATCTCCGTCGACGTCCATGGCGATGAAGCGACGAGAGAGATAGAGAAATAGAGATTTGGGAATTAGGGTTTAGCAGTAGAAGAATAGCAGGAGAGGGTTTAAGGGTAAAGATGATGTAAGAGCGTCGACCACGCGCGGGAATATGCGCGACTGATTGGGCTGAGCCCGAATCGTCCAATTATTAGCTTTGCGTTTTGGTAACAAAGCAAACAGAAATTTCATGTTGTAGACTTAAAACAATAAAAATATTCAGATTAGATTTATCTTGTTAAAAATATCTAAAACTGAACTTTAGACTCAAAATCGGACAAAAATATCATTCAACTCATATATAGGGTTTATGTCTCCATATTAATCTCATTTTGAACTTCCAATTCACTAAATACCTCTCCAATCCGTTGGAATCACTAAAGAGCATCGTCATAATGGGTATGTTACTTCACTCCTTTTATTTAAATCATTTGTGTAGTCGTTTTTGGTGGTAGAATCGTTTTCGGGTCAAAAAAGAAAAAGTTTGTCAAAAAATCTGGGATAAAGTTTACGATAGGCTGCATGAATTCCATCGTACTCCATCGTCCTTCATCGTATTCTATCGTCCTTCATCGTCCACCATATGATGCGTTACGATGGTGGACGATGGAGGACGATAGAGTACGATGGAGGACGATGGAGTACGATGGAGGACGATGGACTTTCAAAAATTTGATTTTTTTACTAGTGAAAGTGATTTTTGGACAGCTTTAGATGGTTTTATGATAACATTTGATGTTTTTGTTAGATGTTTGACTAGTTTTAGACAAGTTTGTTTAGTTTTTATTATAAATTTGTTAAGGTTTTGATAAGTTTGAATAGTTTTTTGACAACTTTGAATAGTTGCTGACAATTATGGGTGATGTTTTTCAGTTTTCGTTAGTGTTGGTGGAAAGTGGGTGAGATTGAGCGACATATGGGATTTTAATAAAGCTCGTACGTATACGGTGGAGGCTACAAATGAAACGACATATCATGAGTTGGTCGATATGATTTACGATATTTCCAAGATCGATAGGATGACGTATGACTTGAAAGTTGAAGTCCCGTATACTTTAGGTGTCGTTGTGTTGGCGCCTGCAATCTTGGAAACCGATGATGATGTCGCATATTATATGAAACATGACTATTGGAGTAAATTTCCTATTTGCGTGAGCTTGGAACCGAAATGAATCATGTCACCGATTGTTAACAATGTGGATCCAAAGCGAAAAGGAAAACAAGTGTTGAAGGTTCATCACATTGAGAGCATAAGAAGACAATATCATCCTCTCGCAATTGAAGTCTCACAAAGTAATCCGAAACCAAACGATGAACAATTTGCATACGACGATGATGAAACGTATAGACGTGATAGAGATCTGTTTGACGTCGATTTTGAAGATTTTGAAGATGTTGAAGAAAACGAAGATCACGGCGACAATGATGATATTGAAGACGCTGAAGAATTCGAAGAGTTTGCAAATGATGAAGAGTATGCTGAGTTTGTTGAGAACTTTGAAGTTCCTTCGGGCGATTACCATCCCGAAGTTAATCCTTGTAAAGGATCTTTGGGAACTTATACTTGGAAAGATCCTGAATTCACGCAAGAACAAGTAGTTAAAGAGATAGAATATCGTGAAAAACCAAGTCAGTCATCTACATGTAATATATCTTAACTGTTTACGTGGTTAAAGATTCTAATTTGTTTGTGTCGTGAACTTAATCGTTTATCGTTTAATGTAATAGGTAGCTCAGAAGACTTGTACCTTGGAAAACAGTTTGAGAACAAATCGGAAATGAAGATACACGTGCACTTGTTCGCCATGAGAAATAATTTCGAATTTCGAGTTAAATCATCTTCGACAAAAAGGTGGTACGTTCTTTGCAAATATGAGACTTGTACGTGGAAACTCCGGAGCGTCGTACAGTGGTCAGGAATGTGGGAGATTGTGACTTTCGAAAAAGCTCACTCTTGCTCGCGCGTAATCCGACCCGAAGGTCAACGAGGACCTGCCCCTTGGGTTATTGGACACGTGTTTAAAGACAAATATTTGATCAACTCAATGGCCGATTATTCAGCGCACAACGTTAGGGAAGAAGTGAAGACAAGATGGGGTTTGAACATATTTTATTTGAAGGCGTGGAGGTCAAAGGAAGTAGCTACTGGACTCGTTCGTGGTACACCTGAACAGTCGTATCAGAAATTACCTTCGTGGTTGTACATGTTAAAGCAAAAAACCCCAGGCACGATTACTGATTTTGTGAGAGACGGTGACAAATTCAAGTATGCTTTTTTTTCCATTGGAGCGTGTCTTAAAGGATTTAAGTATTGTCGACCGGTCATACCTTTGGATGGATCATTTTTGAAGACTAAATACGGGGGACAATTGCTTGTCGCTATTGCATTGGATGCAAATTCACATTTGTATCCAATCGCTTTTGGCGTTGTCGACAGTGAGTGTCATGAATCATGGACGTGGTTTTTGTTGAAGTTGAAAGAAGTTATTGGTGACGACGTACCTGATTTGGCATTCATATCCGATCGACATGTTAGTATAAGTCATGGTGTCGAAGTTGCTTTTCCAGGAAGACCGCATGGTTACTGCTACCATCATATGCAGCTCAACGTCCAACACAAGTTTAAGGCAGATCACTGTCGCGGTGAATTGTATGAAGCGGCTTATTGTTTCAATAAGACTTCCTTCGAAGCTCATTTCAGGCAACTGAGGCAAAAAGATGTCGAGATGGCAAAATATCTTGAAGATATCGGGTTCGATCGATGGGCAGACCGTTCTTTCCTCGAAAAAGGTGAAATTTATTTACTTTTAATAGAATATTCATTACCTTAAGTGTTAATTGTTATGTTTTACAGCTATGATATTATGATGAGTAACAACGCCAAAAGTTTTAACGCTAAAACAAGGCATGCAAGGTCTTTTTCGATAACAACGCTCCTTGAGTACATAAGATTCATGCTACATAATTGGTTCTTCAAATGAGAGGACATTGCGAACAAGTTAAACACGGAACTTACACCGAGGTGGCAAGCTGACTTTGAGAATATGAACAACAAAGCAAAATTTGTGCACGTGTATGGACTTGGTTTGTACGAATGTCACGTTAAAGATGGCGGTGGTGAATACGACGTAGACTTGCAAGCAAATACTTGCACTTGTGGAATTCCTCAACTCTTAGGTATCCCTTGCGAACATTTTATTGCATCAGCCCAACATCGTTCGGTGGACGTTTACTCTTTGTGTAGTCATTTTTATGTGAAGAAAACGTGGATCGAAATGTATAAAGACGCCATCTATCCAGTTGGGAATGAAGAACAATGGGACGTTCCAGACGAAATTAAGAACATGAAAGTATTGGTTCCAGTAGAGAAGAAACAGGCCGGTCGTCCAAGAAAAAGTAAGCAAGGAAGGCGAAGGGTAGACCGATATCCATCTCAAGGTGAAAAAATTGTTGTAAAGCGAAAATGCGGGAAATGTGGTGGCCTAGGTCACAATAGAATGACGTGCACGTGGCGAGAATAGAGTGTGACAAGTTTAATTAGAAGCTTTTGACACTTTCAATGTTATTTTTGTTTGTTATGTTTATGTGTTGTTAACGATATTTGAGCAAGTTTAATTCGATGTTTTTATTTTTTTGACAAGTTCAACTAGTGGTTTTTTGACAAGTTCAACTAGTGGTTTTTTGACAAGTTCAATATAAATAAACAAAGAGAAATGTTATTATACTAAGAAACTGTAATAAATAACAAAATGTTAGTACATTCATCACATAAGTCGACCCAAAAATAAGTCAACGGCCCATTTATGCCGGAATATCTTCATGTTCTCCGTTATGAGTGTTTCGAATGGAGCTCCAACTAGAATATGCTCGATATATTTGATGGCAAAAATTCCACAATCACCGCTGCAATACATAGATGAAAAACGTGTCAACATATAACGTATTTCACTACAATTAATTTTTAACATTTACCTTAGACGACATTGAGGAACATCGGGTTAATGAGCCAAGTGAACTCATGAAGCACCGGTCAGTCGGATGGGAGAGGTTGATACATCTTCAGGTGGTTGTCGAACATGCCGCTCAACATCATCACCCGTGGCAACGCGAGACTCCAGTCCTATACAAATTGTTAAGTTAAGAAATTTCTACTAGAATTTAACATATCGTTGTTTTAAGATAGGATTTATACCTTCATGAAAGTCGTAAAGTATGTCTCATGCTGCTCCCCTTCCGCAAGGTTCTTCTGACAGTCAAGAACCGTAATCTTCCACTCCGTCAAGTCTACTTGGAATGTGAACCAGTGCACATTCCTGAAGTTGACGACAAAGAGAATCTCCTTCGCCTCTCTCCATGGTTTGATCCTTTTGTCTCTGAATCCCGTCATCGGCACAAAGACAGACCTCTGATCCCACTCAACAATCTCGGGCTCCGTCCCCAATTCTTTCGCCTTCTCGAAGTTCAACCGTTCTTACTTATACCTCCCGAACACGTTTTGAACCCATACGTTGTCCATAATGCAGACATCTTGGCGATAACCACTGAGATTACGTTGTCGGTTCATGAGCATATGAACGATCGCGTCGACATGCTGCAATAACAAAACAAATAATGAATATATAGATAATTTGAACGTTAATAAATAAAATAATTATACCTCATCAGTCATCCACGCCCCTGCGTCAGTGATCGAGGAGAAGAACTTCGGTGATGCGGTACACGTCGGTAGTCGAACATTATCCTTGTAGCGACCAAGATACTTCCCTGTCTTAACCCACATCATAACCTCAGCGTATTCCTTTTGAGTAGGCTCCTTCAGCGGATTGAAAGAAGACGATGCTCGAGTGTACTTATGCTTTGTGGGATCGGTGAAGTCATCCCACCTCTTCGACCGCTGGGGAGGTGGGTGAGTTGGAGACGTGGGTGGGTCGCCCCTCTTGCGCTTCGCCTTCTCCTTTGCAGGACCTTTCCTTTTCTCTTCTTTACGCTTCGCCTTCTCCTCTGTAGGAGTCTCATCCTCTACAGTAGAAGGAGCCTTCTCCTGTGCCGGAGCCTTCTCCTCTGCAGGAGCCTTCTCATCTGCAGGAGCCTTCTCTTATGCAGAAGTCTTCATATACCTTTTGAATAGGCCGACTTGCTTATCCGGGATCTCCGGTGATGGACTCTGATGTTGGCAGAGATGCCCACAAGAAAATTGTTTATTTACATATTGATGTAATATATAAATTTTTATAAAGTCCTTATTGTAATTTGCTGATGAAATTAATAAAAGTTGAAACGTTTATTCATTCCTTTTTTAGTTTGATTGAAGATTTATGATATTCAATAGTCTTATAGTACTTAATCAAACCTAACAATGTATGAAGAGACAAATGTAGATTTGCGTGAACAGACTCTTCATGGTTTGACTAAAACAATATATTCGCAATCTAAAGATCAACGGACTATTGATCCCAGTATGATTGTTGGAAGAATCTAGGATGTCTGGTTATGAGGCATAGAGAGTTAGGAACTCTATAGTTCTTCCAGTGTATCTTTCGAAGATACTGAATTGACCAGTGCACCTTTAGAGACAATAGAAGAACAAACCATTTAACATCTTCTATCTCAAGGTCACTATGTATGAATCGCATCATGCTTACCTAAATCCTGAAATGAGACATGTCATTTCATAGCATTAATACTCTCATTTGAGAAAGTCAAATTCTAGGTCCATTGCGTGATCTAGACAAGGCTTATTGGTGAGATATTAAGTTATGAAGATGTCATGAACCAACTTTGTGAAGTTCTCATAGATATGGAATTCATGTACAAGATTGCTGAGATGCAATATATATCACCCCATGCTTTATTACTTGGATTGTGAATAAATGAACTACGCAGTGTCCAAATTTAAGTAGCGGCTTTATTTGGATGAAACAATATGACTTGTTATCTCCTCGTCAATACATTGTTTCTAACTTATTCACAAGTAACAAAGGAGTTGAGGAAATAACAACTAGAAGGGTAAAATGGTAATTTTATAAATCCTAACTGGTTGATGATATTCACGAAGGGTAAACATAGATAACATTCAATCCACTCGATATAATTAAGTTGAATTTTGAGTAGAAATTAAATTCATTTGAACCGAGAGATTCTCAGTGTCAACTCTTTAGTGGAGTCAGTTCACATTAAGCTAATACTCGGAAAAAAGTTTGTGAATTTTTGAGTCCGACTATAGAAGCTCAAGCTTTGTTCATTTGGATCCATAAGGTCACTATTACAGGTCATTAGAGTAGGATTGTCAAACTAGAAGTTAAGTCAAAATAAGTTCAAGTGTTGAACTAGAGTTTTTCTCGGAAAATGTATAAAGGGTATTTATGTCCACATGGACATAAAATGATGTTAATGTCAAAATAAGATTTTGAATATTTTCATATGATGAAAATATAAATTATTTCCTAAAGCCGAAAAGTCTTTTAAGGCATTATGAAATTAATTTCGTTATTTGTGCAATTATAATTCTACAATGGGTATTTTAAGAATTGTCTTAAAAGAAATAAGGAAGCATTTAGAAGCTCCCCCCTAGGTAGAATCTCGGCCAAACAAGCATCAAGAGGAGAGTTCTATTTCCATTTTCTTATAAGGATAATTACCCAAAAGAAAAAGGGAAATGAATTTCCTTGAAAAGGAAACAAATGTGCTAAGTGAGGAAACAAATTTCCTCACTAATGCCTTGTGTATGGCCGGTCATCCTAAGAAAGAAAGGGGAATGAAAAATCAAATATTGTGTCTTGAATACATTATTCTTTCATGAATGAATAATTGACCTTTATATATTTTTCATTCTCCTATAAATAGAGCCTCACATAGAGATGTGAAGTTTAAGCTTTTGCCTCGTTCTCTCTTGCTCTTGATCCAAGAATTGTTCTTGGTTCATATTGTTTAATTGTGCCCACACACAAATCCTTCTAAACCTCTATAGACTCTTGTAATAGAAACTTTAGGTTTCTCAAGTTCTCGTTTAGGTTTGAAGGAATCAAGGTAGAAGAGAAGATCTACATTTCCCAAGACGCTTCAAGATCAAGCTACAAGAAAGGTTAGTATTCAAGTAGATTAAATAATGTTTTTTAATTTATAACATGTATATGCACTTTGTTTAGGTTAGTAAAAATTGTTTTACTAGTATAAGAAATTTTTATATTCCGCCATTAATGTGTTAATGATTAATTTTTCTTAACCCTAGACCTATTCCAACATTCGATTGCTCACAAGCGTAAACGGCGAAAGAGGCCTACTTGAAGGTGCTGGAGGGGGAGGATATTGAGCAGCCGCAGCCTTGGCATTTTGCTGCTTCTGCATATCCGGTCCACGGGCTTGCGTGGTAGGAATAGGTCCACCAGGCATCCCAGTAACGTCTCGGAATACGTGGTTCAGACGCTCCCATTGATGAATCTGCAAAAACCGTTAGTTACGCATATGAAGTAAACTAATAAACGAAATAAACGACCTTATTACCTGATCATGGCGTATACGCTCAATTCAATCTTGAACGCGCTTAGATCGCCTGTTAAGTGCGTTCACGCCGCGCCCTATGGTGGCGATGTTCTGGAGGATGAACCCGATTCCTTGGCGAAGGTCTGCTCATATGGCAACCGTGATGACAATAGGTTCATCTTCGGGACGACCTGCAGGACGAGGCGGAGATTGAGGAGGAGGCGGGGTAGCTTGGCGACAAGGAAGAGCTTGAGATTCTTTTGTCGGACGAGCTTCCCGAGGAGTATCAGAGATGTGATCCTCGTCATCGTCCTCGTCAACGTTGTGGCCGAGTACGTCTCTTTCTTCTGCGGCAGAACTGACGATGTTAATTTCTTCGTCGATGTTCTTCGGCTCTGCCGCATCCTCTCCTTCGATGTCTATCTTCAAGGGTCTGTAAGAAACCCTTTTCCCCCGGCCGTGGTCGCAACATTTGAAGGACGCCTAACTGCAAACATAATAACAATGTTAATATTTAATCGTAAAAGAACATTATTAAATAACGATAAAATTTACCGATTTGTTTTCAGGATCTTCTCAACGTCCTTGCTAAGAACGACGATGGTTCCTGACAACAAATGCATTCTCGGCATTCGATTTCCAACTTCGTTTATGAAGGTGTGCCCAATCTCCGGGATAGCCTCAAATGCCCAATACTGAAAGGCATGAAGATTACCAGTCAGCGTGTATTTCGCCTTTTTTTGGACGACGTCGGGCTTCTTCTTCAGCTTATTGTCGAGGCTCTCCCGGTGGCGCTTCAAATCCACTGAGAGGGATAGAAACGTCTCCCCCCAGCTCATGTTCCCCCATGGCAGGCTGTAGAAGAAGGGGAGATCTTCGACCCACTGGAAGATCGGTTGCCACTTCAGAGGTATGGTTTTGTTTCCCGGTTGTCCAAAAAAATAACCGAGAACAAAGACACACAAACCGAGTTTGTAGACGTCATCCGGAGCTTTGCACACCGTCCAATTGTTGACGAGTATGTTGAATTTGATATTGGCTGACTCATTCAGATACTCGTCAATGAGTCTGCGGGAAGAGCGTGCGTCGTTCTCCTCTGTAGTCGGACCGTCTTTGTAGTCTAGGCCCAAGATTAGGGCATACTCGAGGCGTCCAAACCTCACTCTTTTTCCTCCTAAACCGAATTGGATCTCTCCGGCTTTGGTTGACTCAACTTTCCTCTCCAACAGAGAATGGACGAGGACGGGAGCGAAGTTCAAGTCGGAGGTGATGAAGAATTGCTCGAACACCGTCCCTCGGAGTTGCTTGATCAAATTCATCTCTTCGAAGCGCTGCTTCACATCTTTTAGCACCCGGGATCCACCATACGTGATTCTCCCCGGGAATGTGTCTTCGACAAGGAATTTCAAGTGACCTTACACAAAAAAAACATCAAAAAATCGATTTTTTCGTAAAAAAAATTCAAAACAATCGCAATTTATCGTCCACTATCGACCCCTACCGTCCTCCATCGTTCGCATCGTAACTCATCGTACACTATCGTCCGGGTCTCGTTTGAAGCCTATCGTACACCATCGTCCAATCCATCGTATTCTATCATAACCTATCATACTTTATCGTATTCCATCGTCCGGACGATGGCATTCAAAGTGTTCTTCGTTTTCGGAAAACCTTAAATCTCTAAACTAGCTCAAATCTTCCCAAATCAAGCCGTTTTAACATACTTTATAGTCGAAAACACTATCTAAACTACATGCAATAGATTTAAGTAAGAAAAAACAAGAAATCTTACCTTTTTTTTGAGATTTTCTCTTTTGGGAGGTTTCTTGAGATTTCGGGTCCTCGCCACCACCGGTTAGGAAGTTATCCGAGCTTGACAACATTGTAGGATGTTGATAACTTCGGTATGATTGTTTAGGGACGTTGAGTTGGATTGTTTCAAAAAAAATTTAGATTGTGAAGAGCCGGCCGAGAGAAAGAAGAGAAGAGGAAGAGGAAAGAGAGGGAAGAGAGAGAAAAGAGAGAATATGAAGTTAGAGGTATTTTTGTCCGATTTTGACCCAAAAGTTTATTTTGAGATATTATTAACAAGAGGGGTCTAATGTGGATATCTTTAACACTTTTAAGCCTATAAAATGAAATTTCTCTTTGGAAAAGTGTTTTTAAAAATTGTTTTTTAAAAAATATTATTTTTTTCAAATGTTTGGTAAATTGTCTTTAATTTAATTTGTTTTTTTTAAAGAAAAATCTGATTACTTTAACTTATTTGGTATAAAAGCGTTCAGGAAAAGCAAAATCTTAAAGGATGACGACTTCTATTTTAAATGGGGTCATGAGAGCTTGGTGTTTGTTAAGGTTGTGACATCTATGACATTGTTTTTTTAAGACAAAACTTTAAATTTGAATCATGCATATTTGGTTCTTTCTTTTGGGAAAAACTTTATATATGTAAATCAAATTGTAGAGCAGAATTATTATTTAAAGTTTATTGATAATGGAATTCGAATTTTATTTTTCAATTCATTTGTCACTGATACTTGTATAAAGAATAGTTTATATTATCTTTATCTTACGTAACCTTTGTTGTTAGACACTAAAATAGATAACAATCTATTTAGGGAACCAAAGAGGAACAAACTTAACGACTCATTTGATCTAATAAAATCAACACATCTTTGGCACTTATGATTAAGTGGCTTGTGAGAGACGGTCCACTCAAAGCGCTCACTACCTACTTGTGAATCATGTTGAAGGAAAAATGGTCAAGCAACCTTTCTCTAATAAAGGTCGAAGAGTCATTGAGTTGCTGGAACTAGTACATTATGATATATGTGGTCCGCTCAAAATTAAGGCACGGGAAGGATACGAATACTTCGTTACCTTTACCGAGTATTACTCAAAATATGGATTTGTCTATTTGATTAAACACAAATCTAAGGCCTTTAACGTATTTAAGGTTTTTCGGGCTTTAGTGGAAAAGGAAACTGGCAAACAAATCAAAACCCTTCGATCCGATCAAGGTGGTGAGTACTTGTCTGAAGAGTTCGATGATTTTTTTAAAGAAGAAGGTATCGTTTCTCAGCTTACAACACCTGACACACCTCAACAACACGGAGTGTCAGAGAGAAGGAATCAAACTCTGATGGAGATGGTTAGATCAATAATGAGTTATTCATCACTCCTTAATTCCTTTTGGAATATGCTCTCGAAATTGCCGCATATATTCTGAACCAAGTTCCGTTTAAAACGGTCCCTAGTTCTCCTTATGAACGATGGACTGGCGTAAAGTTAGTTTAAGCCACATCAAAATTTTGGGTTACCCCTGCACATGTGTTAAGGTAAAAGACTAACAAGTTGGTTAATCGGTCAGAATTATGTGTGTTCGATGTAATATAAATCTCTTATAAGTCCTTATTGTAATTTGCTGATTAAATTAATAAAAGTTGAAACGTCCACTCATTCCTTTATCGTTTGATTGAAGATTTATGATATTCAATAGTCTTATAGTACTTAATCAAATCAAACAACATATGAAGAGACGAGTGTAGATTTGCGTGAACAAACTCTTCATGGTTTTCTTAAAACGAAATATTCACAATCTAAAAATCAACGGACTATTGATCCTAGTATGATTGTTGGAAGAATCTATGATGTCTGGTTACGAGGCATAGAGAGTTAAGAACTCTATAGTTATTCCAGTGTATTATCTGAAGATACTGAATTGACCAGTGCACCGTTAGAGACAATGTACGAACAAACTATATAACCTATTCTGTCTAAGGGTCACTATGTATGAATTGGATATTGCTTACCTTAATTCTGAAATGAGACATGTCATTTCATAATTTCAATATATTCATTTGAGAAAGGTACACTCTAGATCCAAGTTTGTGAATTAGATGTTGGGTTTTGAAATTGACATGAGTATACTTCGTGAAGTTCTCATAGATATGGAATTCATGTACAAGACTGCTGAAATACAATGTATATCACCTCATGCTTTATTACTTAGATTGTGAATAAATGTACTGACCAATGTCCAAATAGAATAAAGGATTCTTTTGGATGAAATGTTATGACTTGTTAGCTTCTCGTCAATACATCGTTTCTAACTTATTCACAAGTATTAAAAGAGTTGAGGAAATAACAACTAGAAGGGTAAAATGGTAATTTTATAAATCTCATCTAATTGATGATATTTATTCGATAATATTCAGTGGATCCGTTCATCACAAATAAGTAGTTTTTATAGTAGAAAATATATTCATTTGAACCGAGAGATTTTCAGTATCAACTCTTTACTGGAGTCAGTTGACATTAAACTAGATTTGGAAAAGTTTGTGAACTTTGAGTTCAAGAGTCCTATAACTCAAGAGTCCCAGTTAAACCTTTGGTCATTTGGGTCCATGAGGTTACAATCACAAGTCATTAGAGTAGAGTTTGTTAAACTAGAAGATAAGTCAAAATAAGTTTAATTGTTGAACTATACGTATTTGCCGGAAATGGTATTAAGGGTATTTTCGTCCTTAAGGATAATTGATGTAAAAATTTCAAAATAAGATTTTGAATGTTATAATAAGATTTTGCATTTTTTCACAAATTTATTTAAATTCACACGGCTGAAAATTGGTTTTCAAGCTTTGTAAATTAAATTTTATGACATGTTATTATATGGGCAATAATGTGAAGGTTTTTTTTTTTTTTTTTTGTGATCAAATTAGAAAGTAAATATGTGTGTGTAGACATCCATATGGCCGGCCATATTACATCAAGGGAGATAGATAAATATCTCTTTGGTGCATTATTGCATATTGGCAATTGCCCAAAAAAAGAGGAAATGAATTTGTTTGAGAAAGAAACAAATGTGCTAAGTGAGGAAACAAATTTCCCTCACTTATGACATAGGATGGCCGACCATATGGAAGAAAAAGGGAGGAGAAAATTAAATATTGTGTAATGAATACACAATAGGAAAAGGTTATTACCTTTTTTTGTATTTATTCTCCTATAAATAGAGCCTCACATAGATATGTGAAAATAAATTTTTTGGTCTTACTCTCTCTCTTCTAGTTGACCATATCCCCCCCCCCTCTCTCTCTCTCTCTCTCTCTCTCTCTCTCTCTCTCTCTCTCTCTCTCTTTCTCAAATACTCTTTTATTTTGGCACCTAGATCCTCACTTGATCTAGAGTATTAGCTTATGATCCGAGACTTGTTCTTGGTTCGTATTGGTTAATAGTGCACACTCACTAAACTCTTCAAACACTCGGGGAATCTAGTGGTAGAAACTTTCGTGGTTGCTCGAGAATCTAAAGGCGAAAGGAAGCGAGACAAGGAGAAGGATCTTTATCCGAGAAGGGACTCCAAGATCAAGCAACACGAAAAAGGTTCTAAGTCTTTTTCATATTTATTATATGTTTTAATTAACAACATGTTCATGCACTTTATCTAGGTAGTAAAATATTTTTACATGTTAAATCAATTTTTTATATTCCGCCATATGTGATATGATAATTAATTATTAAATCTTAAATCGATTCCAATACCATTACCCGAGTTGAACGTGAACTCTCCATCACCTATGCGCCTGATTTGCCTGAAACCACTCAAGTTACACACGATATAATGAGATGTCCCGCAATCTAAAATTCAGGGTGATTGTTTATTTGTCATGTAACACATTTGGGTGACAAAACTCATACATTTCCCCTTGAGAGTCTTGAGGTAGGTAGGACAGTTCATACACCAATGGTCGGCCTCTCAGCAATAGTGACACTTGTGCTCAGACTTGTCCACGTTCCTGTAAGGCTTCTTAGATCCCGTTCGATTGACGTTTTTAGGTCCTTTCATCACCCTCTTAGAACCAAAAGTCGAAGCCCTATGTGCACCAACATTGACTTCACCATACTTCTTCTTGTTCTTGGGGAGGAGTCCCCTGACAGTCTGCAACTCCTTCATGAGCTCAGTTATGGTATAATTGAGCTTGTTTTGGGGGAGGAGTCCCCCGACAGTCTACAACTCCTTCATGACCTCAGTTATGGTATAATTGAGCTTGATCATGAAGTAGTTCAGACGGAAGCTATCGAAAGAATCAGTCAGAGTTTCCAAGATCATGTCGATCTTGGTCTCTCCGTCAATCTCATATCCAAAAATCTCCATATCATTCAGGTGACCCATGATCAGTAGCATGTGTTCCCAAAATGAAGTTCCAGGCTTTATCTTGCAGTTCATGAAATTGCGGATAGTTTGCAGACTCGCCTGATGCCCATGACTTCCCCATGAGATTGTTGCAACACATTGATCATATATACATCTAGCAATCTTGTCGGACCTCATCCATACATCATAGGCGTCCTTGTCCTCTTTGTTTGAGTAAACACTTAGAGCATTAGGACACGGGGTTTTGAAAACGTACTTGTGCTTTTCCACCGTCAGCACGATGTCGAGGTTACGTTTTCAATCAACGTAAGTATCACCATCAAGTTTGTTTGAACTCAAAATCGTTTGCAATGGGTTAAAAGACATTTTATTGAAATTTAAATAAAATAAATAAATTTAGTATGTGCTACAAATTCGAATTACATGAATGAACAATCCTAATATGGTGAGGAAAACGATAAATAATTCATGGTATTAGAACTCAAATGATTAATTACTTTTCCTAGGGGAAACCACAATTAATCGCCTTTCATAGTCATGACACACTGCTATTTAGTTCGAACCGTCCAAAAAGTCACAACTTTTAGTTCTCACTAATTACCATAAACTTTGGTCACTTATTTTTAATGCATAACCTCTATGGAAGGATTACTTTAAACAATAAGTCTAAGTGTACAATTGACATGTGGGTCTTTATCCAAGTCACTTTAATAACGGTTCTCCTAGGGGAGACCCCGCTTCATCGCTCCTCTTTAAAGCTTAGTTCATAACAGTTTGATTAACAAAGTTCTTCCGAAGTACTCCCATTAAAGGGAGGGCCACGATGGGTAACTTTTAATTCATCACACACTAAGTTAATTAAACTCATGTTGGGGACTTTGGGTTGCTTCAACGATAAACAACTCCCACTTAATTTTTGCAAAAATCATATTTTTGTTGAAAATAGTTTACATTTTATAATTCCTATATAAAGTTTAAACTATATGCATGAACATTTAATTTTAATGTGATGTTCGCGTTCTATCCTATATGACATGTGAGGTGATTATGCTATGAGATTAAATAAAATAAAACATAAAATATTAGACTCATCTAATTGCCCATTTCTAATTACAATCTAAAAAAAATACTTAAGAAAAAGAAACTAAAATTTCATGGGTGCGCATGGAGTGAAATGAACGGAGCTTACCGCGCATATAGCTCTGGTTTAACTGGTTTAACATTATAAACGCATCTTAGATAATATAATCTGGGGAAAAATAAAGCTTTCTAAGATATATACTTCATGTCGCTTAAGGAAATAAGAAGAAAGAAATGCGGGCCACCTAAGGGTATTAGTACCATCTTTAGGGACATTATGAGCATCTTGCCTATTTATTCGAAAAAACGCTAATGAGTTTGATAATCGTTAATGCTCTATCCTTTCACTACCTGCTATGGTCTGTTTATGTTCTTCGCCTTGTTTAATTTTATATAAATGTCGTATATAATGTTATTCTCTCAATGAGTGCATTTCAAGCATTATCAATTATCAATTAATTCTCTTTTATCTCACTGTGTTCGATATGTCATTATCTCACTGTGTTCGATATGTCATTATCTCACTTCCTCTACGAGCATCTTTGATGCGTCATTCAAGATGATCGATTGGTGCCTCGTACCTACAGTACGAGTATCTACGAAACCTCTCGATATCTCACTGCGTCATTCAAATCGATACCTTAACATACAGTTTTTCAGGGTTTGTAGTTATTCATTGTTATAACTCATACTTCTTATGAACTCTTCTTATCGGCACAACTGCATGAAATGTTGTTATAATTCAATATCTCGGTTGTTATGTCTTTATGTGTCGTGAGGCCTAAGCTCCAAGGCATCAGAGCACGTTTCTTTCCTGCGTTTCATTCACTGATATATAGCATGAACTCCGGGTTCCTCTCAATTTTCTTTGTTGTTATTCATGCTCGTAAGTCTGTGTTGGTAAGTCTGGTTTCATTGTATTCTTTCTTTTTTTCTCTATAACTGCATTGGTGACTCATTTACTGAATTGACATTCCTACGTCATCTTGTATTCGGGATCATACATTATTCATGAATAACATCATTAAAGAGTTATCTCTAGAACCATATAAGACATATGACCCATAACATAGAATACAATACCTTACCTTGTCAGATTGGATTGAAAGATGAACCTATAAATAACAATATACATAATGCATTAAAGAACTAATACCAATAAATACCTACGCTTTCTTCTTATTCGTTGAAACAGAGTTATGAATAGTATCCGAAACTCTTTCACAACAAGATGTGTTATTGGAGTTATGATAAGAAATAGTTGTAGAAGAATTTGTGGGTTCAACCTTGCTATCGTTATGAAATTTATCTTTAAAATAGGGCCGGCCAAGGAACCTTGTGATGCAACATCGGATGTCCCGGGTCAGCCTCCACACGTTCTCCAACGTGCGGCCAAGCACGAGGTGCTGCTTCCTTGTTTTCTCGCCTTTGGATTACAATTTAAATAAATAAAATAGAAATTGTCCTCGCAAATTGAGGCTAACAAATTAAAAAAAATTGAAAAATAAACCGGGACGATAACCGGAAAATTCCTAGGGCCATAACAATGAGGATCCATCCATAAAACACATTCACAAGCATTCACAGTGCAATATTAAATCATACAAAAACGCCAACACCAAACTAATCACACAATTTCAAAATTTGTAAAAAAATCCTAATTTTTAATGTCTTTACTAGCTCTTATACCATTTGGTGGAAATTAACTAACGATTAATTAATAATATTATATAACATGTCATTATATGGCGGAAATATGTAATAAGATCTAATATATATTAAAACTCATTTTAACATATTAAATAAACCTAGGCATTAAAAATTACTAAAATGTCAATAAACATTTTATTCTAGACATTTAATCATCAAATTGAACACACTTCAATCTAACAACAACTTTATTCTAGACATATTATAAACAATTTCATAATATTCTAGACTTACATGTGAGATTGTAAACAATCTCGTGCGTGGCTCGCTTTTGTCGGAATGCCTCGTCGGAATGCAGGAGGCACATGCTCGCCGGACAGGAAGATTCTGCCTCGCCGCATTGCCTGCTCGTCGGACAGGATTGTGCGCATGTGAGCCTACGGGTCTGTGCACCTAACTGGAGGTGCGAGACATCATGTGCGCCTAGGTGGAGGATGACCCGGGACACGTGGAAACCAGGGTTGCTCAGGCTAAAGGCGTGTGTGGTGTGCGTGAAGAGACATGCCCACTGTGGCTCACTGGCCGGCCGGAATGCTGTCTGAACGATTTGAGGCAGGCACGAAGGCTGGCTGGCTAGTTTGCGTCTCGCCGCGTCTCTCTTGTCCTACTCGTGTTATGACCGGTCATGTGACAATGAACACTCACCCAAACACCAAAAGTTGAGTCAACGATAATTTTCTCAAATTTTGGGAGATCAAGAGAATAGGATTTTTAGATTGAACAATGATAGAAAGGGAATTACTCAAGAACAAATCAAGAAATCAAGAAACAATTAATTGATCTCTTTTCTCTCTCAAATCTCTCCGTCAAGAACAACACAAGGGGGAAAGAGGTGTTGGCCGAGAATAATGAATTAGGTTTAAGATTAGGGTTTCAAAAATCTTTTTTTATATATGAGAGAGCGGGATTTACTTATGTCAAAATCTAATATTGACCGTTAGTCAAACTTAAGCCCAATGTTCTTTTTAATGAGTTTAAAATAATTACCCAGTCCTAGTTCTCTAATTATGGTCGGCCATAAATTATTTTCAAATATTTGGCTCTATAGCCTTATAAAACGTTTCCATTTTGGATATATCCTAGGTTTCGTTAATAGATTGAAAATAACCACACAATTTCATTTACATATGTAAATAGTCCAAACTATCCTTAATTTTTTGATTTTTGTTGAAATTTTGATATTAAATTTTGGTTTCGAATTTGGATTTCAAAATTCAAATTTGGTTAATACGTGTTGACCCATATTCCCGAGATTTTGGATTAATTACTCAATCAAATTTTATTTCCACATTTGTTAAGATCCTATATTAAAAGAAACATTATATTTTTTGATATTATCTTCATAAAATCGTTTTCTCTCTCATAGCTGGCCAAAATAAAATAATAAAACAGTATATTTCTAGTTTGACGGGAAAAAAGATTTCGAGAGCTATGGGGTTGTTTGATGATGATGATTTTTCGCTTCAAGATTTTTGTACGTGTTCGTAATTAGTATGGTTTACGTCTTATTAACACTGTAGTATTATTTTGCTTGTTTCGTCCGCATTAGTTTACATCATGTTTACGTCTTATTAACATTGTAACGTTATTTTCTTTTTTCGTCAGAATCGGTTTACATCATGTTTACGTCGTATAAACACAGTAATGTTATTTGCTTGTTTCGTCAGAATCGTTTTATGTCATGTTTACGTCTTGTTAACACTGGAATGTTATTTATATATAGTAGAAAACGTTTTATTATTTATTTGTTGCATATATCGTTTTATTTTTTTTCGAAAATAAAAATCAAAAACTGAAAAATATATTTTGATGAAAATTATAATTATTTCATGCGGTTAATGGCCTTAATTTTCGGAATATTAATTGATTTTATATTTATTACGTGTTACATTTGGCGGGAAGTGTTTTTGGGGTATTTTTGGCTCTAAAATTTTGTAAACAAATTCGCCTGGGTATTTTCAACTTATTAACGTTACGTTGGGTAAAACCAAATTAGCTATAGTTTATATGGCTATGCATAAAAATTACCCAATTATTTCTACCTCCAAAATTGATTTGATTTATTTCTAAAATAATATTTAATTAATTTAGAATATCTCATTTATTTAATGACAAGTTATTAAATCTTTTCATACTTCTCAAACAAGTACGAAACGAGAAATATTTATTTTCATCTTTTATTTATTTGAATTATCAAATTAAATTATTATCAATATAATAAAATAAATATGATTCATTAAATAAATGTAACAATATATAGCTAATTATTTATTTAATTACTTGAAAAATAATTCTCTTAGTGTAAATCTCAATTTAAATATCGTCTGATAGTCTATCATTGAGATCTTATGGACCCACATGAACGAAACTTTATAATAAAGATAAGACTCAAAAGTTTACAAACTTTTTCCGGCTTTTAATTCTTAATTTTAGTCGATTCCACTAAAAGACTAATATTGAAACTCTCTAAGTTCATATGTTGGAAATTATTTAACAATTTAAACAATAATATTACATAACACATCATTTTAATAAACTAACAACCTATGCATTAAAAATCATAAACATGTCGATAGTCTATTTATTTTAAACATGTCAACAAATTGAACCAAATCATCTAATAACTTATAAACACATTCATAAATCATTAACACTTACATGTGAGGTTGTAAATAACCTCGTGCATTGCTTGCTAACGTCTGAGCGCCTCGTCAATATTCTGAAATCTGACCCGCCGGATTGGAAGACATGACCCGCCGGATTGGAATATGTCTCACTGGACATTAAAAGTGCATGCGTCGCTGTAGTTTCGTCCGGTGGAATTTGGCCGTGAAATTTTGCACGAATGTGGGAGAGACCAAGAGGAATGTGTTGGCAGAAATGCCCACAAGAAGATTGTTTATTTACATATTGATGTAATATATAAATTTTTATAAAGTCTTTATTGTAATTTGCTGATTAAATTAATAAAAGTTGAAACGTTCATTCATTCCTTTTTAGTTTGATTGAAGATTTATGATATTCAATAGTCTTATAGTCATTGATCAAACCTAACAATGTATGAAGAGACAAATGTAGATTTGCGTGAACAAACTCTTCATGGTTTGACTAAAACGATATATTCGCAATCTAAAGATCAACGGACTATTGAGCCCAGTATGATTGTTGGAAGAATCTATGATGTTTGGTTACGAGGCATAGAGAGTTAGGAACTCTATAGTTCTTCTAGTGTATCTTTCGAAGATACTGAATTGACCAGTGCACTTTTTGAGACAATAGAAGAACAAACTATTTAACATCTTCTATCTCAAGGTCACCATTTAGCTCATCGTCGATACATTGTTTCTAACTTATTCACAAGTACTAAAGGAGTTGAGGAAATAACAACTATAATGATAAAATGGTAATTTTATAAATCCCAACTAGTTGATGATATTCATGAAGGGTAAACATAGATAACATTCAATGGATCCGCTCAATATAATAAAGTTGAATTTGAGTAGAAAATAAATTCATTTGAACCGAGAGATTCTCAGTGTCAACTCTTTAGTGGAGTCAGTTGACATTAAGCTAATACTCGGAAAATGTTTGTGAACTTTTGAGTCCGAGTATAGAAGTTCAAGCTTTGTTCATTTGGATCCATAAGGTCACTATTACAGGTCATTAGAGTAGGATTGTTAATTTAGAAGCCAAGTCAAAATAAGTTCAAGTGTTGAACTAGAGTTTTTCTCGAAAAATGTGTAAAGGGTATTTTTGTCCACATGGACATACAATGATGTGAATGTCAAAATAAGATTTTGAATATTTTCATATGATCAAAATATAAATTATTTCCTAAAACCAAAAAGTCGTTTAAGGCATTATGAAATTAATTTCGTTATTTGTGCAATTATAATTCTACAATGCGTATTTTAACAATTGTCTTAAAAGACATAAGGAAGCATCTAGATGCCCCTTCCCTAACTAGAATTCGGCCAACATGCATAAAAGAGGAGAGTTTTATTTCCCTTTAATTATAAGGATAATTACCCAAAAGGAAAAGGGAAATGAATTTCCTTGAGAATGAAATAAATAAGCTAAGTGTGGAAACAAATTTCCTCCTTGCTTGAGGTGTATGGCCGGCCATCCTAAGAGAGAAAGGGGAAGGGAAAATCAAAGATTGTGTCATGAATACATTATTCTTTCATGAATGAATAATTGACCTTTATAGATTTTTCCTTCTCCTATAAATAGAGCCTCACATAGAGATGTGAAAGTTTAAACTTTTGCCTTGTTCTCTCTTTCTCTTGGCCGACCTTTCTCCCTCTCCCTCTCTAGAAAATACTTATTTTATTTTGGCACCTAAGTCCTCATTAGACTTAGGCTTAATTAGCTCTCTAGCTCATAGACTTGTTCTTGAGCTATTATATTTAATTGTGCCCACACACAAATCCTTCTAAACCTCTATAGACTCTTGTAATAGAAACCTTAGGTTTCTCAAGTTCAAGACTAAAAGTGAAGGAATCGAGCTAGAAGAGAAGATCCAACTTTCCCAAGACGCTTGAAGACATAACAAGGTTAGTATTCAAGTAGATTAAATAATGTTTTTAATTCATAACGTGTATATGCACTTTACCTAGGTTAGTAAATATTGTTTTACTAGTAAAAGAAATTTTTATATTCCGCCATTAATATGATTAATGATAAATTTTTCTTAACCCTAGACCTATTCCAACAGAATGACCCTTTAATATTTCGTGAACAGAAACGCCCTGAGTCGCCGATGGTGGCTTAGGCACGCTCGCAGTCCGGTGACCAATCCGGCGACCCAATCCGGTCAGCAGGCTGAAATGAGCCTCGCTCCGTTTTTCTCGATTTCTTTGCGTCTCGAGCGGATACATGCGTGTACAAAGTCACTCAAACACCAATAGAAGAGTCCATGGTAATTCCCTAAAGACTTGATGAGATTAAAAGGGTAGGCTCTTCAATTGAACAACAAGGGACACTCGGGATCACTCAAGAACTTTCGGGAGATCAAGAAAATATTTCTTGATCTGTCTCTCTCTAAAATTTCGACCAAAGAACTCTAGAGAAGGGGGAGACAGAGAGATGTTGGCCGAATTTTTGTGATTAAGGTTAGGGTTAGGATTTTCAAAAAAAACCCTTTAAATAGAGAGAGAGAGAGAGAGAGAGAGAGAGAGCGGGCTTTTTTTAGGTCAAACCCAATAGTCAAACTTTAAGCCATTTATTCTTTTAATTAATTTCAAAAATTAATTATCTGACCTAATTCATTAATTATGACCGAGTATAATTCTATATATATCGAAAATATTTATTTTTAATGATTTCATACTATATTTAATTATTTTGGAATATCCCATTTATTTAATGACAAATCATTATTTTCATACTATTCAAGATAGTACGAAATGAGAAAATATTTATTTTCATCATTTATTTATTTGAATCATTTAAATATGTTAATATCCATATATTAACATAATATGATTCATTAAATAAATGTAATAATAAATAATCAATTATTTATTTGATTACTTAGAAAAATATTTTCTTAGTGCAAGTCACAATTTACTCAAATGAGAAAATCAAATTGTCCTTGTTTAATAAATCTCGTCTGAGGGTCTATCATTGAGACCTAATGCACCAATATGAACGAAACTTTATAATAAAGATCAGACTCAAAAGTTCACAAACCTTTTCCGTCTTTTAACTCTTAATATTAGTCGATTCCACTAAATGACTAATATTGAAACTCTCTAAGTTCATATGCGTATAATTTCCGTTTGATGTGACAAAACAATTTTTCACACGATCCACATAGTATTTTACGATATTACCCTTCATGTGTATTAGTAACTCAGAGGAATATAAAATTACCGTTGTACCCCTGAGTTATTATTTCACTAACTCCTTTGTTATTTGTGAATGATAAAAACATAAAGTGAGATGCCTTTACATGTCACATGTTTTAATCAAAGAATGTTCTTATTCCATGAATACCCGACCGGGTTTATTCATTCACGCTCTCGTAACAAAACATAGTGTGATACTGATGCATTGTCATTGTTTCAATATGAATTTCGTATTTGTGAATCACATAACCCGACATGACAGCGTTATGACACCAATTGTTGGGTCAGATGCAACTATAATTTTAGCCATTGCCCATTGACATATCAAATGTCATAAGGTGTCACATCGATTATGCATTCACTTCAGGATTTAGGTAAGTACCATAATACCCCTCGTATGTGATCTTTAAGTTTCGAGTGTTTAAACAGTTTTATCTCTAGCTTCAGAGTATCACAGGTCTTGTTCAATATCTTCTATAAGATATCAAGAATGAAAAACAGAGTCACAACTCTCTATATCACAAAATAAGATATCATGATCCATTCAAACAATCATTACTCAGATTTGATTGCTCAATCGATCTTAAGATTGCGAACAAATGTTTAAACTAGTCACAAGAGGCTATCTTGTCAAGTCTATTCTTAGCCCCCTTTCGTTGATGACAGTTTCAGAGCGTAACATACATAAATAAACACAAACTTAAATGAAGAATGAATATTTAACTTTATATAATGTCTCAACAAAATCAAATACAAAGTATTTATAATGTCTTCAATCTCCTTTGTGGGCACCAATCCCAACATCATATGCGTTTATTTTTCATTTGATGTGAAAAAAAAATTCTCTACATGATCCACTAAGTATTTTATGATATTACCCATCGTGTGTATCATTAACTCAGTGAAATGTGAAATTGTCGTTTTACCCCTGAGTTATTATTTGACTAACTTTTTTGTTATTTGTGAATGAGAAAAACATAAAGCGAGATATCTTTACATGTCACATGTTTTATTCAAAGAATGTTATATTCGATGAATACCAAGCCCATTTTATTCATTCACACTCTCATAACAAAGCATAGTGTGATACTAGTGCTTCAGCATTGTTTCAACACGAATTCTGTATTTGTGAATCACATAATCCAACAAAACAACGTTATGACAACCACCATTAGGTAAAATGAAACTTCATTTAGTCATTGCACATTGGTAAATCTAATGTCATAAAGTGTTATAAGAATATATGTATTCACTTCAGGATTAAGGTAATTACCAAAATACCCCACGTATGGGATTTTGAAGCTTCGAGTGTAAACGGTTTTATCTCGAGTTTCAGAGTATCACTAGTCTTGTTAAATGAGTTCATTAAGACATCAAGAATAAATCGCAGATTCACAACTCTCTATATCACAAGATAAGATATCGTGATTCACTCAAACAATCAATACTCATATTCAATTGCCATATCGATCTTTAGATTGCGAACAATTATTTAAACTAGACACAAGAGGGTATCTTGTCAAGTCTGTACTTAGCACCTCTTTCGTTGATGACAGTTTCAGAGCGTAGTAAACGTACATAAACTCAAACTTAATCAAGAATGAATATTTAATTTTATTTAATGCTTCAGCAAAACGAAATACAAATGTATTTATAATGTCTAATATCTCATTCGTGGGCACCAATCCCAACATAGTACGTCATCTACATACAGGACTAGGAAGACTACTTTGTCATCCTTTCTGATCTTATAAACGCATGGCTCATTTATTGACTGATCAAAGCCGTAGCCTTTTACAGTCTTGTTGAATATAATATTCCACGATCTAGATGCTTGCTTCAGTCCATAAATGGAAGTATGCAACTTATAAACCTTGCCCTCTTGGCCTTTCTCCATGAACCCGTCTAGTTGAGTTATATATATCTGCTCGTCAAGATTTTCATTTAGAAATGCAGTCTTGACATCCATCTGCCATATTTCATAATCAAAGGCGGCAGCAACAGATAAAAGAGTACACATGGAGTTCAGCATCGTGACTGGCGAGAAGATATCCTCATAATCAATACCTTTCTTTTGTGTGAACCCCTTCGCCACAAGTACCTTAAATGTCTCAACATTTCCATCCGGTCCTCTCTTCTTCTTGTAAATTCATTTACACACAACAGGTTTAATACCTTCGAGTGGATCTACAAGCTTCTAGACCTCGTTGACATACATCGAATGCATTTCAACGTTCATGACCTCTTTGTTGGAATAGGTCTAGGTTTAAGAAAATATATCATTAAAGAGTTAATGACAGAATATAAAAACTTATTTACAAGTAAAACAGTTTTACAAACCTAGGCAAAGTGCATGAACATCTAATTACAGAAAAAATTATCTAAATATAGATTACTTGGTACTAACCTTTCTTGTAGCTTGATCTTTGAGAAGCCTTAGGAAAGATTGATCGTCTTGTCTTGCTCGTCTCATTCACACCTTGTTGTTAACTCGAGTAACCTAAAGTTTCTATTAAAAGAGTCTATATAGGGTTTGAATGTTTTGTGTGTGGACACAATTAAAAGAGATATTTAAGAGAGAGAGAGAGAGAGAGAGGGAGAGAGAGAGAGAGAGAGAGAGAGAGAGAGAGAGAGGGAGAAGTGGTCGGCCACAACAAGAAAAACAAGAGTAAGAAACTTAATTTTCACATATGAATTTGAGCCTCTATTTATAGGAGAAGGAAATACAAGAAATGGTAATTACACTTTCGTATTGTATATTCATGATATAATATTTGATTTCCTCTCCTCTTTCAGACCACTCTTGTGTATTTGTGAGGAAATATTGTTTCCTAATTTAGCACTCTTGTAATTCATTTTCTCTTTTTCTTTTTGGCAATTATCTTTATAATTCAAGGCAAAAGAATTCATCTTCTCTTTGATGATGTTGGCCAAATTCTTTACTAGGGAGGGAGCTTCTAAATACTTCCTTATTTCTTTTAAGAAAATTCTTAAAATACCCATTTAAGAATTAATATTGCACAAATAATGATATCAATTTCATAATGCCTCGAACGACTTTCGACTTTAGAAAATAATTTATATTTCCATCAAATGAAAATATTCAAAAATCTTACTTTGACATAAAAATCATTTTATCCATGTGGAAAAAAAAATACCCTTTACACATTTTTTAGGAAAATGTCTTGTTCAATACATGAACTTATTTTAACTTAGCTTCTAGTTTAACAATCCTACTCTAATGACTTGTAATAGTGACCTTATGGATCCAAATGAACAAACCTTGAGCTACTATACTTGGACTCAAAAGTTCACAACTTTTTACGCGTATTAACTTAATGTCAACTGACTCCACTAAAGAGTTGACACTGAGAATATTTCGGTTCAAATCAATTTATTTCTACTCAAATTTGACTTAATTATGTTATGTGGATCCATTGAATGCTATCTATGATTATCCTTTCGAATATCATCAACTAGATGAGATTTATAAAATTATCATTTTACCCTTCTAGTTGTTATTTCCTCAACTCTTTTGTTACTTGTGAATAAGTGAGAAACAATGTATCGACGAGGAGCTAACAAGACACATTGTCTCATTCAAATAAAGTCGTTACTTAATTTTCACATATGAATTTGAGCCTCTATTTATAGGAGAAGGAAATACAAGAAATGGTAATTACACTTTCGTATTTTGTATTCATAATATAATATTTGATTTCCTCTCCTCTTTTAGACCACTCTTGTGTATTTGTGAGGGAAATTTGTTTCCTAACTTAGCACTCTTGTAATTCATTTTCTCTTTTTCTTTTTGACAATTATCTTTATAATTCAAGGCAAAAGAATTCATCTTCTCTTTGATGTGTTGGCCAATTCTTTACTAGGGAGGGAGCTTCTAGCTACTTTCTTATTTCTTTTAAGACAATTCTTAAAATACCCTTTAAGAATTAATATTGCACAAATAATGAAATCGATTTCATAGTGCTTCAAAGGACTTTCGGCTTTAGAAAATAATTTATATTTCCATCATATGAAAATATTCAAAAATCTTATTTTGACACAAAAATCATTTTATGTCCATGTGGACAAAAATCCCCTTTACACATTTTTTAGGAAAATGTCTTATTCAATACATGAACTTATTTTGACTTAACTTCTAATTTAACAATCCTACTCTAATGACTTGTAATAGTGACTTTATGGATCCAAATGAACAAACCTTGAGCTACTATACTTGGACTCAAAAGTTCACAAATTTTTTCGAGTATTAGCTTAATGTCAACTGACTCCACTAAAGAGTTGACACTGAGAATCTCTCGGTTCAAATGAATTTATTTTCTACTCAAATTCAACTTTATTATATTGAGCGGATCCATTGAATGTTATTATTTCACTAATTTTACAAATATCACTATTTTACATATATATTACTTTATACTAACTATTTAGCTAAATCATGCTAGAATTTATGCAAACAAATGAGATATAAGACATTAAATACATTTTATATTTATTTTTACTGAAAGTTAAATAAATTTAAATATTCATTCGTATATATGATTGTGTTTATGCATGAATGTCTACGCCCTGAAACTGTCATCAATGAAAGGAATGCTAAGTATAGAGTTGACAAGATACCTTTTTATGACTAATTTAAATAATAGTTCGCAATATAAATATTGATTTGACAATCGTGTCTGAGTAATGGTTGTTTGAATAAATTAACGATATATTATCTTGTGATATAGAGAGTTACGACTCTATAATTTATTCTTGATATCTTGATAAATACATTGAATAAGACCTGTGACAATTTGAAGTTCGGGATAGAAACGTTTAATCACTTGAAACTTAAAAATCACATACGAGAGATATTTTAGTAATTACTGAATACATATTTTCTTGTAACACTTAATGAAATTTGATTAGTCAATGGGCAATGTAAAAATTATTTTCATTGACCCGACGGTTGATGTCATAATACTATTTCGTTGAATTATGTGATTCACAGATACGAAATTTATGTTGAAACAATGGTGAGACATTAGTATCACACAATGCTTTGTTATGATAGTGTGAGCGAATAAACCGGGACTAATATTCAACGAATAAAACATTTCTTGAATAAAACAGGTGACATGTTGAGACAACTCACTTTATGCTTTTTTCGTTCACAAATAACAAATAAGTTGGTGAAATAATAATTTAGTGTAAAACGATAATTTTACATTTATCTGAGTTAATGATACACAAAATGTAATATTTAGTGGATTCTGAGAAAACAGATACTTGGACAGTTCCTCTAACTTATACTAATATATTTTAGCTTAAAATTAAAAATGCTATTAATTTAGTAAAGCCGTCGGGAACCGAAATCGATATTAGCTTCCGGTGTCTGTGATTTCGTTCCCAGATTCCAAACAGAAGGACTCCGAGGAAAGATTAAGCAGAAAAGAAAATAATCATGGCAGCTTCGATTTACAGCCTTTACATCATCAACAAGTCCGGAGGATTGATTTTCCACAAGGTATCACTCGCATTACTGAAATTTTCATGGTCGTTTCGGGAGAAAAATAATAACACTCTCCGATGAATTTGATTTCATGTTTGTTTGTTCGGAAAATCTTCTCCAGGACTACGGATCGGCTGTTCGAATGGAAACAAACGACAGCTTGAGAGTGGCGAGTTTATGGCACTCGATGCACGCCATCTCTCAGCAACTCTCTCCCGTCCAGGGTTGCTCGGGGATCGAGCTTCTTCAGGCCGACACTTTTGATCTCCATTGCTTTCAACCTCTCACCGGTAAATCAACTCTCAAAGCTTTTGTTTCGATTCTTAGAAATGCTTTCGTAACGAGACCAACGGAAAAGCTAGGGATTGGAGCGAGAAATTTAGCAAAAGCCTTCGATCTTTATCTCCAAAAGTAAACGAATAAGAAATTGATTCTTAAGCTTTAGTTTCAATTCTCAGCGATGCGGTTTTAGTCCCGATTTCACAAAATTGTTACGAGACAAACTGAAATGCTAGGGTATTGACTTGAGAAATTAAGCAAGTCTATGATCTTCATTAACTATTATTCCGATTCTTCACAAATTGTACATGACAAAGTGAAAAGCTAGAGATCGGACTGAAAAATTAACCAGGCTTTAGATCTTATTGCTTCTAACCTCTCACTGGCATGATAAAAAAAATACCAACTCTTAGCAATGAGAACGAAAATCCAGGGATTTGACTGAGAAATTAGGCAAGCCTGCGATCTTCATCGTTGCGAATTACAGTACGATTTCCCATATTGTAATCAAAAGCTAGGAATTGGAGTGAGAGATGAAGCAAGTTTTGATTAATGTTATTGAAGTTGTAATTGGATGATTTTCAGGGACAAAGTTCTTTGTGGTGAGTGAGCCTGGGACACAGTACATGGAAGCTCTGTTGAAGTACATCTACGAACTGTACACGGATTTTGTTCTCAAGAATCCTTTCTACGAAATGGAAATGCCTATTCGCTGCGAGCTTTTCGACATCAATCTCACCCAAGCCGTCCAAAAGGACCGCGCTGCTTTCTTGGCTCGATGATTCTCACCTCTTCGTAGTTACAATTTGACTCCTGAGATTTCAACCCTACACAATTTTTAGATTCCTTGGTTGTTCATCATTTACATGCACTTATTGATGTGTGAAGTCTCATCTGAATTTCTGCGCGTTGCTGCAGAAGCTTGATGTATATTGATAATATTGGATTATTCAAATACTTCATTATGTTTTTGTGATGATCCATATGGAATGCTAAAGATTACAGTATATTTTTCATATCATATAATATAATAAGATTAATTTTTGTTTAGAATTTAGATTTCCTTAATGTTATACTCTATATAAGATAAGCATATAAATGAATAAATATAATAGTCAATGACTCTTACCTCTCTCGTGGTGTGTCTTTACTCTCTCTCTCCCAAAATTAACTAAATTCATTACGTGTAACAACATCAAATTGATATAACTAATTGCAACCACTATCCCATCTATACACATTCACGTCAAATACGAAGACGAACCATAATTAAAGCAAAATGAGAGATGAAAAAGAGAAAGAAAAGAAAAATTGAAGTGAGTCGAGTCCGCGTCAAAATTTTGGTTGATCGAAATTTCATGGACATTTTCGGCTCTACAAACGCCAACTAAAAACTTCTTTGAAGCTCAACCAAAAATAATAACTTATGTAGAATTTGAGAGAGAAAGTGAAGAAAGAGTGTTCCAATTTCTTGAATTGTATTTTATTTAAGTGCAAAAGAGCTATATACTCTTTTATAGTATTGAATTTGCAAAATACTCAATTTATTAACAATTTTGGTTAATACACAGTAGAAGAAATTAACGAGAATTAAAGGACAAATATACCCTTTCGATTTATTAATTTTGAAACAATAATTTCTAAATTTAACAGCCGGATTTTAAGTAGTAAAGTATTTAAACATTCTCTTTCCAATTAATTGGCCGGAATTTTAGGAAATAATGAAAAAATTAATGGTGTAATATGTTTAGGCGGGAGAAATTAATATGGGGGCATGTTATATACTAAATCAAATCTCTTAAACTCTAAGCCTTTTCAACACTAAACATCTCTTCTCTCTCCCTAAAAACGATACTACTCTCTCCTCTCTCTTTCTCTGCGACGAAAAATCTACGATTTCAATGGCACCGAAGGCAGAGAAGAAGCCACCAGAGAAGATGCTGATGGAGGAGAAGAAGACTCTGAAGACCGAGAAAGCTCCGACGGAGAAGAAGCCGAAAGCTGGAAAAAAGCTTCTGAAAGAAGGTGGTTCCGTGACGAGGGGAGAGAAGAAGGAGAATATGACAAAAAGAACTCGCTCAGGAAGCTTCGACATGTGTTGCCTTGATGTGTTTCATTGAATCTTGAGTGATCTTTATGTTAAAGATCGTTCGTATAGTTTTTATTTATTTTATTGCAATTAGATTTGTACTTTATTTTCCCCTCAAATATTGCAATTAGATCTGTAGTTTATTTTCCCCTGTAATCGTTATGAACCATGTCGTGGCATAAATTAACGAAAATTAATGAATGTTCATATTTGTTTAGATTGAAGCTTTTGTGGTGGATACTCATTCTTTTTTTTTTATGGTTCAGCGGAACGAGAATATGGATGAATACTGGTTTCAGACATGATATTTTATTTAAATGAATAATTGTGAATAGAGTGCAATAATTAACAATATACATGTTAAAAATTAAGCAAGATTAATGGTTGTTTAACCAAATTACTCAACAGAAATGAATGACAGTAAATCTATGAACCTACCGTATCAAAAATTAACGAAAATTAATATCCGTTGACCAGTAAAAAAATTGATATGGACGATACAAACAGAAAAATGACGAAATGAAGATTTTAATGGGAACAATTTTTAATCTCGCCTAAATTTAAAATTTTAATTGAAAATTGTTTCGAATTAATTACATTAATAATAAAAATTAAAAAAGAATGAAACTTCTTGTGATAATATCCATTAAAATTGTCATATTAAAGGCTATATAACAATAAAATTGAAACTGTATAACAGAATATCAGCATAGACGCGTATTAACAAAAATTAACACAAAATATTATATAAAACTGCATCATTTAGTTAGAATAATTGAATTAAAAAAATTCCTTATTCGCAAGATTATTCTCGACTGTGAGTAAATACCGAATTTATGGGTGACAATTGAGGTAAGATGAAAAAAGAGTTTTGTTTTCAAATTATATATAATCAAAAATTTTAATAATGATTTGAATTTATTTGGTTTAATAACTTCTTTAATTACAAAAAGAATTGAATAAATAATAAAAAGATTAAAACTATCAATATCCTAGATTCTAATTCGTAATGTACTACAAGTATACATTAGGATTTTAAAATTGACCGAAACTAACATGTAAACTTTCTAATTTTAACATCAACTACCAAAATTGAAGAAGCGAATTAGAAAATAAATTTCAAAATTCAAGATTATATTCGTTTGATTTGAAAATGAATTATTGATTGTATTAATTATATATAAAAAATGAAATATCAATTAAGTATATAAACAAGTGATAACGACTTCCTAAAGAAATCCATGAAATCGAGAAATATGATTTCATTTAATTTCTCGCTGTTTTTTAAAACAAAATTCACGAAAATTAACTAATATTTCATATGGACAAGTATAACCAACACTAATTTCAAATTAGAATAGTAATATTTAAACGATAATTACTATAAAATAATTGATACATTAATGAAATATTAAAATAAAATCAACAATAAATGGTTAATTGCTAAGTTGACTATTTCAAATATTAATGAATTTCGTTAACTAACTATTTCAAATCTGATAAATATAAATTAGTCATGAGAATCTTTAATTTTAGGTCAATTTTCGTTAATAATTGATATTTGGTAACCTTCGGAAAATTAATTAAAAAATAATAAAAAGGGCATATCTGGCATTGCACCGTCCATAAAAATTGCCACGTAAGTCCGAATGGTTATTTTCTAACGAATCAAAAGAATTGAGTATTATTTCAACATTTAAATAAGTTGCAACATTTAAATTGGTTATTCTGTAATTGCAACATTTAGATTGGTTTAGATAGAGTAATATTTCTACAATTATGCATTACGAAAGAGGAATTTTTATTTGTGCAAGAAGTGAAACAATCAATATTTTATTTTATATTAAGAATATAAAAATGAAAACTACACTCCATAATAAAAACGAACAACTTTCAAGACGTAATGTGACGCAAATGAGAGAATCTTGAAGATTAAAACAATGCTCGAGTTGAAGGGCTGACAAACTGCAGTGACGAGCCGACTATCTGAATTTCAACGATATAAAATATGTTGATTTTAGATTTCTGTATAAATTTAGACATTAAAATCGTGTTACAAATAACAAGTTTGATTATTTTGTATTAAAAGAGACACTTAAAAAACGGACAATCAACTAAGCGACAAACGACCCATGACCACAAATCACATGTCGGTTTCTGAACCAAATAAACAACAAAGGCGTTATTGCTTTTCGTGTCTCTCTCAACTTCTTTCAATACTGATTCCAATCAAAATAGATATTTTTTTGGGTTCGCTTTACGTGCATCAGTATTTATGTTAAATATATTAACATACAAAAAAGATTCAAATTAGGACATCACGAGAAAATGGGAAAAGAAGAGAGTAGTAGTAAGATATTTTTTTCTTTCCCAATCTCGAAGCCAAGCTCAAAAGAGCACATTCTTTTACTCTCTCCTCGAGAGTCGCATATATAAAAAGGAATCACACCTCGCGCCACTGCTTTCGCTTCTTCCTCTGTACGGCTCTCTTCAGAGTCAAACGTACCTATTCACGGTTGAAGCCATTTCTCTTCCTATGCCAAGCTCTTCCAAGTTCTCCGGATATTGATCTTCGCTAGAGAGTCTCCCGATCAGGTAAATGCTGAGCTCTGATGGAGCAATAACTGTTGCAGATTCGTTTG
Organism: Urtica urens; assembly: GCA_958296335.1. Lineage (NCBI taxonomy): Eukaryota > Viridiplantae > Streptophyta > Magnoliopsida > Rosales > Urticaceae > Urtica > Urtica urens. The sequence continues at coordinate 11,133,890 of OY282525.1, forward strand.
AGCTTTGGAATTCAGAGATGATATTCGTTTTGGTTAGTTCGATGATTAACAAGCTGTTCGAATGTGTGTTCCCAGGAAGGAAACTAGTGTTGCTTTTTTGGTTTCGGACATGGCATTTAAGCTGGCGATTCTTCCGCGTTACGCCTTGGTCACTCCAGGCGAAGGAGTTTCTGATCTATGCATTGGACGTCCTCTTGTTCGCTTCAGAGCTGCTTCGAAAAGTAAAAAGTAAGTACACATTTGTTTTCCTTTTATATTTCTTCAGTTTCCTAAATCTGTCTGAAAATTGTTTCTTCTGAGTGCTTATTTTGGAGATCGATCTATTGTTTACTGATTTTTATGGTTTAAAGACGCTAAGTGAGATTTGTGTTCTGCAGGAAGCTTTGGAGCAATGATTGGGCGGTTTCTGAGTCGAGGAGATTTGTAGCTTTTGTGTTGGTAAGTCAAAATTACGTCTGACCTGAACTTTTGAGTTTTAAAGAGGGAAATTGGATTGACTTGATTAAACACGTGTATATTTAGGGATTTTTCTGTGGATCCAAAACGAGCAAATGTAAGTAACGATTGTTTGGTTCTATAGCAGGGTGATTCGAATGATACTGTTACCGACTTGGTTGGCAATAAGGATGAACTGACAGAGGCTAGAGAAACCCTCTCTGAAACTCAAACTAGGCAAGAAGCTATCGAGAAGGAAAGAGATCTTTTGCTCGAAAAGCTGGCGCGATCGGAGGCGAAACAGAAGGAATACAGCTCTATGATAGTGCACGATAAAGAAGTGGCGATTTACGAACTTGAGGCCGCCAATTCTCTGTTTAACAAGAAGCTCATGGAGTCAGTGGAAGAGAAATTCTCTTTGGAGTCGAAGTTGGTCCTCGCTAAGCAAGATGCTGTGGAACTTGCGGTGCAAGTCGAGAAGTTAGCAGATATCGCGTTCCAACAGGCCACTTCTCACATACTAGAGGATGCCAAACTTAGGGTTTCAGCGGCCGAAACTTCCGCCGCTGAAGCAGCCTATCAGGTTGAAAAGCAGATCAAAGATGCCACGGAAGGCACTATCTCGTCCTTGATGAGCCAATCGAAAGACGCGATTCAGAAAGCTCTCGATGTGGCGGAGAAGGCGGGCGATTACGCGGCGAGAGCGGCTTCGATATTGGTCGATAGTATAAACCCGACCGACGAGATGGTCACTCTCCAGTCCGAAAACATGAAGCTGAGAAGCGTTGTGAACGATCTGGAATCTCAGCTGTTAATCGTGAGAAACGAGGTCGAGGTGTTGAAATTGGAGCTGGAGCAGAGCTGCGAGCGCGTGAAGATGTTCGAGATTCGTGCTGCGAGAGCCGAGAAGGCTGTGCTCGAGTTTCGGGATTCAAGCAAGGAAAGAACTCTCCAGCAGGAAGAGGAGATCAAGTCTCTGATGGAGAAGGTGAAGAAAGAAGCCGGGGAGAGGAAGGAGGCTGTTACGAAGGCGTTTAACGCGGAGTTACAGAGCATAAAAGTCGCCATTGAAGCTGCTAAAGAAACTGCGCATTCGAGGGATCACGTGTTTCAGAGAAGATCCGAATCGCTCCAAAGATCGCTCAAAGCCTCTGAAGAGGCATCGGAGACGTGGAGAAAAAGAGCAAGCTTGGCGGAGTCACTAGTGCTGCAGAAAAATCTGATCGGCGAAAGGGATGAAGATTCCATTTACGTCGTCAATGGTGGAAGGCTAGACCTTCTGACCGGTGATGATGCGATGAAGTGGAAACTCTTGAGCGCAGGTCCTCGTAGAGAGACACCCCCGTGGAGGGCACGGAGGATCAGAACCATCCGCCCAAAGTTTCCACCGAGGAAGACCGACGTTGCAGAGGTCTTGAACTCGAGTTTCAGAACTTTGGACTTGCCCAAAGCTGATGAGGTTTGGTCCATATCTCAAGAGAAGCTGAAGGAAGGGGATTCACTTATTGAGCATGTGATCGAGAAAGAGACGATAGAGAAGAAGCGAAAGGCTCTAGAGCGCGCTCTTCAGGAGAAATTGGAGCAGCGGAAGCAGGACACAGAACAATTAGGTAGTTCACTTTCACACTGCTCATATCAAATTTGTTGCTTCTTCTGCTTTAATCAATTAGAAATATGATACATTGACGTGTGCTGTTTTGGCATAACTATATAATGCAGAACCAGGAACTGGAACGGGCCGAGAAATTGTGGTAAGTATTGCATGTCCAAGTGTTTTTTTAGTTTAAATTCAGATAAATACTTCGTAGCTGTATAAAGTACGCGAGGCTGAAGAATAATGTTAGTCTTTCTACAATAATTATGTTCCTCTAGTCTTCTGTAGCAGATCAACATTTTTGAACCATAATGTATAGGCTCTCTAAAATCTTTTCACTCTGCTGAATCAGGCACTGTGTATTGTTTTTGTTGCTGTGGTATCTTTTCACTCTGCTGAATCAGGCACTGTGTATTGTTTTTGTTGCTGTAATAACAGTGTTCTATTATTTGGTGTATTTTTGTAGATCGACACCCTTTATTTGTTTGTTTTAAAAATAACCCTTTATTTGAAGTAATCGTCTTTTCTGATTAGCACTGTTTTCATTCATTTTTATTTTATTTTATAGGTTCAAGGTTTTAACTGGGAAAGCTGGAGAAGGCCATGGTACCTGGACTTGGCTGCTAAAGCTTCAGATTTATCTCTGTCTGGAATAACAGCAGTTTGGCTTCCTCCACCAACACAGTCTGTGGCTCCTCAAGGTCTCATCCTACGTTTTCGTTATCTTTCATCACTTGTTTCTCTTCTCCAATTGTAACTACTAACAAGTACAATGAGCACATCTACATATTTTTTCCCCCCAAGATTTGTTTAGTTCTGTTTTTCTCCTAGCTGGCTTAAATGTCTTTTCTCCTTTCTTCATAGAGCATATTTTAGGTATGAGGTTGTGCAAATTAATTTTCTCCTTTTGTCTTTTATTCCTTTAGAGTTTTCAATAATGTTTAGCATATGTTATTGTAGTGTAAAACAAGTTATTTTACCAACGGCAACGCTTTTGGGTACTCACTGTTTAGTGACTTACAGGTTATATGCCTTCTGATCTTTACAACTTGAACTCCGCATATGGCACTGAGGAAGAGCTTAAATTCTGCATTGCGGAACTTCATAAGCATAATATTCTGGTTTGTCCCAATTAATTTATAGGATATCCCTTTATGCATATCGATTGACATTGCTAGTGTTTAGTGCCTAAACCCGGGTGTATTGTCTATGTTTTCTTTGAGTGTAGGCCTTGGGAGATGTTGTTCTGAATCATAGATGTGCACAGAAGAAGGTAACTGATTTCTGACCTAAAATTATTTCTCAAGCAGCAATAAAGCATATATATGCGTGGAAAACCAAGATGAATATTTTTACACATTGGCTGTGCTAAATTAGTTTTACTGCATTTGTGATGCCTATTGACCAAATTTACAAATCACAATCTCAGAGTCCAAATGGCGTTTGGAACATTTACGGTGGAAAGCTTGCTTGGGGCCCTGAAGCCATTGTGTGTGATGACCCAAATTTCCAGGGTCGAGGAAATCCTTCAAGCGGTAGCGTTCACTGTCTATTTGTTGGATCAACCATAGTTCATGAGATCTTTTAGCTGCCGACTCTAAATTTCTAGTTTTTATTTTACTTCTATCTCTGGTTTTTCGGCATTTGAAAATTAACTCTACAATATTGTTGCATATAACGCTGAAAAATAGAGTTACTACGTAGAAAAATCCGTTTTTGTTTCTTCTACATTACTACATTGGACAATGAAAACGTTACATCTTACACAGTTGCTTGTATTTCTTGTATAGGTGACATATTCCATGCAGCTCCAAACGTTGATCATTCCCAGGAGTTTGTAAGAAAAGATATAAAAGAGTGGTTGAACTGGCTAAGAACTGATATTGGTTACGATGGGTGGCGTCTAGATTTTGTAAGGTAATTAAGAGACAGTTTACTTATGTAGGATGTATTCTCAGGAGAATATATATGTTGATTTCTTTTTTATGTTTTTTTGCAGAGGTTTCTCTGGGACGTTTGTTAAAGAATATATTGAATCCTCAAAACCTGCATTCTCGATTGGAGAGTACTGGGACAGTTTAGGTTATGAGCACGGAAGCCTGTGTTACAATCAAGGTAAAAACATAAGGGGACGGAGAATATGCTTTTACATCTACGTATTTGACTTGGGACAAACCTGTAAATAATGACGCATGGAACTTTCGCAATCTCCAGATGCTCATCGTCAAAGGATAATCAATTGGATTAATGCCACCGGCGGTACTTCATCGGCATTTGATGTCACAACCAAGGTATTCATACCTTTTACTAATTCAATTTAAAAATCCGAGGTAGTCCCATCACTTTTGCTTTTTCACTTTGATGAAATCAAAATGGGTGTATTCTTAGGAGTTGTAGTGCATGGTTATTATCACTGATATATTCTCTTTGCAAATAGCCCAGAAGCTAATACACTATTATGCGAGTGGCATGTTGGTCATGAACTAATTTTCAGAAAAATAGTGCTCAGACTATTGATTTTATAGCGTTTTAGTCCTTTCTGAAAAAACCTTATATGGAACACTAAATAAAAGCTGAATAATTTTGATACTTGGAATTATATTTTGTTTCTAATACTATACTTTAATTTATTAAGTTTGTGTATATGTTTTGAGTTATTTAGGTGTTGATTTTCATAACAAAAGGACTAGAAAAACATTAGGGACTAAGATAAAACTCGCGCATATTAGTTCGTAGATTATTTGCTCTAGTAAGTAGACCTTAATTATTTGTTTATGATTTTCCTCTTTGATGGAATGTCTACTGAGCACGTTTGAGGTTTTTGCAGGGGATACTTCATGCAGCGCTACATAATGAATATTGGAGATTGATCGACCCTCAAGGAAAGCCAACTGGAGTCATGGGTTGGTGGCCTTCTCGTGCCGTCACGTTCTTAGAAAATCACGACACTGGATCAACTCAGGTTAATCTTGACCACTGTCTGGATCTAAAGAGTACAGGGTTTTTAATTATAAGTAGTATAGAACTAAAGGATTGAGTATAGAATAGGTACAAGTTGTTAGCTTATAAATAGGAACAACAATAGAAGAAATCGGAGGCTGATCCAAAGAAGATTCCTTCTTTTTGGGAGAGAGCAGACCCAGGAGTCCGGAAACTATCTTCATATTACTTTTATTCTGTTTTCGATTTATTAAGAATGGCTGATGTTCTTCTGAAAGACCCACAAACCTGCAAGACTAGCTTCGTTAGAGAAACTTTTGAAGTATTCTCGCATCCTAATCTGATATAAGCTTTTGAACCCGGTGAAAAGGACTAATTTCTTCTTCTTATTCCTCCATTTTAGGGTCATTGGCCATTTCCACGAGATAAGCTTGCGCAAGGATACGCCTATATTTTGACTCATCCAGGGACAGTAAGTTTCTCAACCTCCCTCGATATAAAAATTTTGCCACGATTTTATTATAAGAGTTAATGTAATTACTAGCCATATAAACTACATGAATTTTGAATAGAGCCCACATTTGGTAAATTGTTAGTACATGGTCTGGCCAACATACTTACATATTTTTTTCAGACCAATTAGCCCAAAAATTTAGAACAAATTAACAAAAACAAAAAAGGCAAATCAATAAGAAAATTTTGAAATAAATATGCCACGTAATCACGTTGGCTATTTACAACAAATTAACAAAACGTTGGCTAAATTAAAATCTCGATATTTATAATCACTTGAATTTGGTTACAGCCCGTGGTGTTTTATGATCACATCTATGATTTTGGAATTCGTGACATCATCAACGAGCTAATCGCGGCACGGAAGACGGCCGGGATCCACTGCAGGAGCACCGTGAAGATATTACACGCGAACAACGAAGGTTACGTTGCCCATATCGGCGATACGCTTGTGATGAAGATGGGGCATTTTGATTGGAACCCCTCGAAGGAGAATAGTCTCGAAGGAAGCTGGCAAAAGTTTGTCGACAAAGGATCGGATTATCAGCTCTGGTTGAGGCAATAGTCTTGCCGAATTCATGTTCAAAGTGAAGGTAAGCTAAATAATTATTTTCCATTCGAGTCATTTCCTTTCATCGTTAATCAATAATTGCAAGCCTTCTGCGAGTGGGGTAGCTGGAAATATGCAGAATAATTGTTTATTAAGATATTAAAATGTTTATAGGTGGTGATTCGTGTGTTCTATAATATATCTACAACATTCACAAAGAACATGGATCACAAAAATGCATTTATAACTGTATGTGAAAGGCATTCATGATTTAATATATAAAGCTAATAGACACTATTACTGGTGAGGAGATGACACTTCAGAATTAACAGAAAATTTGTTCCGTATTTTAGTTAATTTAGGGTTATTATTTAGAGAAATTAGAAGTCCACTGCCTACAGAAAAGCTCAAAAGCGGGGCAAGGGAAGAAGTCCTTTTGATTATCAAGTTTGGCGAGAGCGAAGGTGCACAAAAACGGTTTCTTGCATGTTACTTGATTCTTAAAACATGCATGAATTGTGAGCATGTGAACAAAGCACTGCCTCCATGCCGGGGAAGAGCACAGGTCCTTATTTATGCGAGAAACGATTCTAGACCACTTGCAACAAATGGCATAACATTCGAAGGGCTGTGTCCTCGATAACTTGGGTCGAGGAGTTAACTTTTGGTAGTCGAGCCGTAACTCTTTATAACTTCACACAAAATGCGGAAAAAAAATTGAATTGGATTTTGGGGTCGTGCGCTTATCCTCCTCGGACGGTGTTGATTGAAGCTTGGTCGGCAATAAGAAGCACCATCAACGCGAGCACTAATGATCAATTATGATAGAGGGTGTCAATGAGCTACTAGTAAACTAGGGTTTCCGGGGTGTCAATTTGAGAGTCTCAAGTTACTATTTAGAAGTTACGAGCATTAGGATTTTAATTTATGCAGTTTGGATTTTAAATTACAACAAATATGGTAACTCATCGTAAACATAAAGACATTTGAATTTAATCAACGTTTTGTTAATTTATTGTAAATGTTTTATGTGATTTAGTTATTTCAATTTTTTTTATAATGTAAATTATTAAGCTACTTTTGGTCCCAAAAGAATTATACATGATTTGGACCGACAATTTAACAAACGTGATTTAGCAAATTTGAGCTTATCCAAAATTCATGTAATTTATATGATTAGTAATTATCCAAAATTCATGTAATTTATATGATTAGTAATTAACCTTTTAAATGATATATTTTTTGAATAAATTCATTAGACTCGTTATTTTGGGTCCGAGTCATTAAGCTGCATGGTCTATTTAAGAGATTATTAATTCATGAGAAAAGAAGTCAATAATCAATCACCAAACAAATAGTTTATCGGTACGATAAACTCCGTGAAAGATTGTCAAAACTTTGGGTGACATGAAACTTTGAAGAAAACAAACAAGAAATAAAAAAAATCAAATACCTATCATATTAACCTATGGTGAGGAATTTTTTTAGTTTTAATTTATTTGGGTGGGTAACTGCAATCTAAATTTAATAAAGATATGAAATTGTGGAGGTGCATTGTTCAAGATTTTTAGGTGTAATAGGCTATTACCATATTGTTGAAAAGAACTTCAAACAGGGCTTCCAGTCTCTCTACTACTATTGTTCTACAATGTCTCGGGTATAAATGAGAATTGGGTAAAACTATTATTTGGGCATTGGACAATTTTAAGAACCAATAATCTCCCTATTTTGGAAATGTTCATAATTTTCCTAAAAGACAAATATAGGAGTGGTCCAAGGAGAGAGGTTTTTTTTCAAAGGAGAGAGAGTAGTGTAAAGTCTTTTTTACCCTTTAGGCAAAAAAAAACATAAAAACCGGCTACACACCTAGGTTCCAGGTAAGGACTTTTGTAATCCCCATTTCTAGTATAGGGGCACGGTCCGATCGGCGTTACGAAGGTGGTCGGCGTCGGAGGTCGGAATTGTTTCGCGGTAGTTCTTGGGTATTGAAATCGGTGATCTGATTCGAAGGTTTAGGTAAGTTCGGAAGTTGTCGGAAGTCGGGATCTGCTGTGGTTTCGTATCGGAGATCGGCGACGCGGTGAAGGTACTGTGCTATAGTTGTCGCCGCCATGGATTAACTCTGTATTTTAAAACCGAATTAAAAAAAGTGGGTATGGGTCGAGATTAATTTCAAGTCCATTTTCATTTTCAAGTAGATCGACAGCGGCCGTCGGAGGTGGTGTCTGAGGTGGTCGTCGCTTAGCTGTCCGCCGTGTACCAGGTATGTCCTATTTTTTTTATTTTAAACTGTGCTCTGTTTTTCTATTTTTTCCGACGAAGGCTTCTTCTTGTGGCATTCGCGGGTGTCATTGATTTGATTCTGTTCAATTTATTCGGGCGGCGTGTACCTCGTTTTGTGTAGGTGAAGGTTTTCCGACCAACGTTATTGACGACGTGTATGCGTTAGCCGCGGGTTTCAATTTTTTCCGACGAAAAACATAACAGCAAGAATTTTCATCTCTGTAATTAAGATACGAAAGATTTGCAACTTTTGAGATCTGGGTGGTGTACGTAAGTAAATAATACAACTGCTATGAAATTCGTAGTTATGAAAGGCGATATTTTCACGTACGTCAAGCACAGCGGCGAATGGCTTCGGGATGATTATTACGAGGCCGGTGGTTCGTTCGCAGCCCTTATACCACCGAGCACCACATTTGAAGGTTTACAGAAACTATTGTTCACGTGCTCGGGGGGAAAATTACATGAGAACACCCATAAGGTATTGAGCGTTAAGTACGAGACAGAGGGATTGGTAAAACCTGTGACAATTGACTCAGATATTAGTTTGGCTTGTTATTTGCATATTCGTAAAGAAAAGAATGACACATCTAAAATGTCCCTGGTGTTGGAAGTTGAGTCATTGAATATGTCGTCTACGCATGTCGATTCTAATACAAACCCGATAGAAATTAAGCGTGAACCGAGAACTCCTCCAGCCCATGGCGAACATAGCGCTTCTCATGGGGCCGGAGAACATAGCAGCCGGACGACGGGTATTGCATGTACCACTTGTTAAAAAACGTTCGTAATAAATTCAAGGGGTTGACGAAAGAAGCGTCATGGAAATTTGCCAGCGCTGCGAAGGTCTACACACCCGCCGAGTGGGAGAAGTTTATGTCTATGCTCGACGATGAGGATCCTGGTATCCGAACGCATCTCTCCGACGAGGTAGGTAACGATAAATGGGCTCACGCGTACTGTAACGGGAAAAGGTACTCCATTATGACTTTGAATAATGCAGAGTCATTGAACTCAGTACTCGTAAGAACTCGGGAGTTTCCTATTTCGAAAATATTCGATTTCTTGAGGGAGAGCATGAAGAAATGATTTTATGAACGAAGAGAGAAAGCTTCTAAAACCAATACTATATTGGCAGTCTCACCAAACGCACGACTTCTGGACTACATTTTCGACGCAGGTGCTATGCAGGTATACTGAAACAATAACTGTATTTATGTTTAGTTACTTGTAGTTCCAATTAGTAACAGTCTAAACTGAGTTTAGTTACATACAATCCAAAATAGTTACATGCAGAACTCGGTTTAGTTACGTATAATTCCAGTTAGTTACATTATAAACTGAGTTTAGTTACATACAATCCAAAATAGTTACAGTCGGAACTGCGTTTAGTTACGTATAGTTCCAATTAGTTACATTCTAAACTGAGTTTAGTTACATACAATCCAAAATAGTTACATGCAGAACTCGGTTTAGTTACGTATAGTTCCAGTTAGTTACATTATAAACTGAGTTTAGTTACATACAATCCAAAATAGTTACAGTTAGAACTGCGTTTAGTTACATACAATCCAAAATAGTTACATGCAGAACTCGGTTTAGTTACGTATATTCTGAAGTAGTTACCTACGAACCTGAATTAGTTACATACAATCCAAAATAGTTACATTTAGAACTGGGTTTAGTTACGTATATTCTGAAGTAGTTACCTACGAACCTGAATTAGTTACGTACAATCCAAAATAGTTACATTTAGAACTGGGTTTAGTTACGTGTATTCTGAAGTAGTTACCTACGAACCTGAATTTAGTTACCTACAATCCAAAATAGTTACAATCGATATTGTTGTTAGTTACCTTTATTTCAAATTAGTTACTTTCAGATCTGTTGTTTACATTAGTAATCTATTTTGAGTAGGTGCGACCGGCTTCTGTCTGCGAGTTTGAAGTAGTTGACAGTACTGGACATTCATGGGCTGTGAATTTATCAACAAAGACATGCACGTGTCGTGTATTTCAAACTTACAACTTCATATGCTCCCACGCAATTGCATGTTGCCGTTTCCGAAATTATGGTGTTGAGTCATATTGTTCTGCTTATTACACTACTGAGTATTGGAAGTCTTGTTATACAGGAGTTATTCATCCATATGGAGATGCGCAATTTTGGAGTATTCCCGACGAAATAAAGAATATAATTGTAAAACCACCTAAGATGATGAGAGGACCGCCTGGCAGACCGAAGAAGAGAAGATTCCTGTCGCAAGGGGAGGAGTATAGTGGAAGTGGTCGAAAGTGTTCTCGTTGTAAACGTGGAGGACACAATAGAGTAACTTGTAAGATGCCAATTTAGTTTCAAAATGTTGGATTATGGTGGGATTGTGTGTTTAATAATTTTAAATCGAAGTTTAGTAACACATTATTCAATTTTAGTAACAAATTATTCAATTTTAGTTACGCATTATTCAATTTTAATTACGCAGTTTTAAATTTTAGTTACACATTATTCCATATTAGTTACACACTATTGCACTTTAGGTACACAGAGTTCCCCTTTACTTACACACTATTCCAGTGTAGGTACCATGAATTCCACTTTAGTTATACATTATTCCATTTAGTTACACACTACGCAATTTTAGTTACGTAAACGTACATTGTAGTTCTCGTAGTCATATTCACTTTATGGAGTTAAAAGAGGTAACGATTGAAGTTACAATTTACTACATTATCATTTAATGACATTAAATACAGCAGGAAGTAGTTGGCCAACCACATTAATGATATTAAAACTACATTAATGACATTAAAATTCGTGGTTCACCAACCACATTAATGATATTAAAACTACCGCCATTAATGTTGTTGTTGGTGCAACCACCTTATTGCTTCATTCTAAGATTCCGACCACCTTATTTCTTCATATCTTCCGGTAATGGAGGCGCCATTTCAAACAGGTGACCCTCATTCTTCAAAAATTCGACGTAGTTATCTCCAAATATTTCTTCCAACACAGATGGAGCTACCAATATTGGACTACGGTCTTGGCGTCCCGCATTATTCTCGACTTACTCGTTGATTTCTTCTTCATTGTGGTCGGCGGCGAACTTCTTCAAAAAGTTATCGGTGGTTGACGAAGACGACTCATCAAGAATAATATGAATTGGCTTTTTCGGATTTGTAGTACGTGGGTTGGTTGAGGGTGTTTGCTTGTCTCCCATTGTTTGATGTTTGGTTTTGGTTTGTTTTAGAGGGACTATGGAGTTCTTATATAGGGCTTGAATAATAAAGAATTACACATACGTACGTATAAAACTGATTTAGTACACGCTTGTACATTTCACTTTAACATAATATTATGAAATATTCCACTTTAGTTACGAAGAGTTCCCCTTTAGTTACACACTATTAACCTTTAGTTACACAGAATTCCACTTTAGTTACACGGAATTAACCTTTAGTTACACAGAATTTCCCTTTAGTTACACAAAATTAACCTTTAGTTACACGGAATTAACCTTTAGTTACACAGAATTCCCCTTTAGTTACACAGAATTCCACTTTAGTTACACAAAATTTTCCTTTAGTTACCCACTATTAACCTTTAGTTACACAGAATTCCACTTTAGTTACCCACTATTCCACTTTAGTTATGAAATATTCCACTTTAGTGACCCACTATTCCACTTTAGTTACACATAATTCCCCTTTAGTTACACGGAATTAACCTTTAGTTACACACTATTAACATTTAGTTACACAGAATTAACCTTTAGTCACACAAAATTCCCCTTTAGTTACACAATATTCCCCTTTAGTTACACAGAATTCCACTTTAGTTACACATAATTCCCCTTTAGTTACACAAAATTCCCCTTTAGTTACACAGAATTCCCCTTTATTTACCCACTATTAACCTTTAGTTACACATAATTCCACTTTAGTTACCCACTATTCCACTTTAGTTATGAAATATTCCACTTTAGTGACCCACTATTCCACTTTAGTTATGAAATATTCCACTTTAGTGACCCACTATTCCACTTTAGTTACTCACAATTCCCCTTTAGTTACACGAAATTAACCTTTAGTTACACACTATTAACCTTTAGTTACACATAATTAACCTTTAGTCACACAGAATTCCCCTTTAGTTACACAGTATTCCACTTTACATACATTTAAGTTAAGTTACACACACGTGTAATTGGTCCCAAAAATAGTTACAACATCTCTCTCTGCCTCACATAATACATATATAAACCAGTTTACGGCAGTTCGTTCCAAAAATACAAAAACTCCAACTTCTATGTCATATACCTAAACTGTAACAGCTTCAGTCCTCATTATCTGAGTAAGGGCATGCATTCGTGCTCTTGATTACCCCATGTTTGAATAGTTCGACACACAGTTTTTTACGGTACAGTGGCATGTCGGAAGCTTTTAACAACCTCAGAGGCTCGGAGTGCGCTAGAAATTCGACTGCTTTGATTGTAAATATTCCGCAGTCCCCCCCTGTGAAATAATATATTAGATAACATATGGTATATATGGCTCATTCGTGTAGGAGTTATTACCCGTTCGTCTGACGCGGCATATATGGCTCATACGTGATTGAGTAAGGAGTAGGAGACACATATGTATTTCCATTGACTTCCCACACTCGTTTGAACAGGATTGCCGGTATCAAGTCAGCCATCTTTACGATCTCGTTATACGTCTGGTCCGGCGAATACAAGGAATCGTAGACGTTGATGTGATTTTCTAGTATGTATACCCTAGCAAGTACCCAATGATTACCCGTCACATGGACATGTACGTATATGTAGTCTGCCCTGACCCATGGCATTTCGGCTCGATTTTTCGGTCTCTCAGCCAAGATGGCCTCGACCAATGAACTACGTCGGAACCTGTCGTACTCTGTTTTGTTCTTCCTCCACTCGGCGTGGGTCTTGTTAATGAGCTGACAAAAATGAGAGTCGACTGTCGTGTACATATTTCCGGTGGTAGGTTGCAACTTTCGGAGGTAGTAGAACGCCACATTAATATGCTGGTTATAACATGTAGGTAGTAATTAGACACGTAAAAAAACATAAGTATATGAACGTTACAAATCAATTCACGTTACGTAACTAATGGTAACTAAACGTTAACTCTAAAAAGTTGAGTAACTAAAAGTATCTGAACGTAACAAATCTAAAAGCGTTATGCAACTAATGTGGACTGCATGTAACTAAAACTGCATGCGCACGTACGTAAACGTATCTAAACGTAACTAACTCGATAAACTTAAGTAACTAAAAGTATCTGAACGTAACAATTAAAAAAACGCTATGTAACTAATGATAACTGCATGTAACTAAAACTACCAGCGCACGTAACTAAACGTAACTAACTCTAAAAATTTGAGTAACTAAAAGTATCTGAACGTAACAAATAAAAAACACGCTATGTAACTAATGTGGAGTGCATGCTCACGTAACTAAACATAACTAAAACTTGAGTAACTAAAATTATCTGAAGGTAACAAATCTAAAAACGTTAGGTAACTAATGTGGACTGCAAGTAACTAAAACTGCATGCGCACGTACGTAAACGTATCTAAACGTAACTAACTCGATAAACTTAAGTAACTAAAAGTATCTGAATGTAACAATTAAAAAAACGCTATGTAACTAATGATAACTGCATGTAACTAAAACTGCCAACGCACGTAACTAAACGTAACTAACTCTAAAAATTTGAGTAACTAAAAGTATCTGAATGTAACAAATAAAAAAAAACGCTATGTAACTAATGTGGACTGCATGCTCACGTAACTAAACATAACTAACTCTAAAAACTTGAGTAACTAAAATTATCTGAACGTAACAAATCTAAACACGTTATGTAACTAATGTGGACTGCAGGTAACTACATATTAATACGCATGTAACTGAATGTAACAAAAAGTTTCATTTAGAACTGAAAAAAAAAGAAAAACTTTAAAATACATGGTATCCAATTTTGAGATAAAAACAACTTCGACTTACAACATCCAAACATCCAATACTCTAACAACTTACTGTTAAGGTGGGATTTCGTCAAATCCCTCTCAACATAAACACATGTCGTTTCGGCTCTCAAAACGACAAAATGGTTAGAAGCAAGCGGGGCCCGCAGCTGGCGACGGTGATACGAGAGGAAAGATTCGCCTCCGTGAGGAGGGTTTGGCCCTGAGCGAGGAAGATAGATCTTTCGCGAGGAAGATCCTTCGCGAAGAGTCTTTTCTGCGAGGAGATCCCCTCGATGGATCTCTCCTCTTTCCCTCCTCGAGGGAGTATTGCCTCAGAGAGGTGCCGTCGTTGTGAAAATGGCGGGAAAGTGGAAGCGTGCCCGAGAAGACTTGGCGTCAGAGAGTCAGTCGAAAGAGCGACAATCATGGGATTTAGTAGGTAAAGATCAGGAAGAAATTACGAAACCAGTCAGAGGGAGGCCGGGCCGAAAGAGGAAACCCTAATGGAGGGACAAACCCGAGAAAACCAGATAGACCAAAGGAGGGGAATATAAATACGAATGTAAAAAACCACATAGGGGAGATCGAATCGAAACCCTAGAGAGAGAGAGATTAGCCATTACTGTTCATCATCGTTTGTATTTCTTTGACAAGCTTCCAAGCTAATAAACGAGAAAGACCGAGCTCGCATATAAATAAACTCAAGGATATTAACACATTAATTTGACCTTCACATATTAGTTGTCATCGTTAATCCTTGTGACTGAAAGAGTTCCGGTGAAAACCGACCTCTACAGTTTGGCGCCCACCGTGGGGCACAGTCTTTTTCTATCTCACAGCCAGGAAGCTCGCAAAGACCGAAGACATGGCGAACAACGATAGCAGCGCAGGAGGGAGTCAAGAGGAGATGGCGGAGGCAGGAGTGCTCCGACAGAACCTGGCCGAAGCCTTGGCAACGGCAGAAGAGGCCAACAGGAGGGCCGAGGAGCAAGCCGAGCTGAACAGGGAACTCGCGGCCCGCCTGGACCAGTTCATGACCAACAGAGGGATGGGAGGATGGACGACGCCCGGAGCCCCGGTCCACAGAAACCTTTTTCAGACCACCGTGCTCACACCATCTATAGCAGAGGAAGAAGACCCGGCGGCGGCCATAAATGCCCGTCCCACCTTGACTCCCCTCATGGCGGAAGAAGTAAGGAAGATGGTGAATGAACTATCTTCGGGGATCGAGTCCAGGATGGGACAAGTCGCGTCCCAAGTGCACCAGGCGACGAGTTCGGCACCAGAGATCGACCAGATGGTCAGGGAGGCGAGAGCCACTCCTTTCTCGTCCAAGATCCGCGGCGTGGAGCTGGGAGAACTCCCAAAGGTCAAGATCACGCCGTACAAAGGAACCTCAGACCCAAACACCCACGTGAAGTCGTTCCGAATCGTGACGGAGCGAATCACTGGGGAGACGAAGAAGGTAGAGGCCATCCTCTGCCGCCTGTTCGTTGAGAGCCTGCAAGGACCGGCTAGCGATTGGTTCGCCAAGCTACCCTCGGAATCCATCGACGACTCCGACGACCTCGTCGCAGCTTTCCTACGCCACTACTCGATGTACGTGCAGAGCGACGCAACGATAACCACGTTGTGGAACCTCGCCCAGGAAAAAGGGGAGACGCTCCGCCACTACATCGAAAGGTTCAAGGCTATCATGGTCAGAATATCAAACCTTGATGGTTTGATCGCGATCCAGGCTTTGAAGAACGGCCTGTTCTACACCTCCCCTTTCCGACCGGAGTTGGCAAAGATGCGCCCCTTAACAATCGAGGACGCCCTCCACCGGGCCTCGATTTTTATGGAAATCGAGGAGGAGGAAGCAGCGCTGAGGAAGATCCATGAGGGAGGCGGAAGAGGGAAGCACCCCGAGAGGAGAGAACATCGAGACGAAGCTGAGGCCTGGGCGACGACAGCGCGTAGGGATGGCTGGGGAGTGCTCGGAGAGCGAAGGGGTCGCGAGGCCCCAAGAAAAGGGGTCTATCAAGTAGAAGAAAAAAGAGGCCCTGTGGAGGAGGCCCAACCGCGAGGAGACTTCTCGGGCGAGCCGAGAGGAGGCCAGCGAGGAGGTTTCGTGTCAGCTCGAGGAGGATTCTCTGGCGGGCGAGGGGGCCACGTCGAAGGAGGAAGAGGACCCTCGAGAGGGCGAGGAGGTTTCGAGAGGTAGCCCTGGCCGAAAGACGCGAGCAAGTTCTGCGAATTCCACAACATGAGCGGCCACGCCACCGAGGAGTGCGCCATGTTGAATCGCGAGCTCCAGAGGAGGTATGCGCAAGGAGAGCTGCGAGACTTGGCCCCGAGCCACCGCGATCCGTGGAGGAATGATAATCGAACGTGGCGAAGGCCACAAGGTGCTCAGGCGCGAGGCACCGAAAGCGCTCCGGAAGGAGCGAGGAGGGACCCGACCGCGGGAAGACAGGTGGTGGATCGGGTCGCAGAAGATAGACCGGCGACGAGAGCCAGGATTGAGGTGATCATGGGCGGGTCGCGATTGTGCGGCGATTCCGTAAACAGCATCAAGGCTTTCCAGCGTCGGGGGAAAGAGCACAACCGTGGGGATCCAATGGCGACCGGCTCCCAGGCGAAGATTGAGTTCGTCGAGATCGGAGAATGTGCAGAGATGCACGATGACGCCCTAGTCCTCGTGCTCGAGATCGGCAACGCCGACGTGTGCCGGGTCCTCATCGATAACGGGAGCGCCGTCGACGTCATTTTCTACGAATGCCTCGAAAAGATAAAAATCAAGGGCTTAGAGATTGGGGGACGGCGGCGGAAGGTCTCGGGATTCAATGGGGACGTAGCTATCTCCCTGGGCACGGTCCACCTCCCGGTCCGTGGGAAAGGGGTGCAGAGGATGGTGGAGTTCATGGTCCTGGACGTACCTTCGCACTTCAACGTGATCATGGTGAGACCTTGGATCCACTCGATGAGGGCCGTACCCTCCACCTACCACCAGTGCATCAAGTTTCCCGGAGAAGCCGGGACGATAGAAGAGATACGGGGCGACAGGGACGCTTACCGTGTCTGGTACATGATGCACCACCGACAGGTGCATGGAGAGAAGACACCGGCAGAAGTAAGCGAGGAGGAGGCTGCCGATTTATAGCAGCTAGCCTCTCCCCTCCCGAGCAAGGCGAGCGAAGAACCGGGGAACGGCTCGCAGGGACACGAGAGGAGAAATCCAGCGAGCCCGCTCCTCGAGTCGTCGGCGGCGGAGACGCTTGAGGAGCGAGCGGCTGATAGAGGGCGACCAGGACCGCAGGTCGAAGCGGTCGAGCAAGTCTGCATCGACGAGTCCGACCCGACTAGGACGACCAGCATAGGGGCGGAGCTCGACCCCGAAGTCAGGGTCAGGTTGATAGCCTTTTTGAAGGAGAATCGGAAGAGCTTCTCATGGACCCACGAAGACATGCCGGGGGTGGACCTGTCTGTAATCGCCCACCGTCTCAACACCGACCGGGGCCACCGTCCCGTCATCCAGAAGAGGAGGAAGATGGCACCAGACAGGAATAGGGTAATCAACGAGGAGGTTGACAAACTACTCTCTATGGGCACCATCAGGGAGGTGAAATACCCCGAGTGGTTGGCTAATACGGTCGTCGTCAAGAAGAAGAATGGGAAGTGGCGGGTCTGTGTGGACTTCACCGACCTCAACAAGGCCTGCCCGAAGGATAGCTTCCCCATGCCGCACATCGACCGCCTCGTCGAGGCCACTCAAGGATACGAGCTCCTCAGCTTCATGGATGCATATTCGAGGTACTATCAAATAAGGATGCATCCAGACGACGAGGAGAAGACCGCCTTCATCAGGAAGCGGGGAATCTATTGCTACAAGGTGATGCCGTTCGGTTTGAAGAACGCCGGCGCGACCTACCAAAGACTGGTGACCAAGATGTTCCACGAGCAGATTGGAAGGAGCATGGAGGTGTATATCGATGACATGGTCGTCAAGACGATGAAGGCGGAGAGGCACATCGAACACTTGGCGGAGTGCTTCGAGATCTTGAACCGACATCAGATGAGGCTGAATCCCTCCAAGTGCACCTTCGGCATCTCCTCCGGGAAATTCCTGGGTCACATGGTTACCCGGCGAGGAATCGAGGCGGACCCCGAGCAGAACGAGGCGATCAAGAGTATGCCATCTCCACGCAATCGGCGAGAAGTACAGAGGCTGACAGGGAGAATCGCCGCCCTGGGCCGCTTCATCTCGAGGAAGGCCGACAGAACACTCGTCTTCTACGAGCTGTTGAAGAAGAACAAGAAGTTCGAGTGGACCGACAAATGCGAGGAAGCTTTCCAGTCTCTGAAGGCGTATCTCTCGATGCCCCCGGTGATGACGAAACCAAACCCGGGAGAGACCCTATACTTATACGTCGCCGTGTCGGACCAAGCAATCAGCCAGGTACTCGTGCGAGAAGAGGAGGGGGGCAGAAGCCGGTTGCCTACATCAGTCGGAAGCTCCTCGATGCGGAGACAAGGTACCCGCTAGTGGAAAAGCTAGCCCTGGCAGTCTACGACGCCCCAGAGAGACTAAGGTTCCACTTCCAAGGGCATCCCATCGTCATTATGACCGACAGACCGTTACGCGTCATCATCCATAGTCCAAACCAGTCGGGGCGGATCACAAAATGGTCGATTAAGCTCGGAGCATATGACATCGAGTACAGACTCCGAATGAGTCTCAAGTCTCAAGTCCTCGCAGATTTCCTGATCAAACTCCCGAGGGAACCCCTCGACCTGAGCGATGAGGATGGTACCTGGAAGCTACATGTGGACGAATCTGCCACTGCGCAAGGAGCAGGCCCTGGAGTCAGACTCACCTCGCCCATGGGAGAGGTCATCGAGAAGGCATGCCGCCTAGCCTACCGGGCTACGAACAACGAGGCCGAGTATGAGGCCCGCCTCATAGGCTTGAATTCCGCCCTCGCGATCGGCGTAAAGAACGTCAGCGTCTTTTCAGACTCCCAACTAGTCGTTAAACAAGTCAGCGGTGAGTATGAGAGAAGCGACCAAAGGATGGAAGCTTACGCGGCACTCGTGGATTTGCTCTCCAAGAAGTTCGACTACTTCAGCCTGACACAGGTGACGCGAGGAGACAACACCCACGCCGATGCGTTAGCGGGATTGGGCTCGACGACGGGAGTAGGCGAGCTCCGATCCATTACGGTGGAAACAGTCGAGAGGCCAAGTATAAGAAGGGAAGAAGGCCCGGCGAAGAAGAAGTCCCGAGGCAGAGGCGAGGAGCAAGGAAAGTCTCCCGAAAAGCTCAGCATCCACGAGCTCGTGGACGAGGAGCTGGAAGATGACGAGCGATGAGTGGTGGAGGACGACGACGAGGAGGACTGGCAGACGCCCATCAAGAAATATATCCAGGAGGGAATCGTGCCAGATGATCGCCAGGAGGCGAGGAAGATCAAGGCCAAGAGTGCGAGATACGCCATCATCAGACAGAAGCTCTACTTGAAAAGCTTCACCGGACCCTACCTAAGGTGCCTCGGCAAGAAAGAGGCCGACTACGTGATGGGAGAAATCCACATCGGAGAGTGCGGGAACCATTCCGGGGGAAGGTCGCTGCTAAGAAAGGCCAAGCGCCAGAGCTTCTTCTGGAGCACGATGGTGGCGGATTGCGCCGATCATGCCAAGAGATGCGAGAAGTGCCAGCGACACGCCCCGGCTATAAATTGCCCAGCCGAGGAGCTGTCCTCGGTGACCGTCCCGTATCCCTTCATGAAGTGGTCTATGGACATCGTCGGCCCGATGCCCATAAGCACGCGGCAAAAGAGGTTCATGTTGGTAGTCACAGATTTCTTCACCAAGTGGGTGGAAGCGGAAGCATACGCCAACATCAGGGATTCCGACGTGGAAGGTTTCGTGTGGAAGAACATCTTCACGCGCTTTGGACTGCCGAGGGAGATCATCGCTGACAACGGTTCGCAGTTCATCTCGAAGAGGTTCAGGAATTTTTGTGCACAATGGGGAGTGAAGCTGCACACATCAACACCAAGATACCCCCAGGGCAACGGGAACGCCAAAGCGGTCAACCGGACGAACACCGACAATATCAAGAAGAGGCTCGACGCCAAGAAAGGACTTTGGGCCGATGAGCTCCCTGGCGTCCTCTGGGCTTACCGGACAACTCCGCACTCGGCCACCGGCCAAACTCTGTTCTCTTTGTCATATGGTGTAGAAGCCGTCATACCAGCAGAGATGAGAATTCCGAGTCTTCGCCGATTGCTGGCCCCAGGGAACGAAGAAGCTAATGAACAGGGCCTGCTGGACCAGCTCAATCATGTAGACGAACGACGCGAACAGGCAAGTGTCCACGTCGCTAACTATCAGAACGCCGTCGTTCGCTACTATAACAAGCAGGTGCGCCCTAGGAGCTTTCGGGTCGGGGAAATGGTTCTCCGACGAGTCTTCCAAAACACGGCCGAGGCGGACGCGGGGAAGCGGGGGCAGAGTTGGGAACAGCCATACGTGGTCACTAGCATCGTCAGACCAGGGGTTTACGAACTCGAGAACACCGAAGGAGCCAAGGTGATGAGGAGCTGGAATGTGAAGCACCTGAAGAAATTCTACTGAAGGGAGAGACCATCTTCCGCCTCCCTGACCTTATCATAAATCCCTGTAAGCATTCTAACGTTTCTGTCAATTTTCTTTTAAGGGGACCCCGACCTTTTATTTGGGAACAATGTTATGGCTTCGGCAAATTATATATACACGTTCGAAGGGTTTGAAACATACGACCAGAGCATAAAAGAGGCGAGAGTGCCCAAAATAAAGAGGCGAGAGTGCCCAAAAGTTACTTAAGGCACACATCGCCAAATAAAGCCTCCCATCAAGCAAATAAAGCCTCCCAGCGAGCAAATAAAAGACTCCACAACGAGCATAAAAGAGGCGAGAGTGCCCAAAATAAAAAGGCGAGAGTGTCCAAAAGTTACTTAAGGCACACATCGCCAAATAAAGCCTCCCAGCGAGCAAATAAAGCCTCCCAACGAGCAAATAAAAGACTCCACAACGAGCATAAAAGAGGCGAGAGTGCCCAAAATAAAGAGGCGAGAGTGCCCAAAAGTTACTTAAGGCACACATCGCCAAATAAAGCCTCCCAGCGAGCAAATAAAAGACTCCACAGCGAGCATAAAAGAGGCGAGAGTGCCCAAAATAAAGAGGCGAGAGTGCCCAAAAGTTACTTAAGGCATACATCTCCAATCAAAGCCTCCCAGTGAGCAATCAAAGCCTCCCAGTGAGCACATACAGATGAGGCCCGTCTTTAAAAGACTGGGAGCCATCTTCGATTAAAGCCTCCCAGTGAGCAAATAAAGCGTCCCATCGAGCAATTAAAAGACTCCTCAGCGAGCATAAAAGAGGCGAGAGTGCCCAAAATAAAGAGGCGAGAGTGCCCAAAAGTTACTTAAGGCATACATCGCCAAATAAAGCCTCCCAGCGAGCAAATAAAACCTCCCAGCGAGCAATTAAAAGACTCCTAAGCGAGCATAAAAGAGGCGAGAGTGCCCAAAAGTTACTTAAGGAATACATCACCAAATAAAGCCTCCCAACGAGCAAATAAAGCCTCCCAGCGAACAATTAAAAGACTCCACAACGAGCATAAAAGAGGCGAGAGTGCCCAAAATAAAGAGGCGAGAGTGCCCAAAAGTTACCTAAGGCATACATCGCCAATGAAAGCCTCCTAGCGAGCACAATTAAAAGACTCCCAAGTGAGCAAATAAAGACTCCTAGCGAGCACAACGACTCCTAGCGAGCATAACAACTCCTAGCGAGCGTAAAGACTCCTAGCGAGCACAACGACTCCTAGCGAGCATAACAACTCCTAGCGAGCATAAAGACTCCTAGCGAGCATAAAAACTCCTAACGAGCACAAAAGGCTCCGCGCGAGCACAAAGGTTTCCAAGCGAGTGGGTTAAAAACTTTTAACAGGAACAGCTAAAGCCCCCCCCCCCCCCAAGACCCTTTTTCTCTGATAAAGAAAGGGAGGAGGAAGGGGAGGAACGGGGACATCCCACCACAGCTACACAGCCCCATGTAAGTATCTGCATTTACCGAAAGCATCATTCTATTGACACCATTCAAAATATAGAAATGTCAAACACAACCTCCAGACAACAGGTTAATAAGCAGTCATGAAATATCACCAAGCAAGCGAAGAAGAAAAGAAATTATTATTACAGACAAGAAGTTTATATCCTTTGATCCGTGAAAGAGAATGGGTTATATAAGAATGAGTCTACACTTCCGGAGACGCGAGCTGAGCGCCCTCTGCTGGGGCGGAATTGCACGGCGAGAGAGGAGGAGACTCGGGGTCGGCTTCGGCTTCCCTCTCAAACTCGTCGGCTTGCGCCTGCTTCTCTTCCTCGAGCTGCCGCCATTCCGGAAGCTGGCATCGGAGCAGCTCAGCCGAGGCCCCAACGGGAAGCGCGTTGATCATCGCAATGTTGGCCTGGTGCGACGCGGTGAGGCGATGGGAATCGATTGCCGAGTCTAAGGCCTGGAGCCTAGCCGATGCTTTGTCAAGCTTTGCACGCGCTCTTTCGAAGAGACGCAATCGGGCATTACGCTCTTCCACCGACAAGGCTCGGGCCGCCGCGAGCTCGCCACGGAGCCCTTCCACAACGGACTTGGCCACCGCCGGCAACGACACCTTTTACGAGCCAGCTGCGCCCAGGATCTCGCACACCCGGGCGAAATGCTCGTCGTTCTCCTTCAGCACACCCACCACCTCCATGTGTCTCTTCTTCTCATCGGCCAAAATTTCCTCGCGGGCAGCCAAGCTCGCGCCGAGATCCTCGATCTCGCGATCCGTCTTGACTTTGAGTTCAGCAAGCTGAGCTTGGAAGGCCTTCTTCTGGGCAGCCTCATCCACCACCTCGGACTCGAGCTGCTCAATT
The DNA here is from genome assembly GCA_958296335.1 of Urtica urens. Taxonomy (NCBI): domain Eukaryota; kingdom Viridiplantae; phylum Streptophyta; class Magnoliopsida; order Rosales; family Urticaceae; genus Urtica; species Urtica urens. Next base: position 11,157,141 of record OY282525.1, read on the forward strand.
CGCTCGCGGTTCTGACGGTCCCGGGCCATAGACGCATCGAGCTGCTTGCCGACCTCCTCGGATTTCTGCTTCTCACCCACCGACTCCTCTGCGGCCAAGATTCGCTGATCGCGCTCGAGGAGGATCAAATCATTCAGGTAGGCAACGCTCAGGAATAGGTGCCCCGTGGCGTTGAGGTACTGCTCGTACTGGCTGAGGACCAAAGGGGGCCTGGGCGTCCCAGGCGCACGGCGCGTTAACCTTTGACACATAAACGCGGAGTACGTTTCCCAAGCCTCGTCGGGGAGCATCCGCATCGGGAACGCAGGGTGGACCCTTAGTAAACTGGAGAGGAGACAAGTACGTCCCTCCTTCGGAAGACGAGGAAGGCTCGTCGGCAGGGGCAGCTTCCAGCAGCGCGGGAGGGTCCGCGACGGCCGGTTCTTCGGGCTCGAGGACTCCTTCCTCTGCCACCTGCACGGCCTGGCCCAAGCAAGCCAAGGTCCCGGCATGGACGGCATCTGACGACACCGGAGGATCCGCGACCGCCGGCGCCTCGGTCTCGGGGGCACCCCCATCCGACGCCCGCACAGCCGAGTCCAGGGGATCCAAGGCCGCGGCGGGAGCGTCTACCTCCTTAGACGACGTTGCCCCCGCATCTCCGGACTCCTCCAAGCGACCACGAAGGCGTGGGAAACCTGCGGCAACGGCCGCAACACCTGCCCCGACTGCCGCGGCCGCAATCTCATGAGTGTCAACGGCAACCTTCACCGCGATCGCCGGCCACTTTCGCGAGCGCGAGGAAGAACGTCCGCCCCCGACGGCCCCTTTAACGGAGAGCCCACCCTCATCCTTGGGAGGGGGAGGTGGAAGGCCGCGATTCCCCGTCGGAACAACCTCCGCCTCGCGAGAAGGATTGGAAGCGGATGGAGCGGCCGAAGTCTGTTCCGGGGCAGGAGCCTTCGAAATCGGCGTCGGCGCCTGACCCAAGGAAGCACCTCCCCGAGGATTCGACACCTTCCGAGTTCCGCCAGACGGAGGGGATACCCTAGCCCTCTTAGGGGAACGGTTGCCCCCGGCCCGTCGGAAACATGCCTGCCGGTACCCTTTGGTTTGAGGGGAACGCCGGCAGAGCCCCCATCGCCACGAGGCCTCTTCACGGGAGACCCGTCTGAGGAGGTGTTCCCTCTCCGCGACAGACCACTCCCATCGACGGCCGGAACTCCTCGGGACACCTTCCTTTTTCTCTGGTCTTGAATCCCCCCTCGAGCGGCCTGCGACGAGACCCTGGACAATGGAAGGCCGCTGAACCCGGAAGACGGAAGAAGATCCCGAAGATTCATCCCGGAGGGATAAGGCCAAGAAAAAATCCCAGATTTCTTGACCCTAACGTTGGAGAAGTTTGAGGTCCAATCGCGGTTAGGTACGGCAAGAAGCTTCATGTAGGTCGCCTCAAAGCGACGAGCGGCTTCGTCATCGGTACTGGGAACATACCTAAGAGGGGACTGGTCGACAAGCCACTCCCTGGGCAAGAACTTGTGAAAGCACCCGAAACTATGCTCATCCATCGACACGAAGAAGAACTTGTCCTCCCACCGAGACTCGTTCGAAGGAGTGCTGTCGATAACATGACCAGGAACCCGGTGGGAGAGAGAATAGCGACCAGGGTTCTTGGGGTTCTTGGAGAATTTAAACAGACGCATAAGGTCCTCCAGGGTAAGGTCAACATTCGCCTCCAATGCCACGGCTATGGTACACACGAGGAGACGAATCGAGTTCGGACTCACCTGAGTGATGGGAACCAGGAAGGCGCAGAAAAAGGCCACGATGAGCGACGGGATGGGAAAGCAGAGTCTCGTCTTCCGAAAGAAGGCCTCATACAGGGAAATGCACTCGTCCTCGGGGGCGTCGGCACGCTCACCGTGGCGAGGAAGGCGAAGAGTGACCTTCGGCTCCAAGACAAATTCCTCCCGGAAATTTCCCAGGGTCTCCTTCGTCATCGCCGAGGTAGGAGATCGCGTTGTAAAGATGGGACCGACGCCGTAGGTACGAGACATGATCAATCGAAGTTTATAAGGCAAAGGAAGTTAAGCAAAAGGAAAAGACGAAGAAGAGGAATCTGGGTTTTAATAGGAATCTGGGTTTTTAGAGGAAGTAAAACTATGCCTCGAGGTAGGGTTTCCGACTTTATAGTAGGAGGAGGCAAGGCTATGTGAATCGACGCGTCTCGACCCCATGGCCTGCGAAATGACACGTGGATCGCCAAAAAGAAGCAGGAACCCAAGAGCCGTTCGAAGTGATGGGTTCTGAAAAGTCATCAACACTCAAGTGCCTGTATTAGTTTTTATGAGGAGAGAGAAAATCGAGGAAATCGAGGAGACGCGTCCAAAAATAATAAATAAACAGGTTAGTGCGGACGTCACGTGCAGGAAGGAAACCCCACCTCGAGCAGCTTATTGGGCACGGATTTCTCTTTCTTTTACCAAGTGTTCACACTTGATAAAACAAAGGGGGGCTGGCCGTCCCCACACCAGCACCAAAGTTGCTCGCATTGATTATAAGGGTCGTCGAGACAGACAACCTCGAGGAGTGTCAAGCAGGTATGACAAAGTATTGCAACGCGAAGGGGCGAGCAGGTAATTAGCCATGATCGAATGCGGAGAAAAGTAAGAGACAAAAACTTAAATAAGGAAAAGGATGTTTTATTGAATCTCAATGAGTTACAAGTAGATGGTAAACGGGCAGAGGCTCGCTCGAGCTTGTCTTTGGCCTTCTCGAAAAGGCGCAGCCGAGCTCGATGCTCCTTCTCCGCCTCGGCCCGAGCCGCCTCCAGCTCATCAGCGAGTGTCGGCAAGACGCCACGAACCCGGGAGGGCAGACCCTCCTTCACGACAACAGGGGCGCCCACGGCCTCGCCGATCTGTGCGAGGAGCTCATCTTGGTGGCGAGAAAGCTCCGAGGTTCCTGATGGCACCTCCATTCCTCTTCCAGAAGAGTCCTGCGAGCGGATAGTCGCCGCTCGCACTCCTCGATCTGCCGCCCCGATCGAGCTTTGAACTCCGCCAAGTCAACCTTGGCGGAAACGCGATCCCGCCTCTCCTCGGCCAGGGCCGACTCTAGCCTCGCGATCCGCCCCCGAGATAGGCGCTCGCTGTGAAGGGAGAGATCGAGCTGCTCCCGGAGTGTTGATGTCCGATGGGAAGCGTCAATGGACTCCTCCGCCATCAAGGACTTATCGGCTTCGCGGAGGACGACATCGTTCACCCGGGCAATCCCCTCGAGAAAAAAGGCCATCGTCTCGGAGTATCCCTCGACCTCTTCAACAGAGTGACGAGTGGCGGAGGAGCCGGAGGTCCCCTTGGACAGGTTTCGGTACGTGCGCAGGGAGTACTCCCTCCAGACCTCGATGGGCGAGTCCCAGCTAGGCTCACCGGGGGTGACGAATGGAGGCGGATGAGGACCGGCCGAGGGATGACGGCAGGGAGAAGGAGGAGGTGAAGGCTGAAGAGAAGCCGAAGCAAAGGACAGAAGAGCGAGGAGAGAGGGTGAGAAGTGAGAAGGAAGAGAAGGCAAGGAGTGAGAAGAAACGGAGGGTGAGAAGTGAGAAGGAAGAGAAGGCGAGGAGTGAGAAGAAACGGAGGATGAAAAGTGAGAAGGAAGAGGAAGCGAAGAGTGAGAAGAAACGGAGGCTGAAGGAGGAGGAGAGGTAGGGCATGGGCGACCCGGCCGTCGCTGTGGGGGCTCCGGTTGAGGAGATCCTCTAAAAGCGTCCGGAGGAGCACATTGCTGCGAAGCAATGCGGACCCCCATAGCACGCGGCGCTGTGCAGGATATGCCTTCGCTCCTGGCCCTCTTTGCGTTACGGTCGCTAGCACCACCTCCGACGGGTCGTTTTCCCGTAGCAATCTCGGCACGAGACGAGGCCTCCGGGGGACCCCTCGGCATGCGAGGAGCACGATTATGCCTCAGTAGGAGGGGTCGCTCGGGCGAGTTCTCCTTGTCTTCAAGATCTTCCTCTTCAACTCGTGGTACCGAGATCGCCCCTTCCATGGTCGCGTCGGGGAAAGGGCCACCAATCGCGAGCCCCGGTCCGCGAAACCCAACCGGGAAGCAGTCAGAGATAGGCGGGCCACTAATGAACTCCTCCCGGTATATTCCGAGTTCCAACAGCTGCCGAGGGTCTTGGAAAAATCGTCCCCAGTCGCGACGCGTGCTCGCAAGGAGGGCCTGACAAATTCCCTTGAAAATGGTCTCGTGGGGGTCACCCGAGCTAGGCGAGTACTCTGCCTGCAAGAGGGTTCGCGGAAACCAAGACCACGCGCCTAAAAAGGGGCGAGGAGAGCAGAATCGCCAGCGGGCAGTCAATCAACAGAGGGCTCGGCCCAATGAAAGGGACCCATCAAAAGGATTTTTGTATTATTTTACCAACTGTTAAGGTGGGATTTCGTCAAATCCCTCTCAACATAAACACATGTCGTTTTGGCTCTCAAAACGACAAAATGGTTAGAAGCAAGCGGGGCCCGCAGCTGGCGACGGTGATACAAGAGGAAAGATTCGCCTCCACGAGGAGGGTTTGGCCCCGAGCGAGGAAGATAGATCTTTCGCGAGGAAGATCCTTCACGAAGAGTCTTTGCTGCGAGGAGATCCCCTCGATGGATCTCTCCTCTTTCCCTTCTCGAGGGAGTATTGCCTCAGAGAGGTGCCGTCGCTGTGAAAATGGTGGGAAAGCGGAAGTGTGCCCGAGAAGACTTGGCGTCAGAGAGTCAGTCGAAAGAGCGGCAATCACGGGATTTAGTAGGTAAAGATAAGGAAGAAATCACGGAACCGGTCAGAGGGAGGCCGGGCCGAAAGAGGAAACCCTAATGGAGGGACAAACCCGAGAAAACCAGACAGACCAGAGGAGGGGAATATAAATACGGATGTATAAAACCACATAGGGGGGATCGAATCGAAACCCTAGAGAGAGACTAGCCATTACTGTTCATCATCGTCTGTATTTCTTTGACAAGCTTCCAAGTTAATAAACGATAAAGACCGAGCTCCCATATACATAAACTCAAGGATATTAACACATTAATTTGACCTTCACATATTAGTTTTCATCGTTAATCCTTGTGACTGAAAGAGTTCCGATGAAAACCGACCTCTACACTTACCGATCCACTCAGCCAGTACCCCGAGTTTCATATTTTATTGAACCACGTCTTGTGCTCAATAATCTCTACCCGATAATCAAAAGGACGTGACTGTAGCAATTCCTCATCGGGAGTATACACCCTGTTGGTGTCACAGAGCCTGTACAGAATACGTATTCGTTTCATTCATTAAAAAATGATTGTATATTAATCCAAAACTGACCTCGAAATTCCAAGCACAAGCCAATTTTGCATTAATCTGATATCTTTAGTACTAGCGCCCCTGAATGGGTCCTCCAAAGGATGCTTCGTAGGTTTGGGATGACCTCTTGTGAAGGTGTCGATGATTTCAGGTTGGCTACTTGGTGTAAATATAATAGCCCGACGGCAGACACGTTTTGGTCGTTGAGGTGAATCTACGATGGTGATTAACTTCTGCGAACTATTGTCGTCGGAACTTTCCTCGTCGGTCCCGGGACCAAAACACTCCACTCCGCCATACTTGTATGCATCTCCAGAACGAAGGTTGTATGCATCTCCAGAACGAAGGGACTTCAACGTGCCTGAGATGAAATATGGACTTCGATCTCCTCCCCCTACGTTAACCACTTCCTCTTCGTTGTTCTCTTTTTCATTGTTCTCCTTTTTTTGTTCCTCCTCTATCTTTTCTTGCTTCTTATCGTCCTCTTTCTTCTCCTCCTTTTTTTTATTGTACTCTTTTTTCTCCTCTTTCTTTTCTGGTGTCTTATCCCGTTTCTTCATGTCGTTGTCACTATCATCATCGTCGTCGTCGTCGTCCTCTTCCTCATCGTCATCTTCATCTTCATCATCATCGTCGTCCTTCTTATTTTCCTTGGTCTTCTTCTTCACCTCTTCTTCACTACTCTCGTCACCATCACTGCTAATCTTGTCGCTTGAAGATGAACATGATGCTTCAGCTTTCTGTTTCTGGCTGTTCAAATTGTTTTGATTCTTCGGATTGGGGGGAGTGACTTGTGCCAATAAAGTATTCTCTGCCTCTTCTTCGCGAAGCTTCTCCTTTGCAACTTTCTTGACCATTAAAGTATTCATGGTCTCGAGAACGTGAGCCAGGTCCTCCGACATTTTCTTCATCTCACAAGTTAGAGAGGTGAAGTCTGACCGTAGTCCTTGGAACTCCGTCTCCAACTTGCTTAACCGACCCTACAAATTAGTTACACATACTCCTAATTAGGTACATTCATAACTTTGTTTAGTTACCAAAAATCCAAACTAGTTACATACAAATATGGATTAGTTACATAGTAATTGGGTTTAGTTACAGACGCTCCTAATTAGTTGCATACTCAACTGGGGTTTAGTTACCTACAATCCTAAACAGTTACATACAAAATGGGATTAGTTACCTACCATACTAATTAGTTACATAAGAACTGAGTTTAGTTACCTTTAATCGTAATTATTTACAAACTCAACTCGATTTAGTTACCTGTTATCCTAATTAGTTACATACGCAACTGGATTTTGGTACATACAATCCTAACTAGTTACATACAAAATTGGATTAGTTACCTAAAATCCTAATTAGTTACATATTCAACTGAGTTTAGTTACCTCAAATTCTAATTAGTTACATACGCAACTGAGTTTAGTTACCTTTAATCCGGATTAGTTACACACTCAACTGGGTTTAGTTACTTTTAATCCATATTAGTTACATTCGAAAAGGTGTTTACCTCGACTTTTGGAGGCGACGTTGAGGAAGAAGCACCGACAGAAACTGTCAGGGGAGTACCATCGCCTTTCTGTACCTGCGACGGGATGATCTGCAAGTCTTCTTCCGGCCATGTACTTCTCATTGCCTTAAACTCCGCATATAACAAAAAATTACAAACTTTTTACATCGTGACATTTAAAACAAGGTGCACAAATTGATTAAGTTACTTACATCATCCAACTTCATGGCATGCATAACGTGCTCCTTCACTTTAGCTGAGGCTAACCACCGAAGCATCAGCGGGGTTGCAGTGGGCTGAAGAATGTCGCATAAACCCAATAGCGACAACTTGGGTATGCATTCATACGCCCATATTTGCAACGCAATAAGAATCCTTCAACAAGAACCTTCTTCGTCTTTTCAGGATCGCAGGGGACCTGGGCTTTCTTAATGAAGGAAAGGACGCTCGCCATAAAGTGGCCCCAAACGACATTCCCCCACGGAAACCCGTTGAATTCACACGGGTTGTCAACCATCTTGATAAAGGACTTGTTCTTTATCGCGACGGTACGTTGGCCTGGTAGTAGGACGCTGTACAGAAAATGAATCAACATAAACCGAACGTGTTTCTCGTCGTCTGTCCACTGTTGACTATCCTTTACAAGGGCGGCTATGTTCGCTCTAGTAGCAAGGACACCGCCCTTGAAAGTGTCCATGTATAATCCCCCCGGGATTTCCTTATCGAAGGCGTTGGAAGGAGTCAGCTTGAACCCCTCCTGAACATGCAGTCCAGTGATCTCACTGAATTGCTTCCTCGTGAACTCTCGCGGGTGTCCACCGACGTCAATCAGCAACCTAGAGTTTGACTTCTCAACTCCTTCCAAATATCCTGTCCTTAACATCAGGGTGCTGAGGATCTTCGACGACCTAGTGATCGACGGCATGTCCAAAAATTGACCAAAGCAGGACTCCCTGAACAAGTCAGCTTGGGTCTTCGACATCCCGGCTTCGTCCTTGAACGACATGACGTTGCCGTGGAAGTTGAAGTTGAATTGACCCGCTGTTTCGTCGGGGACATACCTCTTCCAACCCTGTAACCAAAAACAATTTAGTGTTTTTCCTCTAACTAATACGACTTAGTCTGTAACTCACAACAACTACTTAGCATGAATTGTCTGTAACTATTCCATAAACCTGCAACTAAATTCAAATGTGTGTAACTAAATGTAACAATAACACTTAAACCTGTAACTATTGCAAATTAGTTTATCTTAGTTACAATAACTACATTGCAATGGTGTGTAACTAAACATCAAAATAACACTTAAATATAACTATTGCATATTACTTTATCTTAGTTACAATAACTACATTGCAATGGTGTGTAACTAAACGTCCAAATACCTCTTCAATCTGTAACTAATTCCAATTAGTTTATTTTCATACACTAACAACTTCTTAAAATACATTCTCTAAATGTAAAATGAATCAACCTGTAACTTACAAATATTATATTCAATTTCCATCATTACTGTAACTACATACAATTTCACTCACCGACGTTCCTGACCCTCGGCGTGTCCCATCTTCTACGGTGGACTTGGATTTTTTGGGGGCCGGGAGTTTGGGTGTAGACCCACTTCGTTTCTGTGCCTTATTGGGGCTTCCAGATCCACTATCTCTCTTTTTGGGTGAACCAATGCGTACACTACGGCGTGGAGGGGATTCATCGACAAAATCAGATGTTATGGTTCTCCTGCCGCTTGCATTCGACTTCGCCTTAGACCGAGAACTCATTTTTTATCACTGTAATGTAGCGTAAATCAATCACATGTGAAAACCCCAAAAACTGTAATTACGCGAGAGAATATTTACAACTTTCATAAAATGGTTTGACGATGAACACATAATTTTATGAGTTAGGCATTTTATCAAACCTAATAGACGCGCCGGTCGGAGAAGGTCACCGGGGTTAGGAATTTAACGAACCTGAAAAGTCTGTACACCAAAATAAAACATGCATTCAAAGTAATACCCGAAATGGGTTTGGGTAAAAATGTTTTACTACGGCGACGGGAGGCGACGAACAGTCACATGCAAGATGAGTTTAGGTTACAAAATTACCTCACACGAACGCGCGTCGGTCGGAAGCAAACGTCGTGACGATCGGCGAAGACAGGATTGTAACGATCGGCGACTGGGTATTTGGGTTTAGAGATTTACAACTTTTGAGTAGCGGCGACGATCGACAGAGGGAGAGAAGGAATCGGGGTCAGTAGGTGAGAGGTTTTTGAAACGTTGGAAACTGTAAGTCTGGGTTTGAAGGTGAAGGAGGGAGATGAGGGTATATCCGACTTTGCACTACCCACTTTCAAGTGGGTACTCTTATTTCTGTCTTTTAGGAGAAATATAAACATTTTTGGAATAGTGAGGGTAGTGAGTCTTATTTTGGGCAAATCCTACTATTATTTTGATTTTTATGGAATACATAAAAATCAATTTTATTTATCAAACATCACACATAATGTTAAAAAAAATAGGTAATAATAAGTTTAAAAAGATTAGTGATAAAAACGACTAAAAAGGTAAGTAAAAGACTGGAGGAAACCTTAAGACATGTCGTCGCTTTGGCCGAGTGGTTAAGGCGCTTGCCTGCTAAGTAAGTGGGGTTTCCCCGCGTGAGTTCGAATCTCACAGGCGACGATGTTTTATGGTTTGCTTTATGGTCTAATAAAGAGGACCATAATATTTTTTTATATGTTAAAAGAATATAATAAACTAGTACAATAATTTAGCATTGATAATGAAATCAACAAAACGTCCATGAAAAACTAATAGCTAATCCGCTGACAGTACAATAATGGACATCCTCTCATACATAATGCAGTCTTATTCATGAAACAAGGACACCAATCCTACCCATATAAACATATATATCCATCCACATATACTTCCATATATCAAATACCAATAATTCTACTCTTTTAAAAAAGAAAGCCAAAAAATGAGAAAGAGTACACATGTTTTAGTAATTCCATATCCAGCACAAGGCCACATAATCCCATTGCTAGAACTGTCACGGAGACTTGTCTTGCAAGGCCTAAAAGTCACATTTGTTGTCACAAATTTCAGCCATGGGAAAGTCAAAGATCAAGAAAAGTCAACCACCGTGAAGATGGCTGCGATCGAAGATGGGTTGGGTAAGGACGAGAGAGAGAGGCCGGGGAGGCTTTCTGAGTGGGTGTTGAAGGGGATGCCGAGGAAAATTGAAGAGCTCATCGACGAGATCAACGGTGGAGATGAAGAGATGATGGTTGGGTGCGTTGTAGCGGATCATACCCTAGGGTGGGCCATGGACATCGCTGAGAAGAAAGGGATCAAGAAGGCCGCGTTTTTCCCCGCCGCCGCCGCCAATATGGCCCCTCGATTTAGCATCCCCAACCTCATTCACCGTGGAATCATCGACGGTGATGGTAACAAATATTATAATACATGATTTACTTTTTCTTTTCGAAAATTAAAGCCTCGTTAAAATCTCTCAAAGATCGCCCCCGTTGCATAAATTCATCTCACTAAATAATGAATTCGATTACTTTTGAAGAAAAATAAAAAGTAATTAGAAGTACTAAGAATTTGTTACGGTAGAAAAAGGGCAATATAGTAACGACTTTGATCCATTTTGAAAAAAAAGTACTAAAATGTGTTATGGTAGAGAAAACGCAAGATAGTAACGACTTTGATTGACTTTGAAGAAAAATAGAAAGTAATGAGAAGTACTAATGGTAAAGAAAACGCAAAACGAGTCGTTAAAGATTAGACAGTCGATAAATGAAAAAAAAAAATCAAGACTTGGGATTTCATAGGATCTTCGTAACCCATATTATACAGTACTAAAGAAAAGAATAGGTGATTTATTGTTTAATTTGTTTATAATAACACATATAATAACGAATTTGATTATTTTTTATTATTAAAATGATTAGTTCAAGTTCGTGTGTGTGTCTAAGTGTGTATTAGCATAGCGCACCACATAAGTAGAAAATGGTGTAATGGGATGGAGATGCTCTAAAAAAAAGAATAGGTGATTTATTGTTTAATTTGTTTATAATAACACACATATAATAACGAATTTGATTATTTTTTATTATTAAAATGATTAGTTCAAGTTTGTGTGTGTGTCTAAGTGTGTATTAGCATAGCGCACCACATAATAAATTTGGATATTTTGATCTTTTGTAACGGGGTTTTGGAAAAAAAATTAATTTTAGTGAATTTTGGGAAAATCAACTGCAAGCGACGGTACTTTGACAATTCCTCATAAATAAATTTGATTACTAAAATTAATAGGTCTTTTAGGTATATACACATATTTATGTTTACCAATTTAATATAACCAGCGTTTTGTTAATTTTGTGTAAATTTAAATTATTTACGAAAAATTTCGGCCTATTTTGATCATTTTATTTGAATAAATTAAATAAATTATTTACATAAAATAATTTTAATATTTTCGTAAACAACATAGAATGAGTATTTACACAAAATTAAAGTAACATTGATCATAATTAAAGTAACATTGATCATAAAATTAATAGTAAGAGGAAGGTGCATTCTATGAAAGCAAACACAAAGAAAATGACATTGTGGTTTAATCATTAGGCATGGTGCTAAGGAAGGAGACAATCAAGGAATCACCAGAAATGCCAAGTCTGGCCACATCAAACTTAGCGTGGACCAACTTCACGAACCCACAAATGCGAAAGTGGGTTTTCAATCTGATGCGCAACAACAACGTTTCCACCCAAAAAGCAGACCGCCTCATATGCAACTCCACCTACCATCTCGAACCGGCCGCGCTCAAACTCGTCCCATTAATCCCCGTCGGACCGCTTCTCTCGAACTATCGAGATCTCGCCGATTCCAACGCTTCTTCTCTGAGATGGCTCGACCGACAACTTCCGCATTCCGTGATATACGTGGCTTTCGGAAGCTTCGCAGTTTTGGGGTCGCCTCAGATTCGAGAGCTCGCCCTGGGCCTCGAGCTCTCGAAAAGGCCTTTCTTGTGGGTCAAGAATGCTCCGTCGGATGATGATCGCAGCCGCGGTAAAGGCGTCGACTTTCCGTCTGGGTTTCTCGAGAGAGTGGGGGAGAGAGGTAGGGTTGTGTCGGAGTGGGTCCCGCAGCAGAGGGTTTTGAGTCACTCCTCGGTTGCTTGCTTCGTAAGCCACTGCGGGTGGAATTCGACCGTTGAAGGAGTTGCGAATGGGCTGAGTTTCGTGTGTTGGCCTTGCTATGGCGACCAGTTTCTGAATCGGAGTTATTTGTGCGACGTTTGGAGAGTTGGGTTGGGTTTGGAGAGTGATGAAGTGAGTGGACTTGTCGTTAAAGAGGAGATAAGGGATAAGTTGGAGAGGGTTTTTGGTGATGGTGAGATGAGAGAAAGGTCTTTGGCGTTGAAGGAAAAATTGGTTGGATGTATTGGGTCAATTCAGAATTATATGGCTTTGGTTGAGTGGATCAACTCTTAGTTATCTGTATTTTAGTCATGTGAGCGTGTATACACGCGCGTGTGTTTTACTTCATGTATGTGTTCAATTAGCTTATATTAAGGATCATAAGTTAAGTATCGGCTATATATAGCTATACGTTGATAAAAGGGAAGAGAAAATACTCGATCAATTATTACTAATTTTTTTTTATAATTCACTAAAATTATTTTTTCCTCAATACACAAGTGAAATTGAGGTGAAAAGAATAAATACCTTTTAAATTGTTATTTTTAACAATTGTATCTTTACCACACTAACCGGCTAGAATATTTTAAAAGAGAATCAATAATAAAAGAAGATGATATTTGGGATAGAAAATAGAAAGTAGACATTTTTTTTCTATTCTTCAGATTTTTTTTTAACTTTAACTAGTTGAAAATTTGAGAACACTAAAACGTTACAAATTTTAATATCAGGGGTAACTCGTCGTTTGTACTAGTAAAATGGGAAAAAAATAATTTTAATGGATTATGAGAGAAAGATTAGTAAAAACGGGTACATTTGACAATTTCTCGAAAGGGAGTTACTTGTTATTCAATCTTGAAATAGGAATATATGAGTTGATGAGGATATATAACGGACACCAACTCATAAGTTAGGGTCGACAACGGTTATGGAATATCAATAAAATATTTGGATATACTGATGATATTTCAGAAGTTATAATGCATAAAATCGGTGATATTTTGACAAAAATGTGTCCACTTCTTACCCTACAATACTATAGGGGTATACGTTGACTCATTTTGAAATAACATAGTGCCTAATAAAGATATTTCGAGTCAGGCATTTCCTTACTTGAGTGATTCGGCTAAAGGCGACGAACTGATGTTGACAAAGTCACAAATCAAGAGCAACAAATCTCGCCGCGAAAGAGTGGACTCAAGACCTCGACGACGTGGGAGAGAGAAGAAAGCGACCTCAACGATCCATGTGAGACGTGTCTCGGACAACTAATCCTTCAATTCTGCATATAAATAACAGGTTCAAAAGATCATGCGTCGAATTACTTTATTTATTTTTTATTTAATATTTATTTACGAAGTCTATGTAAATCCACATATAATTTAAATCGTTCAAAATTATATATTATTTCGTTTCGTAATTATTGAAGGTCAAAATCGACATCAACTTATACAGACGAAAAGAATATGATATTTTATATGATATACCATGGTATATTGATAGTAAACTCTAAATTTTAAGTTTGAAATTTTCTATTTTACTTTTGTTTATTGTATGGTTTTAACTTATGTGAAATAATTGTAGAGGGCGATTTTCACCACCCTTTCAGTCACGAATATAATCACAAGAAAAAAATGATATGAATAGTGATGACAGTCGTTTTATTATATTTCCGATGTGGACTCGGTATTCTTTCGTTTGATAGCTGGACACTTGAAGGAATATATGGAATATATTTGTAAACCCAAAGTATGAAAACAGATTATATCTCTCTCCCAAAATCCTCTACCCTCAATGAGGGTTTATATTGGTATTTATAGACCTTTTGGTTACCCGAATCGTCTGCTAGGGTTTCTCCATTAATCTCATATCTAAAAACTACCCTAAAATACGAGATATTCTCTGAGATCTACTGAATGCATCGCATAATTATCTCATTCAGTTTGATTCTTTGATTTTTTTTCCTATTTAAACTCAACCATATCTATAAATATTCTTCGCGTCGAGCTTTCCTCGCGAAGACGTCCTTCCCTGCGATGGAGTCTTCCTCGCGTCGCCTCTTTCCTCGCGAAGACATCCTTCCTCGCGATGGAGTCTTCTTTGCGACGAGCTTATTCTCTGCGATGAATTTCTTCCTCGCGACGAGTCTCATCTTCGCGACAAGCTTCCTCTCTGCGATGAACTTCTTCCTCGCGACGGGTCTCATCTTTGCGACGAACTTCTTCCTCACGAGAGGTCTCATCTTTGCGACGAGCTTCCTCTCTGCGAAGAACTTCTTCCTCGCGACAGGTCTCATCTTCGCGACGGGCTTCCTCTCTGTGATGAACTTCTTTCTCAGCAATGGTTGCACCTCTTCTACATCATTGGTGCACTCCATCGCTGATGAGCCTCATGCCAGTTTGGGGCGCTGTAGACGGGCTTCATTTGGGCCTACTTCCATTGAGGACGACTAAAAATCAATGAATTTTCTTTCCTCCATTCTTCGTTGTTTTCCTGAGGTAAAACGACATAAGTAATGTTGAGGATGGATTTGACGAAATCCGACCTATGTCGAGGGAGTGGATTCTCGATCAGGAGCTTCCTAAGTCAAGCCCAGCACTGGTGACGACGCTGAGACTCATTTCGCGATGCCACATAAAACTCTCCTCTCCAATCCTCATCGTGATTTAACAAGGGACTTTGTCGGCACTCGGGTCTCGAATTCCGGAGTTTACAAGATGACTCGCCTCATCCAATCTAGCCTTCAGCAGTTGTTTCCGGAGGGGTTCCGTAGTGCTCAAGGGTCAGGGGATCCTTCGGTCGCCCTTCAAAAAAGGACCCCCAACCCGCCAAGGAGGTCCAGGAAGGACTATGTCGATGACGACGAGGGCTCTCCCTGTAAGACGAAGTCTCCTATGGACTCGTCAAAGGGTGGTACTCGTAGCTTGTCCCTTGTGAAGGAAAACTCAAATTCTTCTTGAATGACGCTCGTCTGACCGAAGGAGCTCGCGACGAGCGGCAGACCAAACACAAGTCAGACCTCAACGCCCCTCGCTCCTCAGGGGCTCTTTGTTCTTTAGAGACTCCTCGCTCTTCGAGGACATCCTCTCGGGATGGGGCTCCCGTGAGTAAGAGATCCCCCGAGAAGTTGGTCGACGCCCCTCCACCAAAGAGGGCCAGGGTTTCTGACTCAGACAACAAGCCGAAAATCGTCACTCCCTCTCGGGAAGTTGTTATTGAGGCTCTGGTCGCCTCATCGTCAAGGGAGGCTTTCGCGGATCCCGTAGTCCTCGCCTCCACGTGCGGGACTCGCTCTACGAGGGAGACTACTCTGAATCCCCCCCCCCCTACGCTCCCGATCAAGACCGGGTGGACGGATGAACCGGGGAGCAGCAGCGTGCTCTTCTCAGCGTTTGAAGAAGAGAGCTTAGTATGCTGAAGATTTCAGCGACTTGGCTGCGCCATTTACTTCCTCTCCTCCGGACGCCGCGGTCGATTCTGACTCCCCCCTTTCATCTTTCGAGCTCGTCGTACAAAAAGGTGGTCACGAAGATGTTGCCTAAGAACCCGAGGGAACGCGACCTGAGGTACTCCTCGGGGAGGGGTCCAACACCTCCCTCGATGCAACCCTACCAGGGCCATTGGCTCCTCCTGTCGCGCCTTTGGTTGACGTCGTCGGAGGCATGGGGGGTCCATCCACGTCTGGGTCCATTGGCACTACCGTTCTTTCGCCCTTTCTACCTTCCTCCTCTGGCACGCCTAAAGCGCCTTTGGACATTTCGGCTTCTCCCCCTTTGCTTCCACAAGATTTAGGGAGGGCGGTGGCATTTTCCTCTCTCCTTGCCCTTCCTCGTGCGCCTGCATTCAATGCTCCTTTCAAGGATTGGGAGGACTACTCTTCTTTTATGTGTCGAGACTTAACGTTGCAAGCTCCTGGCTCGCTTGACGTCTCTGAGTCCCTCGATGACTTCGAGGGTTATCCTGAAGCTACGTCTGGTCTTTTTTCGAGGCGTGGCCCGGCTGAACGACTTTCTCCTCTTAGAGCGTCGCAATGCCTCTACTGCAGCCGAGGAGTAATCGTTCTCTCGTCCAAGCTCCTCAAGGCTCAGGAGCAGGTCGAGACTTTCCTCCTCAGTGAGCGCAAATATCGCAAAGAGAATTTTGAGTTTTCTTCAGGCTTGGAGAGTGCGAAGGTATCTTTAGAGAAGGAGACTTCCCTTCGTCAGGCCTTGGAGACCGAGTTTGCAGCGTATAAAGCTGCGGGAGCCCAAGAGCTCACAGAGCAAAAATGTTTACTCGCCGCCAGTGAGGGTTCCCAAGCCGAGAATAACGCACGTCACCATCGCGTTGAGGAAGATTCAACCAAGGCGTTGAAGAAAAAGACTAGGCGCCTCGATGGGATCAGTGAGGCACTTGGCACGCCGGTCGAAGAGGAGAACCGTCTGGTCTCTCGGGATAAGTCTGCCTTGAAGAGGCTCGCCGAGGAGCTCTCGATGGCTCAGGCAGAATCGACCGAGGAAAGACACGCCCGCTTGCGCTTGTATGAACGTGCAAAAGGCAACGAAGAGCGTGCCTTGGCGAGGTACGAGGCGCTCGACGAATCCATCGATGCTCACCGTCTGTCGGCCGCTTATCGAGCCAATATTACTTTGGCTGAGGGGCTCCCAGTTACAGCGACAGTCGACAATATCAAAGCCCAGTTGCCAAAGTGGCGTGAGCTCCATGCCAAACATGCCGCCAACGTAGAGGAGCTAGAGCAGAAAGCCGAAGCTGATCTCGACTCCCCGCCGCTATCTCCTTGCAATCCTCTGGCTGTCGACGATCGGCGTGTGTCGGCCTTTGTCCTCGAGAAGGCTTCTTGCGATTCTGCCTCCATCGATGAGTATGGGTCCAATGACGACGTCCTCTCTCTTATGGAGCCAACGGTGTAGGATAGTTTCTTTTGGATATTACCCCGTTTTGTCAGTTGTAATTTTTCTCCTTTTTTTTGCTTTGAATTGTAATCATGTTCCTTCCTTTACCAATATACAATTTATTGATTCTCCTCGCCCCTTTGTTATCGTTGTCTCTCTTTTTGTTTATATATATTTTTGCCCCCTTTTTTTTTCTTTGTTGTTCTCATCGACAAGGTTTTGTCGTGTCGTTGCTCTTGGCATTTTGTCGAGGTATTTTGTTCCTCGGCCTTTTCGCCTCATCGTTCATCCTTGGCGTTGTTGCCTCATCGCTCGGCCTTTTCGCCTCTCATCGCTCCTCCTTGGTATTTTTGCCTCATCGTTCTTCCTCGGCATTTTGCGTCATCATTTTTTCCTTGGCATTTTCGCCTCATCATTTTTTCTTGGCATTTTCGCCTCATCTTTCTTCCTTGGCGTTGTCGCCTTATTAACTGTCATCTTCGATAAGCTTATTTTCTGGTTCTCGAATCTTGAACTATAAGGTTTGTTATATTGTGACTTTGCTCTTGTCTTGAAAGACGAGCCTCATTAAACCCTTCGAGTCCCCCAGTCGGGTGCGGCTCGCGAGGGAAGAGTACTCTACATCACATTGATGAAGGTCGAAGCGGTGCAAATTATCTTGAACAGACATGGTTGGGATTCCCTTTGAGTAAAAGAAAAAATTGATCAAAAGAAAACAAAACTTATAAAAATAAAGAAAAATACGAGAGAAAATGAATGCCCATCGCAAAACAGTCACTATTGACAGAATTTCTTCAGATGCTTCACATTCCAACGTCTTATCACCTTGGTCCCGTCGGTGTTTTTAAGCTCGTAGACTCCTGGCTTGATGACATCGGTGACTATATATGGACCCTTCCAGCTCTTTCCTAGCTTCCCGGCGTTCAGTTCAGCGGTGTTCAGGAAGACTCGTCGAAGGACCATCTCTCTGACTCCGAACTTTCTCGGGCGTACCTTCTTGTTATAGAAGCGAGCGATGGTGTTCTGGTAATTGGCGATGTTCGTTTTTGCTCGCTCTCGCCTCTCGTCTATGTGGTCGAGCTGATGCAGTAGGTTTCGATTGTTGGCCTGTTCGTTGCCCGGTGCCAAAAACCATCGAAGGCTAGGGACTCCCACCTTTGTCGGGACCACGGCCTCCACTCCAAAAGCTAGGGCGAAGGGAGTTTCACCGGTGGCTGAGTGAGGGGTTGTCCGATAAGCCCAAAATACTCCGGGGAGCTCATCCGCCCAAAGTACTTTTTTCTCATCAAGCCTTTTCTTGATGTTGTCGGTGATTGTTCGGTTGACCGCTTCGGCGTTCCCGTTGCCTTGGGGGTATCTGGGCGTCGACGTGTTGAGCTTTATGCTCCATCGTGCGCAGAAGTCTTTGAATTTCTTCGAGATGAACTGAGAACCGTTGTCTGCGATAATCTCTCTAGGCAGTCCGAAGCGAGTGACTATGTTCTTCCAAACATACTTTCAACGTCGGAGTCTTTGATGTTGGCGTAAGATTCGGCCTCCGACCATTTGGTGAAGAAGTCCGTGGACGAGCATGAATCTCTTTTGCCTTGCGCCGATGGGCATAGGACCGGCGATATCCATGGACCACTTCATGAACGGGTATGGTACGGACACCACCGAGAGTTCCTCCGCCAGGCAGTTGATTGCTAGAGCGTGTCGCTGACATTTTTCGCACCTCTTGGCATCGCTTAAGCAATCAGCGCCCATGGTATCCCAAAAGAAACCTTGCCGCTTAGTTTTCCTCAGTAAGGAGCGTCCGCCGGAGTGATTTCCGCATTCCCCGCTATGGATTTCTTCCATACGTATCCAGCCTCCTTCTTGCCAAGGCATAGCAGGTAGGGACCTTCGAGACTCTTGAAGTAGAGCTTGTTGTCGAGGATGGTGTATCTGGAGCTCTTCATCTTGATCTTCCTCGCCTCCTGTCGGTCATGGGGTAGTGTCCCCTCGAGGATGTACTGTTGGATGGGTCTTCGCCAATCTTCTGCCTCATCGTCATCCATTACTCTTTGTTCCTCGTCCTCATCTTCGTCGTTTTTGATGTCGTTGATATTTGCTCCGTCGACTTCCGCTTCCTTGCTCTCCTCGCTTGCATTGAATTTTTTTCTTCATCGCGTATTCTCCTCGCTTGATGCTTGGCTTCTCCACAGTCTCTACTGTGATCAATCAAAGTTCGCCGACTTCAGTTGTCGAGCCCAGACTTGCCAGCGCATCAGCGTGGGTGTTGTCTCCTCTGGAAACTTGCGTCAAGGTGAAGTAATCAAATTTCTTCGAGAGGACTCCGACTACTCCAATGCAGGCCTCCATCTGCTCATCGTTCTTCTCGTATTCTCCGCTGACCTAATTTACGACCAACTGAGAGTCCGAGAAGGCATCCAAGTTCTTTACTCCGAGGGCTAGGGCTGACTGCATGCCGATGATGAGGGTAGACCAATAGGCGAGACGACAAGCTTTCTCCACTACTACTCCCATCGGAGATATAAGTTTAATTCTTGCTCCCGAACCTTGTGATGTCGCTGACCCATCGACGCATAAATTCCACGTGCCGACCTCGTCGCTAAAGTCCACTGGCTCCTTTGTTAGTTCGATTAGGAAGTTAGCAAGCACTTGAGATTTCAAGATTTTCCGAAGTCTGTACTCGATGTCATATGCCCCAAGCTTGATTGACCAATTTGTGATCCTTCCTGACTGATTTGGGTTGTGGATGATAGAGAGGATCGGTCAATCTGTCATTACCACGATGGTGTGGGCTTGGAAGTGATACCTCAATCTTTCTGATGCGTCGTAGACTGCCAGGGCTAACTTCTCGATCATCGGGTACCTTGTCTCGGCGTCGACAAGCATTCGACTGATGTAGGAGATCGGCTTCTGCTCTCCATTCTCCTCTCACACAACCACTTGGCTTATCGCCTGGTCAGACATCACCACGTACAGGTATAGTGGTTCACCGGGCTGGGGCTTCGTCACGATGGGCGGTGATGAGAGGTAGACCTTCAGCGCTTGGAATGCCTCCTTGCACCTCTCGGTCCATTCGAACTTTTTGTTCTTCCTCAGAAATTCATAAAAGATGAGGGTCATGTCGGCCTTTCGCGAGATGAATCGGCCTAGTGCAGCAATTATCCCTGTCAACTTCTGGATCTCTCGGAGATTCGGCGGCGAGGGCATGCTCTTTATTGCTTCAATCTGCTCGGGGTTGGCCTCGATCCCTCGTTGGGTAACCATATGGCCCAGGAACTTTCCCGAAGATATGCCAAAAGTCCATTTGGTGGGGTTTAGTTTCATCTTGTGCTGGATGAGAATCTTGAAGCATTCTTCCAAGTGCTCAATGTGCATTGCTTCCTTTAATGACTTGACGATCATGTCGTCGATGTACACTTCCACGCTCTTCCTGATTTGCTTCTAGAACATCTTCGTCACCAATCTCTGATAGGTTGCCCCAGCGTTCTTCAGTCCGAAGGGCATAACCTTGTAGCAATATGTTCCTCTCTCGCTAATGAAGGATGTCTTCGCCTCGTCGTCTGGGTGCATCCTGATCTGATGGTAGCCCGAGTAAGCATCCATGAAGCTCAAGAGCTCGTCGTCATGGGTGGCTTTGACGAGACGGTCGATATCTGGCATTGGGAAGATGTCCTTCGGGCATGCCTTGTTCAAGTCGGTGAAGCCCACATATACTCTCCACTTGTCGTTCTTCTTCTTTACGACGACGGTGTTGGCCAACCATTCGGGGTATTTTACTTCTCGAATAGTGCCCTTTGAGAGTAGCTTGTCCACTTCATCGTTGATGATCTTATTCCTGTCGGAGGCCATCTTTCTCCTCTTCTGCACGACGGGCTTGTGTCTCTGATCAGTATTGAGGAGATGGGCTACCCCGACGGGTCAATCCCCGGCATGTCTTCGTGAGACCAAGCAAAGCTGCCTTACTTTTCCAAGAACTGACCAACTAGGCCCTGATCTTCGGGTCGAGTTTCGCGCCTATACCGACGGTTCGAGAAGGATCGGACTCGCCGATACTGACTTGTTTTACCTCCTGGAGCTGCGGTCCTCCGTCCTTTTCCTCTGCTCCTAATTTCTCCACGTCTTCAGTGGTAAGTATTCTGGCAGTTCCGGCGCTCGCTTTCCGTCGCTTCTTTCGTTCAGGTGCTTCTAGTGCGGCTACGACTAATTGCTATAGTCCGGCTGATTCTCTTTTCTCCCTTCCTCGGGTCCCTTCTTTCCGACCAATAATTTGTGGTGCATCATGTAGCAGATCCGGTACGCATCTCTACATCCCTAAATCTCATCGACTACTCCCTCCACACTGCTCAAGAATTTGATGCACTGGTTGTATGTTGACGGGACCGCTCTCATTGAATGGATCCATGGCCTCCCGAGGATCACGTTGAAATGCGATGGGACATCCAGCACCATGAATTCCGTCATCCGAGTGACACTCTTTCCGCAGACGGGAAGGTGAAATGTTCCCATCGATACGGCAACGTCCCCGTTGAACCCCGACACCTTGTGCGGACGTCCCCCAATTTTGAGTCCCTGCATGTTCATCTTCAGCAGGCACTCGTAGAAGATAACGTCAACCGAGCTTCCATTATCGACGAGTACTCGACAAACCTTGCAGCCACCGATGCTGAGTTCGAGGACCAGAGCGTCATCGTGCATGTCAGCGCAGTCATCGTTCTCGACGAACTCTATCTTTGTGCCCATGCCCATCATTGACGCGTCTCCCTGATTGCACTTATTGCCCTTCCGTTGGTAGGACTTGTTGCTGTTGATGGAGTCCTCGCAAAATCGGGATCCGCCCATGATCAATTCAATTCTTGGCCTTGCGGTTGACCTTTCACCCTCGGCGGGCTCTGCCGCCGTTTGCTCGATTGCAAGGCTTCTCTTTGGCGCTTCCATATTTCCCGATCCGCTTTGTGTTGGTGCCTCTCGTTGATTTTTCCAAGTTCGGTTACTGTTGTTCCATGGTTGGGCAGGGGTGTACTCGAGGTCCTTTATTTCCCCTCGCTCGTACATTTCCCGAAGCCTCCTCTTCAGCGTCGCACATTCTTCGGAGGAGTGGTCATAGTACTCATGGAAAGTACAGTAGTTGCTCATGTCCTTCGGCCATGGATTCCTCTCATAACCCCCTCGTCCTCCCGAGAATCCTCCTCGCCCACCGGGGAACCCCCCTCGTCCACCCCAAAATCCTCCTCGGTTGTCGGAGAAGTTTCCTCGTTCATGACCATCTCCTCGCGGTCGGCTCCCTCGACTGTTGTTAGAGTAACTCTTCTTCTCGTCTACCTGATAGACTCCACGCCTCGGGATCCCTTGGGCACATCTCTGCTTGCATTTATGCCCACAAAGGAGATTTTTTATATTAAATACTTTTGTATTTGTTTTGTTTTGAATTTAAATAAAAATTGAATATCCATTCTTATTTAAGATTGTGTTTATGCATGAATGTCTACACTCTGAAACTGTCGTCAACAAAGGAAGTGCCAAGTACAGACTTGACAAGATACCTTCTTATGACTAGTTTAAATAATAGTTCTCAATCTAAAGATCGATAGGGCAATCGACTCTTAGTAATGATTGTTAGAATGAATTAAACGATATCCTATCTTGTGATATGGAGAGTTGTGACTCTGTAATTCATTCTTGATATCTTAATCAAGATATTGAACAAGACCTGTGAAGTTTTGAAGTTCGAGACAAAATGTTTAATCACTCGAAACCTCAAACTCACATACGAGGGGTATTTTAGTAATTACCTAAATCCTGAAGTGAGTACATATCTTCTTATAACACTTTATGACATCTGATTTACTAATGGGCAATGGCTAAGTGAAGTTTCATTGACCCGACGGTTGGTGTCATACTACTGTTTCGTTGAAATGTGTGATTCACATATATGAAATTTGTGTTGAAACAATGTTAAGACATTAGTATCACACCATGCTCTGTTATGAGAGTGTGCACGGATAAACTAGGCCTGGTATTCATCGAATAAATTTTTTTTTGAAATAAAACATGTGACATGTTGAGATATCTCACTTTATGTTTTTTCTCGTTCACAAATAACAGAGGACTTGGTGAAATAATAACTCAGGGGTAAAACGGCAATTTTACAGTCCTCTGAGTTAATGATACACACAAAGGGTAATATCGTAAAATACACCGTGGACCGTGTGAAGAATATTTTTGTCACATCAAACGGAAATATAAACGCATATGAACTTAGAGATGTTCAATATTGGTCCTTTAGTGGAATCGACTAATATTAAGAATTAAAAGTCGGAAAAAGTTTGTGAACTTTTGTGTCCGAGATTTATTCTAAAGCTTCATTCATGTGGGTCCATAAGGTCTCAATGGTAGACTCTCTAACGAGATTTTGGTGAACAAGAAATGACTGATTTTCTCATTCGACGTAAATTGTGATTTACGCTAAGAAAATTATTTTCTAAGTAATTAACGAATCATTTATTTATTATTACATTTATTTAACAAATCATATTATGTTATTATATTGATAATAATATAATTTGATGATTCAAATAAATAAAATATGAAAATAAATATTTTCTCGTTTCGTACTACATTGATTAGTATGAAAATAATTAATGACTTATCATTAAATAAATGAGATGTTTTAACTTAATTAAATATTATTTTATAAATAAATCAAATAAATTTGGGAGATAATTAAGACAATATGGCCGGCCATAATAAGGATTTTATGGGCTGGAAAAATCATTTAAACTCATTAAAAGGAGTTTTGGGCTTAAGTTTGACTAATGAGTCTTAATTGGATTTTGACCTAACTTAAGCCCATTCTCTCTAATATAAAAGGAGGCTCTCTCTTTGGTAAGCCTAGCCTAATTTCGACCAGCACTCAGCCGAATCTCTCCCCCCTTGTGCTTGAGAGGTTTTGGCCGAATTTTAGAGGGAAAGAGAGAGAGAGAGAGAGAGAGAGAGAGAGAGAGAGAGAGAGAGAGAGAGAGAGAGAGAGAGAGAGAGAGAGAGAGAGAGAGAGAGAGAGAGAGAGAGAGGAAATTAGTTTCCCCGCAGCCCTTCCTTTTCTTTGAGTTTTCCCCTTCTTCCCTTGTTCCCACAAACAGCCCACCCTCTTGATCTCCTAAAAACTCCTAGAGAATTATCATTGATTCATCTTGTGGTTGTTTGAGTGATATTTACCCACATGGTCGGCCACTTATTGGAGCAATGGAGCAAGGACGGATTTCAGGACATCCTAGACGCGCGTGGGAAGGAGTTTCGGCCGTGCTTGTTGACGCATCCCCCGGGCTCGCAGATCCGAACCCACTGTAAGTCTCCTATAAACGAGTTGGATCTAAATATAATAATCATTGTAGGATTGTTAAAAATTTTAGATCACTCGTTTGCATGTTTAAATGAATTTATTAATATGTTTAGAAATTTATTGACATGCTAGATTAGATTTAATGACATGGTTAATGAATATGTTTAAAAACGTTTTAACGTGTTAAATCGAATTATGAATTTCCGCCATATATTGATATGTTTCATAATTAATTAGGTTAATTGTTAACTAAATTCCAACAGTCGCTTGCTAGCATTTCCTCGGTTTTCTTCCCCTTTTGGTCCCGACAACGGGACATCTCTGTGCTCCTTTCTCTCGGTCTTCCCTTTGCTCTTGCCGTCGTAGATTTTTCTCTGGGCTATCTTCTCCTCCTCAATTCCCATAAACAGTGTCGCTCGATGGAGATCGTCCTCGATCGTCAATGGACCCATCTTGATCAACTCCTCCTTGAAAGAAGCCGTGTCGAACAGTCCATGCCTCAGTGCCTGGATTGCGACGACGTCTTCGAGTCTTTGAATCTTCCGATGTATTGTTAGAGGGTTTTGTCTCGTTCCTACGAAAGATTCCACAAGGTTATGACAGATGCTTCATTCTGCACGTACATCGAGTAGTGTCGTAGAAAGCATGCGACAAGCTCATCGGAGTCATTGATGGATCCCGGCGGCAGTTTTGTGAATCAATCACTGGCTTGGCCCTGCAGACTTTCGACGAAGAGCCGACACATAATTGCTTCCACCCTTATCTCCTCTACTCCTATGCGCTCCGTCGCAATTCGGAAAGATTTCATGTGGGTGTTCGGATCCGACCCCCTTTTGTATTGTGAGAGCTTGACCTTCGACAATTCTCCTAGCTCCACGGTGCGGATCCTTTCCGAGAGGGGAGTGATTCTGGCCTCCTTCACCAACATGCGATCTCAGACGCCGTGCTCGTCGCCTTGTGAACCTGGGACGCCACATGTCCCATCTCGCGTCCATGTTCGAAGACATTTCTTTCACGGCTCTGCTGACCTCCTCTTGGACCGTCATCGCTATCGTTGTCGCCAAAATCTCCTGGTTACTCGCCGCATGCATTGGTGTGGCAGCGGCGGCATTGAAGAGGTCTCTGCTTAAAAGAAAAGATGTAACAGTAAATTAAAGACAACAGTATAAAAATGAAAACTTGGATGATTGTTCATTTCATTAAAGAGGTATATATACACTGATAACTAGGGTTTTCTCATTTGTATAGGTTGTAATAAAGAGAGAAATAAGGGTAAAAGGAGTCTGCTATTCTTCTTGACATCACACGTGGCATAGTGGTCCAAGTAATGAGAGGACCTGAAATTGACAAGAGATGAAAACGATAGAGTCCAGAGTGGATGTCGTTTTCATTGTTGTATTATTTTCATCCTCTGACAGTCCCCCTCAATTCCAGCGCCCTTATCGGCAGGACTTTGAGCTTGTTTCTCATTTTCTCAAAGAAGGTTCCCGACAATGGTCCGCTGAGTATATCGGCCGCTTGATCGGTAGCAGGAACATGGTTAACCATCAGATTCCCTTTCCCAATTTATTCTCTGACGAAAAATAAATCCAATTTTATGTGTTTTGTGCGAGCATGGAGAACTGGACTGGCCGAGTGAGACACAGTCCCAAGGTTGTCACACCAAATCGTTGGGACTTGACATAATTTTACTCGGAGCTCCTGGAGAAGAGAGCGTAGCCACATAACTTTAGCTGTGGTAGTTGCAAGACTCAGCTATTCTGACTTCGTCGAGGATCTTGAGAATGTGCTTTGTTTTTTTGAGGACCAAGCGACTGGACTTCCTGCAAAATAGATGCTCAAGCCCGTTGTTGATTTCTTGTCGTCTCGATCCGTGGCCCAGTCCGCATCTGAGAACCCAACCAGACTCAATTTATCAGTTGTGAAGTGGATTCCATGGTTAATTGTCCCCTTTAGGTAACGTAATATCCTTTTCAGCGCCTTCCAGTGTTGATCGAGTGGGCAGTGCATGAACTGACTTGATTTGTTCACACTTTAGGCAAATTATGGGCCTGTGATGGTGGCGTATTGCAGAGCTCCGACGGTGCTTCGATACCTTGTGCCCTCCTCAATAGGATCGCCATCAAACGCAGAGAGGCGAAGGCTGGAAATCATTGGTGTGGGCGAGGGAGACGCTGCAGACATGCCAAGTCGGTGAAGGAGATCTTTGATGTACGTCGATTGGCTGAGATGTAGACCGGTCACGACATGGCGGACTTCGATCCCGAGGATATGAGGGGAAATTGCTCATTGAGCTTTGAGGTAAGCTTCTGAATGTAAGTTGTGTTGCTTTCCACAATTATGATATCGTCAACGTAAATGAGGGGAAAAATTGTGTGAGTGGGTGAGCGAAGCATAAACAGAGAGTGATTGGCCTTGGAGTTGAAAAAGCCGTGGTGAAGTAGCCATTGTCGGAGTTTCTCAAACCAGGCCTGAGGGGCTTGTTTGAGTTCGTATAGGGCCTTATGAAGGCGACACACGTGAGTAGGCTTGGTCGAGTCTTCATATTCCGGAGGTTGGGACATGTAGACTTCTTCATCGATCGTGCCGTTGAGGAAGGCGTTGTTGACGTCGAGTTGGCGAGTGGACCAGCCATATGAGATAGCCAGTGAGAGGACAACCCATATTGTGGTTTGTTTGACCACCGGTGAAAAGGTTTCATCTAAATCCAATCCTGCCACTTGGTTGAAGCCCTTAGATACGAGACGAGCCTTTAGGCGAGCAAGAGAGCCATCCGAGCGTTTTTTGACCTTGTAAACCCATGACTAGGTATAGGCTCATCTAATATGGGTTGGGAAGAATAAGAGTGATAGAGGGGTGTGAGGACCGGGATAGGAGGTTGTGTGGAGGGCTCGGAGATGGGTAGCGGGGAAGATGTAAAATTGTATGGGAAACATGTTTCATCAAAATTGACATCCCGGGAGATAAAAAGGCGATTTTGTGAATCAAGACATTTATAGCCCTTGTGTTGATTACTGTGTTGGCAGAGATGCCCACAAGAATATTGTTTATTTACATATTAATGTAATATATAAATCTTTGTAACGTTCTTATTGTAATTTGCTGATTAAATTAATAAAAGTTGAAACGTTCATTCATTCCTTTTTAGTTTGATTGAAGATTTATGATATTCAATAGTCTTATAGTCCTTAATCAAACCTAACAATGTATGAAGGGACAAATGTAGATTTATCTGAACAAACTCTTCATGGTTTGACTAAAACGATATATTCGCAATCAAAAGATCAACGGACTATTGATCCCAGTATGATTGTTGGAAGAATCAATGATGTCCGGTTGTGAGGCATAGAGAGTTAGGAACTCTATAGTTCTTCCAGTGTATCTTTCGAAGATACTGAATTGACCAATGCACCTTTAGAGACAATAGAAGAACAAACCATTTAACATCTTCTATCTCAAGGTCACTATGTATGAATCGCATCATGCTTTCCTAAATCCTGAAATGAGACATGTCATTTCATAGCATTAATACTCTCATTTGAGAAAGTCAAATTCTAGATCCATTACGTGATCTAGACAAGGCCTATTGGTGAGATATTAAGTTACGAAGATGTCATGAACCAACATTGTGAAGATCTCATAGATATGGAATTCATGTACAAGATTGCTGAGATGCAATATATATCACATCATGCTTTATTACTTGGATTGTGAATAAATGAACTGCGCAGTATCCAATATTAAGTAGCGACTTTATTTGGATGAAACAATGTGACTTGTTAGCTCCTCGTCAATACATTGTTTCTAACGTATTCACAAGTACTAAAGGACTTGAGGAAATAACAACTAGAAGGGTAAAATGGTAATTTCATAAATCCCGTCTAGTTGATGATATTCATGAAGGGTAAACATAGATAACATTCAATGGATCCACTCGATATAATTAAGTTGAATTTTGAGTAGAAATTAAATTCATTTGAACCGAGAGATTCTCAGTGTCAACTCTTTAGTGGAGTCAGTTGACATTAAGCTAATACTCGGAAAAGGTTTGTGAACTTTTGAGTCCGAGTATAGAATCTCAAGCTTTGTTCATTTGGATCCGTAAGGTTACTATTACAGGTCATTAGAGTAGGATTGTTAAACTAGAAGTTAAGTCAAAATAAGTTCAAGTGTTGAACTAGACTTTTTGTAAAATATAAACTTTTATATCACTGGATTGTACAAATGTAAGGGATATAACGAGCTTCCTTTGTTGCAAGTAAATCTTTAGTGGATCGGAAGTCCAATGAAATCAAATTAATTTAAATTTCGTTAAGGGAATGGAATATCTTGGAGTTATTAAAGGATAATAACAAATTCCGAGAGACCTTAACTATATTTAAATTAATAAGTGTAACGAAAAAATTCTCGAGTTAGTCACAAATTAACTATCTATTTTTATCATAGATTTATGGACATCATTTTGTGACAAGGATCTAATTGTTACCAAAATTAAGAACTTAAATGTCAAAAGAAAGTGAATTTGGGGTCATTTCGTAACAGCCGAGGAATGGGGGACTTCAGTGAGTAATTACTGAAAACTGAAAAGGTCTTTCAGCCCTCACCCTTGTTATGCACGACCAAATGAAGAAAAATTCATTTGAAACCACCCAAAATAAGGAACAGAGAGAGACGAAGAAGAAGGAGAAGAGGGTTTAGAGAGAGAGTGAAGATCTTCGCCGGAAAATCAAGGAAATCGGCCGGAGACGGAGGTTGTCGGAGATTCAAGGCAGGAAACCTCTCCGATTCCTTTCATTTCTTCCGATTGGCTGAGCTCCGATTCTCACAAAATCTAGGGTTCGTCCATGATTTTGTTTTCCCTCTTTCTTTTCTCTAGTTTCGTGGTGATTCAGCGAAGAAGAAGGGTGAAATTGAAATTTGTTACGTGTTTTCAACGACGTGAAGGTATTGATTTTCAAAACCCCCAATTTTTATTTTCGGATTAGGGTTCTTCATCCGAATTTGGTGATTTCGTGTTTAATGATTAGATTCATGGTTTATGATATGTTTGAGGTCGGAATTGAGAAGGATTAAGTTTGGGTTCGTTTTGAATTGAGTTTGAAAATTTGGAAAAAATAGATATCTCCGACCTGTACCTTAATCGAGGTCATCGCCTCACCTGCGAGTGTGATTTTTTTCTGATAGTATTTTTGGTGGATAGTAGATGTTCTGGGCTTTCTAAAATGTATAAGAACGTGAAATTTCGATTAGTAACGAAGGAGATATGAATTTTTGAAGTTGTGATTCGAAACATGTGAAATCTGAGAACCGAATCCGCGTATTATTTCGAGATGTTTTTGAGATATCAATTCTACTTCAAATTTAACTTGTAATATGTCAATAGAAAGCTACAGATGTCTACTTTACTTAGGAATTGGAATGGGTTGAATTGGAGTTTTGTATCTTGAGATATACGCTGTCCGAGGAGTGGCGGAACTGCCGTGCAGGTGTCGACGAGGCGAGGTCGGACCAGGCCGATAAAGAAACGCCTTTCGGCTTTGGCTCGGAGTCTCGTGCAATGAGTCTTGATTCGAAGTGATTACAAACTGTTAATTATTTGTATGAGTCGTTTAATGTATTATTAATTATAGTAATATTATATTGCTAATGATTAAGTGTTTCGATTTTCGAGTTTTATTAAATATGAATTGTTAGAAAAAAATTTGTATTATTAAACTCGTTGATTATTCACGTAGTTATTTAGTATTCTTATCATTTTATGTATTTAAAATCGAGTTCGACTATAAGTTTTGCTCTTTTAGTTTGAAGAAAAAAAAAAGAGAATATCAACGAGAAATGTTATATTTACGTTCTTTTCTTTAGTTTCGACTCTCGGGAATCTATTCTAAACTATGGGACTTGCCCAGTTATAAGAGTAGATGGTCGAATAATATAGGACGTTCTTATGTTATTTCCTATGTTTTGTTCTGATTTGAGTGTTTGTATGCCGTTAACCGAGACGTTAGGGGTAGCGCAACTAGGGGAATGTTTTGAATACGTTTGAAGTAGACTTTGTTCTAGTAAGAATTTGTTCGTTAGTATGTCGATGAACGAGATACTAAGTACCCTCGA
Organism: Urtica urens; assembly: GCA_958296335.1. Taxonomy (NCBI): domain Eukaryota; kingdom Viridiplantae; phylum Streptophyta; class Magnoliopsida; order Rosales; family Urticaceae; genus Urtica; species Urtica urens. The sequence goes on from OY282525.1 coordinate 11,187,518, forward strand.
CAATCAATCTTTCTCTTCTTTAGATAAGTCCAGCAGCGAGCGTAAAGGTGGTACGTGGACGAAACTACGTGAAGTAAGGAAACGACTCTTTTTTGTAAAAAGGATTCGGGATTCAAAAGAATCATATCCAGGTAAGTAGAAACTTTTCAACTGTATCACAAAAATGGTGTGTTGTGTGATGCGTGTTGTTTGTATGTTTGCATTTACATGATATCTGTTTGTTGAGTTGATTGCATTTGCATGCATGTGCATATTTTATAAAAAGGAAGTGAAAACAGTTTGGAATGAGAATGGGGTTTTAAAAAAAACGGTGATGTGTTGTGGGTCATTCATGGATGGCTTGGCTGGTTCCTAGGATCGGGGAACTAGTTCGGTTAACTCCTAGGATCGGGGAGTTAACCATGGCCCGTGAGATAGGATTGGTCTCACAAGTCGTCGGGCCATATGTAGTACTGGGTACCGTTGGCCGCGACTGCCAAACCATATGTAGTCTGGGACCTTATGGTTTTGGTTTGAGTGAGTCATACATGTATGTGAGACAAGCCATGGTGAACCTCTTACAACACATGCCACGCGCGCGAGTAAGAAAAAATATCAAATGAGAAAAGATGAATAGAACGGATTGAGTTGTAATTGGCATTCATATCATATGCATCGTTTCTGCTTACTGGGCGTTAGCTCACTCAATTTTTGTGATACAGGTAAGGAGTGTGAATAAAATACGTAGGTGCAATAACGGGTTGACTGAAAGGCGCCTCCACACGGGCAAGACCTCGTATATGAACTAGTTTGACCTGATGGGCGTTATTTTGAGTAATGTTTTGTGAACTGTGTGTGAATAGAAATATAGTATGAATGTTTATATTGTGTGATGTGTGCCTAAACCTAGAGGTTTGACGTTTTAGGAGTTTGTTATGTTTTATATATATATAAACTAGGTGTTGCTAGACTTCAAGTTAAGACAATGTTATCTTGTATGCTGATATGAAAAGTTGTCACACGACATGTCGTTTATAATTTGAAAAAAAAAAATTCCAACTTTTGAGGGAATGGTAAACAACTTGTCGGGGTGTGACACTTTTTCTCGGAAAATGTCTAAAGCATATTTTTGTCCTCATGGACATAAAATGATGTGAATGTCAAAATAAGATTTTGAATATTTTCATATGATGAAAATGTAAATTATTTCCTAAAGCCGAAAAGTCGTTTAAGGCATTATGAAATTAATTTCATTATTTGTGCAATTATAATTCTACAATAGGTATTTTAAGAATTGTCTTAAAAGAAATAAGGAAGCTTCTAGAAGCTCCCCCTAGGTAGAATTTCGGCCAAACAAGCATCAAGAGGAGAGTTTTATTACCCAAAAGAAAAAGGGAAATGAATTTCCTTGAGAAGGAAACAAATGTGCTAAGTGAATTTCCTCACTGATGCCTTAAACTAAGAGAGAAAGGGGAAGGGAAAATCAAATATTGTGTCATGAATACATTATTTTTTCATGAATGAATAATTGACCTTCATAGATTTTTCATTCTTCTATAAATAGAGCCTCACATAGAGATGTGAAGTTTAAGCTTTTCCCTTGTTCTCTCTTGCTCTTGGCCGACCCTCTCTCTCTCTCTCTAGAAAATACTCTTTTTATTTTTCACCTAGATCCATACTTGATCTAGAAAATTAGCTTATGATCCAAGAATTAATCTTGGTTCAAATTGTTTAATTGTGCCCACACACAAATCCTTCTAAACCTCTATAGACTCTTGTAATAGAAATCTTAGGTTTCTCGAGTTCACGTTTTAGGTGTGAAGATGACGAGCGAGCCAAGGAAGAAGATCCACATTTCTCAAGACGCTTTAAGATCAAGCTACAAGAAAGGTTCGTATTCAAGTAGGTTTAATAATGTTTTTAATTTATAACATGTATATGCTCTTTATCTAGGTTAGTAAAATTTGTTTTACTTCTAAAAGAAATTTTTATATTCTGCCATTAATATGATTAATGATAAATTTTTCTTTAACCCTAGACCTATTCCAACATAGTGTACCCAATAAAGGTGCACTGTCGAGAATGAAATTCGAGTTTGTGGGTATTGTATGCACGGAGATGTGGGTAACAAGCACAACCAAAAAGTTCGAGAAATGTGTAATTTGGTTTTGAGTGATATAATGTTTCAAGTGGTGATATGTGATGCAGGGATTTGGTGGGGAGTCTGTTTATCAAGAAGACACTCGAGGTGAAGGCGTCTTTCCAAAAGCGAAGAGGGAGATTGGACTGAGCTACCAAGGTGAGTGACATTTCTGTAATGTGTCGGTTTTTTCTTTCAGCTGTGCCATTTTGCTGAGGGGTATGGGGGTAAGAAACTCTGTGTGTGATGCCATGTTGTGAAAAGTAAGTGTTTAGAGGAAAAAATTCACCACCCCAGTCGCTTTGAAAACTTTTGATATGAGTATTGAAATGATTTTCGACCATTTTTTTTTAAATGAATGAATTTTTCAAGAACTTCAAATTTGGTTTTCAGAAGATAAATCCATGTGTATTTGGAAAACGCATCTATGAAGGAAACGTAATAACAAAAACCGATTCTTGAGATGACCAGGGATGGTCCCCAAACATCGGAGTGAATTAGTTCAAAGGGTTTTGTGTAAACAGTGGTTGATTCTGAATAAGATTGCTTATGACTTTTCCCTTTTTGGCAAGCAACGCAAAACTGAAAACCTGTTTTTAGAACATATAATTTATTGCAGGTTTCAAGAACTTTGTGAAAAATTACTGTTGCAGGATGTCCAAGGTGTGTATGCCAAAGATCTAATTCTGTTTGAACAGAGACATTTTGATTCAAAATAAAGGCTGAACCACTACTAAACAGGGACCAGGGTTGTTGATTGTATTGAAAGACTGAAAAGAACTGGGATTGGTGTGGCTTGTGTTAGCGGGTGGAACACGAGCATGGTGTGCAGTGAGATCAAAGCGGTATAGATTCCCTTCAAGCTTCCCCCTGAGCACTTGAGCCTTAGTTGTTTGATCCTTAACCACACAAAAATTTGGGTGAAATTCAAAAAATACGTCATTTTCTTTAGAGAATTGTGCAACACTGATGAGATTTTTGTGATTTCATGTACAAGGAGGAGGTTTGAAAGAGTAAAGCGAGGTGAGTGTTTGGAAGATACAATAGACGAGCCAATTCTAGAAATGCGCAAACCTGAGTCATTGCCGACAAGAATTCTATTTCCACCGGAATATTATGTGCTCATGTTGAGATTGTTGAAGTCATTCATGATGTGGTTGGTGGCTCCGGAGTCGGGGTACCAACTCAGATCGTCTCTTGCCCCTGGTGAGCTGGAGATGTTGGTGGTGAAAGCTGCTGCAGGAGTGTTGGTGGGTGCGTTTGGAGAAGCTGGCTGCCCTCCTGAGAAGGAAGTGTCGTACCGGAAGTAGCATCGCTGAACTGTGTGTCCAGACTTCCCGCAGAGCTGGCACAACAGCCTGTTGATAGGGTTCCAGCTCCTGCCTCCACTCCGACCGCGGCCTCGATAGGCTCCTCTTCCTGAGAATGAAGAGGTAAGAGTGTTGTTGGTACTGGTAATATTATTTGGAGTTCAGGGAGGGTAAGTTTTTTTTTTAGGTTTGTGAGGCAAATTGAGTGGATAGTTGATTCAGGTCATTTGTGGGATCGAGGCGCGTTTCGAAGCTTAGGAGCAGAGCTGATACATCTTTGAGAGGAAAGGGTTCTGTTTTGGAGGTGACTGGGACCACGACCGGGTCATATTCGTGGCCGAGACCTGTAAAAATGTGCAAGATTTGGTCATCTTCATTGAGTTTGTGACCTGCAAAAGCTAGTATATCGGCAAAGGATTTCATTTTAGTCAGGTACTCTCTCATGGATAAGTTTCCCTTTTTTTGGGTTTGGATTTGTAGCTTGTATTGCATGATACGTGCACAAGATTGTGAGGAAAAGGACCTTTCCAATGAATCCCAGATTTCATGAGAGGTCCCACAACCTACCATGTTCACGAGAACATTCTCGGACATGAAGGCTAAAAGCAAAGATGCTAAAAGCTGGTCTTGTCTTACCCATAGAACATATTCTGGTTCTTGGGTAGGCAAGCATATTGTTGTGTCAAGAGTTTCGAGGAACTCTGTTGGTTTTGGTATAGTCCCGAAAAGAAAACCGTCAAGCCCATTGCCTTTGACGTTTGAGAGGACTTGTTGTTTCCATAAGAGGTAGTTTGTTTCAGTGAGTTTTATTGTTAGGGAATGGTTTGATGGGTTCACAAAATGTGAGGTTCGAATTTGCGAAGCTTGATTTTGTTGGGTATTGTTTGTTTCGGTATGTGAGCCTGAGTCAGTAGCAATTTCTGTCATTTTAGACTACTCTGTAGCTCTGATACCATAAAAGAAAAGATATAACAGTAAAGTAAAGACAACGATATAAAAATGAAAACTTGGATGATTGTTCATTTTATTAAAGAGGTATATATACACTGATAACTAGGGTTTTCTCATTTGTACAGGCTGTAATAAAGAGAGAAATAAGGGTAAAAGGAGTCTGTTATTCTTCTTGACATCACACGTGGCATAGTGGTCCAAGTAATGAGAGGAGCTAGAATTCACGAGAGATGGATACGACAGAGTCCAGAGTGGATGCCGTTTTCGTTGTTGTGTCGTTTTCATCCTCTGACACTACTGATCGTCAGTGGCGTCATATTAGCTCCTTCGGCTCTATTTAGGGTTCTTCCTCCTCTTAGGGCAGAGGATCCTGCGATGAGGCTCTCCGGATTGCTTCATCTTCGGTTGACGACTGTACGCTCTAAGAGGGAAAAGAGTCGCTTGTTCTCCGCGGCTTGTTCTTCTGCTTTCCTGGCCGACTCTTCTGCCTTCTTTGTGGCCTCTGCCATCTTTGCCATTGCGTCAGCCAATTGCTGTTGGAGCATTTCCATGATTTGGATCTGTTCTCCTTCGTTCCTGGTGCTCGCGTCATTCGCTGACATCTTCTTCTTTTTCCTCCAAATTCCTGGATATGAGATAGAAAGAAATTGAGCCCCACGGTGGGCGCCAAACTGCAGAGGGCGATTTTCACCACCCTTTCAGTCACGAATATAATCACAAGAACAAAATGATATGAACAGTGATGACAGTCGTTTTATTATATTTCCGATGTGGACTCGGTATTCTTCGGTTTGATAGCTGGACAATTGAAGGAATACAGGAAATATTTATGTAACTCAAAGTATGAAAACAGATTATATCTCTCTCCCAAAATCATCTCTCCTCAATGAGGATTTACATTGGTATTTATAGACCTTTTGGTTACCCGAATCGTCTGCTAGGGTTTCCTCATTAATCTCAGATCTAAAACTACCCTAAAATACGAGATATTCTCCGAGATCTACCGAATGCATCACATAATTATCTCATTCGGTTTGATTCTTTGATTTCTTTTCCTATTTAAACTCAACCATATCTATAAAGATTCTTCGCGTCGAGCTTTCCTTGCGAAGACGTCCTTCCCCGCGATGGAGTCTTCCTCGCGTCGCCTCTTTCCTTACGAAGACGTCCTCCTCGCGATGGAGTCTTCTTTACGACGAGCTTCTTCTCTGCGATGAACTTCTTCCTCGCGACGGGTCTCATCTTCGCGACGAGCTTCCTCTTTGCGATGAACTTCTTCCTCGCAACGGGTCTCATCTTCGCGACGAGCTTCCTCTCTGCGATGAACTTCTTTCTCAGCAATGATTGCACCTCTTCATCATCATTGATGCACTCCATCGTTGATGAGCCTCATGCCAGTTTGTGGCGTTGTAGACGGATTTCATTTGGGCCTACTTCAATTGAGGACGACCAAAATCAATGAATTTTCTTGCCTCCATTCCTCGTCATTCTCTTGAGATAAAAAAGACATAAATAATGTTGAAGATGAATTTGACGAAATCCGACCTTAACAATAATTATACATATTTGAGAATAAAAAATTGTTACTTCTCAAATCTCTAATTAGTTTTGAATACTTATATATATAGTAGTATTAAAGAAGTCTCTAGAGGTTGATTTGTGGGACAAAAAGTAAAGTAGTGATAGAAAAATAGTCTGATTATGGGATCAAGCTCAACAAGTTTAGTGTTCATTCCTAAGCGATTTATCGAGCGATTGATTAAACTTACATGCAGAATGACCAGAAAGTGCAATAATACAAAAAGGAAAGGGCGTTTTAAGAAAACAAGAGACACCCCAAAACAGGCGGTAATAATAAAAACAGAGCCCTTAAACTTTGGCTTTTGCACATGCCTTTGTTCCTGCGCAGAGCATCCTTGTCACTGTCGCCAAACACACCCACTCTGCTTTGCTCACCACCATTGCCAATGCCCTGAGAGACTCAGAGAGAGAGAAAAGGGCAGTGCTGTCATTTTCACTCCCATGCTCTCTTTCTCTTTAACACACACTGACACAATCACGAACATTTTCTGCGAATTTTCTGCCTCTTCTTTGCATGATCACAGAGACGCTAACTTTAGCTCAACCTCAACTGTGACTATCAACATCTCATTCTTCTTACCTCAACTAGGTTTACATCAAAATAAAAACAAATTCAAAATTTTCCCTTAGCTCCGGATTCCAAAAAAGTGGCTCGCTCATTCGCATTGTGATGACTGATGAAGAAGCAATCGTTAATAAAAGTAAAACAGAGAGTCGTCAATTTAACAAACTTCTAACAAATCTTAAAAAAAATGAGTTATTTAATAACTCAGCCAAACAGAGATTAGCTCTTCGAAAGCACATATACTGGATTTCATATTCTTTACAACGATTCAAATAAACAATCTAATAATCTCGCGTGCTTGTTGTGTGGTAGGAAAAAGCTTCATTATCTTCCACTATCATTCAGACCAAACATAACTATGCATAATATTAATTTAACAAAAAAAAAAACAAAGAGATCAATTATTTTTCTCTTCTTTCTTTCAGCTTCCTCACATTAACACACCTAATTATGATACAACGCCATTATCACTCTCTCCGGATCCGTAAAGCTCGATCAGCGTCTGCAAAACCGCGACCTGAGCTCTCAACCTAACGATGTAATCGGCGGTCTGATCGAAGAGCTGATCGGCCTTCAAATCATCGCCCTCTCGCGAAGGGATCAGACTCTTCAGTGCCTCCAATTTGTCCGAAACCTTCGAATTCGACGACGAAATCGTCGATCGCTTGAGTCCTCCATTGCCGGAACATCGCCGCCGTCTCTGTATTCTTCTTCGTCTCTCCGAGACGGTTAGGGTTTTCCTCATCGTCGTCGTTGATCCCATAGGGTTTTTACAAAAGAAGAAGAAGAAGAAAAATATTTGGAATTCGAAGTGAATAACGAAATGAAGAAGAGATTCGGGGTTTAAGTAACGGCGGGTTCAGGGTTCGACACTGTAATTGGGGTTTATTTACGGGAAATGCCATTTCTCCGTTTCTTTTTTCTCTTTTGTCGTTTTCTGTAGTATTTTTTTTGCATGGACATTTAAGAATTGAGTTATAAATTATAAGAGAGGTCTCGAGAATGCGTGACTGGAAACTAATCAAGTCCGTGAAAAGATAAACACATCTCTCACATGTGCAAAGAACATTAATGAAAATAACAACTCATGTGCATTTTAGTCTTATTATATTGTTCTTTGCGAATATGTCTGAGATTGTCACTGAGATTCAATATATAGTCCTCACTCCTCTCTATTTCCCTCCATATCATTTTTCTTTTACATTTACACTTTTACCGCTTAAGCCACCATCTATGTAGGTTATTAAAACAAAATGTATCTAAAATCTAAATTGCCCTTTTTCTATTTTCATATAAGTCTATTTTTTAACCTGTAAAATAGTATAAACTAGCATAGCCAGTTAATCCAACCATTTTTCCAAATTGGGGATCATGATTTCAATTAATTGAAATCAGATGAAAGTTAGTCTTTAAAATAAATAAAAAACATTTAGAATAATAAAATCATCCTGCAGCCTAGGTTTATATTTTGGAATTAATAATGAGTATTTTATGCAAAGTAGGCAATATATTTAGCCGGACAGGTTCGGCTCTAGAATTTTTGAAGTCCAAAACAAACTATTTTTTATAAGTTTTTTTTTAAACATTTATTTAGACTACTAGACAATATTTCAGTATTTTGACCTAAAAATATATTAAATTTAAGCTTTTTTGTTACTTAATTTAAGCATATATTTAGTGAAATCTACTTGTTTAACTTCATTAAGAGTTAACTCGGGCATGAGCTCACGATAGCGCGTTATAATAACCATGTTATGTATCACCTACATATGAAATTTTTTGGTGTCTCGAAATCTTTAATAAGTTGAAACGTTTATTTTTCTTTCTTGAGATTTTTAATTAGGGCTTGCTCTCGATAAATTTGACTGAAGCCATTTATAAAATGGAAGGATGGCCAGTCGGAGGGATGGAGGAGGGACGATCGGAGAGAGGGGAGGGAGGGCGGCCGAATGGGAGGGAGAGGAAGGGAGGGAGGGAGGGCGGATGGGAGGAGGAGGGACGGCAGGAGGGGAGGGAGGTGGCCAGAGGGGAAGGAGGGGCAGAAAGTCGGGGAGGGAGAGAGAGGAAGGGGTTTTCGAAATGGCGGAGGAGAAATGGGGGAGGGAGAGGGAGGCTCGAGTGTTTTAAGTGGTAAGTGGAGACATTAGACGTGGAGACATCATTTGGTAAGTGGAGACATTAGAAGCGACTAGTTGCTTCTAATGTCCCTATAAGTGAAATTTTGGCGGAGATATTTTGGAGCCAAATAATTAGGGCATTATAAGCGACTTTAGAATCAACTAGTCATTTATAATGCCCAAACATACTGAAAAAATGGCGGGGAAGGAAAGATGGAGCCAACAATTTTGGCCTTTATAAGCGACTAGTCGCTTCTAATATGTAGACTCAGACCATTAGAAGCGACTAGTCTCTTCTAAAAGTAAAAAAACTCATTTTTTGAGAAAATTTGGGGTGTTTATGTTAGAAGCGACTCGCTTCTAATGCTAAAATGTTGCTTGTCGCTTCTAAAAATAATTTTGTAGTAGTGAGCGAGACACATACCATATAAGCTTGTTACTTTAAACTATAAAAGGAATTAATATAATAATTTATATTATTTATGATATATCTATTCTTTATAGTAAAAATAATATTGAAATAATGGTTGCCAAAAGAATGATTAGTGACGGGTCACAAATAGATTAGAGTGTCAAGCTTTTAGAGAAATATTTTTCTTTTATGGTTTAGAATTATCATGTGGTTATGTGTTCTTTTGATTGATTACAAGTAGATAAGTTATGTAAGAGTTAGATTATCATAGGTAAATGGAACGAATTGAAACTCAATTTTTATTCTTTTGTTACTATCATTCACAAAACCGAAAATTTCAATTTATGTGAATTATCATGGAACTGGAATTTTCAATATAATTCATGCACATTTTTTTGCTTTATTTTATTTTGGATAATAAAATATGTTTTGGTTTTATTCACGAATAATACAGAAATCACATGAAAACTTCCGATTTCAATAAGCAACATGTTCGAATATATTCTACCATCGAAGACCAAAATCTGACTGTTTCGGGTTTTAAGTTTTTTTTCCTTTGCCAAATATGTTATGCCTAAATTTTGTTGTTATGTATATAAATCGATAAGAAATTCTAAAATAACGTGTAAAGGATGAACAAATTTGTATGCGTTTAAATATAGTTTTTAGTCCATATAAACGGTTAAATTTGACAAGACGTATAAAAAAGTAGACAAGTTAAATAATAGAATTTTGAGCTAGACATGATCTTAAGCCAATGAAAGTAAATCTTTTAACATAATTAAATCTTAAGAAAAATAGGTAAACATACCAAAACATTATTCTAAACTCCAAGTAATTTTTTACAACTGAAATGAAGAAAGAGAAGGAAAACAAAACTAATGTCACTAAAATGATAAATATAGCTAAGATGTCACTCTATGTCACCGTATCCGTATTTGTATTCATATAATATAAATAAATACTGTCAGAAAATATATACGATGGTACGAAAAATAGAAGAGCACAAAACGTGGGCTTGAATATGATCCAATTGATTTCCGTTTCATATGCAAAAGAGACATTTAATGGTGGGAACCACACATTTCACATTTCGTAGCAATTGTTTTCTTGATTTGTTTTCAAGTGATATTTTGGCACAAGAGTCCTTCTAAGAGACGGTCAACGAGTAAAAACACAAACCTTATAAAGCTTGAAGGGAATGAATATCTATCTAAATATATAGTAAGTTGTACGTAGAAAAATTAATAAAGTACATTAAAAAAAAACTAAAAATTCATATAAATTTTAATAGTTATATTAATAGAATATTGAAAGTATAAACATATTATTTAAATACAATCATATACTGATTATCTAAAATACATTTTTTAATTGTAATGAACATATAAACTATCAAACTACAACAAAGTAGAATTTATGTCGTAAGGTAATTTATTTTAATATAATATTTTGACCCCAAAAACACTACATAAAAGGTAATGTAATTTGGAATTCAATTTTTTTTCCTATAATTAAATAGTATATCAAAATTGTAAAAATATTTATTTTTAGATAAAGGATCATCTTTTTTAATTATTAGACAATATAATAGTCTGTTTGGTCACGGGAACTTGATTGAACTCATTAAATAAACATGCTATTGTTGTTCGTAGATATGCTAACAATTTTCAGGAGTTGAAATATCATATATATTTTGAACTAATGTTGCTAACTTATAAATTAAAATGCTACTATAAAATAGTAGGGCATGAAAAAATAAGTTTAAAGGTTTATTCGCGTAAAAAGGCAATATTGTAAAATTCAGAGGGGGATCGACCACAGTTAAAATGAAGAAAGCGCGGGAACAGGATTCAAGGAGAGAAAGAGCCCAAAATACCCTCCACTCCAATTTTCTTAAATGAGTCATAGTATGTAATAACCATCTAATTAAATGTTTATTAAACTAATATGCAATACTGTACGACTCACAACGTTTTGTTGGTATTTTAATAGGACTGCGTAGCTAATATAAATATGATTTTTTTTTTAAATAATCAACCTATTTTATATTTTGTGACAGTTCGTTTACAAAAAATTATACATTAAATTATTGTTTGTTTGTGATTATCTTGTGCACGTCGAACTTTTAGTTATACTAATACAAATATCACTGTAAGTAAATTTGTATGATTAACTACAAAATGTTATATATTATCGAAATATAACGTGTTTATATGATTAGTAATTATAATTATATTCATCTAACTACAGTAAAGGCAATAACATATTTTATGCGACTAACTAAAATATTATAGTGTGAATTTTATTCAGAAAGTCTTAGGTTCGAAACAAAAAAACTTGTGTTCACTCAACAGCTATAATTCCTCAAATAATTACTGATAATTAAAACTTAACCCATAATATTAACGTTGACACGTAGTGGCGGCTATTTTATTCACTTTATGTATGTAATGATATCAATTTATAACAAATAGAACTTTATGCTTGATTTAAATGTTGTAGAAAGAAAAATTATCAACCATTTGATCCTTGATTTAAATATGAATGCATGTATATGTATCGCATTTATTGGCAATGTATTATTGTAAGCGATAGAGAGAAGCCCATGTTTATTTAAAAAAAAAAAAAAAGAAGATAGAGCCAATGTACTATATATATATATATATAATATAATATAAGGACCACGTAATCCAAAAGGTACGTCGTACGAACTATTTAACAATGAAATAACTAACTAAAGCTTTGTTTAGGAGGATCCTATAAGTGGCAAGACAAAACCCAAATATTTAATTCAGAAAATCATATGCTTGTCTGTTAAAAGTTCCAAAAACCAACTTGATCCTAAGAATGCAGATCTACTTATTATAATACAAAATAAACTTCTTCTATTATTTTTCCTCTTTAACCAAATAAACACAAAACACTTGAATGAAAACTAAGAAATGTAGTTGGCTTTATACAACTTTTAAAGGTTAACAATTTTGTTTTTAGAGAATATTAGTAAAGCTGAAATGAACATAGAATTTAACCAGTTAACTCAAAATATAATTTATGCTTTAGATGGCCTTCTAGATTATTTTTTTAAGTGTTTCAAGAAAAAGTATGATAATCGAAGTTCATTGTTAATTAACGTAATTTTGATAAGAAAAATTAAATAATTGAGCCAAAAATTGAAAGAGTAAAAACTGAGGTAAACCGAAATCTAGAAAGCTGAGATGCAACTCAAGTATTTAAACTGATCATTCATAATATATAAATTTGGAGGTATTGAGGTATCGAATAAGAAATATCATTTTTTAGCTTCGAAATATGTTAAATATTTAGATTAAATTTATTTTATTAAAAATATTTAAAAATAAGTTTTAAGTGTAAAACCGGACAAAAATTCTCTTACAAACAAAACATTTATCTTTTTTTTAGGAGATTTAACTGATTTCTTTTTGCATAATTTATTGTTAAAATTTATTAATTATTGTTTGTATAGTGATAATAAGCAATATATATATATATATATATATATTAAACCAATTTAATTTTAATTAAATTTAAACCAATTTTAATACTTTGAATTAAAAAAAATGATGGACATTTTAAATTTCATCGTATAATAATTTTTTTTATCATTTCGTATCATACTGCGGTATATATATAAAGAAATTTCATATTATATATCTAAAAAGATGTTAAATATTCAAATTAGACTTATTTTATTAAAAATATTTGAAAGTGAACTTTAGGCTAAATATTGAACAAAAATATTTTTATACTAATTTTTGTTATATCATCGTATCTAATTACATAGTATCGTATCTCATTATATTATACGATACAAAAAGTTATCATACGCTATTGTAAAAAATCGTATAAGTGAATATTAATTTTTGAAAATTTTGAGCGTTCATTTTCAGTTTTCATACTTTTAGCTCTGAAAAATAAAATTTGTCTACGTATGCTATATGAATCATGTCAAAGGAAATTCAAGAGGGGTAAAATGGTAAAACAGAAGAAATAGTGTGAGGGTCCAGGTGTAGGAAAGAGAGGGAGAGAGAGCACATGGGAAACACATGCAGAGGAAGAGTTTTGGAGCGTAGCGTTCATGTTCTGCACATTCCCTGCATGCAAACCCTCATCATTTTTTGCCCTTTACACTTTTCCCTTTTCTTTAAAAAAGAATTTAATTTTTGTTTTAATTAAACATAATATGTTATCGGATCCAGTTTTTTTTTTAAATAATAATCGGATCCAGTTGGTCTTGTAAACATGTGTGTGACAGACGGTGCAAGTGAAGTGAGTGAATAAGAAAGAAGGCTTGGTTTTGAAGCTAATTAATGAAAAACAAATTATAATTATTGGCGTTATTTTTTTTTCATTCTGGCATGTGTGACATGTGTGACAAGTGCACATGACTCTGCTTATGAGCACCCGAAACATGATTAAAATGTTTAAGCATCATTTTTTTTAAGTCCGGCATTATTAACCTGAAAAATAAATTTGATTTTTCTTAAAACAATTATATTCCGAGTGAACCTCTTAACTGAAATACATGAGCTATTATCACTATATTACTTAAATATTTGTTGTTGCGGATGAGGTTAACAGTTTTATTTGGACAAATATGTAGATCTAATTTGCAAACAAATAAAAAAGAATTCAAATTTAATCATTTGAACAGTGAATTTGGAATTCAACTTCAAATCTTCTTTTTAAAGTGAAGAGTGTTTGTCTAAATTTGCATAAGTAATACATTATTTTATATATTTATAATTAAATGCGCAGCGTGATAATTCCCTTCTATTTTCTTTATTATTTAATTTTTATCCGATACAGATGAAAGTCAAAACTACTATATTCACTAACATAATTATAATACGGAATATTGGCGATATCATTTTATCCCGTGACAAACGCAAGTGGGGTCACATAAAATTTTGTGGAAAATTTAACTATTAGCAACAAATTATTACCCCCAAACTTTTATTTATTCTGAATTATATATTTTTTTCTCATTCTTTTGTTTGCATCCAGAAATATTGCATCAATTAATCTTGGTACATAACCATCTGCATGTTATTTAAAAATATTTTTGTTGCTTGATGCTAAACAAGCGCAATTTAGAAACGTACATACTTACCCGTCATTTAAATTAACGTTTTCAAATATAATTACGAATTCGTATATTCTGAATGAAGTGAAGAAAAAAAAGTTTAAGACAGTTTATAAAATCAGAAAAAGGGTTGTAATTTGTGGACACTACGTAGAGTGAGGTTTAACTTTCTCAAGCTTTTATTTTTCGCAGCCTTGTGCATAAAATAAATTAAATAAATTTATAATAAGGTGTACCTTTTTATATTTTATTTTATGAAGCTATCACATATTCACATTCTTTTATACGTCAAAGTCAAAAACAAAGGAGCAACAAAACAAATTAGCAGCGAGACAATATGATGAAAGCCGTTCTACAAACTTGCACACCGATGTGATGTTACCATTTTTCCCCCTTTTTTGTTTATTTATTTCATTTGAGAATTGTCATAAAACTGTCTTGAATTCGGTCAAAATCATTTTATTTTCTCTGCATTTAAGAATAGTGAAATTAACTTTTTTTTAGGAAATATTGAAATTAACTAGATTGATGTAACTATTATACATATATATATATATATATATATTGATGTTTAGAGTTTATTCGATCGATGCTAAATTTAAAAATACACTCACACAAAAAGAATTTTAGCAAGGCGTAAATGAATCTTAAACACCGGTTCTTTTAATTTTTAACTATGTTTTCCTTTTACAGAATAATGTGTATCTTTACTTTACATATATGTATGGATAGCAGCTAGACGCTCGACGTGCTTATTTTTGCTTAGTCATACACACCCGTGTCATTATCAAAACAAATTTGCACCGCCACAAACCAAAGTAAATTTTACAGAATCTCAGAAACTCTGTAGCAATATCCCAAATTTTACACCATCGCCGCTGTTGAACAAAAAAATTCTCGTCGACCTTACCTAGGACCGGCCCGAAGTCATTGGGGGCCCTAAGCCTCCGAACAATTTAGGGGCTTTTTTATTAACATATTTTTAATTATTTTTTTATATAAATTTTTTTGGCCCATTCCAATGTGGGGCCTTAAGCCTGTGCCTAGCCCGCCTATAACAAGGGTCGGCTCTGTCCTTACCTAACCGGCTTCAGACCCAAATATTGTTACCGTCTACAAAAACGCTTATAAGAAGGACAGAAACACAAAGATCTAAAAAACTATACCGACAAACCTTAAATTTCGTTTCTTCGACCCAGACAAAATCGAAGAGACAAACTCTTAAATTCCGAACAAAAACTGTGGTCGGTTCCTCACGCTGATTAATACATGACGCCGTCGATAGCTCATTGTCGTTGATTGGAAGCTCACCGCGAGGTCGCAAAGCTAAGAGGTAGTTTCAAGTTTTAAAATTATATAGTTAGGGTTGTGAGTTTCAAATTTCTTAATGCAATTGATCTTTGAAATCGGTTCATGATGATTATGATTTGAATTTGTGGTTGGATTTTCTTGGATTTGAGATGGATTTGGCTGAAAATAGCTGAACTAGGGTTGAGAAATTTGAAAATTTGGGGTTTTCAGAAACTGCCATGATTTTGAAAATATTTAATGCGTGTGGACTTATATACGTGATGATTGATGTTGTAGTAGTATTGTATTGGTATATGCTAAAAAAATTTGTTGGTTTGATATGAACAAGACTAAGCTGATTTGATAAGCGGACGTGGACAGTCCAATTTGTGTTAGATTAATTTCTGAAAGTATTTTTTCTGGATAGTAGATGTTTTGGGCTTTCTAAAATGTACAAGAACGTGAAATTTCGTTGACTAACGAATGAGATATGAATTTTTTAAGTTTTGATTCGAAACTGTGAAATCTGAAAACCGAATCCGCGAATTCTATTGTTACGGGGTGTTTTTGAGATAGTTCCATTGATTAGAATTTGACTTGTAATATATCATTAGAAAGCTATAGATTCTGGCTTTATTATGAAATTGGGATCGTTTGATTTGAGTTGATAAAAGTCGAATTATGATGCATTTTCTGATCGTTGTTCGAATCAGTCCGATTCGAGCAATCGAAATGCAAATTTTGTGACAAGTTACATTTTGTTGACTCGTGGTTTATGATTGAGGAACTGAGAATTTGTTATCATTTTTATTGATTATTTCTTGTGGACGTTTGTGGTCGTTGGATTATATTTCGAATAATTTCTATATTATTGAGAAAATCAACATATTATATGTGTTTGCTGAAAAACAAATTATTATGTGGGCTTGAAAGCTTTATATTTTTTTGAAAATAAAATGTTAAAACAAGAATAATAATAATAAAATGTAGAATTAAAAGAGAGAGAGAGAGAGAGAGAGAGAGAGAGAGAGAGAGAGAGAGAGAGAGAGAGAGCAGAAACGTTACCTATTGCCAATCCTTTCTTTCTTTCTTCTCAGAAAGATTGAATCCCATCGAACCGAATCGAAGAATCAATGATTTGTCTGTGTTGTGCGGGGCAAAGAAAAAGGAAGAGAAACACGAAGTAGTTCATTCATTTGATTTCGTAGTAGAGACGATCATGGGCCAAGCTTTTTGCAAGGTTTTCTATGCCTTCTTCGACAACACCGAGATGTGAGTTAACTTTTCTTGCTTCAATTTCACACACTCTTTTTTTCAATAATTTTACTACTGTATGATTAGCTTGTGAAATTCACTTTCTCAAGGTCTTTTAAATATTTAATTCATGCGTTTCATATGCTTTATTAAGTAGTGTTATTTATTATAAGCTCAGAAGTATTTAATTCAGATTAAGTTATTATAACGTGTTTGTTGCTTGCATTCAGAAGACAAACGATTCAAAAAATTCAATCGTCTGTGTATGTGAATCACATATTCAAATTCGATCCTTTATGTTTTGTTTTGCTGAAATGAAATCCACAGATTCTGATTTTAATTCTTATGAACATTGACTTACAATTCAATTCAATTTAATATGTATGTCTTACTAGGTGATCAAATTAATTAGTGCTAATTTTGAATGTTTGGTTCTGAAACAATGTTTAGGTGGTAATGCTGGGTTTTGATGCAGCTGGAACCACAATTCTGTACAAGCTTCATATTGGGGAAGTTCTCTCAACTGTTCCAACTATTAGTACATCCTAGAATTCTCAAACCAGCTTAATTAGTTTAGCTAATATGTTAAAGAGACAAAACTAAGAGTGTTAGTGTATGAACATATAAGCTGAGAAATAAGGGGTAAAAAATGTGCGCTTTTAGTTGAACGACGACCTATACATTTTCGTACGCACGTGACACAACATATATTCTATTATATATTAGTTACTACGCTAACATATTCTTTTTGCCTCTAATTTTGTGCAACGACTGAACATGCCAAAGACTACAGTCCAAAACAAAATAAGGAATAACTGAAGAATAATTTTAGGTTTAAGCTTAGGTGTTCGTAATGTTCCAAGTCCATCAAATTCACCTGGTTCTATGTAATTTGTTCTCCATTGTTTTACGAATGGAATTAGTGATGGAATTGCATGTTTTGAGAATGGAAGTAGGAAATGAGAGAGAATAGTTTAGGCAAAAATGAATTGTTACTGGATATTTGATTTTTTTTTTCATGGAAGTTCATTGTGTTTGATCATGGCTCAATCCTAGGTTATCAAGGTCACCGGATTTAGGTAATTAGATTTTTGACTTATCATATTTCTTTTATTTAGGATCAAATTTATTTTGTTTATAAAACTGCTGCTACATTTATGATGATTTGTTGAGTCTTTCTGAGTTTTCATTATTGTATTTGCTCATGAATTATGTTGAAGAGCGACAACGAACCCAAGATTCGGCGGAAGTCAAGTTTATCAGTTGCAGTCAAGGGTGACAAAAACGAAGCAAATATATATGCTTTAAGTACTAGCTGAAAATTATAGTAACTAAATGAGTTTTAGAGTGAACCAATAACTAAAAAGGGCACTATATTTTGTTTCTTTATTATGTTTTGCTTATAGATGTCTTTCTACGAAAATCACATTACATTCTAAACACTACCGTCTAAAATTGGTTTAAATCGTCTATGTTCTTGCTCATCTTCAAATATCATTCAACCATTTCATAAATTTTTTATAACAGGCAATATTATGATTAATTTTCTTATAATACACATATTTTATGCGCATAACTAATAAACTATTGTTAAATTACTTTTGAAAAAGATGCATATAGAGTAAACATCACAAAACCGAGATTTCTGTGTATAGGCATCTGCAGTTTGGGACATGATGAAAAGTTTAAACCTTTACTGCCCTTGAGAGGTATTTCAGAGTCTCTACATAGTCACACAAGCTGTGAACAATTGACTTGTAAAAATTCAAGTTTCAATGACAAAATCAATCTGGTTACAACAAGATAGAGAGCCGTACTCCTCAGAGCACATATTGCTCTGCAAACTTTGTACTGCCAGATGATTGGAAAATTAAGAAACACACCAGAGGAAAGTCCCACGTTATTGACAAGGTACTTTTCTGTTTTAATTTTTATCTCATTCTAGATATAAATTTCTCTTAGAATTAGATATAAATTTGCAAAAACGAGATATCGAAGCAAGAAATTATGTGCAGATGGACTCCAAAAATACTAAATCCGAATATGTTTACCTTTTAGATTTAAATTTAGCCTTTTAAATCTGATCCAACAACTCATATAGCATAAAAAAACTAACACATACAAGTTAGACCCTCTAACATACAAGTTAGATTTTAAATTAAGTTTACTTAGTTGTTTGATTCTTTGGGAGAGAACTAATAACTATAGAAGAAGATTTGTTCGTCTACCATTCTTCGCCACCATATTAGCTTTTTTATTTTATCTAATTAATTTTAGAACTCCCCTTTATTCCTCTGTGAAATAATTTTTTAGTGAGTAATGGCCTATCAAGTATCAAATTTTGGTTATGGAATACATTCGGTTAATTGAAGTATTTGTTTTCACTAAATCTTACTTTGTTTAGTATTAAAAAAATCAGACGTTAAATTTTAAAATCATATAAATATTTGAGCTAACAGTAATAAAGTTAAGTAAAAGTTCAGGGAGCGCATTTGTAGAACTATGGACCTATATAACTCTGCTCCTGTCTACACCGTATACTTATTAATATACGTACATCCATCCCAGAATGTCGCCGGGTACTGTTCACTTCCCCGCCATAACTCAAATTAATCAAGAAGTGTTGCAGCGTCAATGAATCAAATTTGAGTTAATCAAGAAGTGTTGCAGTGTCAATGAATCAAATTCTGACTTCCGCTTGGGGAGGATTATAGAGAAGTCCTTTTTTCTTTCATTCAATATCTAACCATTTATAATTTTACACTAGTCTCATTATACATTGTTAATGTTCAACTTTAACACTTTTCAGGAAAACAATTTATGGATTAAAGCAGCTATTTCATTTATAAACTTGCATCAAAAGTTCTGGTATGCATCATGTTCACAATGTCACAAAACCACAAATAGTGAATGACTAGATTTCCACATGCTCATATTGTGAGGTAGCAATAAAAATTATACACAGGTAAAGTACCACAAATTAATACTAATATATATTTTACGTTATCATATTTGACATCTATCTTACCATTTAATAGATGCCAAGTGGACGCTGAATTTTATGATGTATCGAGAATGTTAATAGCTACTCTTTTTGCTGAAAATGCAGAACACGCCCTTAAATGCTCCGCAGAGAAAATTATGCAACACATGATTGTTGTACGTATTCAATTATACTTAATTATATATATATATATATATATATATATATATATGTGTGTGTATGTGTGTCATACTGTAGCTATATTTATTTGAACATTTCTTATATGCAGGAATCAGTACAAAATTTGCGAAGTATAGCTACGCTAACAAGAAAAATTGAATACATGATCAACTTAAAAGTTACAAAATCCGAATACCACGATGCCACACATTTCAAATATTTTGTGCTCTCTTTGTGTGATCTGCCAGATACGGGTTCGTCGTCAAAATTATATAACTAAGCAAGTTATAATATATTTTGTTATGTGAGGGTATACTTTTTTGAGGTGCATATAATTTCAATTATAATAGTTTAGCAACTCTATAGTCTTTTTGTGATGTTTGTAAAAACATTTTTTTTTGTGTTGTTTTAGTTATGAAACTTCATATGCACTTTTAATTTTTCTTCCTAAATACTTTGAAGTACTCTGTATAAACTTGTGTAACTGTTTCACTATTTTCAAACTATCGATATTATTTAAAATATGGCAGATCCACCACGTGCGGAGCCCGTGCACTCTACTAGTATATATAATATGGTACTAAACTAATCAAACTTTGGTTCAAAGTTACATTAACAATAAGAAAAAAATTATAATAAAGCACGTATCTAAGCTAAAATTTATTCTTCATAGATTACATCTAAATATTTAGTATAATTGAGTTCACAATGCAAGGTAAATTACAACATGAGGTGAGGACGTAGCCCGTGCACTCTAATAGTATATATAATACGGTACTAAGCTAATCAAACTTTGGTTCAAAGTTACATTAACAATAAGAAAAAAATTATAATAAAGCACGTATCTAAGTTAAAATTTATTCTTCATAGATTACATCTAAATATTTAGTATAATTGAGTTCACAATGCATGGTAAATTACAACATGAGGTGAGGACGTAGCCCGTGCACTCTAATAGTATATATAATACGGTACTAAGCTAATCAAACTTTGGTTCAAAGTTACATTAACAATAAGAAAAAAATTATAATAAAGCACGTATCTAAGTTAAAATTTATTCTTCATAGATTACATCTAAATATTTAGTATAATTGAGTTCACAATGCATGGTAAATTACAACATGAGGTGAGGACGAAATATTAATTTTTTTAAAATTTTGATGATCTTCACAGGATGTAATATATATATATATATATATATATATATATATATATATGAGATTAAGAACACTTAATTTTGTATTTTTTTTATTTATTTCTGTTGGCATGTGAAGGTTTTCGCTTTATTCCTTTGTGTTTTACGGTCGCCATTATCAACATGGGTCGCTACAACTTGGCCCACTTGTTTTGTCCGACGTGGACATTCATAGCTTTTCCCTTTTTCTTCTTCCTCTTCGAAATATAAACACACTTTGTTTTCAATTCAACAAAACAATGTTATATTCAGCGTTCACAGCTAAAATACAATCAATGATTGGATTAAAGCGTCAAGTATTTCAGTGAAAGTGACTTTCTTCCAATTTGGTTTGTGACTGAAGTTGTGAGATGATAGTTTTATGATTAAAGCACTAACATTGCATGTTACTTGGTTATAGCAAATAACTACAATTTTAATTATTTTTTTTGGGTAGATACCCTATATGTAAATATGTTATACATATGTGTTTATCGTTAGTTTCTGAATTTAATTATTTTTCGTTTACTGTTTTGTGCCTTTCGTATTTTAGATTATTTTAATCTGAATATTATTATAAACAAATTAGTCTGATTATTTATTACACATTTACAAAACGTTAGTTATAATCAATATACTACATATTTATACGGTTGCTAATTAAAATTACCCTAATTTAAATTTGTTTTGGAAGATGAGATTTCAATTATGGACTTGATATATAAACACAAAAATCCAAAGTGACACAAAACAAAACAAAAGGAAAGTATAAATTAGGCGTGATTGCATTGGTCGCTGTATATCTACTTATTTGTTTTTATACCGTACACTTTATTTGTATTATTGACCTTCATTCTTCCCTATTGCATTAACTTCTTCAGATTTTCACTACATTTATTCGACGGTTATATTAGACATTTATTCAAATATTCATAAAAATCATGAACAAATCTTTTAGAATAACCTAAAGTAATGAACTATATCATGAAAACGGTTAATTGCACATTATATGCATTTCGAGATATTAGAGGAACATTATCAAAAAAACTAAATTCATTGTGTCAACCCCAAGTTATTACATATAATATATTCCATATAGATAGAAAGACAGTCTATTTAAATAACGAAATATTTAGGAAACAATATACAAAAAGTACTCTTTTAACTTTCTAGATGTAAGAAAAAAAATTGCTTATTGAAGTTAATTGATTATCATTTATCTATGTTTTATATCTGAGTGTTCACAATTAATGATTTCAATTTTACATTTAAAAACAGATTAAATTAGTGAAAATCTCGGATTTTTATAGTTTTGATTCTTATAATTTCATACTGAATGTTCCATAAATGCTCGCAAATGTTCATAAATGAAAAAAAAATCAAATGTTACTATATATAAGTAAATATTTAAGATTTGTTTTTTTAAATAATGCAAAACGTTACATTTTGGTACTAATTTAATAGCCACAATGACGGAAACTCATTTCAACAAGGAAATGTAAGAACTATAATCAATCAATACATAAAACTATAATCAAATTATATTATATTGTTAAGCGGTAAGAAAAATTTGTTCAACTTCATAACTCTTTCGAAAATCATTCAAATATTTATAAATGAATCCGAACATCTAGGGATGACAATCCATTATCAATCATATATATATATATATATATATATATATAAATAAAGTAAGGATAAATATTAGAAAAAATACTTTCTCTCGTGAAGAGGTCTTACTTGTAACATTTGTTTGAAAGAAAATATAATTGAAAAAATCTCAAAATTTACTCCTAATATTTGAAAATATCCCTAAACACAAGTTTAGTGGGTCTCTCGGTTAAGCCCAATGATATTGGGCTTAAGAATTGAAGTCCAAAAGTGAAATCACACCGAATAATAAAGTAAGCAACTTACAGAAAATCGAAGAGTTCCAAAATAATTTAATAAGACATTTTTAAAAAAAAAAATTAATAAGACATTAAATGTATTTTATTAACCTTTTTCGTCAAATATAATCATTTGAAGCTGTAAACGACCGACGATTAACATTATCGGGTATTTGGGTATTAATTTCTCAGAATTCCAAGCAATACTCTGGCGATTCTCTCTTTGCAAAAATCTCTGGTTCAAGGTTCGACCAAGTTTAGGGCTTCGCTAATTCGTCGGAGAATTGAGGTACTATAGCTATGACCTTATCTCTATTCGTGATCAATTAATTGAATATTAACGATGATTAACTGTTTTTAATAGTCGTCTTCTTCTTTACTAGCATTTAGGGTAAGGCCTCATTCTCTTTCGTTCCCAGATTCTATTGATTTCTGTTGCAAACTGATAGATGATTCTGAGGATTTTGTCTGTACTACGATAGGGATTTTGTTTGTACTACGATCGGGATTTGCTTGTTCTGTTTTCTACAGAATTGTTTATAACGATCAGAAGGTGATTTAAATGGGAACTGATAATATTTTTCATTGTATATGTATTGGTTTAGGATCTGCTTTGATGATGCGTGAATTCCGTATTCTGAATTGTTTTAACTTTTAAGTATTCAACAATGCAGATCCGGATTAAAGGATGTAAAACGATGATGATCATCATGAATTGTAACTTGCCTTAATAATTTATGCTATGTCCCATCTACTACTCGTTTTTCTGACTTTTTGACCCTCATGTCCATTTTTATAGCGATATCCTCTACAAGCTTGTATTTGTTTAGTATTCTTATAATTGTATGAAATCTTTTCGCATATGCAATTTGAAAGACTATAGTATATTGTCCTAAGTGCCTAGCCAAAAAAAGTTTAAGAAGAACTTATATGCCAAAATAGCAGTTTCTTACACATAGTATCAAAATGAAGCAAATAGACTTTACATTTAGAGTTATCTGAGCTTTTCTTTTACACAGAGATTATGGGCTGTGGTGCTTGTATGAATAATCATATTGGGTTTAAACAAGTTTCGTTATATTGAGATACTGGGATTCGGTGCTAGTATGAGGTCTCGTATTGAGTTATTAAATCAAGTTACCTCTGCTCTTTCTAGGGTTATTTTAGTTACTTACCATAGTAATATTTTGATAATAGCAAACGTTTTGTAAATGTGTAGTAAAAGTCGGGCCAATCTGTTTACAAGATTATTTGGACCAATTAAACCCGAATAACTCTTAAAATTACTCAAATCGAAAAGGACAATCCGGCTCCTAATTTCCTGTAAACGACTGTTATCTAAGCACAATGACTATTTACAAAATGTTGGCTGTTTTCAAATTTCTTATGTTTATGTTTGTTAAAAACCCAATTATTTGTTTTTTCTATCAGGACTTCTGCTCTTAATCCGATTCTCAAGAGCTAAAAAAAAGAAATGTTAACCGAAGAGGTTTTGAAAATGGTATTCCCGTTCCTGGACGGGGTTGACCTTTCTCGGTGCATGTCGGTCTGCAAGCACTGGAAGGAAGTGGCCTCCGACGACTTCTTTTGGAAGTGCCTCTGTTCAAAGAGATGGCCTTCTTTCTGCAACAAACCCGAAAACGGCCCTAACCACTACTACCACAAGCTGTACCGGAATTTCCACAAACGCCCCCGCAAAGCAAAGACACTTCCGCCCCCGAGAATCTCCTTCGACGACCTCGAGTTCTTCATCGACATATGGTGCGAGGAAGAGGACCGTCCGATCTTCTCCAAGGCCGTTCCGGGAGCGATCTTCCGTACCGGGCTCACGGAACTTCCGGCGGGGATCCCCGAGAAGGTGAAGTACAATGTAATTGGGCCGGAGTACAAGATGACGATCTCCGCTGAGCCGAGGTTCACTGTCCCGGCGAGCCGGAATGTGAGCGTCTCGGTCCTTGTTCGACGACGGGAATCCGGCGCGGTGGCTTGTATTATAGACAAGTCAACGTTTGACTATATGGACCTGTCGTCGTTCCGGGCCTTGGCGTTTGACTTTCTCGAGCTCTCGCCGGACCACCCTTTTGTGTCGGGGATCAGGGCCTGGATTTCGCTGCTGTTCGCCGGAGTGGCCAGGGACGGGGTGCTTGAGGTGTTCGGGATTCAGATGGATTTTTGCGATGCTGCGAATTCCGAGGAGGAAGTTCTTTGGCTCTTGGATATGCTCGATTGGAAGTGAAACTGTTAGAATTTTCTCTCTTTCTCGTTAGTGACTGAGGATTATAATCTGTATATATTTGCCTTGGTGAATAAAATGTGAAGTTGTCTGCCTAAGCAAAGTGTGCTTTCTAGTATTGTTTCCTTTTTAAGAACTTGGAATTATGTAGTTATCTGTATAATAAAAGAAAAGCTGTGGTAGTTTTGCTCGTTCTCTGTCACAAGCAAGTCAGCTTCTATTTGCTAGTATCTTTTCTAGCCAAGTATGCTTCTGAATGCTTCTGAATGATATGTTTCTTTTGTAATTTAGAACCTGAAATTGAATCAATGAATAGTTTGTTATGACATAAAGTGTCCATTTTTTTCCGAAGCTGTTAACCAAGCCCGCTCAATATAATTAAGTTGAACTTGAGTAGAAAATAAATTCATTTGGACCGAGAGATTCTCAGTGTCGACTCTTTAGTGGAGTCAGTCGACATTAAGCTAATACTCGGAAAAGGTTTGTGGACTTTTGAGTCCGAGTATAGAAGCTCAAGCTTTGTTCATTTGGATCCATAAGGTCACTATTATAGGTCATTAGAGTAGGATTGTTAAACTAGAAGCTAAGTCAAAATAAGTTCAAGTGTAAAACTAGACATTTTCTCGGAAAATGTCTAAAGGGTATTTTTGTCCACAAGGACATAAAATTATGTGAATTTCAAAATAAGATTTTGAATGTTTTCATTTGATGAAAATATAAATTATTTTCTAAAGCCGAAAGTCGTTTGAGGCATTATGAAATTAATTTCGTTATTTGTGCAATTATAATTCTACAACGGGTATTTTAAGAATTGTCTTAAAAGAAATAATGAAGCATCTAGATGCTCCCTCTCCCTATGTAGAATTCGGCCAACATAGCATCAAAGAGGAGAGTTTTATTTCCTTTTTCTTATAAGGATAATTACCCAAAAGAAAAAGGAAAATGAATTTCCTTGAGAAGGAAACAAATGTGCTAAGTGAGGAAACAAATTTCCTCACTAATGCACCCATATGGCCGGCCAAACAATGAGGGAAAGGGGAAGGGAAAATCAAATATTGTGTCATGAAGACATTATTCATTCATGAATGAATAATTGACCTTTATAGATTTTTCCTTCTCCTATAAATAAAGTCTCACATAGAGATGTGAAGGTTAAGCATTTTTCTTCTTCTCTCCCTATTGTGGCCGATCCTCCTCCTCTCTCTCTCTACAAAATACTCTTCTTATTTTGCACCTAGATTCACATTCAATCTAGAGAATTAGCTTATGATCCAAGAATTGTTCTTGGTTCATATGGTTTAATTGTGCCCACACACAAATCCTTCCAAAACCTCTATTGACTCATGTAATAGAAATTTTAGGTTTCTCGAGTTCAAGATTAGGTGCGAAGGTGACGAGCGAGCCAAGGAAGAGGATTTACCTTTCTCGAGACGCTTCAAGATCAAGCTACAAAGAAAGGTTCGTGTTCTAGTAAGTTAAATAATGGTCTTAATATATAACATGTATATGCTTTTTCTAGGTTAGTAAAATTGTTTTGCTTGAAAAAGAAATTTTTAAATTCCGCCATTAATTTGATTAATGTTAAATTTTTCTTTAACCCTAGACCTATTCCAACAAATGGTATCAGAGCTATGGTAAAAGCATAAATATGTACATGTTATTTAAATTCATTATAAGAAAATTGTTTTCTAAATTTTCTTGAATAATGGTTTTTCATAAGACTAGATCTTACAAAATTTTAATTTTTTGTACGACTTCTAAATTTTTTTTTATTTTTTATTTTCCACTTGATATATATGCTATATAAATATATTAAAAACAGTTTTTAATTATTTTATGTTTAGCATATTCAAAATCAATTTTTTGACAAGTTTGAAAATTTGTGTACATAGTTTAAACTAGTTTGTTGCACTTCTAGTTTAAATTAGTTATTGAATGTTTTATATTATGTTGTTTATTTTATATTGTATTTAATTATTAATATGTTAATATAACACACAATTGAAATCAAAACATACAATTAAAATGTTTTCAATAAACCTCTTTCTCTTTACACCTAGATCCGACGTACTTTTAATTTTTTCAAATTCTGGACAAATTGTTATGGCTCAGTAAAACGGGCATAATTCTTTGCTCCGACCTTGAAAATTAATGGTTCTTGAACCAAATTAAAGGTACGGATGTTAGCTATCCAATGCAATTAGTTTTAGCTCAATCGGATACCGGATGTGTCATTTATGACCTTTTAAGTCCGAGATGTACGGCAGTCCGCGAATCTAGATTTTTTAATCCGAATTTTGCGACTCCTAGCTTTCTCCCGTCTTCTTAATGCTATCGTGGATTTCCGACGTTCTCGCGCTCCACCTCCATGAAGACGCCTTGAAGAAAGATGTCATGAAGATATATATATATATATATATATATATATATATATATATATATATATATATATAGATATACATATTAGTTTAACGAGATTTTTAATCGCACACAATTTCCTTAGGAAAAATAAATTAATAGACAAAAAGATCCGAGTATGTTCCTTGTGCCTTAGTGCATTAACACTGCTCTCCCCTCACAAATATCAATTTTAGGGTTATTTTTCTCTAGTGATCCACTCTATCTCTCTTTGCTAATGGAAATATGTTTCCTATATGTACAAGAGTAGACGTGCCATTTTTCCAAAAATTAAGTGGGAGGATTGCACTCGTTTGCAATCCAGTGTCCCATTTTTTTTTCCTAAAAACTAAGTGGGAGGGTTGTACTTATTGTTTGCAACCCGCGATCCCCAACACTAATGTGAAGTGCATATGTTGCCGGACTAAGAGTCACCCTCGTGGCCCTCTCTTAAATGAGAGTACTCATAGACGCATTGCTCCTAACATTGCTTTTATAGCTACGTTCAAAAGTGAAACAATGAGACAAGGCCTCCCCTTGGCGGATTGTTTTCAAAGTAGATCTTGTTGAACTAAGTTGTTGGTTACACACTTAGACTCAAACTCTAGTAATCCTCCCTCGAGGCCCTGCGAAAAGTTTTGAGTGATCAAACATTTTTATAAGGTGGCTAGTCAAACACTGATGTTTTGACATCATGACTATGCATTAATGATGTGTCATTTACTTATGAAAGGCGAATCTTTGTGGCCTTCTCTCGAAGGAGTAAAGTGTCATTTTGTTCATAACACCTTTGGATTTTTTTCTTGTCTAAATAAAATTAAACTTAAAATCCTAAACAAAAAGACTAATCGTAAATTGTTTCAACTTTTCAGCAATGTCTCTAAACCCCCTCTCTACTATCCTTTCCTCGAACAAACTAGAAGGTGATAACTACGTAGATTGGAAACATAACCTAGATATTGTCCTTACCGTGGACAAGCACAAGTGGGTACTCACCACCCCGTGTCCTCCTGAGACGAATGATGATTCGACCCAAGAGGACAAGGATGCCCTTGCGGCCTGGCTCAGATCCGATGAGATTGCGAGATGCTATATTTTAGCGTCGATGAACAATGTGTTGCAACAACAACATCGTGATATTGGGTCAGCCTATGAAATGCTCTACAATCTCCAGGAGATGTTTGGAGGGCAAGGGCGTCAGGCTAGGCAACAAGCGGTACGACAGTTTATGAACTGTCGTATGAAAGCAGGGACTCCCGTTAGAGAACATATGATGCTGATCATAAGTTATCTTAACGAGATGGAAATCCTTGGATCTGAGATTGATGGAGAAACCAAGATAGATATGATCTTGGAAACTCTCCCTGAATCTTTTGATACTTTCAAGCTGAATTACTCCATGAATAAGCTTGGGTACACTGTTACCGAGCTAATGAAGGAGCTTCACACCGCTGAGGGACTCTTAAAGAAAAAAGGACTAATGGAGAAGCTCATGCTACTGAGCACAGAGTCTCCACCTCTGGACCTAAGAAGAGATCTCATAGAGCCGATAAGAAGAACCCTAGCAAGGTTCAGAAGAAGAAGATGCCTCGGACTACAAAGGTGGACAAGTCGAAGGACAACTGCCACCATTGCAAGGTTTAGTAAAATTACTTTGCTTGAAAAAGAAATTTTTAAATTCCGCCATTAATTTGATTAATGTTAAATTTTTCTTTAACCCTAAACCTATTCCAACAGTGAATATCATCAACTAGTTGGGATTTATAAAATTACTATTTTACCATTCTAGTTGTTATTTCCTCAACTCATTTAGTACTTGTGAATACGTTAGAAACAATGTATTGACGAGGAGCTAACAAGTCACATTGTTTCATCCAAATAAAGTCGCTACTTAAATTTGGACACTGCGCAGTTCATTTATTCATAATCCAAGTAATAAAGCATGAGGTGATATATATTGCATCTCAGCAATCTTATACATGAATTCCATATCTATGAGAACTTCACAAAGTTGGTTCATGACATCTTCATAACTTAATATTTCACCAATGGGCCTTGTCTAGATCATGTAATGGATCTAGAATTTGACTTTCTCAAATGAGAGTATTAATGCTATGAAATGACATGTCTCATTTCAAGATTTAGGTAAGCATGATGCAATTCATACACAGTGACCTTGAGATAGAAGATGATAAATGGTTTGTTCTTCTATTGTCTATAAAGGTGCACTGGTCAATTCAGTATCTTCGAAAGTTACACTGGAAGAACTATAGAGTTCCTAACTCTCTATGCCTCGCAACCAGACATCATTGATTCTTCCAACAATCATACTGGGATCAATAGTCTGTTGATCTTTAGATTGCGAATATATCGTTTTAGTCAAACCATGAAGAGTTTGTTCATGCAAATCTACATTTGTCTCTTTATACATTGTTAGGTTTGATTAAAGACTATAAGACTATTGAATATCATAAATCTTCAATCAAACTAAAAAAGGAATGAATGAACGTTTCAACGTTTATTAATTTAATCAGCAAATTACAATAAGGACTTTATAAAGATTTATATATTACATCAATATGTAAATAAACAATTTTCTTGTGGGCATCTCTGCCAACACTCATAACAAAGTATTGTGTGATACTAATGCCTTAGCATTCTTGCAACACAAATTCCATATCTTTGAATCACATAATTCAAGAAAATAGTATTATGACACCAATCGTGGGTCAATGAAACTTCATTTAGACATTTCTCATTGACTAATCAAATGTAATAAAGTGTTATAAGAAAATATGTATTCACTTCAAGATTTATGTAATTATCAAGATACCCCTCGTATGTGAGTTTGAAGTTTCGAGTGATTAAACAATTTTATCTTGAACTTCAAATTGTCACAAGTCTTGTTCATTGTCTTCATCAAGACATCAAAAATAAATTCTAGAGTCACAGCTCTCTACATCACAAGATAAGATATCGTTAATTTATTCAAACAATCATTACTTAGATATGATTACCCAATCGATCTTCAAATTGCGAACTGTTATTTAAACTAGTCAGAATGTATACGTCATGTCTGTACTTAACACTACTTTCGTTGATGACTGTTTCAGGGCGTATACACACATGAATAAATACAATCTTAAATAAGAATGAATATTTTTTTAAAACTTTCAGCAAAAAGAATACAAAGATGTATTTAATATGTCTTCTCTTGAATTCTGTTATGAACTGATATTGAATTAGAATTTGATTCGTCTCAATTATGCGTTTTTTCTTGGCTTGTTCTTAATGCTTACATGAAATTGATCACTTTGTGTAGGATTCTTGAATTAATCAATTACTCTAGCGAGATTTGATAAATTGAACAATAGGGTAACAAACCTTGAATTACTAAGATGACTAGAGATAGCCGTACGAATTTAGGGATTCATTGTGTGTTATTGTTGAAATTGCAAATTAGGATTTTAATCTTGAAACGAGAGGTAAAAGTTAATTCTGATTTAGGTTCTTAATATCACTCTAGCGAGGGTTAGCAATATTTATCTGTGAACACAAATACTGCATAACGAAACAGTGAATTAAACTCGAAGTCAAATAGGTTTGTAACGGAAGAAGAGAGAAGTGAAACCTCACCATTGTCTCTCACATCCATCTTTAAAATGTTTTAATTAAGTTGTGTAATATTTTAGAAGCCACTCTCTTCACATTACATTTTCTCTTGATTTAAATTGTAGTCGACATTGATTCACGTTTAATATAAATCTTCCTGGGACCGAACTAAACTTATTATCTATATTACTTGTTCGACGTGTGCACTTGCGCGCACATTTTTGCATAAGAAGTTTAGAGTGATTAGGGTTAGGTTTCATTTTATATAAAGAGTCAAATGGGTTTAAGCTGGGTCAAATCCATAATCCAATTTAAACTCTTTTTAATCAATATTAAAAATTAATATCAGCCAGATAATAATTGTTGGCAGAGATGGCCACAAGAAGATTATTATTTACATATTGATGTAATATAAATCTTTAGAAGTCCTTATTGTAATTGCTGATTAAATTAATAAAAATTGAAACGTTCATTCATTGTCTTTTCGTTTGTTTGAAGATTTATGATATTAAATAGTCTTATAGTCCTTAATCAAACCTAATAATGTATGAAGAGACAAATATAGATTTGCGTGAACAAATTTTTCATGGTTTGGTTAAAATGAAATATTCGCAATCTAAAGTTCAACGGACTATTGATCCTAGTATGATTGTTGGAAGAATATATGATGTATGCTTACGAGGCATAGATAGTTAGGAACTCTATAGTTCTTCCAGTGTATCTTCCAAAGATACTGAATAGACCAGTGCACCTTTAGAGACAATTTAAGAACAAACCATTTAACCTCTTCTGTTTCAAGGTCACTATGTATGAATTGCATCGTGCTTACCTAAATCCTGAAATGAGACATGTCATTTCATAGCTTTAATATTCACATTTAAGAAAGTCAAATTCTAGATCCATTAAGTGATCTGGACTAGACTAATATGTGAACTATCTTTGTGAAGTTCTCATAGATATGGAATTCATGTACAAGATTGCTGAAATGCAATATATATCACCTCATGCTTTATTACTTGGATTGTGAATAAATGAAACGCGTGGTATCCAACTTTTATTAATTTAATCAACAAATTACAATAAGAACTCATGAGAGATTTATATTACATCGATATGTTAATAAATAATTTTCTTGTGGGCATCTCTGCCAACACCAAAAACAAGAGATTCAACTATCATTTCACCTGAAATCTCTAGGCGTTGAAATAGACCATCTAAACCACCTACTTACAAGATTATGATTGTGAACTTCATCACACATCCTCAAATCTAGACAAAGCCATCACCTCTCCCCACCATCTTTCTAAAGTCTTGTCATACCATTCCCTTAGCCCTAGTTATAGATCCTTCATCTTGTCTGTCTCCTCAACCTTTGAGCCTGAATTTTACCACCAAGATGTCAAACACACTTAATGCATCACAACAATGAATGAGGAACTTCTTGCCATGCACATCAATAATACATGGTCCATTATTGAATTACGTCCAAACAAAAAAGCTATTGGATGCAGGTGGCTTTACAAGAATAAATTTTATGTCGGCGATACTTTGGCACGAAGAAAAGCCCGACTAGTAGCTAAGGGTTACACACAGCAAGAGGTACTCGATTACACTGAAACTTTTTCTCCTGTAGCTAAACTAATAACTGTAAAATTTCTCTTATCAATTGCAGCTTCACATAATTGGGTATTAGCTCAAATGGACGTCAACAATACTTTCTTGAATGGAGACCTTGACGAGGAAGTTTATATGGACTTACCTCTAGGACTCTTGAATAAGGGGGTGAACAAAATTGGTTCAAACAAATTTGTGTGCAAGCTACACAAATCAATATATGAATTCAAACAAGTCTCGCGACAATGAAATTTAAAATCCACTCAAATCTTGACATAATACGGCTTTGTACAATCTTTGGCAGATTATTTATTATTTACTTATGGTTCAGAAATTAATTTTGTTGTTGTTGTGTTATATGTCAATGACATTGTTATTTCAGGCCCTAACCAATTTCAGATTGATCGCGTCAAAACCTACATTCGCAGCAAGTTCAAGGTCAAAGACTTGGGTGACCTAAATTATTTTTTGGGTTTGGAAATTGCGTGTTCAAAGTCGGGAATCGTGGTAACTCAAAGACAATATTGCACGGATTCAAGGCATTCTGTCACCGGGTTTTGCGTTTTTCTCGGTGACTCTCTCATAGCCTGGAGGTCGAAGAAGCGGGCTTCCGTGTCCAGGTTGTCGGCATAGTCAAAATACATACTCGTTGCTTCAGTTGCAAGTGAACTTTTATGGATTCAACAACTCTTAAAGGATTTGCTAATCAGTCAAGCTAACTCATCGTTGTTGTTATGTAACAATAAGGCGGCAATTCATATTGCATCGAATCCGACCTTCATGAACGAACAAAACATATAGACATTGACTGTCATTTCATCCGCGAACATCTTCGGGAAGGAAAGTTCAAGTTGCTTCTTATTCGGTCGTCTACGCAAATCGCGAATGCTTTCACAACGCTGTTGGCTTCTCCGGCACGTCTTCATCTCATGGGCAAGATGGGCCTAAAGGATATTTATTCTCCATCTTAAGGGGGTGTATTAATAGTTTATATATTTTCAGTTATTTCATATTAGATGTCTTTTACAGTTACATTAGTCTTTATTATTCTTGCTTAGTTAAGTTAGTTAGTTACAATGATGTTGTGGTATATTCTTTAATATAAGCTTCATTGTATACTGTACAAACTTAACTTGGATAATAAGAAACGTACGAGTTTGTTATTTCTTTTTCAACAGACTCGTTTCTCCAATATTTCTCTTCTCGTTCTTCTAAATCTTCTCTTTTCTCTTAGGGTCCGATTGGAACTCGGAAAATGCGAGGGAAAATGAAGATTTTAAGGAAAATGAAAACGGAAGGGAGAATGCATGAGAAAATCAAAATTCTACATTATGTTTGGAAATGTGGAAAATGCAAAGGAAAAAAAATGGGAATCCCTAGTATTTTCCCGTTCTTGTTTAGTTATGCTAAAAACATCAAGATGGAAAATACAACGGAAAATTAATTCGAAAATTTTAATTATTTTTTTAACCATTAAATTTAAAATGATTATTTTCTATAATTTTATTTTAGCGACTTATCAATTTATGTATTTTCTAAGAATATCTGGTACTTGGATTTACTTTATAATGACTCATATATGTGTAACTGAAAATAACTTTAAAATATTGATGATATATAAAAGAAAAATCGAAAAAACTCCATACTGAAATTTTTTAATTCACTAAATCTGATACATTATACTATTTGCCTAAAATTAGTTGCACTTTTATAATGGTCGAGAACTATTTTGAATTTTATTTTTATTAAATCATAGTTATTTAAACCTTTTGTACCATTTTTTTGCTCGCATACTTGACTGAATGCATAGTGTATCTATGATTTTTTTTATTTTTTATTTTTATTTTCTTTATAAGAAAAAAACATCTATATTTTTATTTTTTACTTTTTTATTTTAAAGAAAAATGAAACTTTTTTTTTATTCTTTTAATATTATTTTATTATTTTTTTACTTTTTTATTTTAAAGAAAATGAATTTTTTTTTATTCTTTATTACTATTTTTTATTTTTTCAATTTTATAAATATTTTTTAATTTTACTCTTCTTTTTATTATTTTTAAAGAAAAACAAAAAAAATTTATTTTCAAAACTTTTTCATCTTCAAAATTTTTTTATCTATTATTTTTTTAATATTTTTTATTCTGATGAATCAATTTCTTTTAATTATTTTTTAAGAAATATTTTTAATATTTAATTTTTTTATTTATTTAAATTTTATTTTTTTAAGTAAAAAAACTAATTTTTTTATTGTTTAAATTTTTTATCATTCTTTTTATTTTTTTCTTCTGAAAATTATTTCTTTTTCCAGTTATTTGAAAAAATTTAAAGAAAAAAAAACCAATTTTATTTTTTTATTATTTTTTAGTTTTTAAGAAAAAAAAACTAATTTATTTAGGATTTTTTTTTGTTCTATTATTTATGTATGCATATTAAATAAAACATACGTACAATATTTATTTTTTTATTTTTTCACACGCATGTGAATGAAAAATGAAAATATTTCACATATGTGAAATAACGTAAATTTTTATTTTTTATCACGTTTTAAAAAAAAATCAAATTCACTTTTTAGTTATACAATTTTTCTTCTATTTTCCAAACTAACATTACAACTTTTTAATGTTGAGATAGTGAATCTTTTTTCACGTCGAAGATCAACACTCCTAAGTTGGAACATTATAAACTCCATGTCTTTTTATTGTTTTTGTTTGATCGGTTGTTTTTATCTTCGATTTAATTAAATAAGTTAACATCTCAATCGTAAAATCTCATGTAACAATAAAAATATATATATGTTAACAAGAAACAGAGAATCCGAATATAAAAGTAAAAGCAGTACACAATAGTAATAAATAATAAATCGGAGAATTCTCAGAAGTTGCGGTTCCCTTCGAAAGTCTGTCCAAAGGCCCAGTTGGGCGGCGCGACGTCATCAAACTGGAGAGTCTGGGCGTCGCTGGTGGTGACGCGGAAGGAGAGGCGTTGACCGGTCAAAACGACACCCGTCTGCCAGTTCTGGCCCCAGTTCCGGGACATGGGAAGCCACGTGGCAGCGGGAGCGGAGCCCTTGACCTGGACGGCGGAGACGTCGCCAGCCCTGGCGACGTTGAAGACGAGGACGAGGGTCCAGTAAGGGTTGCCCTTGATCTGGAACTTGACGCCGCCGTGCTTGAAGCAGAGGACGCGGCGGTACTTGACGGGGATGATGCCGGCGCGGTAGATGCCGATCTTGAGGAACATGGGCATGGCGAGGTCGAAGTGCTGCTGCGGGGGGTTGCACCAGTTGCCCGACGGCTTCGAGTAGTTCGCCGGGCACAGGTTCGTGGCAGTCACGCGGATGCTACCCGCGGTTGGGACGCACCACTTGGACCCCACGCACTTTATCTCGAAGCACGCGCCGCACGCCGCGCCCTTGTTGAACAGTGCTGAGCTCAGCGCCGTCGTCTCCAGCCCGTACCCTTGCTCGAACAGGTTCCCGTACCCGCACGCCCCCACTTCACGCAATTCATCATTTATTACTCACTTACCCTTTTTTTTTTACATTTTTATATGGTGGAAGATTTTAATACCGTTTATTTTTTAATTTTTTTCTTTTTTTTTACCATTTTAATCATAATTTTTAAGTAGTCACAATTAACTAAAAAATATTAATAAAAATTAATTATGGGTTGAGATAAAAATGTTAGAAAAATAGTAAGTACGAGAGTATAGGGTCTTTTCTAGTTGCAAAGTGAAAAAAAATAGTTTTTAAGAAAAATAGGAGAAAACATGAAATATATTATATTTTGGGCAATTTTTCATTTACATACTAGTTTTAGTTAAGGCAATTCACTCTACATCGCTAATTTGCTAAGTTAAATATATAAGACTGATGAAAATATTAATTTGTATCATATAAAGAATTTAAAATATTGATAATAATAAGTGAGATTGCAAAAGTAAAAATTATTAAAATATGAATAAATTTAAAATAAGAAAAACTAATACCAAGAAATATGAATTAATATAAATATGCTGTACATATTTAAATACGATATGAGATAATTTCAGCTAACTTTAAATTACCATTAAAAATGCACTAAATGACAATAGATGCACACGCACACAAATAACAAAATATGGCTTTTGTTTTCTGGTTAGTATTTGAGGCTTTAGAGAACTTATTCATACTTTAATCTGTCTAAGACAAAAGGTAATGAAATCAAAACAGTGTGACTCACTCATCGTCTCTCCACCGCTCATGTCGCCGTAAAAAGTCGCGTGCGCGTCGTTCCAGACGCCGTTGACTTTACTCAACAGAGCAACAAAGACCACTAAACCAAAATACTTCATAGCCATTGCTACGAAGGAAGATAAAAATAGGACTGTAATGGCTTTTGCAAAGCTTTTTGGACGGGTTTGTAATAGACTGGGGTTTATTGCTGTTATTTATAGACCGGGAAATAAAGGGTTATATATATATATATAAACGGCAAATGATTTTATGTGTTTGAAATTGTAATTAAAGATCACCGTGATTCTATCTGCTTAGTTATACCTTATGTGCATGAAGAGATAATAAAATAAAATAATGAGGTAACATTAAATGGGTTGTTTCTTGCATGGGAAATAATCTCTACGTATATTGGCTAGAGACAGATGTATGTGCATTTTTTGTTTTCTATATTTGAGCCGTTAGAGATACGCATTTTAGTAAATTTATGGTCATATTAAAAGTTTAGCGCTAGCGTGAATGAAACAAATATTTGCTGAAATGGAAGATAATGAAAATGAACAATATTAATTACTATTAGCATCCATAACAAGAACAGTGGCCAAATACAGACGAATAGTCAAACTTTAAATAAATTACATATATATATAGATTGGTACTACATTCAAACGTGTTTGTATTACACATTCCCATTTTGTTCCATAAAATCGATCTTTTTTAGTGGCATCGATTTCAAGTTGAAAATTTTGACTAATATTTGTACGTGAAATAAGTTCTTTTATTTTTATTTCTATTATAAGCCACGTTTAATATTTATGGATAATTTAAAGCATAATCATATCAATAAGAAAAAGAATTATCATTTAATGCTTAAAGGATGAAATCGTATCTCGCTGATATCAAATGAACCACTTTGTAAACATTTGTGAATTATTACACATATTTTCACGTTTGAATTAAAACCATATATATTGATATGATATATAAGGCTACAGCCACATGAACAATTAACATTTTTAGGACCAGCCCTTGACTTGCAATGGAACCTACACTAAATCCCCATAATAAACTCTAAATTTGATTTGTATTTTGATTTGCATGGATATCGACTTCATTTGCTAGAACTCTTACGTGAAAGAAATCATTTTTCTTGTTTTATCATACTTCTGCCGATGATAAGACTTTTTGGCGATGTTCTTTAGAGATCGGGTGGAACTGGAAAAATTATGACAATAAAATCAAATTCTTATGAAGTTTAAACATATTTACAAAAGGTGTAATTTATAAGCACAAGCTTATATATTACTGCAAGATGCTTATACATCTCTCTCACATTTAGTGATATGATGCATATTTTTGTCGCATAACACTTGTCCGTCAAAATTGAGCAAAGTACCATTCGTTAATGATTTTTTCAAAAGTCTGAAGATTAATTTTTTTCCAAAAATCTATTAAAATTGTTATCTTCCAAAAATACGAGTACAAAAAATCAATTGCTTTGAAAATTTTATTTTTGACACTTATCTCCTACGCACCGCTACCGGTTATAATATCACAAAAAAATTAAAAGTGACATGCAACAATCAGTTTAAACTCTCACATTTCTTTTGAGACCTGCTTCACTCGAGTGTAGTCTTAAAATCACTCGATTTCTTGCCAAAATCATCTGAGTTCTTACCACTTCATATTTCACTTGAGTTTCCTGTAAAAATCAACCGACCTACATCTCCTACTCATTCTCCTTATCCATCTTCGTCGTAGGTCTCCACCACAGCGGCTGCCGCTCCGTAGATCTCTGTCGCCGTCGCGCTACACTGAATCTCGTTAACGAAGTTAAAATCTAATTGTTTCATCTTTTAGCCTTTGTTCACTGAATTTAGATTCCAATGTTTGAATTAAATATTCAAAACTATATATATATATATATATATATATATATATATGGTTTTAATTCAAACGTGAAAATATGTATAATAGTTCACAAATATAATATAAGGCTATAGCCAACAATTAACATTTTTAGCACCAGCCCTTGAATTGCAATGGAACCTACACTAGATCCGCCTAAGAACATCTCATGGAAGCTCTTATGGTTGCTTTACTTATTATAATAATTAATATTATTAAATTAATTTATAGTGATAAAAATTAATAATGATTGAATTTGATCCCACCAAAATAAAAATATTGGTGGATGTAATATTATAATAATAATATTTTCAACGATAAAACAAAAAGTATCGGTACAAAATTTTACTCTTATACCAAAATCATTGCATGACAACTAAATAATAAGTAAAAATAAAAATAATTTAACAATTTCACATGAGCAAAAAAGTAACTTTAGTTGGAGATGCTCTAATAAACTCTAAAATTTGATTTGTATTTTGATTTGCACGATATCGACTTCATTTGCTAAAACTTTTACGTGAAAGAAATCATTTTCCTTATTTTATCATACTTCTGACTATGATAAGACTCTTAGGCCACGCTTCATCGTAGTATTCAGAGATCGGGTGGAACTGGAAAAATTATCACAATAAAATCAAATCCTTATGAAGTTTAAACATATTACTAAAGGTATAATTTATAAGCATAAGCATATATATATGCTGCAACCCTGCAAGGATGGATTATACATCTCTCTCACAGTTAGTGATATGATTTAAATCAAAGTATATTTTTATCGCATAACATTTAACTTGCCCGTCAAATTGACCAAAGTACCATCATTCGTTAATCAAAAAATTTATTAAAATTATTTTTTTCCAAAATACTATTACAAAAAACAAAATGCATTTGAAAAATTTGTTTTTAACATTTATCTCCTACACACAACTACCGCTCAAAATATTTAAAAAAACGTGACATCCAACAACATTTAAATTTTACATTTCTCTTGAGACCTGCTTCACCCGAGTGTAGTCCCAAAATCACCCAAATTCTTGCCAAAATCACATGAGTTCTTACCACTTCATCCTCACTCGAGTTTACTGCCAAAATCAACCGACCTGCATCTCCTACTCGCTCTCAATCTCCATCTCCATCGTAGATTTCCACCGCGGCCGCCGCCGCTCCGTAGATCTCTGTCGCCTCCGCACTATGTTGAATCTCCATTAACGAAGTTAAAATTTAATTATTTTATCTTTTAGACTTTGTTCAACCCTGAATTTGGATTTCAGCATTTTGGTAAGATGGCTATGAAATCTGTACCAAAGTCTACAATAATGTCTACAAAAGCATCAACATTGTTAACTACAATGTAGACACTGGTTTCAACATTGTTAACTCTCAGAATGTGGACATTTTGATGTCTACATTGTAGACGACATTGTAGACTAAATTGTAAAAACATTGTTGATGAGTTTGTAAACTGAATTGTAGACTTTTCGATGTCCATTATATACAACATTATAGACACCAGCATCAATATTGTAGACAATATTTTAGGTAACATTATAGACCCTGTAAGTAAAAAACACATGAGATTTATTTACATGTAATATTGATTCTGTCTTTTTTGATGCAGCGATAAGAGATATTTATTTGTTATTTAAGCATGGTGGATCTTGAATTGGCGTCATAATTTTGGCCAAAACAAGATAAAAATACTCCTACAAGGTGTAGAAGATACGCGGGGCAAGTGTACATATTGCGGTGATATAGACCATGTAACATGTAGTAGTGTTACTCATTTTTAATATAAGATACTTTGTTGAACTTCTTTTTATAATATTGTAATGAATTTGTTCAACGTGAAGTATAGTTGTCATCTACAATTAGAGTCGGTGGTAATTTGACTCAATCGTCTATAATATCTTCTACAATGCGACTCATTCGTCTACAAATACTATTTACAATTCAGTTCACTTGTTTAAAATGTCATCTACAATTCGACTCAGTCGTCTACAATATCATCTACAATTCGACTCACTTGTCTACAATATCATCTACAATTAGACCCATTTGTCTACAATATCATCTACAATTAGAGTCAGTTGTCTAAAATATCATCTACAATTAAATATACAATATAAAATTAGTAATCTACAATGTACAGCAAAATAGACCACAACGAGAAACAATACGATAAATACGAACGATGTTTCGGAGTACTATATCCAAAATACAAAATGATTGTTTCCGCTTAAACATTAACACAAACTAACCTAAAATTTGATAACGACGTCTACAATGAAAAATAGTCTAGATCTTAGTGTCCGAGCCACGTTTAGTGGCAAACTTCACCACACCATGTCCCCGTCTTTCTTTTTTAGAAGAGTTAGCGACTTTGATCCGAGTGGCCTTTACGGCGGACAATTTTGTCCGATGAATTTTCTTTTATCAATTTCCATTTCGATGACCTATTACACAACCGAGTAACACTACGTTAAACATGAACGCAACCGCACAACACTACACTAAACATGAACACAACCGAATCTACACAAATATTTATATTTTCTCATTATACTGAAAGGCACCACAACCATAACTAATTACTTCACAGTAGATTTTAAGCAGAGTCATAGAATGGGTCACAAATTCAGCATATTTATACAACAGAGACAAGAGATATACCAACGAATACCAGGTAAAAAATCATATTAAAATTAAAACAATCGTCCTTTTTAACAGAATAAATATACCATTATAGTTTATGCTCGTGTTTCACCACAAATAGATCAACCTTTGTTGCAGCATCAAAGTTGAAAAGATCCAACTTCTTCCTGAGTTGTAAGATTCTTGCCTTAAAGTGAAAAAAGTTCAACAAAAAAAGACATTCAAACAAACATAAAAAAAAGTTGCAATGTAGAATTAAGAACATTGAATTCCCAAATATACCTTCTTCAATCAACTTCTGACGCTCCAATGGCTCGAGCATCCCTTTCATCTTGTTCTCCACCGCATTACTTTCCATGCAAGCCGCTCAACTTCCTGCTATCTGTGAGTGACAATTAGATTAAATTTAGAGAGAAACTTGAAGCCTAAAGCTGACAGTTATATCACATTACAGATAATAATAAAAAAAGAAGATGATTATACATTTTGAAGATTGCGAATTTTGTCATACAGCTCAAGCACGAGGTCCAAAATGGCATTGGAGCTTCTGTTTATGATATTCTCTCCTACAGCTTTTTTGTTTCCCTTATCCACTTGAAATCTATTGCCGTTTTTCACTAAGACTTCACAACTGCGTTGAAAAAACAAAATATTCAAATTTCATGCTCTTGGAGAAACATAAAGCACTGATTTGACTAGAAGAAACCACACAGACATACGAACTCTCAACCTAACACATTTATCGGACCAAGCACAGACATCCACACATCTAGAGGAACGTGAACAATAGTTTATAAAATCTAGTGAAATAAACTAACATCAAGCTATAATCTCAAGGTCCAAACCTAAAAACATCTCAACAAAATTGATTCAAACTTATTTCAAAACACATTCAACAAAATAAACTTTAAAACCTAAAACATTCAAAACCAAAACTGAAATAAACACTGTCAATGAAACAAAAAAATCTAAAAACATCTTCTGGTGTCATATTCTTATTGCCACCATTTTTTTCACCAAAGATGTGAACGAAAGAGAGAGAAGGAACAAAAAATATGAGTGAGACTGACCTTCGTTCGTGAGAGACGAAGACAAAAGTTTTTGGGCTTCGACTTTGAGAGAAGTTTCGTCTGGTGAGAAGCTCCACCGCCGGAGAGAAAGATGAAGCGGACGCTATAGAGCTTCGTTCGGCTAGAGACGTAGAGGAAGCGACGAAACTTGTCGGAGAAAATTTGGGTTTATCAGCGAGAGATGATTTTAGGATATCATCGAGTGAGAAATGAAAATGGGTGAGGGAATAGGAGATTGGCGGTTTTCATAGTTTTTTAATTTTTAACCAGTTAAAATGTTGAGGGGACTGAAATGTAAGGAAACTTATTTTCAAGTATATTTCATTTTTTGTATTGGTATATTGGGAAGTTTTTTAATATATTTTGGGAAAACCATTAAAAAATATTGGTTGTTGATGCGACTTTTCGGTCCTTAACACTCCAATATATTCGAATGTAAATATGATGTGTATGGATAAAATATTTATGACTTGAAATGAGGGTCTCAGAATTCCGTTAAATGCAAATGAAATCTCAAAACATTGATCAGAACAAGAATAAGGTAGAACGAATAATTGAAATTTATTTATGACAAAAGATGAGTTTATTGCTAGTAAAAAATAATTTTAGCAATAACCACAGATACAATAATAAAGACAATAAGCTCGACGAATGATAAAAAAAATATCCTCAAAACTGATTTTCTATGCTTATTTATACTAAATCCTTAGAAGAGCTATTTTTCTTACGTGGTCCACGTGGCGTGCAACTGTCCTTTGATCTTCAAATGATGTCCTTTTCTTATGGTGTACGCGGGGAAGGGGGAGGGGAGATGACCATGCCAAGTAACTTGAATTCGTCCTTACGCTTGATGGAGGAGTCCACGTGTCGTCCTGCCGTTATTAATTTTCCTCTTCTGATGCAGACGCGCTTCTTGTACCTCGCTCATTAATTGGGACGCGAGGTAGAAATACGTCTTTGGGCTCCGCTTGGTGAGTTTGAGTCTAACTAAATCTCTGAGTGGATTCTTGTTACCTTAATCAATATCCTAGTATATTTATTAAGTTTAATTATTAGATGTATCCCATCAATTCGTTCCATCATGTTGGGTACTCAAGTATTACATCTGACGTGTCTTCTAGCGTATCATTACGTGGCAGAGGTGAGAACCGCTTTTCCGAAAATCTCCAGCAAGTGGCGATTCACGTTCCGCAATAAGCGCATATCTCAACCGTCGATTTGAAAATTTTAAATACGAAAATGAAATGGTTTGATTTCCTTATATTAACTGGGCAATCGAGGCGTCTTCTCTCCAAGTGCTCTATTTTTCTCTTTGTTTTTTTATGTTTTGATTTCTTCTTTTCTTTCTTCTTCTTTTCGTGTTCAAGAATGTCTTCTTCATCTAATAAGAGGGACCAAGTTTCAAAAGACTTATCTTCCCCTTCGATTCTTACTCCATGCAATTTAGAATCGTTTTTCTAGGAGTATGATATTTTGAAAGATGTAAAGTTGTGTTAGGTCGAAGAATCGGGGGCCCGATCAAATGTATCTCGGGTATTGTTGTATCTTCAAAGTGTTCTTTGATGAATGCGGTGTTTGTTTCCTTATTCCCAGATTGTTAATTCAATTTGTGAATTTGATAGGGAATTTGTTCGGGAAACTGTCCCCTAATTTTGTACGTTATATTTTGGGCTAACTCTTAGTAGCTAGGGAGCAAGAAATGGATCTTACTGTTGGAATAGGTCTAGGATTAAGAAAAATTATCATTAATCATATTAATGGAGGAATATAAAATTTCTTTACAAGTAAACAATTTACTAACCTAGGCAAAGTGCATGAACATGTTATAAATTAAAAACATTATTTCGAGTACTTGGATACTAACCTTTCTTGAACCCTTAAATTGAAGCGTCTTGAGAAAGGTGGATCTTCTTCCTTGCCTCGATTTCTTCACGTCTAATGTAGAACACGAGAAACCTAAGGTTTCTATTACAAGAGTCTATAGAGTGTTTGAAGGATTTGTGTGTGGGCACAATTAAACAATATGAACAAAGAGAAATTCTTGGATCATTAAGCTAATTCTATAGATCAAGTGTGGAACTAGGTGCAAAAATAAAAAAGAATTTCTAGAGAGAGAGAGAAGGAAT
This sequence comes from Urtica urens, assembly GCA_958296335.1. NCBI lineage: Eukaryota > Viridiplantae > Streptophyta > Magnoliopsida > Rosales > Urticaceae > Urtica > Urtica urens. The sequence continues at coordinate 11,232,278 of OY282525.1, forward strand.
GGTCAGCTAGAATATAAAGAGCAAGACAAGAATGCAACTTTTCACATCTCCATGTGATGCTCTATTTATAGGAGGAGGAAAATCTATAAAGGTCAATTATGCATTCATGAAAGAATAATGCATTCACAACACAATATTTGATTTTCTCTTCCCTTTTCTCTTCTAATGTGGCCGGCCATATCAAGTTCAAGAGGGAGGAAATTTGTTTCCTCACTTAGCTTGTTTATTTCCTTCTTAAGGAAATTCATTTCCTCTTTTCCTTTTGGGTAATTATCTTTATAATTAAAGGAAAATAACTCTCTCATCTATGATGCATGTTGGCCGAATTCTATAGCTACGGAAGGAGCATCTAGATGCTTCTTTATTTATTTTAAGACAATTAAAATACCCATTGTAGAATTTTATTGCACAAATAATAAAATTATTTTCTTAATGCCTCAAACGACATTTCGGGTTTAGGAAATAACTTATATTTTCATTATATGAAAATATTCAAAATCTTATTTTGACATTCACATCATTTTATGTCCATGTGGACAAAAATACTCTTTAGACATTTTCCGAGAAAAAGTCTAGTTAACCATTTGAACTTATTTTGACTTAGCTTACAATTTAACAATCCTACTCTAATGACCTGTAATAGTGATCTTATGGATCAAAATGAACAAAACTTGAGCTTCTATACTCGGACTCAAAACTTCACGAACCTTTTTCCGATTATTAGATTAATGCGAACTGACTCCACTAAAGAGTTGACACTGAGAATCTCTCGGTTCAAATGAATTTATTTTCTACTCAAATTCAACTTAATTATATTGAGTGGATCCATGGAATGTTATCTATGTTTACCCTTCATGAATATCATCAACTAGATGAGATTTATTAAATTACCATTTTACCCTTCTAGTTGTTATTTCCTCAAATCCATTGTTACTTGTGAATAAGTTAGAAACAATGTATTGACGATGAGCTAACAAATCACATTTTTTCATCCTAATAAAGTCGCTACTTAATTTTGGATACAGCGCAGTTCATTTATTCAAAATCTAAATAATAAAGCATGAGGTGATATATATTGCATTTCAGCAATCTTGTACATGAATTCCATATCTATAAGAACTTCGTAAAGTTGGTTCATGACATATTCGTAACTTAATATCTCTCAATTGGTCTAGTCAAGATTACTTAATAGACCTAGAGTTTGACTTTCTCAAATGAGAATATTAATGCTATGAAATGACATGTCTCATTTCAAGATTTAGGTAAGCATGATGCAATTCACACATAGTGACCTTGAGACAGAAGAGGTTAAATGGTTTGTTCTTTCATTGTCTCTAAATGTGCACTGGTCAATTCAGTATCTTCGAAAGATAAATTGGAAGAACTGTAGAGTTCGTAACTCTCTATGTCTCATAACCAGACATCATAGATTCTTCCAAAAATCGTACTGAGATCAATAGTTCGTTGATCTTTGGATTGTGAATATATCGTTTTTAACCAAACCATGAAGAGTTTGTTCACGCAAATCTACATTTGTCTCTTCATACATTGTTAGGTTTGATTAAGGAATATAAGACTATTGAATATCATAAATCTTCAATCAAACTAAAAAGGAAATGGAAGAACGTTTCAACTTTTATTAATTTAATCAGCAAATTACAATAAAGACTTTATGAAAGATTTATATATTACATCAATATGTAAAAAAACAATCTTCTTGTGGGCATCTCTGCCAACACTTGCTGCTCTCGATATCGTTCGTTAAAAGAAATTCAACACATATTCCGGCTTGCTTTTATTTATGTAAAGTTCCTCATTTAGGGATCGTTACAACCTTCTCGAATAAGGATCCAAAGTGGTCAACAAATATTTTTGTTTCGAAGTGAATTAACTGTTGTGCGAGGTCATCCATCCATGCTTGTCAATTCCGTGGAGTCAAGATTTTGGTAATTTTAGAGTGCGGAAGATTTGATAATGTTCTCAATTCCTTATGTATTGGTTTCGATTTTTTCTTGTACATAAACCAAAAGGAGAAATTACATCGTCGTTGCGACGGAATATTGAGAAGCTAAGGCAGGGTAGGATTTCGTTCACCGAGTTCACAAGTTTGTGATTTGTTTGTGTCGGTCTTTGGTCTTGTGATCATCATCGGTCATGTATTGATGCGTAGTTTGATGGATCAATTTCTTGGTATTGATTTGGACGGCTTTAGCTCTTTTATTTTTAGAATGCGGTGTTAACGAGATGGGCAATAATATTGATTGCATGGCAGAGAAGAAAGCTTAAAAGGCTGCAGCCCGTAAAGCTGCTTCCTCAATTACTCAAGGGATTGCGAAGACTTCTACTCCTTCTCTGATGGTAATTGATCATGCGGATACAGCAGAAAGGCACGAGGTCAAGGTAGCCAACTTGGTTGACCATCCTGTCAGCCGACTTGATTCTTCTCTGGGGTCTAAGCGGAAGGATGTGGGTCCATATATTGAGGAGCCTAACGCTTCTCATGGTCCTCCAAAACGAACGATATCAGAGGTTAATAAGGGTAAAGAGCCTGCTCACCTCTCCGAGTCGCATTCTCGAGATACCATAACTCATTCCGACTCGGTTTCGACTCCAAGTCGTTCTGCTCAGGGCTAAAGCCAACATGGTGAGTTTCTACTTCAAACAAAATTTTGGACTTCACGAGGATTCCATGGCGGTTGCGCATCTGTTTCGACAGATCAGGGATCCAACTTTCCCGTTGGGGCACGTTTGGGCGCTGAGGGGTATTGGTCCTTACCAAACTATTATCGAAGTTGTGGCCTGGGTATGCTAGTATTTATGGTCCCACGTTTTCTAATTTAGTCCCTTTGATTTGTCTTTGTTTTGTTTGTTATGCTGACAGGTTTTCAGTTTAGTGTTGAGATCAATCGCGGGGTATACGGCTACGAAGGCTAGATTCGCAAGATGGAGGCGTCCAGTCGTAAACTTGATGTCAAGCAGGGAAAGTCTTAAGAGGAACTCCACAAAGTTTAGTCGGGTATGGGTCAGATCGAGTTGGTCGTTACTGAAGTAGAGGCGTTGAGGATGGCGGATGCAAATATCCATGGAGATTTCGAAGTCACGGCTAAGAAAAATTTGGAGTTGGCCCCGGAGAATATCACGTTGACAGCCGAGATCAAGAGTATGAAGGCCGCGAATTTGGCACTCCAAAGACTGGCATCAGTGACCAAATCCAAGGCAAAGAGGTCGGGAAATAAGGTTGCTGCTTTTTTAAGTACTGACCGATCCTCGCAAAGATTCGGGGATATATCACTGCCAAGGCGAGGAGGGTGCCTACTTTTCCGCCTAGATCAAAGCAAAGCTGTTGCCGGAGTCTTGCAGGAGATCATCAACAAAGACATTGAGGATGTCCCTACATAGCTCGCCAAAGCTATTGGGATGTTGCAAAATTTATCGTTGAGCGGGAGTCTGAGTATTTACCTTCCCTGGAGGAGACAGAGGACGTTCAGTTTACTCCTTATTCTGAGAATCTATTTCTAAGGATAGTGATACGGTCAAAGAGGTTGAAGGTGTGGCCAACCAGTTTGGATCCATGGTTAATCAAAGTCCGGGTGTGTTAGCCAGCATAAACGAAGAGGTTGAGCGAGCTTCGGTTAATATCATCTCCCTTTTTTTGTTTTCTGTATCTAGTTTTTGAACTACGATGGATCGGATCCGACTGATCATGGGATTAGTTTTTTAGAGTCCGATCTCGTCTTGTATTTTTTTTTGACAAACTGCATTTTGTTTGAATCTTTTAGGGGTTGGATCTGGCTGATCGTGAGGTCAGTTGTTTAAGATCCGACATCCGTTGTGTTCTCTTTTTCGTTATAATTTTTGAGACATTAGTGGACCCGGCTGACTACAGTGTCAGTTTTTTTAGGGTCCGTTTTTATTACTTTACTCAAATTTTGTGTTATCTTATGGTAATTTGTTCTATTGCGAATTTCAAATTTTGACCTATTTTTTTCTTGCGAATCTCGAAATGTTTGTTCTAGTTTGTTGTCGTTTCGCGAGGTTGGCGATATTTTGATAGGTCAAGTTGTAGTCGATCTCGGATTTATCTCGAGGAACTTTTTCCCGAGGTAGGCGGAGTCTTAGCTCGCCGAAGAGTAGTCGATCTCAGAATTAATTTGAGGAACTTTTTCGCGAGATAGACGATGTCTTAGCTCACCGAAAATTAGTCAATCTTGGAATTAGTTCGAGGAACTTTTTCCCGAGATAGGCAGAATCTTAGCTCACCGAAGAGTAGTCGATCTCGAAATTAGTTCGATGAACGTTTTCGAGAGATATGCGAAGTCTTAGCTCGCTAAAGAGAAGTCAATCTTGGAATTAGTTTAAGGAACTTTTTTGCGAGATAGACAATATTAGTGGATCTGATTGGACCCAGGGGGCTGGATTGCCTACGTACAAGAACGACGGGATCAAGTCAGACGTAGTTCGGTGATATTTTAGTGATAGTATTTTTCAAGGCTCATTACGTTCAACCATCTTAAGACGTACTTCGTTTAATGTTTCTAACTCGTATAATCCGGGGTGTGGAACCTTAGTAATTCAATAGGGACCTTCTTGTGTACTAGGTCTCCTATATTGAAATGCTTGGGTCGAACGCCTTTGTTTAAAAAAAATCTATGCTCTTTTGGTATTATGTCATTCTTGTGTGGGCTTGGTCTCTTCTTTCCGCTATATGATCGAATGGATCTGGCATCATGGTTTCATTGAGTTCTTCGTCCCGCGATATATTATTGGTTCTGATAGTTTAGATTATGTTTTCAATGGGTAGTACCGCCTCTTCCCCATAAACGAGGGAAAATGGGGTTTCTTTAGTAGCTCTTCAGGGGCTTGTTTGGTATGCCCAGAGAACAGCGGGGAGTTCGCTTGCCCATTTCAATTTCTTCGCATCCAATTTAATTTTAAGGTTATTCACGATGGTTTTATTTGCCGCTTTTGTGTGGCTGTTGTTCGAATAGGTCTATGGTTTAAAAAAATTATCATTAACAGGTTAATGGCAGAATATAAAAATTTATTTACAAGTAAAACTATTTTTACTAACTTAGCCAAAGTGCATGAACTTCAAATTAATTAAAAACACTATCTAATTATAATTTACTTTTTATTAACCTTTCTTGTAGCTTGATCTTTGAGAAGTCTTAAGAAAGGTTGAACATCTCGTCTCGCTCCAAGCTTCGTCTCCTTTTCACCTAGTCCTGAACTCGAGTAACCTAAGGTTTCTATTACAAGAGTCTATATAGGGTTTGAATGATTTTTTTGTGGGCACAATTAGACACAATAACTCGAGAACAAGTCTATGAGCTAAAGAGTTAATTTAGTTATAAGTCTTATGAGGACTTATATGCCAAAATAAAATTTTTATTTTCAGATCTCAATGTGAGACTCTATTTATAGGAGAAAGATATACAAGAAAAGGGCAACTACCCTTTCTTATTGTGTATTCATGATACAATATTTGATTTTCTCTTCTATTTCTCTAGGATATGGCCGGCCATACATGTGCATTAGTGAGAGAAATTTATTTCCTCACTTAGCACATTTGTTTTATTCTCAAAGAAATTCATTTCCTCTTTTTCTTTTTTGGCAATTATCTTCATAATTCAAGGTAAAAGAATTTCTAGATATAATTTATCTCTTCTATTGATGTTGGCCGAATTCTACCTATGGGAGGAGCTTCTAGATGCTTCTATTTCTTTTAAGACAATTGTTAAAATACCATTGTAGAATTAATATTGCACCAATAATGAAGTTAATTTCATAATGCCTCAAACGACTTATCGACTTTAGAAACTAATTTATATTTCCATCATATGAAAATATTCAAACTCTTATTTTGACATTCACATCATTTTATGTCCATGTGAACAAAAATACCCTTTAGACATTTTCCGGGAAAACGTCTAGTTCAACACTTGAACTTATTTTGACATAGCTTCTAGTTTAATAATCCTACTCCAATGACTTGAAATAGTGACCTTATTGTTGAAAAATGTCTAGGGTTAAGGAAAAATTATCATTAACACATTAATGGCGGAATATAAAAGTTTCGTTACAAGTAAAACAATTTTATTAACCTAGGCAAAATGCATGAACATGTTGCTATTTAAAAAACATTTTTAATTTCTTTAATATTAACATTTCTTGTAGCTTGATCTTTGGAGATCTTTGGGAAAGGTAGATCATCCCTTGCTCGTTACCTTCACACCTAAACGTGAAACCGAGAAACCTAAGAATTCTATTACAAGAGTCTATATAGTGTTTGAAGGATTTGTATGTGGGAACAATTAAACTCAATAATTTAATAACAAGTCTATGAACTAAAAAGCTAATTTAAGCCTAAGTGTAATGAAGACTTAGGTGCCAAAATAAAAGAGATATTTAGAGAGAGAGAGGGTCGGCTAGAAATAGAGAGAGTAAGACCAAAAGCTTATTTTCACATCTCTATGTGAGGCTCAATTTATAGGAGAATGAAATATAAGAAAATGTAATTATCCTTTCCTATTGTGTATTCATGACACGATATTTGATTTCCTCTCCCCTTTCTCTATCAACATGGTCGGCCATATGCTATCATTAGTAAGAGAAATTTGTTTTCTCACTTAGCACATTTGTTTCATTCTCAAAAAAATTCATTTCCTCTTTTTAATTTGGGTAATTAACTTTATAATTAAAGGCAAAGAATTCTCTCCTCTTAGATGTGTTGGCCAAACTCTACACTAGGGAAGGGGCATCTAGATGCTTACTTATTTCTTTTAAGACAATTCTTAAAATACCCATTATAGAATTAATATTGCACAAATAATTAAATTAATTTCATCATGCCTTAAACGACTTCTCGGTTTTAGAAACTAATTTATATTTTCATCATATGAAAATATTCAAAATATTATTTTGGAATTCACATCATTTTATGTCCATGTGGACAAAAATACCCTTTAAACATTTTACAGGAAAACATCTTATTCAACACTTGAATTTATTTTGACTTTAATTCTAGTTTAACAATCTTACTATAATGACCTGTAATAGTAACCTTATGGATCCAAATGAACAAAGGTTGAGCTGTTGATAGAGATACCGCGTTTTGTTCATTTGGATCCATAAGGTCACTATTACAGGTAATTAGAGTATGATTGTTAAACTCGAAACTAAGTAAAAATAAGTTCAAGTGTTGAATCGTTTTCCTATAAAATGTCTGAAGGGTATTTTTGTCAACATGGACATAAAATGATATGAATGTCAAAATAAGATTTTAAATATTTTCATATGATGAAAATATAAATTAGTTTCTAAAGCCGAGAAGTCGTTTAAAGCATGATCATATTAATTTCATTATTTGGGCAATATTAATTCTATAATGGGTATTTTAAGAATTGTCTTAAAAGAAATAAGTAAGCATCTAGAAACTCCTTCCCTAGGTGAAGAATTCGACCAAAATACATCCAAAGAGGAGAGAATTCTTTACTTTTAATTATAAAGATAATTACCCAAAACAAAAAAGAGGAAATGAATTTCTTTGAGAAGGAAATAAACGTGCTAAATGAGGAAACAAATTTCCATCACTTATGCCATAGAGTGGCTGGCCATATGCATAGAGGAAGAGGAGGGGAAATCAAATATTGTGTCATGAATGCACATAGAAATGTGAAAATAAGTCTTTGCTCTTGTTTTTCTCTCTAGTTGGCCGACCCATTCTCTCCTCTCTCTCTAAAATATCTCTTTTATTTTAGCACCTAAGTCCTCACTATAATTGTTCTTGAGTTATTGTGTTTAATTGTGCCCACACACAAATCCTTCAAACACTCTATAGACTCTTGTAATAGAAATTTTAGGTTTCTCGAGTTCAAGACTAGGCATGAAGGTATTGAGGAAGACGAGACGATCTACCTTTTTCAAGGCTCATCCAAGATTAAACTACAAGAGAAATGTTAGTATTCAAGTAATTAAATAATGTTTTATAAATAACAACATGTTCACCTAGGTTAGTAAAATTGTTTTACTTATAAAAAAAAATTATATTCTGCCATTAATGTGTTAATGATAATTTTTTATTAACACTAGACCTGTTCCAACATGAGCTATTATACTCAGACTCAAAAGTTCGCAAACACTTTCCGACTATTAGCTTAATGTCAACTGACTCCACTAAAGAGTTGACACTGAGAATCTCTCGATTCAAATGAATTTGTTTTCTACTCAAATTCCACTTAATTATGTTGAGTGAATCTATTGAATGTTATCTATGATTACCCTTTATGAATATCATAAATATATAAGATTTATAAAATTACCATTTTACCCTTCTAGTTGTTATTTCCTCAACTCCTTTGTTACTTGTTAATTAGTTAGAAACATGGTATTGACGAGGAGCTAACAAGTCACGTTGTTTCATCCATATAAAGTAGTTACTTAATTTTGGATACCGCGCGGTTCATTTATTCACAATCCAAGTAAAAAAGCATGATGTGATATACATTGCATTTCAGCAATCTTGTACATGAATTCCATATTTATGAGAACTTCGCAAACTTCACAACCAAATACTCATGTCAACTTCACAACCAAATACATCAATAATAGAGCGCATCTAGTTCACAAACTTGGATCTAGAGTATAGCTTTCTCAAATGAATATATTGAAGTTATGAAATGACAAGTTTCATTTCACGATTAAGGTAAGCACAATACAATTCATACATATTGACTTTGAGATAGAAGAGGTTAAATGGTTTGTTCTTACATTGTCTCTAAAGGTGCACTGGTCAATTCAGTATCTTCAAAGATACACTAAAAGAAATATAGAGTTCCTAACTCTCTGCCTTGTAACCAGACATCATGGATTCTTCCAACAATCGTACTAGGATCAATAGTCTGTTGATCTTTCGATTGTGAATATTTTGTTTTAAGCAGACCATGAAAAGTTTGTTCACGCAAATCTACATTTGTCTCCTCATACATTGTTAGGTTTAATTAAGGACTATAAGACTATTGAATATCATACATCTTCAAACAAACGAAAAAAGGATTGAATGAACGTTTCAACTTTTATTAATTTAATCAGTAAATTACAATAAAGACTCGTGAGAGATTTATATTACATCGATATGTAAATAAATAATCTTCTTGTGGGCATCTCTGCCAACACTTATGGATCCAAATGAAAAAAACTTGAGCTACAATACTTGGACTCAAAAGTTCACAAACTTATTCCGGGTATCAGCTTAATGTCAACTGACTCCACTAAAGAGGTGACACTGAGAATCTCTTGATTAAAATGAATTTATTTTCTACTCGAATTCAACTTAATTATGTTGAGTGGATCCATTGAATGTTATCTATGATTACCCTTCATTAATATCATCAACTAGATGAGATTTATAAAATTATAATTTTACTTTTCTAGTTATTTCCTCAACTCGTTTGTTACTTGTGAATAAGTTAGAAACAACGTAATGACGAGGAGCTAAAAAGTAACATTTTTTTATCCAAATAAAGTCATTACTTAATTTTGGATACCGCGCGGTTCATTTATTCACAATACAAGTTATAAAGCATGAAGTGATATATATTGAATTTCAGCAATTTTATACATGAATTTCATATCTATGAGAACTTCACAAAGCTAGTTTATGACATCTTCATAACTCAATATCTCACCAATTAGTCTAAAATTTTCTTTCCCAAATGAGAATGTGTAAGCTATGAAATGACATGTCTCTAAAAGTATATTAGTCAATTCAGTATCTCTGGAAGATACACAAGAAGAACTACAGAGTTCCCAACTCTCTATGCCTTGTAACCTGACATCATAGATTCTTCCAACACTCATACTAGGATCAATAGTCCGATGATCTTTAGATTGTGAATATTTTGTTTTAAGCAAACCAGAGTTTGTTCACACAAATCTACATTTGACTCTTCTTACATTGTTAGGTTTGATTAAGGACTATAAGACTACTGCATATTATAAAGCTTCAAACAAACGAAAAAGGAATTAATTAAAGTTTCAACTTTTATCAATTTAATTAGCAAATTACACTAAGGACTCATGAGAGATTTATATTATATCGATATGCAAATAAATAATCTTCTTGTGAGCATCTCTGCCAACAGCTGTTACCCTGAGGATATCTTGGTGTTTACATGTGCAGTGTGATTTCTCGATCTTTGTAAAATGTCATGAAGTTATTTTACATAAATTGCAATCCTTTATCCGTTACAATCTCGAGCGAGACTCCGTGTCTACAAATGATGTTCTTCCATACAAATATTTTGACATTTGCGTCCTTGATAGTCACGAATGCTTTGGCCTTGAAATAGTCGGTGAGGACTAGAAGGTATTTTATCTCTCCTGGGGCATTTGGCATAGGTCCCACTATATCCATGGATCATTTCATGAATGTGTAGGGTTATGAGATGGAAGATAGTTCTTCCCCGGGCCTTTTAACATTTGGGGCATGTTTTTTGCATTTGTCTTATTTTTGCGAATATCGCGCGCAATCTGCTACCATTGTGGGCCAAAAGTATCACTGTCTTTTGATTTTGACTTCTAAGGCTCATCCTGCTGCATAGTTGCCGCATCTCATGTGTATGCCGGTATGGCTTCGTTTATATAATTTTTGGTCTATTATACTGAATCTCGCACTACGACTTATCAATTTTTGACGTAATTGTTTATCAGTCGGTGTTTGTACAGTCGAGATGTACGTAACGATTTTGTTTCGCCAATCTTTCTCAATTGCAATCATGTTTATTTTTTCGGTGATGTTGATCGATGGCCTATCGATCGCTTTGACATGTATCATCCTACTTAAGCTTGGGCTTGATGTGGATGCGAGTGCGGCGAGGGCGTCGGCACAATTATTCTCACCTTTAGATATTCAAGTAATTTTGAAACTGTCGAACTGTTGGGACAGTTCTTTACTATTCGGATGTAGGCCTCTATTTGTTCATTCCTATTCTCAAATTCTCTATAAATTGGTTAACGCCTAGTTGTGAATTGTAGAATGCCTTTAGTGACTTTGCTCCAACTGCCTTTGCTAATCGGAGTCCGGCCAGCAGAGCTTCATACTCGGATTTGTTGTTGGATGCCGGGAAGTCTAGCCTGAATAATTGTTTTATTCTTCCCTCAAACGGGAAGTGAGATGTATTCTCACCCGTGTGCCTTGTTTTGTTGAGGATCCATCCACATTTAGCTTCCACGCGCCTTAGTTATTGGCGTCGTTGGTATCATTATTTGCTAGGAGTTGGGATTTGGCGCATGTTCTGGTTCTGTATTTGATGTCGTATTTGCTCAACTCCACGACCCACTTGGTTAGGCTTCTGGATTGGTCCGGGCTATGGAGGAAAGATCTTTGGGTTTGTGTGGTGATGACTACGATCGAGTGTGATTGGAAATACGGTAGCAATTTTTCCATCGCAGGGTATCTAGTTTCGGCGTCGATGAGGGATCTCCTGATATAGAAGACCGGTCTTTGTTCTCCTTCTTCGTCTTGGACCAAGACTCCGCTGATGACGGCGTTAGATACAGCGAGATACAAGAACAGGGGTTCGCCGACAACGGGTTTCGCTAGAGCGGGAGGTGTAGCAAGATACTGTTTCAGTTGAATGAATGCTTTCTCGCATTAGTCGTTCCATTCCAATCTCTTGTTTCCTTTCGGGAGAAATTTATCCGTCGATCGCAAAATGAACCTGTTCATCGCGGTGATTCTCCCGGTCAGTCTTTGGATTTCTCATTTCTTGCAGGGTGAAAGCATGGTTGTTAGTCTTTTGATCTGCTCTAGATTTGCTTCAATATCTCTCTGCGTTACGAAGTATCTGAGAAATTTTCTAGAGGATACTCCGAATGAGCATATTGATGGGTTGAGTTTCATCTAATATTTGTTCAAGACTTCGAAACATTCATCTAAGTGTAGGATGTGATCGCTCTCGTATAGCGATTTTACCAGCATGTCATCTATGTATACTTCAATGGTTTTTCCAATTTTTTTGGAAAACATTCGGTTGATTAGTTGTTGGTACATGGCTCCCGCGTTCTTCAGACCGAAGGACATCACTTTGTAGCAATAAATTCTTTGATCGATCGTAAATGCAATTTTTTCTTGGTCGTCTGGGTGCATGAGGATTTGATTGTATCCTGAGAATGCGTCCATGAAGGGAAGGATTTTATCCCCCGCGGTGGCTTCAACGAGCCTTTCGATGTTTGGTAAGTGGAAGTTTTCTTTCTGACACGCCCTGTTTAGGTCGGTATAATCAATGCATACCCGCCACTTCGTGATTTTCTTTTTTAACACTACTGTATTCGCCATCCACTTTGGATATTTTACTTCTCGTATTGAGCTGGCATCCATGAGTCTTTTGACTTTGTCGGTCATCATTTTTGCTTGATCTGGTCCAAGTTTCCTTCTTTTCTGTTTTATTGGCTTGTAGTTTGGGTCGACGCTGAGTTGGTGGGAAGCGGTCTTGGTGTTGATTTCGAGCATGTCTTTGGTTGTCCATGGGAAAGTGCTTTTATTCTTTTTCAGGAATTAGATGATTTCTCTTCGGACTTGGCCTTTGAGCTTGCTTCTGATGTTCACACGCTTGTCGGGGTCTGATCTGTCGATTTGTATTTCGGTTAGTGATTTGAGGTCCAGCGAATCAGGGACTTCGTGAGGTTTCGAGACTTCGTCTCTGATCGTCATTAATTGCTATGCGGGCTCGTCCATGAGCTCGTCGTTGTCTCGCTCTTGGTCGGGAACCAAAAACGCACTGGTGGTACATTCAGGAAATGGCCTTCATTCCATGTATCCAAGGTCTCCCAAAAATTATGTTAAAATGAGAGAGGCAATCGATGACTGCGAATTCGACCATTGATACACGCTTCCTGCTTGGACAGGTAATTTTACCATCCCTAGAGATGGTGCGGTTTTGCCGTTAATCTAGTTAGACGGTTGGGTTCATGCATGATTCCAGTTTCACCGATGTCCATTCGATCTTGAGTAGATTTGAATATTACGTCGACCAAACTTCCGTTGTTGACTAGAACACGGGAGACGATGCAATTTCCCACTCCGAGTTCGAGAACCAAAATGTCATCACGCCGGGTTATTTGTTTTCTAGCATCGCTCTCTTTGAAAGAAATAATGATGTCTTCGAATTTGTCGAGATTGATGTGTGTTGGAGTATGTTGGAGTTGCCATTGATGAGATTTGATTGAGTTTATCGACTCTTTGCAAAATTTTGATCCTCCCATGATGGGCTCGATCCTTGGTCTTTCCTGGACAGGCTTTGACTCCTCTTTTTTGTTATGTCCTCGCTTTTAGGCGAGGCATTTGTTGGAATAGGTATAGAGTTAAAGAAAAATTTAACATTAATCAAATTAATGGCGGAATTTAAAAATTTCTTTTTCAAGTAAAACAATTTTACTAACCTAGAAAAAAGCATATACAAGTTATATATTAAAATCATTATTTAATTTTGCTAGAACGCAAACCTTTCTACGAAGCTTGATCTTGAAGCGTCTCGAGAAGGTAGATCTTCTTCCTTAGCTCGCTCGTCACCTTCGCACCTAATCTTGAACCCGTGAAACCTAAGATTTCTATTACATGAGTCAAAAGAGGTTTAAGAAGGATTTGTGTGTGGGCACAATTAAACCATATGAACCAAGAACAATTCTTGGATCATAAGCTAATTATCTAGATTGAATGTGAATCTAGGTGCAAAATAAGAAGAGTATTTTGTAGAGAGAGAGAGAGAGGGAGGTTCGGCCACAATAGGGAGAGAAGAAGAAAATTGTTTAACCTTCACATCTCTATGTGAGTCTCTATTTATAGGAGAAGGAAAAATCTATAAAAGTCAATTATTCATTCATGAATGAATAATGTATTTATGACACAATATTTGATTTTCCCTTCCCCTTTCCCTCATTGTATGGCCGGCCATATGGGTGCATTAGTGAGGAAATTTGTTTCCTCACTTAGCACATTTGTTTCCTTCTCAAGGAAATTCATTTCCCTTTTTCTTTTGGGTAATTATCCTTATAAGAAAAAGGAAATAAAACTCTCCTCTTTGATGCTATGTTGGCCTAATTCTTCATAGGGTGAGGGAGCATCTAGATGCTTCCTTATTTCTTTTAAGACAATTCTTAAAATACCCGTTGTAGAATTATAATTGCACAAATAACGAAATTAATTTCATAATACCTCAAACGACTTTTCGGCTTTAGAAAGTAATTTATATTTTCATCAAATGAAAACATTCAAAATCTTATTTTGACATTCACATCATTTTATGTCCTAGTGGACAAAAATACCCTTTAGACATTTTCCGAGAAAAAGTCTAGTTAAACATTTGAACTTATTTCGACTTAGCTTCTAGTTTAACAATCCTACTCTAATGACCTGTAATAGTGACCTTATGGATCCAAATGAACAAAGCTTGAGCTTCTATACTCGGACTCAAAAGTTCACAAACCTTTTCCGAGTATTAGCTTAATGTCGACTGACTTCACTAAAGAGTCGACACTGAGAATCTCTCGGTTCAAATGAATTTATTTTCTACTCAAGTCCATTGAATGTTATCTATGTTTACCCTTCATGAATATCATCAACTAGTTGGGATTTATAAAATTACCATTTTACCCTTCTAGTTGTTATTTCCTCAACTCCTTTAGTACTTGTGAATAAGCTAGAAACAATGTATTGACGAGGAGCTAACAAGTCACATTGTTTCATCCAAATAAAGTCGCTACTTAAATTTTGGACACTGCGCAGTTCATTTATTCACAATCCAAGTAATAAAGTATGAGGTGATATACATTGCATCTCAGCAATCTTATACATGAATTCCATATCTATGAGAACTTCACAAAGTTGGTTCATGACATCTTCATAACTTAATATCTCACCAATATGCCTTGTCTAGATCACATATGGGACCTAGAATTTGACTTTCTCAAATGAGAGTATTAATGCTATGAAATGACATGTATCATTTCAGGATTTAGGTAAGCATGATGCGATTCATACGTAGTGACCTTTAGATAGAAGATGTTAAATGGTTTGTTCTTCTATTGTCTCTAAAGGTGCACTGGTCAATTCAGTATCTTCGAAAGATACACTGGAAGAACTACAGAGTTCCTAACTCTTTATGCCTCGTAACCAGACATCCTAGATTCTTCCAATAATCATACTGGGATCAATAGTCCGTTGATCTTTAGATTGTGAATATACCGTTTTAGTCAAACCATGAAGAGTTTGTTCACGCAAATCTACATTTGTCTCTTCATACATTGTTAGGTTTGATTAAGGACTATGAGACTATTGAATATCATAAATCTTCAATCAAACTACAAGGAATGAATGAACGTTTCAACTTTTATTAATTCAATCAGCAAATTACAAAGATTTATATATTACATCAGTATGTAAATAAACAATCTTTCAATAAGGACTTTACAAAGATTTATATATTACATCAATATGTAAATAAACAATCTTCTTGTGGGGATCTCTGCCAACAGCATTCCCCCTCAAGTGGGGGCCGAATTCTATCTTCTTAGGAGGGGGGCCTAGGTCGGTTCCTTTGAGGTCGTCGTTCACATACTTTTCTGTCAGTACCTTTTTTGCAACGATGTAGTCGCGGGTATCATGGTTGTATGCTTGGTGGAATTTGCAATAGGTGGACTTGTCTCGGGGCCATTTTTTGTTGGAGGGCTCTGTCTGCCTTTTTTCCTTCACATTGTATGTGTATCCAAGGGCATGAGGTGGTCTCTTTCTCCTTCGAATCTTCTATCGGGGTTATTGTTTTGGAATCGAGGATGGGTTCGCTCTGGGGCCCCTGACGGAGTTGTTTTCTTGTTATACTTTTTGTCTAGGAGTGTTTTTTCCTCTCCGGCTTCAGCAAAGTTTGATGCACGATGGATCGTGTCCTCGATCGTGGTTGGGCTATTTATGGTCATTTCTTCGCGAAATCTTAAATCGTGCCATAACCCATTCTTGTGGGCAGTTAATGTGGAATCACTATCGAAATGGGGGATTTTAGTCATGGTGGTTTTGAACATTGCCATGAATTCCTTCAATGTTTCATTTTCGTGTTTCTGCGTGTTTCATAGGTTGGCCATCGCAGCTTCGTCTTCCACCAGCATTGAGTAGTGCTTTAGGAAGGCTGTTGAGTCTTGTTGGAAGTTATTTATCGTGCCTCCTCCTAATCGTGAGAACCAATCTAGGGTCGTGCCCGATAGATTCTCGGCAAATAATTGGCAATATCCAGCTTTTATTTCGTTATCGCGAAGATGAGCTCGTCCCATGGCTATTTGGAACGACGTCATGTGCGCCTTCGGGTCGGTGGTGCCTAAGTATCTGGAGAGTCAAACCTTTCCCGCGTCGCCAAGATGTATGGCAGTTATATTTTTTGCGAACAAGATTTTCATGGTTTAAGCCACTAGCCTATCAATTTCAGGGGCCGAGCTTATGGTCGAGTGCATCTTGGAATCGACGGCTCAGAATTTGGCCTCGACCATTTGTCAAAAATCGGTAAGAATGCTCGGGTCTCCGGCAGTATCTGCTTGATTTTGAGGATGCGATCCTAACGACGGAGGAGGGAGGTCCTCGATGGATAAAAAAATTATGATTTGAAATGAGGGTCTCAAAATTTCGTTAAATGCAGATGAAATCTCAAAACATTGATCAGAACAAGAATAAGGTAGAACAAATAATTGAAATTTATTTATGCCAAAAGATGAGTCTACCGTTGATGAAGAATAATCATAGAGATAACCACATATACAATAATTAAAACAATAAGCTCGACGAATGATAAAAAGAATATCCTCAAAACTGATTTTCTATACTTATTTATACTCATTTTAATAAGTAATTTTAAAACTCATTAGTCAAACTTAAGCCCAATACTCATTTTAATGATTTTAAGCAATTTTTCCAGCCTTTAAAGCTCTCATTATGGCCGGCCATATTGTCTTCATTATCTCTCAAATTTATTTGATTTATTTCTAAAATAATATTTAATTAATTTAGAACATCTCATTTATTTAATGACAACTCATTAATTATTTTCATACTATTCAAAGTAGTACGAAATGAGAAAATATTTATTTTCATCTTTTATTTATTTGAATCATCAAAATATCTTATTATCCATATAATAACATAATACGATTCATTAAATAAATGTAATAATAAATAACTAATTATTTATTCAATTACTTAGAAAATAACTTTCTTAATGTAAATCACAATTTACATTTAATGAGAAAATCAAATATTCAAGTTCACTAAATCTCACCGAGAGTCTATCATTGAGACCTTATGGACCCACATGAATGAAGCTTTAGAATAAAGTTCGGACACAAAAATTCACAAACTTTTCCCGACTTTTAATTCTTCATATTGGTCGATTCCACTAAATGACCAATATTGAACATCTCTAAGTTCATATGCGTTTCTATTTCTGTTTGATGTGACAAAACTATACTTCACACGGTCCACGATATATTTTACGATATTACCCTTTGTGTGTATCATTAACTCAGAGTAATGTAAAATTACCGTTTTACCCTTGAGTTATTATTTCACCAAGTCCTCTGTTATTTGTGAACGAGAAAAACATAAAGTGAGATGTCTCAACATGTCACATGTTTTATTTCAAAGTATTCTTTATTCGATGAATACCATATCTGTTTTATTCTATCACACTCTCATAACAGAGCATTGTTTCAACACAAATTTCATATCTGTGAATCATATATTTCAATGAAACAGTATTGTGACACCAATTGTCGAGTTAATGAAACTTCATTTAGCCATTGCCCATTGACTAATCAAATATTATAAAGTGTTTACAAGAAGATATGTATTCACTTCAGGATTTAGGTAATTATCAAAATACCCCCGTATGTGAGTTTGAGGTTTCGAGTGATTAAACGGTTTTATCTCGAACTTCAAAACTTCATTGGTCTTGTTCAATATCTTCATTAAGATATCAAGAATAAATTACAGAGTCACAACTCTCCATATGACGAAATAAGATACCGATTAATTTATTCTAACAATCATTACTAAGATTCGATTGCCCAATCGATCTTTAGATTGCGATCTATTATTTAAACTAGTCATAAGAATGTATCTTGGCAAGTCTGTACATAACACTTCTTTCATTGATAACAGTTTCAAAGCATAGACATTCATGTATAAACTCAATCTTATATAAGAATGGATATTCAATTTTTATTTAAATTCAAAGCAAATCCAATACAAAAGTATTCAATATCAAAAATCTCATTTGTTGGCATAAATGCCAATAGAGTTCATGTGTCGTCCCGCCGTTGTTCCTTTTCCTCTTCTGATGGAGACGCGATTCTTGGACCTCGCTCATTAATTGGGCCTCTAGGCAAGAATACGTCTTTGGGTTCGCATCGGTGAGTTTGGGCCTAATTGAATCTCGGAGTTACTTTGGGCAGTTTCTTTGGTATTTTTTTTATGAATGTTGGAACTGAATTCACACATGTCAATCAATTGAAGATAAGGCTCATTACGTAATGTGAGAACTCGGTGATGTTGTTTGATGAGATAAACGTTAGTAGACTCTCGTTGATACTAAGACATGATAATATTCATGGTCGCTCTTGTTGGATATCGTTGTCAAATTCAATGATCCAGAGTATTAAATGTTGAGTGTAGAATTTTCACAGGGGTTATTGTGGTTTATTTTTTTCCTCTTATATGACTTGTTTTCGTCATTTCGTGTTGTTGTATCACAAAAGTGAGAAAACGAATTAGGATTATAACAAAAAAAATTTGATTCAGATTATAGTGGATCGAGATTTACAAGTAGTAAGTGGATATAACTCCTACTGGGAGGGAACCGCTATAAATTTGGTGTTGATTTATACTTTCATATTTTTTCGCAACTTCGTTTATGATTTGAGAATTTTGGTATGAAAATCCTAATATTAAAAAAGTACTTCGAAAACCATGTTTACCTAACTGATTCTTAACTCACTACCACAAAAGTTTGATTCTACAATGCTTATTAACAATTGTAGGAAGCCCCACATCGCTTATTAGAATTGCGACTTGTAGAAACTTTCGTAGCTCTTATATATTTGTTGTTGTGAGAGTTTTTACGTCCCACAATATTTAGACATATGTTGTGGGAGTTTTGGTGTCCCACAACGCTAGACACCTTTTATGGGAGGTTTAGAGTCCTACAACGCTAGAAACTCGTTGTGGGGGCTTTGGAGTCCCATAACGCTAAAAGCTCTTTGTGGGAACTTTGGAGTCCCACAACGATAGTTACTCGTTGCGTGAGCTCCCTAACTGTTTTAAACATCGCGTAATCTAAAAGCGACTTCAATCCAAAAATAATGTGTGTATAGTTGTAAACACACACACTCTCTTTCTCTCTCTCTCTCTCTATCCTTCAATTTGTCTTAGCGAGAAAAGCAACATATATATTTCTCGAGTGTTCAATTAGAGTTTATGATACATTGGAAATTTGTCGTATATCTCTAATGTAACTATAGAACTCGTTAAATCATCTTTGATGTCAATTTCTTGCCAGTGTTGTTTATGTATATCGATTCATCGTGATTGTTAGAGTGAAAGTTTGAGGGCGAAAAAACTAGCTCGAAGGCGTAATCGAATGAATAATGCTAGTGGTTTGAACACTAATTATGTCTTTTATGGTATTTTATTTCACTATGAATGGAAAAGAATATTCATTACATTATGTGAAAGAAAGATATTCATTGCATAAGGTGGTGTCTCTTACTTTCACCAAGTATGCAAAACTTAAGCAATTTACCATATTAATGTCATAATCAAAAGTGCAAATAAAGAGACAAAAATATTGATAATCAAGTTCGATCAAATGTGCTTACTTTTGAGGGATGATACCGTAATTCCGAGCGATCATCTTTAAGATATCTACACTTGAAAACTAACAACGTGCTTAAGCTCCCTTGAAATTGAGCTCCTCTTATTTTTCATTAAAATTGCTCACTAAATATTTTCAAGTAATTGATTGGCTCAAGTGGTTGTACGGCATGGAAAGAATTGCGATTAAGTAAGACATTCTACAAAATCCTTTAAATAAGTATCCAGACTCTGATGTTGAGCCAATGAATGTTAAACTTGGACATATGATTAAAAGCTTCAACCCTTTTCGTAAAAATAATCTTGTGATATAATATGTGATCGGTGGTGTGACTGCGTAAAATTTTTCACCATGATTATGCATGAAACTTGATGTTGAAGTTTTAAATTTCGGTCTGATGTCGTCTATTGATTTTCGATCTCTAAAATTCTTGGAGCTCTTTAAAATAGTAGGTTGAGGAGCTTAGTTTTCTCAAGTTGAGGTGAAGAGCCGAACTCGAGAGTTGACTCCGTACGCAGAACCTACACATTAAGCTGAAAATTTCTTAGCCTTCACTATCTGTCGTCCATTTAAACTTAAAATTAATCCATAAGCCTCGACGAAAATAATATATTTTAAAACTCAGATAAATTCTTCCTAAAAAAAAAAAAACTCAGATAAATTCTGTGTATGAGCGAAACAAAGGGTTTCTTGTAATTGCGCCTTCAGAATAATTTATTACAGTTTTATAGTTAGTTATTTTACATCTGTAGCACAAATAATTCGTCCTTCAGAAAAGTTCGGACGATAAATGATTTTCCATTTCGCTTCACTTTCCCCGCCATTTGGTTCCCACGATTTTCCTGGTCAAAGTATTTCTTCTTCCATTTGCTAGGTCTTCTGAGAACTCTTTCTCCTCAAATCTCAGCAGAAGCAAAACCCTAATTCCCCGACAATTATCCTTCGATTTCGAGTTATTTACGTTCATAGCCACTCTCCACCACCAAGAAACTCCATGGTAGCTGCCCTTTCGGCCCCTATTCCGTGACTCGCTGGTTGAGAATCAATCGATGAGTTACCATCACCGCCAACGCGAAATCGCCGGCTCTGGCGCCGGTTCCGGTTCCCCGGCCTTGAACCACCGCGGAATCGGACTCTCGAACACGATACACTCCGAGGCCGCATCGTGCTTGCCTCTGCCTTCGCTCCCGATTTTCTGCGGCGGTTCAGAGTCGGAGCTCCGATTATTTGACGAACCAGGCCGGAGCGGGCCGTGGTCGTTGAACCGGCCCGATGTTATCGCTCAGTCCGCTAGGATCGCCGATCTGCTTCGTAAAACGGACGTTTCTTACTTGTAAGTAGCGCAATTCAGTTTGATAATTGAATGTATGCGGTTTCCCTCTGAAGTTGATATATTACCTAGGATATGAAGCAAGTTCAAGCTGATCGGAAACGTTTGCACCTTGTGTAATTTGTTGCTTTCGTTTTAATAATTTGATTATTATTTTTATTGCCGCTAAAACTTAATTTGAATGTTCTTATATCCATATTATATATTCGTGGTAAAAAATTATACGATCTGATGTAAATTTCTGAAAAAAGTAATTAATTAAGCTTACCTTCAAATTTCTAAAAAAAAGGAAAAAAGAGCTCAAGTTGCGATTGGATCTGGAATATTGGATGAAGGAAATCATTGTAAATTACTCTGAATTACAACAGCGATTGTGGGAAATGGTCAAATTTTGGGAGTGTTAAGCCATACTAAAATCAAATTTTGTAGTAACATGATATTGTTATCAATTTTTTAGAAAGTTTAAAATGGAAAATTAGTTGTTGATAGTTCTTCTATCACGAATTACTGCTTAGATTATTTCTTCATTCCATATTTAACTTGTAAGTTTTTATCTCGAAAATTGATTAGCTCATTATTGGTATTGTGTAGATAGAAAGCGTTAAAGGATCTCAGGATCTTCTTCTAGTCAACCTGTTTGTATTATGTTCTCAGACAAATAAAGAGTGAAGTATTTTAGTGTAAGGATTATGATGTGGATTATCGATAACTTGTGTACGATGATGTGCAGGAACCTCGTAGAGAATACAGCAGAAGCTTCATATTTCTATCAAGAGCCTTTAGATCTTCATGACGAAGTTATAAGATTCAATCCAGAAGCGTTCGACCTGAACGCTCCAGGTAAAGAAAGTATTGGGTGTTTACTTTTACGCACTTAATGCTTAAGATACTTCTATTTTTTATCTGTACAACTGATGGTTTACGTTGAGCTGCGATGCTGTCTTACACTGCAATTGTGTTTGAAAATTTAGTTCTCAGCTTCAGCAGTCAACAGATAAACAAGGTCCTTATCACGTTTAGCATATAACGAGTACTGCTGTGATATTCTGATAGCCTGCATTTTTACAGTTGTAGTGGCCTAATTTTGCAATATGAAATATGTGGAAAAATGAGTTGCCAATGTTTATATAACTTGTTCGATAATTTCTCTGAAATTTAGCTTCATTTAAATTGAGATGAGTAGGCCTATGTTCTAGTGGGTTAATTGGGAATTTGTTGTAACATTTGTTTTCTTGAACATTCGACTTTTATAAACTAATTATTTCCCGTGCTTATTGTTTTGTGCTTTGTTCAAGTTTTTCAGGTCCTATTCAGGAGCAGATCTATGTCAGTACAACACCTGAAAAGAATACTTCGGAGCAGAGCGTGCCCAGGACAAGTCATCCTCAAATGGACTACAGTGCAACCTATAATCATCAAATAAACCATCTCGGTGATAAGGTTAGGGTAATAAATTACCTTTTTTTCTTATTTGTGTTTATTTCTGCTCTCATAAAACCTGGATAATGTGAACAGGAAATTTCAACTTCCAGAAAAACAAGAGCCCGGAAGAAAGTTGTTGATGATGTTCCAGCATCGGTTGGGCCAGACCAAAACGAGCTTCAAGGTTGACCTAGCTTTTCTTATTAAATTCAGTTGCAATCCTTTTATTGCTGCCATTCTTTATAGCAACATTTTGTTGTTGAATTCTCTTGTAGGTGCTGCCATCAAATGCTTTTGTGAGTTGGTTGAGGACTTCTGTAGCAGAGCTGAAATAGAAAGTGATGATCGGGATGAATCACAGTGGTTGTCTTTGCCCCTTTTTGACATTCGTGTCCTTGTGAATGAAATAATGACAATCCGCACAAAAAAAATTCTACATTTGATTCCTGTAGATATTCTTGTTAGACTCTTGAGCGTCTTGGATAATCAAATTCATTGCGCTGAAGGCTTGTCAATTAGTGATTGTGAGCATGTAAGTCTTATGTGTATCTTCCAGTCCTCCAACAGAAAGTTTATTTACAAAGTTTTACCCTCAATTTTTATAATTTATATTTTAATAATTTGTTTAGAGTGTCTATACAATATCAAAGTAGCACAAAAGCTTAATCAGATTTAGGAAGCTCATTAATCGTAATTTTTACAGTTTTTGTTGGTTTTTAAAACAAGCTGCTTTTCATCTAGTTGTGTCTTTTATAGGACTCATTTTCGGTTGGGTCAAAGCTAACCTTGATGTTTAATTTTCTAGAAATATTGACTTCCGAAGGCTTTACGGCACACTTGACTTTTTCTGTTGCTCCGTATTTGCCTGTTTTAGTCAGATTCAGATGGGATTTCATCAATCTTTTGTGGACTAGAGTCTATTCATGCGGCGTTATCAGTGATGGCTCAGAACGAGATGCCAAAGCAGATATATAAAGAAGAGGTATTGTGTATACAAATGAAAATCCTCATGTTATCATCTGATATTCATGATAATTTTTAACTGTCTCTCTCCCATCTCTTTAATATCTATAGTCTAGGGCTGACTAATAATGGCACTTGATAGGTTATTGAGAGAGTTCTGGAGTTCTCTAAGCATCAGATTGTGGATGTCATGTGCGCTTGTGACCCAGCATACCGGGCGTTGCATAGACCTATCGATAATGGGGCACGTGAAGGTTGACTTTTTGCTTTCTATTAGAACATAACGGATAATATGTTAAGCACATTTTCCCCCAAGCAATGCAATGATTGTTTGTCTATTTTGATGCTCATATCTTTAAAATGATAAATCTGCTGATAGACATATTTAAAAGGAAAATTAGTATATAATATGATCTTTTATTATAATAATATGTCACTTGTGGGGATCAGTAAGGTTTCTGAGAAATTTTGTACGGCTAATCAGTATTAAATTTAAGTATTTTATTATAATGTGGCATGTTGTAGGTCCATCTTCGTTTGACCATTTTGAGATAATTTAGTCTTATTCTCTCCTGCAGTCGAGGAAGATGAAGACTATGGTGCCGAGTATGGTTCAGCAACTAAAAAGCGGCGTACTGTGAGAACTGTAAAAGTGAAAAAATCTGCTGTAAACAAGTGTGTCTGCTGTTCCTCATAGTCACAAATTTCTGGAAGCATTAATGTGCTGTTCTTTTCCTTTGAGCCGCTCCTATGTGTTTGTGCAGGCTTTCTTCCTATGTTAATACCATTCTACAGAAGATGTGCACTATTCTCGGTCTAGTGAAGGATTTATTGCTCATAGAAAGATTGTCAGATAGTTGTGTTTTGCAGTTGGTGAAAACTTGCCTTACAACATTCTTGGTGGACAATATCCAGCTCTTACAACTAAAGGCAATTAGTGTACTTAGTGGGGTAGACATCTATACCATTTTTTTTCCTCCTGGACATCTTGTAGTTGCTAAAAAGCATGACACAGATTTATAGACATATAGGTAGATTGCTAGAATTGGCGTTGTTATGCCATTACTATGAGTGTGAAGTTACTGACATTATTTTGCGGTTTGCAGATATTTCACTCTTACACACAGCACAGGACTTATGTGATAGATGAATTACTCCAGGTTCTGTATAAGCTGCCAGTCTCAAAGCGAACGTTGAGGACCTATCATCTACCTGATGAAGAACAAAGACAGATTCAGATGATAACTGCTTTACTCATTCAATTGGTTCACTGTAGTGCTAATCTTCCAGAAACACTTAGGGTTGCATCAGCCAGCAATCCCATGTTGGAAGTTTCAGTTGAAGCTAATTACCCAATTAAATCTTACGAGGCAGCTAATGATGCATGCTGTTTGTTTTGGACTCGAGTACTTGAGCGATTTTCTAACAAAACACAAGATTTAAACGAGTTGAAAGTAATAATGGAAAATCTTGTTACTGATTTGCTGACGACACTTAATTTACCAGAGTATCCTGGATCAGCTTCTATGTTGCAGGTCATGATAATTTAGTAATTGTTATCTCATCAATGTTTTGGTTATTGCTCAATACTGATGCAGTTTTGTTTTCAGGTTCTCTGCGTCTTACTTCTTCAAAATGCTGGTCCGAAATGTAAGGACATCTCTGTACGTGCTATGGCCATCGAAATTCTTGGTACAATTGCTGCAAGGCTGAAGCGAGATGCTGTATGTAGTAATGGAGATAAGTTCTGGATCATACAGCAGCTGAAAAGTGGAGATGGGTCTGATGATGGATATCCAAAAGAGGAATGCTCGATTTGTTATGGGGGTGGAGTTGAAAGATCATATTTTATATGTCAAAGCTGTGAAAGAATATTTCATGCTGCTTGCATGGGGGTGAGGGAAGACGAAGTACCTAGCCGTGGATGGTACTGTCAGATATGTCTTTGCAAAAAACAATTGCTTGTGCTACAATCATACAGCAAGTCGCAGGTTAAGGAAGAGAGTAAAAATAAAAAGAAAGGGAACAATGACGAATCCTCTTTTTCAATTAGAGAATTAGAGATTGTTCAGCAATTGTTTTTGGATAACCTTCAAGAATCCAGTTTGGCTGATGATGTCCATGTATTTGTGCGCTGGTATGTGGTCCTTGAAATTTCAATTTCTTTTGTGGTTGAATTACTGTAGTATATTTATGTGTGTATATGTAGGTTTTATCTCTGCATGTGGTACAAAGATGACCCAAAATCGCAGCAAAAGTTGATGTACTACTTTGCTAGACTAAATTCAAAAGCAATTGTATTGGACTCGAGCAGTGTTACATCATGTTTGACGAGGGATTCGGTGAAGAAAATAGCTCTAGCTTTGGGTCAAAATAACTCTTTCTCAAGAGGGTTTGATAAGATATTACATACTCTTTTGGTAACTTCCTTAATCTTGCTTTGAATAATGTAATGAAGATAAAACTTTGTTCTCATAGAGACTTTAATTTTCAGGTTAGTTTAAGAGAGAACTCTTCTGCTCTCCGGGCCAAGGCATTACGAGCGGTGAGTGGTACTTTTTGCTTGCTTTTTAAACCTTTTATCGTAGTATTTCCTTTCCTGCTCTTTGGTGTCTTCATTAACAAATAAACGTGCAGGTAAGTATAGTTATAGAAGCTGATCCAGAAGTACTATGTGACAAACGAGTGCAAATGGTTGTTGAAGGAAGATTTTGTGATTCTGCCATACAAGCAAGAGAAGCGGCATTAGAACTTGTTGGCAGACATATTGCATCACATCCTGGTGTTGGTTTGAAGGTACTGCTTATTCCATTCCATTCAGAACTCTTACTTGTGCTATTATGTGCATCACCATACCATTTTTGCCTTCTTGCAGTATTTTGAGAAGGTGGCAGAGAGAGTGAAAGATACTGGCGTAAGTGTTCGAAAACGGGCTATCAAAATTATGCGTGATATGTGCACTTCAAATGAAAACTTCTCTGAATTGACAAGGGCTTGCGTTGAGATCATCTCACGGGTCGGTGATGAAGAATCAAGCATACAGGTAATTATGATCTAAGACTTGCCTGTCAAGGTTAAAAGTGATTTGGAATGATTTAGGGTCTACTGTATTTAGAAGAAGTCTTAAACTTGTAAATGGTCCGGATGCTGTATATATGGCTAGTGTGTTATCGAGGGGACTGAAATAAGTTACGCATTAGCTATGATGAAATGAAATTTAAACAACCATATGCTTATTTCCAGGATCTTGTTTGCAAGACTCTGTACGAGTTCTGGTTTGAGGAGCCATCCGGTTCACGAATTCAATACTTTGGAGATGGTAGTTCTGTTCCTTTGGAGCTGGTAAAAAAAACAGAGCAGATTGTTGAAATGACGAGAAAACTGCCAAACCATCAACACTTGGTCACTGTCATTAAGCGCAACTTAGCGCTTGATTTTTTCCCACAATCAGCTAAAGCTGTGGGGATCAACCCTCTTTCACTTCAATCGGTTCGTAAGCGATGCGAGTTGATGTGCAAATGCTTGTTGGAAAGGATATTGCAGGTCTTGCTGCTTGTTTTGCTTGTCTAACACCTTCTTTGTCCGTTTTATTGTATAGATATAAAGGTTTGACGTCTAAATTTTATCCTTGTTCAGGTAGAGGAAACGAGTAACCAGGAAGTAGAGATACATGCACTTCCTTATGTTCTAGTCTTGCAGTCATTTTGCAGTGTAGATCCTACCCTTTGTGCACCTTCTTCTCAACCTTCCCTGTTTGCAGTCACTCTTCAGCCGTATCTTAAGAGTCGGGCAAGTCTTTTATAAGTTTGTCTAATTTATGTATTGGACAATAACGGAATTGTATTTGTTTATTTAAAGAATGGTGAACATAATCAGTGATGGCAATTTTTTTCCTTTCCTGACAGTCGGATAACAGAGTGATTGCAAGGTTACTGGAAAGCATAATCTATATAATTGATTCCGTGCTTCCCTTGCTTGGAAAGTTGCCTAAAAGTGTTGCTGAAGAGCTAGAACAAGACTTGAAACACATGATTGTTCGACATCCGTTCTTGAATGTTGTCCATGCATGCATCAAGTAAACTCATTTGCTTGTTTTTTTCAGAAGAACTTTTATGTAAATTCTGTAGTTTTTATGCTAGTATAATCAATAACATACTGGGCAGGCATATATATATATATATATATATATATATCTTTAAAATTTTGTTTTGCTATAAACTTTATATATATAACCTTCGTGGTATGTCAAGTAATTTTATTTGACATTGTTTTTATGTCATTATTCTGTGGACAGATGTCTTTGCACATTGGGCAAAGTTTCTGGGAAAGGTGCTGCTGTGGTTGAGCATCTTATTCTCTTTTTCTATAAACTTTTGGATGCCCAAGCTGTGGATAACAAGCAGGTCGTTTGCTAGAATTATAAGAAATACTCCTATCTTATAACAATAGCATGTATTTTGCCGTTGAGGCTTTAATCCTATGCTGTACACAGATGGACTCGGTGCCTTAAAACCGGATTCATTTCTCTGAAAAAATTCCCTTACATTTTAACCGTGTTAATTGCGCTTGTTCAGTACTTTGTGGCTTGCACATCTAGATTTGGTATATAAATATTTTGTATTATTTGGGTTTGAAGTATCTTGATTCTAGTTAACAGTGAAATAGTGGGTTTTGAAGAATCTTGAATATTTTCTTTTTCAGCAAGTGGGTCGATCTCTTTTTTGTATTGGAGCACTTATCCGCTATGGCAACTCTCTGCTGGTTAATTCCAGTGACAAAAGGATCGACATCGAAAGAAGTATTAACGTATTCAAGAATTACCTCCGTATGGAAGATTTTGTATTGAAGGTCAGATCATTGCAGGTGAGAGCTTTGATGTTCCATCCTTCTCCATTTTCTCTGCTTCCCTTATGAAATGATGGGTGAATTTATTTTCTTTTTCATTTTTCATGTTGCAGGCACTAGGATACCTTTTAATTGCTAGGCCTGATTATATGTTGGAAAAAGATATTGGGAAAATATTAGAGGTGACACTGTCTTCAGGCTCTGATGACCGCATCAAGGTAATGCTATATTGTCTTATGACTCGCATCTTTAATAGTTATCATGCTGCTAAATTATTTTACTGATCAGATGCAAGCCTTGCAAAATATCTTCGAGTATCTTCTTGACGCGGAAAGTCAAATGGAAACAGATAAAACCAGTAAGAATGATGCAGAGTATCCTGTCGAAGGTGGCAACGCAGTGCCAGTTGCTGCCGGGGCTGGGGATACCAATATATGCGGGGGTATAATCCAACTCTATTGGGATCATATTCTTGGAAGGTGTTTAGATGCTCATGAGAAAATTCGTCAAACCTCCCTTAAGGTTGTAACTCAACTCTGTTACTTTATTTTTGAATTTTTTCTGGAACGCTTAAATATTAGAGAAAATGGAAAATGAGTGTTTAAGAAACTATATCATGTTCAGAACTTCGAAATATATTCATGTATGATACTATGCAGCTAGTGTAGTTCTGGAAGTTTGATCTGTATTTTGTTTAAGATATGAAATGACGAGTGAGTGTTTTCAAAATTTTGATCATATGCACCTCAGATCCAATTATAATTTAATGCAGATTGTTGAGGTTGTGCTCCGCCAAGGTCTTGTTCATCCAATAACCTGTGTTCCGTGCCTTATAGCACTAGAGACAGATCCACTGGAGTCCAACTCAAAGCTGGCTCATCATTTGCTTCTTAATATGAACGAAAAGTATTCTAGACCTTCATCTTATGTTTTATATTTTTAATTTTGTTTTGTTTATCCTTATCATGATTTTGATGTCACCGCTATTATTGTTACCCTAAGACGTATCTTTACTAATAATAGCATTATTCTAGGTACCCTTCATTCTTCGAGAGTCGCTTAGGGGACGGCCTTCAGATGTCTTTTATGTTTATGCAATGCCTTAACACGAATTCTGAGCATGCAAATGTGAAAACCCAATCCAACGGGAAAGGCAAACCGGAAGGTGTCTCATTGGCTCAAGCAAGGCTCGGAGTTTCTCGAATTTACAAGCTAATACGTGGAAACCGAGTGTCAAGGAACAAATTTATGTCCTCAATCGTACGTAAATACGATACTCCAAGTTGGAACGCCTCAGCAGTGCCATTCTTGATGTGAGTTTAATCTTTCATAGAAAAATCCGGCCCTCGAATTTATTTTAGTGCGTTTTTGAAAATGACTTTTAACACGGGCAGGTCTTCTTCTACAGGTACTGCACTGAAGTGTTAGCTTTATTACCGTTCACATCCCCTGATGAACCCCTTTATTTGGTGTACGCTATTAATCGGGTAGTTCAAGTCAGGGCTGGTGTCCTTGAGTCAAAGCTAAAAGCATTGACTGTGCATTTGTCACAAAAAATGGCATCCTCTTGTGCGAACGGAACAATGAAAGACAGATCCACCATCCATAGTTATTCGGACGAAATGCCGTCAACAATTCAATTCGAGCTGGCGCAACGTAGTGATATGCTATCAATGGACTTAAATGGGACCATGAAACCAGAGCCGTCCGATCAGGGGGATTCTTCTTGGATCCCGAAAGATGACGAGCAGATGATTCAGGTAGCTTCTAATTTCTCGGCTCTTTTTAACCTTGTTAGAAGTTGGTCCAGTTCGTTGTAATTTCGCTTTGTTTTTGTTTTGTTTCTGCTCTGGTTCTGGGTTTTAGCTGTTAGTTATTTTGTTTAGGTCTGGTTTCGTTTTTCGTTTTCTTTCGGATATTTGTTTTTGGTCTGTCTATCTCCGGCTTTGCGGTGTTATTAATAAAGCTACATGTTTCTTTTAGAATGAAATTGCTCGGCTCTTTTAGATTGGAACTTCAGTTCCTGTGTTGACTGTTTTTATTATGTGTTGCTCTTCAGGGAGATTGTGTCTCGGCTATTGCCTTGCAGTTGCTTATAAAATTAAAGAGGCACCTAAAAATTGTATATAGCCTGAATGATGCCCGGTGTCAGGTAGGCCAATCTTTACGATAATAACAAGACATCTTAGCTTTTGATCAAAACTACACGAGTAAATTTGTTCTGGTACACACGCAGGCGTTTTCCCCAACCGAACAGCTCAAAGCCGGGGATGCTCTATCCCGGCAGAACATTCCGTTAAACATTGGTGAAAGTCGTGTGAATATGCCTTCAACATATCAGGAATTGGTAGAAGTATATCAGGTAAAGCATGAAAAAGGGCTTATTAGGATTTTAAATTACACTCTTGCCCTCTGATCTATTTTTCTTATAAGGGAATTTCAGAATACATGCGTGAAATTCTAGTTCTATGTGATAAATATTATCACGTAATATATGTGCAAAAAGATAAAAATTCTCTTTAACAAAACTTTGACCGATTGCGGTATATTGCGACCGATTGCGTTATCTTCCAGAATTTAATATCAATTGCGGTATGTTGCGGTGAAAGTTTAAGAGTTTCTTTTGTAATTTTGCACGTATATTTCATGATAAAATTATATCATACAATATTTTGAAATTCCCTATTTTGAAACTTAGCTCTTCTTTATTTTAATGTTTGTAGAATACTAGCAAAACTTAAGCTACAAAAAACAGTAGGAACACACTTGGTATTTGACCATATTTGTGTGTTGTTTTCTGGCAGGAATTCAAAAATGCATTGAGAGAAGATGCGGTTGATTACTCGACTTACACAGCGAATATAAAGCGGAAACGTCCAGTGTCGACCCCAAGAAAACCGCCTGCTCGGAAAACTGTGAATGTGGCTGCCGGAGCATATCGAGAGAGAGACGATGATGATGACTCTGGCGACGAGGAATACACAGGTGGCAGCGCAGCTAGAAGAGGGTTGAGTAATAGCGGCAAGAAAAGCACTAACACCAGAAGTAGGGCCCGATATTAGACCGTACATACAACTAGGCTAACCCTGTACAGCTTTTTATATGGACACATGAACAAAGCATAGCAGAGGAAAGAGACCCAGGAATACTAAAATTATGAATTTTGTGAAAAAGATGCAGGATTTGTTAGAGAATCCTTATTTTTTTTATACTTTGCTTTTTGTTTTATTGTTTTTCCCTTTCTGTTTGTTACTTCCACTGCATTGATTTCGTAAATGGTTATTCTTTAGACAAGGATCGACATGCTGTTTGGATTAAATTGTGCCTCTCGACGTTGTTTAGCACTCACGCAGGACCTTATAAATGTATTCTCAATTATTTCAATTTCATGGAAGCAAACGATTCAACTAATCAACTTCATTCTTTGAAAAACTATTAATAAAATACTATTAACTTTTATACCATCAAATTTTTTTTGCAAAAAAACGTATTCCAACCGCACAATTTAAATGAACCAAGTTTCATTTAACAACGGGGCGGAGATCATTTACTCTAATATCTGCAACTTTCTAAAAAATAAATATTGTTTAATTACAGAACCTATCGAAATTCCATGAAAATTAACACAAAATTGCATTTACTCAAAATTAATGACAAATGCAAATTTTAAGACGACACCTTCCGGTCAAGCGTTTTTAAAACTTTCTCCGACAATATAAAACCATGATTAAAACCCAAAAGTGAATTAACTTGAAAATGATAAGCCTCTCAATTTCTGTGGAACCAAATACTATTTGATCCCAATTATACATTACTCCATCCATCAGAAGTCATCCGACAAAACTAAATGAAAAGAACGTAACAATTGCTTAAAGACTATTGGGAACAATTTCAGTTCACCCCAAACTCGTGTCTTAACAAAAATAAGGTAAAAATTAATGAATACTTGAAAGATTGTCTCTGTATTGAAGTAACTGAGGGCATTCCAAGATCATGAAATAGTCAAAGAAATTAATGACTTGAATATCAACGAAAATTGACGACCCTGTGGAGACAGAAATATCAAGAACACAGTTTAATCGCTCAGTCTTGCATTTTAAAAACAAGCTTTATTTTCCGGACATGAACTTTATCAAAAAGATAGTGAACTAAAATAATTATTCAAAAAATAAAAACCAGCCTTTTTAAAGCTTTGGAGGGTAACAATTGGAAAGACAAAAAAGCAACCAAATGTCCGGAGGCGAATCGCTGGAGAAGGAAATAAATAATATGAAAGATAGGACTAGTATCGGTTCCAGTAAGTCCTGCGTCTGAACCAGTTGTAGTCCGGCAAGCCCTGGATCGGACCCATCGCCGCTATAGCAACGTCCTGTTTCCCAACACACATTCATATTTATTCCTTGTAAATATTGTGAAACATATAATGCAAACATAAACAAGGTTTAGAGCAAAATGGTCTTCAGGTTCTTTATATTGTAGCAGTTTTGTCCCTTTTCTTTACAGTCTGAACCAAAAAAGACATAATAAAAGCAAAAAGAAATTTGGTTTTTGGAGCAAGATTCTGTTAAGGATACCTTTAGTAAAAACTTGTTTTTATTTTGTAAATATGATAGCAAGTCCTAAATTTCATCAAATGAAGTTCATTTTTTTATGCAAATGTTATTAAAAACGATACTTTTGAGGACCAATTTGCTCCAAAACCTAGTTTATGACCAGCAATATCACCCACGTGATAGATCAAGGGACCATTTTCACTAGAACTCCAAAATCATATTAGGTTTGATGATAAAGAGATATAGACCGTTGAGTATTTTATTTTTGTTCTTACCCTGTCATAGATAAATCTGTTTGCAACACGTTTGATGGTGCTGGGATCAATGGCATCTATCCTAGCAAACAGCTCTGCAAATGGGATTCTTCGACCGTATGTAAGTAGCTACAAGAAAAGGCAGAGAATTGATGTACTGATGTTAGACAACTGATTATAGGAGTGACTAACATAACTAAGTTTGATTAGGACATCTAGATTTTCTACATACTGAGTATGAAAAGCTATGGAAAGATGTACCTGGCGACCGATGTCTTCAGCCACAGGACTTGTTCCATCAATGTGAAACAGAAGAGAAGATTTCAACTGCACAGAATATTAAAGTGGCAGTTAATCTTAAGAATTGGACCAGTGTTGAGTGATTGTACACCAAACGTGACTGTCTAGCCACAAGATCCTGCATACAAGGATCTTAAGAAGAAGCCTACACATGTATATGATGTGCCAGGAGCCTATACCCCGAGAAATTACTAGCAATCATAACATTGCAAACCATCCAAACATTGTGTCATCTTTACCTGGTTGCGAGCACGGATAACATCCTCCTCAGAAACTCTATGAGCTAACTTCGTAATTTCATGCATTATTGCAAAGGCCAAGTCGTCTAAGCAATCCGGCTGAAATATAAACATTGGAGTACATATAAATTAGGATTCAGAAAAAATCAACAGAAACGGCTTACTTCCAGATAATAATAAAGAAGTACATAGAGCGTTTCATTAAACTTCGTGATTGGAGCAAAAATTGAGATAAGAGTCAAGTATCATTAAGATGATCTTCAATTTGCCACACGAAAAAGTAAGTAAATGCAGTCTCACAGCTATGGGCATAAAACCAACCCTGTTATCCCTAAAACATACACATCAAATCATTCGAGTTAAAAAATTTAGAAAGAGGCACCGCACCTTGGCAACAGCATAGACACCAAACAGGCCAGTGTCTTTGTAGTTGGTGTTAAATGCCATCATACTTTCAGCAATCTCATTAATTCCAATTCTCTGTACCAGCTCCGAACTGTGGTCATTTGTGAAGGAAAATAAAACTGATCATCACAGGTTCTTGAGAGAGAACACAGATTACAGAATAAAACCAACCAAAGTCCTGAATGTCAATAAAAAAGGCTCACCCCATGTGCTTTCCACCACCAGCGCTCTTATTCCACGAACCCAACATAGCCTGCATGACCATCAATGCAATTGAATCTGGATCTGTCCATCCTGCTCCACTGAAAGCAAC
The DNA here is from genome assembly GCA_958296335.1 of Urtica urens. Lineage (NCBI taxonomy): Eukaryota > Viridiplantae > Streptophyta > Magnoliopsida > Rosales > Urticaceae > Urtica > Urtica urens. Next base: position 11,266,806 of record OY282525.1, read on the forward strand.
CGCGAATTGCGCCAAAGGAATATCGTCATCGATAATCCTGACCTGTTGTTTACAAGCATACGGATATATATATATATATAATCAAAGAAAAATCATTGAAGGGGATGAGCTATATAATAGGAAACTACTCATACCTCAGACCCAGTGAAAGAAGCAGGCTCCTTTTCAACTAACTGGGAAGCGGTCGTCGGGTCAGATGACAGCTTGGTGAATGAGGTCTTGACTCTGTCAACAAAATCCTCATGTTTAACTGCTCCAGAAGCAACAACCACCTAAAAACAATGGACAGTTATAATTCTAGAATATCCACAAAACAGAACAAAGGTGAAAACTGCAAAACAATTAGAAGTCTCCTCTACCATTCTAGGAGCGGTGTAGTGTGTTTTAATGTAGTCCTGGAGGTGCTCTTTGGTGATAGTCTTGATATTCTGGGCAGGCCCAAGAATTGTTCTGCCAAGAGGAGTGTACTGGAATGCAGTAGCGTGCAAATGATCAAAGATAACTTCTTCAGTTTGACCCTCAACCTGCACCAGGAACGATTAACCTTTAAAAATGCAACCATAATCCATTATATTGAAAGACAAATACAGTTACAACACTGATGAAAAATATGCATGTAAAGAGACAAATACATATGCATATTAAACGTGTGTTTCCCATAAAAATCTTATTTAAATACTTCATCATTGATTGATGATCAATAAGAGTTAGTACTCCCGTCACTTCTCTATTGATAAAACTATTAGTTCTAATTAAGTTCAAAGCAAATCACTAGTAACAACCCAGTATGTTCTCAATTTATGTCCTCTTCTTCTTCTCATCTTGTGAAAGACCAACAAAACAAGCGAAAGACTCAAGCTTTAACAAATACTCTACCAAATGCACAAATATCCAATCACGCCAAGAACAAAATGAAGAAACAGCGAATGACAAGAAAAATGATAATATTAAAATTAAATATCCAGCAGCAGAATTTTAAAAAATAAAAGCTACCGAATGCCACAAGTAAAAGCTCACCTCTTCCATCTCCCTGAGGATGACATCCCTCTCGCGGCTAATCCTGTGTTCTTCGAACTTGGAGTTTTGCAGAATATCCGAAAGAACATCAAGAGCCTGAGGAACGTCCTTGTCCAAGACCTTGGCGTAATAGGTGGTTTGTTCTCTAGAGGTATAGGCGTTGAGATGACCTCCAATGTTCTCAATCTCCTCTTCCAACTCCCTCGCCGTCCTTCTCTCCGTCCCCTTGAATATCATATGCTCCAGAAAGTGAGCCGTACCGTTCGTCTCCTCCGTCTCAAACCTCGAGCCGGCGTCGATCCAAACTCCGACCGTCGCGGTCTTCGCCGCAAGGTTCGACTCCGTCGCGACTCTCAGGCCGTTCGGGAGCGTCGTGATCTTCGTCTCCGGCGCAGAGAGGATCCGAGTGTGATCGGCCACCACGGGACGCGGCGAGCCGTGGCGGAGGAACCTCGGATCGGGATTCTCGAGCTGAGCGAGCTTCGATTTCACGGCCTCGGCGAGGCGGTCGTAGATCATGGCGTCCGGTGGTGGAGGTGACGGATTCACCGGCGGCGAAGAGGAATCCGCGATCGCCGGCGACGAGGAGGCGGCGCGGATGGCTTGCGCGGCTCGCCTTGCGGCGGAGCGCCGGGAGACGGCGGCGAGAAGGTGGTTGATCGTCATGGATCGAGACCAGGCTCAGTCTCTCTCGCTCTCGGATTCTTCTCTTTTGGGCTTCTAGGGTTTGGAGATTGATTGAATACGTTTGCGCGACTTTCGAAAGAGAAAGTTGGGGAGAAGATTTCTCTTCGGAGCTATTTAGTTTAGGTTTTTATTTTTATTATTATATGTATAACATAGAGACCCTCTAGTTTTATCAAAATAACACGCACGCTTCTTTTCTTCTTCTTCTTTTTCTTGTTAAATAGTAGCTTTTAGTTAAATTTTAACTCATCATATTCAGGAATAAATAAAGTTTCAAATTTTTTATGCTTAGAATTGCCAGCTTACAAAATAATTAGTAGTTTTGTTTTTAAATTTTTTATTTCACTCTTTCTAAGTTTCATGAATTTTTTTTACGGATATGAAGTGAATTTGACGTTTTAGGATAGATTTAAACTCGTCCCATAAACTTCCAAAAAAATTAAGAACTTATTACTTATTCTGCATTTCATTTTTTATAGATGATTTCGAATGATTTAGACTACATTTAGTAAAGTTAAACTTTCAAATTTAAAAAAAATGCGATTAGATTGAGTAAAAATATGATAATGTACAATAAACTCAGACAATTTATTGGTACGCAATAATACAGAGAAATATTTTTCTAATCTTTTTAATTTTTTAATTATGAAATGTACGATAATATTTTTTTAAAGAGTGTACGTTAATTTACATTAGTGTATAATGGTATATTAGATCATCTTGGGTCCCGTTACCTCATTTTGCAATATATGTCACATCAAACACTATTTTATTTTAATCTTTATTCTATTATTTATACCAAATTGATATATTAATTTTATATTCAACTTTTATTTATTTATTTACATATCAATATATTTATTTATTTAGTATCTTTCAATTATATCACTTATTTATTATTTAAACAAAATTTCCATAAAATAATTTAATACATAAATACACACAAACTTATATTAATATTTATTTTAGTAAAATGACTATACAACACAAATAAAATAAACTATAATTATGCATTCAAATTAGAATATTCCTCCCACAAATGATTGATCAATGGATCTTTGTCTCTTATTTTAATTTTAATATTAATGTTATTTTTTTTCGGTATTGATATTATAATAGCATTGTGGTGTTTTAAATATTTAATATGATAAAATTATAACTTTAAAAAAATATAAATGAATTTAAGAATAAACATGATATAATTTTACAAATAAATGTAAATACATAAATTACAAATCAATGGTATAATTTCTATAAAATAAATTTAAAAGGACTAAAAAAAATAAAAATATTTTAAAAGAGTTTCTATTGCACTTCCATGTTTTGTAGTAGGGATGAAAAAGCTCTTATCCATTTTTTGTTAAATGTCAATTTTTAGTAATCGTAGAGATTCCATATTTATCTTCACCCAAAAAATAAAATTTCTCTTAAGTTAACCATCCCCATACTTTATCAATAATAGTTTTCAGAATATATATACATATATTTAAAAGAATAAACTGAACTATTATTAATAACTAAAAGCCCTAACTAAAATAATTGACTTCAACTAACAATGACACTTACCGGGGACATAATAATCTAATAACGTCCTAATACTCAGCGATAATTTAGCAAAACGAAAGACCAAATGACCTTTTCAAAAGAAAAAGAAAAAAAAGAAAGAGCAAATGACATTCGCTTCGTATAGCAATTACTACCTTAGAAAATCGAACTCTATTTACTTTGATCTCTTTATTCCACGCCTCATTCACACACTGAAGATATCTCCACAAGGAAAAAAGAACACACTGAAGACTTTTTTTTCTCCAACTCTCATTTCATCAAGTTTATTTACTTCTACATCGCCGACTCGGAGTCTCAGAACCGAGCCCAGAAACTCGATGCGAGTCAATAAGAGGTTATCAGTTTTAGTGCTGAAGATTGGGATATTTTCTGACTTCTCCTTTTAAGTGGTGAAAGAGAATAAATTAGACAATGCACAGGCATGAATGTTTTTTAATTCATTCATTGAACACGATAGTCTATTCACAAGGCCATGAGTGTTTCCGATTCATTCATTGAAAAATAGTCTATTCACAAGAAGCAAAAAATTTGAATTTCTACTGGCTAGTAGCTTATTTTGCATTTAGCCCAAAAAACTTGAGAGAAAAGCTTATTGTTGTTCATCAATCTCATCACAACAAAACACTTGAAAGAAAACCTCCCTTTTCTTCAGTTTTGGCTAGTGGTGCATGAGCTTGTATCACTCCATGACGAGCAAGACTTTATCTTTTTCTGCTGCGGGACATGGAATCTAGGCTCTCGCGGTATTGTTGGATTCTTTTCTGACCTTCATAAACCAAAAACATAGTATTAACACACACAAAAGGAGCACCAATTGTTCGCCTAGTTTTACATTTTTTCAGTCATTATTTTACCTTCTGGGACAGAAAGGCCTGTCAAAGTATGGCATTGGCTGTGCTCTAGGTACCAATTCTTTTCTTAGCCTTCTGATTTCTTCCTCTTCCTCCAACTGCAAATCAAAGTCATGTATTGTTAGTGTCAGATATAAAGTTCCTTTTTGCACGAACATGTACCTTTTGTTGTCGCTCTCTGTCCATCTTGTACCATTCCACAAGGGTCATCTTCTCTTTTACCTGGTCGTAGTGTAAAACGATTATAAGAAGAGTGATTATATAAGTAAGAGCCGAACAACAATTCTCAAGATTATTAACGTAAGTACAAGCCACTCCACTCAAAGCACACTTTCTTCATCTTGACATTTTACAACGCATATCATAATATGGATTATCAAAGTGAATTTTTATGTACCAAACTCATGGCACTCTTCTAATTAATGTCCATCATCTCAAGAGATTTTTACTCGGTAGCATTAAAACTAGTTATATTAACTTATTTGATAAAGCTATAAAGAAACAAATATTGGGTCTTTAGCCAACATAAATATGTAATAAATAGTCATCGTGCCTAAATAACAGTCGTTTACAAAAATTATGGACTGGATTGCCCTTTTTTATTTGAGTAATTTTAAGGGTTTATTTGGGCTAAATTGGTCGAAATAATCTTTTATATAGATTGAACTGACTATTTACAAAACATTGGCTATTTATTAAAATACTACTAGTTTATATGACTAGTAACTAGAATAACCCAGAAACAAAAGTACCTGCTGATCAAACTCAGCACGCTCTTCGGCACGCATGTCACTGTGAAGAGTGAGATCTACAGGCTTGGTGCTCTCTTTCACCGGAGGCTTGAGGAGGCACTGCATTTCCCAAACATAAAAAAATGTTAGTCAAAGCAAGAGTCAATCTCCAACTTCTAATTAAGTGTGTAACAAAAACAAACCTCTGGTTCATCGGTGGTCCAAGGAAGGCCTTGAGCAACTGGGATTCTCTGTCTCTCCTCTTCCTGCATCATCTCCTGCAACTTCTTCACGAATTCTTCTTCCTTGAGTCTTCCTCTTTGCTGTACCAATACCATTTATAATCCCAAAGTTCATATGCAGCTTTGAATGATGCATAAGATAGTTAGGTGAAAACACTTCTACCTCAGTTCTTAGTTTAAAAGGTTTAAGGGATGTGGCTCTCAGCGTCTTCTTCTTTTTCCATCTACTTCCACCAATAGTGCTTGCTGATTCTGAACTCTGAAAAATCACATCAAATTTGGAAAACAAACACACACCAATCAGTTTCTCACACCATCCTAAAAAAAATTATACAGCGTCGTAAGTTATAAATTGGCTTACATTTCTTCGACTTCTTCGGCCACCATTAGAGTTCATGCTTGAAGCACTGAATTTAGAGAAACAAAAATAAGCCAGTCAGCTCTGGTAGTGTCATGAAAAATAGTTTTCCTCATTGTTATTTGGATAAACTTATGTTGTGTAATCACACGCACACAACTGCCAATCTCAGAACACAAATTAAACCAGATTCTAAACTGCCTTTGTGATAACCAGGCCAAAGTTTGAAAAAATTTCAGTGTTTAGCATCATTTTCAATGTTTGTACACACCAGCCAATTTCAGAACACAAATTAAATCAGATTCTTAACTGCCTTTCCGATAAACCAGACCAAAGTTTAATACTTTTTCTTTTATCAAAACACTATGAAGCATACCTTCCACCGATAGCGCAATCCCAAGAAGACGATACCGAGGTCCGAGGATCCAAACCGAGATTCTCTGATGTTAATAACAAATCCGAAGGAGAGACCAAGGAAGATGATGAAGCCTTTGGAGGTTGAATCCCCGGCAATGCCCACTTCAATCCCTTCTTAACATCTTCTTCTTCATCGGTATCCTTCTCATCCAAATCCTTTGGGTTCGGAATCATACGAAGGCTCTCAAAGGCCTTGACCAAATACAGGACTCTCCCAGAATCTGGAGCACTTTTCCTCGCCTCCTCAAGCAATTTCGCTCTTCGTCTCTTCACTGTTGAAGAGCCTGTCTGGCTTGGAGACGAATCGTTCTTGCTGGGCTCGATCTCCGCCTCGTCTTCTTCGATTCGACTGTCTTGGATCCTCAAGCCGTTCTCGATTTCCCTCTCGAGTTCGTTCTCAGCTCCGACCTTCGACTCCTCGGGCTCGTCTTCGCGGCTCTTGAAAAACTCCTCCTGAGAAGCGCGGAGATTCTCGTAAGCCACACAGAGGCACTTCTTCGAATCGATCTTCTCTTTGCACTTACAGGCGACTTTCGATCCCAATCCAGAATCGTCCGTCTTTGACTTCTTCTTTGCGATCACAAATCTTCTCTCTCGAATCTTGTTCCTCGGAGGGAAGGCCGTCGCCGCCGTCGAGTGTGAACCAGCATTTGCGTTAGGGTTAGGGTTAGGGTTAGGGTTAGGGCTTTGCTTCACCGCCGACTTCTGTAGCCTCGTTGCTGACTTGGTCAGGCTTGGCGATTTCGAATATTTCGGACCCGGGGAAAAATTAGGGTTTGAATTTTCAGATCGCCGAGAAACCTTCTGGTTCTTGGATCCTGATCCGTGAGATTCCTTCACCGGAGTCGTGGCTCCGGCGATCTTCCCGCTCAACTCCATTGAAGAGATCTGAAACCAGTGATCGAGGAAAATCTGTTTATTTTTTTTTGTTAATTGCAAAGAGGAGAATCAATGAGTGAGTAAAATGGATGATCAGCGAATAAAGAGAAAGAGGACGTTAGACTCTGAAGCGCTGCGCTCTCATTCTAACGGCTAGTTTTGTGGGGTTTGTATATGGAACGTTGGATTGCCACATTTTCTATAAATAAAAAATTATATTTGGGCTATTCTTCTTCTGGATATAATTTATATAAACGTTGCGTAATTGTTTTGCCTTTTTAGACTCTTCTTTTGTAGCGTCGTTTGCCCGTGGATACGGTGTTTAATAGAGCATATCTAATCCTAAAGTATTTTTAAAGTTGCCAAAATTTTGAAATATTATCTAAATATTATTAATTTATTACATTTTTAATTCACATCACTAAATTGAAAACTTTTAAAAAATCACTCATATTATTTATATGATTTCAAAGTTACCAACACCATAAATATGTTGTTATTATTTTATTGTTTAAGATTTTATTTATTTAATTTCAATTCATATGATATGTTTAAATATTAAATACACGTAATTAAATTTAAAAAATTACACAATAAATAAAAATATAAAAATAGACTCATATATTATATTTATTGGTAAGTGAAAATTGGGACCACATTGTATAATTTATTATTTTCATTTATATTGTGCAGTTAAAGTTGTGTACTAGAGAAATGAAAAGGAGAAGTGGGAGAAAAAAGTTTGTGAAATTTGGAGTTTGAGAATAAGATAAATTAATTAAAAAGATTAGTATTGCTAGTTGGGACCATAATAATATAAATAGTCAAAGTACTTTACTTAGCACCGGTGCTTAAAAAAACATCCATGCCAACATTTTTTTTTTACTCCAATGCATAAGTAATTAGAGATGTCATCTATATCATCAGAATACTCCAAAAAATGTTATGAATTGGAGATGCTCTTAGTTGTTTGTTTGTTTAATTTCAAATGGTATTCCATATTTAATTTTGAAAAATTGCTCCAATTAATGTAATGCAAATGTTGAAATTATATTATAGTTCACATTTGGAATTTTTTTTGAAGACTAACCAATTTTCTATTATATTGTTTTGGATATTTGAATTGTACCGGATTTATATAATATTCTTTACTCATTAAAAATTAACAGAATTAATATTTTCAATCGCTTCATAGGGAGTTTCTGTTTCGATAGCTTTTAATTTTTACTCATTATTTACAAAAAAAATCATTCCAATAAAAATCAGCGACACACGCTATCGAAAACGACGCCCAATTCCCATGATTAAGTAGTACATGTAATTTTTTTTTGAGGTTAGCAATATTAGCCAAAGATACAAGATGTGATATAAATACATAGAAGAATATTGTTTGAACAAATATATAAATATAATATGCTAACACACAAACAAATTTTAAATTAAATTATTTGGGCATTGACCCGGTCGATCTCAAGTTTGCACTGTGGGAGGAAGAATGATTTTACTTGACCATGCATGATTGGTAAAGTAGTACATTTATTAAGATATGAAATTATGAATTATTTCCATTATTAGAAAGTCTATTATAACGTACTGTTATATTAGGAAAGTATTTTTTTTGAAGCCAGAAAGAACTGCAACCCAACCGGCCACAGCCCTAACTAGAGAACCTGTCATATTGCAAAGCAGCCTGAACAGCACCTGGGACAGTAGAAAAATTACAAAACCCGAACTCAACCGATCTCCAAACCCATAAGAAAATTACAGATTCAAGGGTTGAATAATATTCAAGGTTCTAGGGATCCATAATAAGATTACAGATTCAAAATGTTCAACTAAAGACAGTACTTTCAAGAACAAAGGTTTAAGCTGCCAATATGGACATGAAGACGATGCTCTCAACCCTTCCATAATGCTCCTGTTATCACATTTAATCACCATATTTGTAAGAGGAATTGCCCAAACTAGCACTTTTTATTTTTTATTTTTCAAAAATCCGCACAAACATGTTTTTTTCTCAAAATACAAGTAATTTCATGTGAAAAAACGAAATACCCTTTAAAAAAAAAACTAACACAAATGCCCTACACTATACTACCGGCCAAAATAATTAAGAAAAAAATTTTAAAATTTTAAAAAATTAATTTTTTAAGGTTGGAGCAGTTTTTACCTTTTAAAGTTTTATTTTTTTATAAATAAATAAATAATAACCGATTAATATGAATATGAAATCAAATGTAAAGAAATTGTTTTAGAGGTATTTTAGACTTTTTTACTAGTATTTTGGGAAAAAATTAATTATAGTGCATTTTGGGAAAATAAAGTACAAATGGTGGTAGTTTGGACAATTTCTCTATTTCTAATTCCTTTGAACTTGGCCACAAGCAAAGCCATATGCACAACTTGAAGCTCAGATACTTCCGCAGTCTTCGGCACCACTCTGCTTCTCCAAATCCACAACCAGGACAGCTCTCGCGACCTCGCCACTACATCCACCGCAGCTCTTCCCTGTCAGAACACAGCATCCACATTCAACTCCCAATCGATCTCAGAGTCAAAACACTTAATTTGCTGCTGCGGCACAAACGCCTCCTCTGCAGGGACCTCCTTGCGACGTCTCGATATTGTGAGCTCCGCAATCATGGCTTTCAGGCGAGCAAAAACCACATTACCTCCATCTTCTTGCACTCCATTGAATACTTTGTCGTTTCTCCAGTTCTACACTTCATCCAAAATGGCCACTCTCGGATAATGAGCTCATCGATAGCCCCCATCTTGTTCCACTCTTCATTGACTTTTAGAAGTTCATTAACAAAATCAAATCCATCTCGATCAATTGCAGCCATCCATTTGAACCCTCCACCTTCAACAAACCATAATCGTCTCGACCACATACACTGAAAAAAAATGGAAAATAGTTTCGTCACCGCCATAATTTTTTTTACAATAACTGTCTTCTGTCATTTTCCTCCGCACGAGAGAAACTGCTGTCGGAAAGCAGTCTGCAGCAACTCTCCACAGCTTAAACTTCTCATGAATTTTCTGACACCAAATATGATTCCACAACACATGTTTTGGAGGGAGGGAAGACTTCACTATCTGCTTGAACACTGATTTAACAGAGAAAACGCTAGTCTGTGTAGGCTTCCACAACAATTCATCCTCCATAGCTGATTGGGCGATCTTCATAGGAAAGTTTGTTATATTTGTTAAACTTTTTTTTATAGTTTTTGTTCTTAAACGTTTTCAAGAGAATTAGCGTATATTATTAGTTGCTGATTATTCACATACATTACTCAATACATAAAGAATAGTTTGTAATTGATTAAACACAATTAATAAGAATCATCTTTCATGGGTCTAATTCAATTGATCCGTTCCCAAACTTTCTCTTCTCGTTTCTATCTCTTCTTCTTGAGTGTTGTCCACTATTAGGATCTTGTTTATATCGTTAGTTAATTAATTTTAGTCTCAATCAAGGGTGAATCTAGACGCCAACTTAGTCGTTGTAATATCTATGCACAAGATTAATATGTTGACGATAATTCTCTGGGTGGGATTTTTGGTTTGTGCACAAAACAAATTACATAAATAGTGTGCTTAAGTACAACATTTTAATAATAGTGGATATCTCCAATCCTTTAGACTACTTTTTTTCAAACGATAAACAACTATTTGAGATTGTTTTACTTATACATGAATATGTAAACCGTAGACAAATTTAATTGGTACCAAATAACAAATAAGTTTGATAAAATACATTTAAACATCAAGAAAATGATTTTTCTAAAACAAATAACCATGTGGTAGCTATGATATGACAGGTTAGTAGTAATATCACATGATTTTCAGTTATAAAATTGTCCGTTCAAACTCTCCACGTGCAACTAAGCTGCCTTAAAAAAGTCATGTGGATTATGTTGATGCATGTACGCACTTGAATCAGTGTTTAGAAACGTCCAATATGCCCTTAATGAATATTGGCATTAATTCCAATTGAATTATGTTATTTATTAATTAATTACATGATATATTTCCATTTTGTAGTTTGTAGTTATTGGTGATAAAAATCATTCTTTTGAATTAAATTTATGTTTTTTCTGTCTATTATTATTTTTTATGAGGTCCACTTGATTAAATGTGAAGCATTACCATCTTTTACATTTGAGTTTATTTTTAAAAAAATTTAAATCTTAGACAATTACTTAAACGACTTACTGCTTGGGTCGGGTAATATATATAAACAAGCTTGATGCATATATACTAATTTAAACTATCTCCCTTATTAAAAACAATTAACAAGTTATTTATTACGTTATACTAAGAAGAAGCAGGTGATCAAATCTGGCTGAGAGAAAATTAAATGGCTCTAGTTTTGTATGCTTTATTTTCCTCCGACTCGTTTTGTAAAATTTTGATTAATTAACATTAGTTAATATATTTTTCATAACTAATACATTAGTTAATATATTTTTCATAACATTAGTTAATATTATTTTTCAAATTGTATCAGGTTCACTTATGAATTTTCTATATGTATATCTACTAGAATTTTCTATAGCTTTTGTTATTTTTTGTTAATTATAACTATTATTAGATAGATGTTTTCATATTTTCTTCATAGTTCACGTTCAAACTCAGTTTAATATATTATTTTAAAATTAATTTTAGATATCTCAGATACAAATTTCATCATTTTATTGTTGTTATGATATAATCACCACCAAGAGTCCTTAGAATTGTCCACTCCCATGCATATGAACTTCATTGAATTACCTTTATACAAATAAAGTTTGAACTTCTTTAGAAGTAACACCTTTGTTTCGCAATCCGATGTATTGTCTTTATTCCCCACTTTCTTTCTGAAAATCAATCTCCTTTTGAGCAAGTTTGTCACAAACTAAATGATAAATCACCTCGATGTGCTTTATTCAGTCGCGAAACACCAAATTTCGATAAAAATAGATCGCACTTTGACTATCTGAGAATATGATGGTACTGTCTTCCATGAGCTTCAATTCATTTTTAATCATATATAGCATACACCAAGTGCTTTGGAACATAAAAGTTAATCTTTTGTAGTTATTTATTTTGCTACTTATTGAGTAAGACACGACAAATATTAGTGATGTTGAAATTCTTAATTGGTAGACCCACAAAATTAAATTGTCTTTGGAATTTTGAAGAATGTGTTCAGCTCCATGTCTAAGTCCACATGCTAACTCTCGAGAAATATTAAGTAATCTCGATTAGTCAAAACATGTAATTAGTGGGTCGAAAATTTTGAAAATACAGATAAATGTTCATCCAAACAACGAAGAGCTCCTCCAAAAAAAGAGCTCTCTTAGTGTCATTAAGACTATAAAATATAAGAATAGCATACTTTCTTAGACATGTGATATTTAATATTCATCATTTGAAGTAAATAAAATTCCGAGCTATCCTATGGTCTCTTTTATTACCTAAAATATCGCACTTGAAAATTTATTTTCAAAAACCGGATCTAATTTTTGTTCGGAAACGTATTTCAATACATTTAAATTGACTTTTACATCTATAGATTATTGAGATTGTTTGTGGTATTATTTTTCACGTCAACATATATCACTTAAAATAAAATAAAAAAAATTATAGAGCAGCGAACTTTAACATTATTATGGAGTCATCATCACTTTTGATTCATGAGCTTCGTTTTGCCATTTATAAAAAATAAAATGACTTGAAAATCACTCCAACATGTTTGAATCTATAAGCAAAGTTGATCCGTGGTTTTTAAGTTTGCCCCGTAACACTTTTTAGCAAAATAAATTGAGATTGGAATTTGGATATATATATATATATATATATATATATATATCATATCCTTAAAACGAATATTAAAATGATTCACTAATAATTGCAGCGCTCTGGTTTTATACTATTTTTAAGAAGGAATTTTTTGCGTTCCTCACAGAAATCCTAATTGAATTCACTAACACTACGTTCAAATAATCTAGCTAATATTTTCAAAATATTAATAATAAGTGCAAAAGAAAAGATATAATAATGACAACAATATGGGCTAGCTTTGTTATTAATCTGTGCAAATTGTGCCAAACTATCTTTGAAATGTAGCATAAATTTATTAGGTAGTTACCAAACTTTTTTTAAAGAGATCTGAAGCTAAAAAATTGTATAGACTTTCTATTCTTTAATTGCTCACACCAAAAGTATGGAGTATGAAGTTTCACCACTATTTGTAATTTTAATATTTTTAATTATAAAGCATAAGTTAACGTCACAAAGATTTATGTAACACGATAGCTAATCTCAGTATTCTCGTGTTAACACCACACTTTTCCCCGAAAAGAGTACATATTATATTTATTTGCATGCAAAATAAACGTATTTTTATTGGAGACATAAATGTGTCCTAATTGATTTCCTTTAAAAAATATCTGACTGATTTAAGTACTAGGAAACAAGGAAGACAATTTTTGCATGGACTCATAAACTAACAACAGCCAAGCAGATTGTCTTTTTTTTTTTTTTTTGCAAGGTTCTAGTTATTTATTTATTACCAAACGCGTTAGAAATGGGAATATTCAATAATACGACAAGCTCTATCGCCAATTTCTAGTCACATATTACCTGTGTAACACCAGTGACTATCATGTTCCCGCAGATTATTCTCTTCTTTGACTTTTTTTAAAAGTTTAATTATAAAATACAATCTGATGAAGTAATCACAAAAAAACATTAACGTAAATTAACTTTGATAGTATTATGCCGCGTTCGAATCGGGACTGACCATTCTACCCTTTCCAAACGGGCTGAGAACCTCCCGCCACCGAACCGACCCTCCGTGTCCTTTTTCGTCTTTTCAACGAATTAAATGTGCAGATCTCAGACATGCCGTTGGGTATTTAAAACGTGCTCTGAGTTCTCTTTTCCTCTCATACTCGCTTTTCTCTTTCTCTCTCAGACGAAGCAAATCAAGAAATCGAAATCTCAGACTCAGAGAGGTAATTTCTTGACCTAAAATTCTCCATTCGCTGCAATATTTTTCCTTTCATTTCTCGTTGCTTCAATTCTGTGTTGTTCGGTACCTTCGGAGATCGTTTTCCAGTGTTCGAATTCTGATTTTTGTTTTTGTTGCTATTTTTATCTTTTTGCGCGTCCTTCAATTCATTTTTGTTGTCTCTGATACCGTTTGCTCTGTTCCGGCGTTTCACTCTCAGAGATCGTTTGCATTCCGATTTTGTTTTTATCTGTATCAACTTTCATGTTGTCGTACTTTTTGCAACAATTCTTTTTATTATTCATGGACAGGTCATTTCGATCGATCGAGAAGGCAAAGAACATGGTGAAGATCTGTTGCATCGGCGCGGGGTACGTCGGCGGACCGACGATGGCGATCATCGCGTTGAAATGCCCTGCCATTGAAGTCGTTGTGGTTGATATCTCGGTGCCGAGAATCGCGGCCTGGAACAGCGAAGTCCTTCCGATCTACGAGCCAGGCCTGGACGAGGTTGTGAAGCAGTGCCGGGGAAGGAACCTGTTCTTCAGCACCGACGTGGAGAGGCACGTCTCCGAGGCCGACATTGTGTTCGTCTCCGTCAACACTCCGACCAAGACTAGAGGCCTCGGCGCCGGAAAAGCCGCGGATCTGACCTACTGGGAGAGCGCAGCTCGCATGATCGCCGACGTGTCGAAGTCCGACAAGATCGTGGTGGAGAAATCCACGGTCCCGGTGAAAACCGCCGAGGCGATTGAGAAGATCCTGACTCACAACAGCAAGGGAATCAACTACCAAATCCTCTCGAACCCGGAGTTTCTGGCGGAGGGCACTGCGGTCCAGGATCTGATGAGCCCCGACCGAGTCCTCATCGGCGGAAGGGAAACTCCCGAAGGGTTCAAAGCCGTCCAAGCCTTGAAATCTGTCTACGCGAACTGGGTACCTGAGGACAGAATCCTCACCACCAACCTCTGGTCCGCCGAGCTCTCGAAGCTAGCTGCAAACGCGTTCTTGGCCCAGAGAATCTCCTCCGTGAACGCCATGTCAGCCCTTTGCGAGGCCACTGGAGCGGACATCTCCGAAGTGTCTTACGCAGTGGGGAAGGACTCGAGAATCGGGCCGAAATTTCTCAGCGCCAGCGTGGGATTCGGAGGCTCTTGCTTCCAGAAGGACATACTCAACCTCGTGTACATCTGCGAGTGCAACGGGCTGGCTGAGGTTGCAGAGTACTGGAAGCAGGTAAGCATATATACTAATTTTGTGCTTCGTATTTGTAGCCGGTCAAATTTACTTACACTGTCGAAAATAACCTATGTAAGCAATTATTTACATATTATATCCAAATCTGCGAGGTTTTTAAACTGACTAATTACTCAATTTTTTGTTCAAAAAATGTGATTCTGAGGTTGTTGCCCTCTGAAACAGGTGATCAAGATCAACGACTACCAGAAGAATCGGTTTGTGAACCGGGTGGTTGCGTCAATGTTCAACACAGTGGCGGGGAAGAAGATCGCGGTTCTGGGTTTCGCATTCAAGAAAGACACGGGGGACACGAGGGAGACTCCAGCGATCGATGTCTGTCGAGGGCTGGTGGGAGACAAAGCTCGGCTCAGCATTTACGATCCCAGGTAAGAAGATTGTTGCCATCCATAATAGAATTAGAATAGAATAGAGAAATTTCAGAATATATGTATGATAGTGAGGTCAATTGTTGTTTCTATGCGTGACAAAATTTTATTATGGAATATACTTGCAGAATTTAATACCGATTGCGGTATGTTGCGATCAAAGCTTTGTTAACGACTTTATTTGACTTTTTACACGCATATTCCACATTAAAACATAATTTCACTCCAGTATCGCACATATATTTTGAAATTCCCCATCTGAAAGTAAATAACGAGGGAAGGGAAGGGGTGCAGGGTGGGGAAGGAGGAGATATGTCGAGACCTGGCGATGAGGAAGTTCGAGTGGGACCACCCGGCTCACCTGCAGCAAGCTTGGAGCCCGGCGGGTGAGGCAGAGCAGGTGGGAGTTGCCTCAGACGCGTACGAAGCGGCCAAGGAGGCGCACGCAGTCTGCATTCTGACGGAGTGGGACGAGTTCAAGTCCCTCGATTTCCAGAAGATCTACGAGACGATGCAGAAACCGGCGTTCGTGTTCGACGGGAGGAACGTGGTGGACGCTCAGAAGCTTCGCAAGATCGGCTTCATCGTGTACTCTATCGGAAAGCCCCTCGACGCCTGGCTCAAGGACATGCCCGCCCTCGCCTGATTCTTTTCTTTCCGCATTTCTGGTATTTGTAGAATAATACTCGCCAATTATACTTGTGCCATTCTTTCATTTCTTTCAAAATTTGGTGTTGTCCTTCATCATTGTGCTTTTTCGTTTACTATGCTCTTGACGCAATTTATAGAGTTAAGATATTATTGGATGATAATACTATTCTCTTGCATGTTACTAATGCCCTAGTGCTTTTGTTGAATTGTGAATCCGTATATAATGGATCTCTACTAGTATACCAAATGCCTATTGTTGAATTGTGAACGCAATTTTCTTTTCCTCTCTTTATTCATTTGATCTGCTATACATTCTTTTCTAGGTTCATATTCTGCACCAAATTTTCCAGCGAACCATAATTTATATTTCGCCAAGTCCTCGTTGTTTGGACATTAGAACAATTGAACACTTGACTTTATTTTTGAAAGCTTCATATATGTTCAATAATTATTTTATTGAAATTTAAGATTAGATTAAACCTAAAGTAGTAATTGAATTTTGTATTTATTGATTTAATATTATTGATTATTAATGTAAGGGTTGAACTTATTATTGTTCTTGTATTTTTAACAATTTATACTTTGATATTATGCTGCACCAATGTTGTACTTAAGTAAAAGCCATACATATTTGAATATGTTTTGCAAATTATTTACCGGCACTTTATCAATATATATCCGATGCCTGCCCAAATATTGAATTCAGATTTCAAAATATCTAAAAAAATAATCAATATCGAAACAAGAAGGGGAAAATTTATAGTACTAAAACGGGGAAGTTTGCTCACCAAGCAACAGCCATCCAGCTGGCGGGACCAAGATCGATGCTCTTGAGCGTCATTAGTCCCGGATAAAGATTAGCTAATTCCATAACCCGATCATCAAAAAACAGTAATTAAGGTAATCATAAACTAATCAATAAATTGGTTACCTTGTCTGTCAAGGAAGGTCTACAATTCGGAAATTCCGTGTCTATGTAGTTCGAGTAGAGGCTTCCGAGCTTGTAGTGAGCATGTTCATTCTCGAGCTCATCCTTGGAAATTACGTCCTAGCCCTTGCTCGAATTGTTTCTCAGCGTCCTCGACAGATTTTCGCTCTCACTGCTGTTGTTAAAAACTTACAAAATGTTGGTTTTTAAAAGAAGGTTTAGCTTTTGTAACTTCATTTGTTAAATATTTATGCAAACTCTTGTTGTCATTAGTTTCATTTAACGATTACTTTAGTTTTAGTTCCATTTAGTAATCTTTTTTTTAATAAAATAAAAAGATGTATAAAGGAAAGGTTTGGATATGAAGAAGTCTTAGAGTTGTCTTTATTTGTGTAACTCTGGTTATATCTTGAGATGACCCAACTCAAGTCGACCCGATCTCCCCATGCAACCATATCCACTTTCACAAGTGACACGAAAGACAACACAAAAACGTGATATTTTATGCTATATAACAATTAGAAACATATTAATTGCTATATAGCCAACATTTAAAAAAGTTAGTTAATAGTAATTAACAAAAACAAACCGGTATATATTGACTAGTCTAAACTCCATCGCTTGCGACCGGTTCTTTTTGGGCGCGTTCGAGCGTCGGGAAAATTCAAGAACGACTCAAATTCCACGATCTAAGGTAAGCCATGATCAATTCGATTTTCTTTATGATTTTGATTATGAGTTTAGGATTTAGGGTTCGTCGGGAATTTTTTTTGAGGTTTTGTGGAATTGAGTTCGATTGGGTGAAATTAGTTGTGCGTTTCGTTTGTGTGGCCTCTGAATTGTATATTGAACCCGAATTAGGGTTTTGATTTGAAAATCTTTTTGACCCAAAAAAAATTAGGGTTCATGCTCGGGAAAAGTTGGGGCATTAGGTTTTGAATGATTTTTGTGGAATACTTGCGATTCAGATATGTGTTTGCTCGTTATGACTTGAGTTCATGTGTTTGAATTGAATTTTTTTTGTTGGTTTGGTACGAACAAGATTAGGCACGTCTGATAAACGGAGATGGGCAGTACAATCTGTGTTAAATTTATTTTCGAAAGTATTTTTTCTGGATAGTAGATGTTTTGGACTTTCAAAAATATACAAGAACGTGAAATTTCATTGAATAACGAAAGATATATGAATTTTTGAAATTGGGTTTCAATGATGTGTAAACTGAACAACGAACCAGCAAATTTTACTATTATGGGATATTTTGAGATAGCAATTCTACTTTGAATCAATCTTGTAATATGTAAATAGAAAGCTACCCATGTCTACTTTCTTCAGGAATCGAAATGGATTGAATTGGAATTTTGTAGCTTGAGATATGCACCGTCTTCCATAAGTAGTTTAGTGACGTTTTGTTACCTAACTTCAATAATGTCGTCGAAATCGTGTTTGTTTTACTATACGAGTTTGGCGGTAGCTTAGTATAAATAGGTAGTTTAAGATTGATTTTGGATTAGGTTCGGATTAGTGTTGCCTTAGTGTCATATTCTACGAGTGTTGAATACTCGTCGTTAACCACCGTTCTTGAATTTAATTTAGGAACTCGTTGATTCGAGGGCCTTGCATAAGAGAGATAAGTTGGGTGAAGCGAGATTTAGACAAATATAATGTATTTAGAATATTTCAACTGTATCACAAAAATGATGTGTTGTGCATTGTGTGTTGTGTGTATGTCTGCATTTACATGACATGTGTTTGTTGAGTTGATTGCATATACATGACATGTGTTTGTTGAGTTGATTGCATTTACATACATGTGAATATTTTATAAAAATGAAAATGAAAACAGTTTGAAATGAGAAATGAGGTTTTTGAAAAATGGTGCGTGTTGTGGGTCGTTCATGGATGGCTTAGCTGGTTCTTAGGATCGGAGAACCAATTCGATTAACTCCTAGGATTGAGGAGTTAACCATGGCCCGTGAGATAAGATTGGTCTCACGAGTTGTCGGGCCATATGCAGTACTGGGTACCGTTGGCCGCGACCGCCAAACCATATGTAGCCTAGAACCTTATGAATTTGGTTTAAGTTAGTCATGTATGTATGCGAGACAAGTCACAGTGAACCTCTTACAACACATACCACGCGCGGGAGTAAGAAAAATTATCAAATGAGAAAAGATGAAAAGAATGGATTGAGTTGTAATTGATATTCATATCATATGCATCGTTTATACTTACTGGACATTGGCTCACTTAGTTTCTGTGATACAGGTAAGGATTGTGAATAAAATATGTAGGTAGAATAGCAGGTTGACGGGAAGGCGCCTTCATGCGGGCAAGACCTCGTATGTGAACTAGTTTGACTTGATGGGCTTTCTTTTGAATAATGTTTTGAACTGTGTGTGAATAGAAGAATAATACAAATGTTTATACTTTGTGAATAGAAGGTTAATGTTTTAGGAGTTTGTTATGCTTTATGTATATGTAACATGATGTTTCTAAAAACTTCAAGTTATGTTAACGTTTTTTTGTATGTCGATATGAAAAGTTGTCACACGACCTGTCGTTGATACTTTGACAAAAAATAAATTAACCACAAATTTTGAGTAAATGATAAACGACTCGCCGATGTGTGAAATGTTTTGGTATTAGAGCCCGGGTTTAAAATAAATCTATTATGTAGACCGTCCATATACGAGTATTTTCAAGTGGGGACGCACCGTCAACCAATAAGTTGTTTGTGCATTCTTTGTAGTTCTTACTTGTAGATAGGCTGATAAGTTGAGTAAGTCCCATATTCGGGTAACGCTTTCAGAATTTTTTTGTGGTTATTTTTAAGGCTCTTAGTTAAGATTCTGGTACATGAATAGGTTTCAAGTGAAGATATATGGGTGAAGGTGGAGAACGCAGTTTAGAGGTCAAGGCGGAGGTACGCCCAGCCGAGCGAGTGGTGATCGACTCGCCAAAATCGTCGAGAGATTTCTAGAGCGACATTTGAGACGCGAGGCTGAAGCGTGTGATCCTCCACCAAGACCTGATGCGGTAGAGATGGCTGGAGAAAGGTTTCAGAGGCTGAATCCTCAAAATTTTGAGGAGACGTTGACCTTATGGCAGCAAAGAATTGGCTTCAAACTGTGGTGAGAATGTTTGACTATTCAAGGGTTCCATATGAAGCCAAAGTTGTTAAAAATATTTCCCACTTGAAGATGACGATTGAATAATTACTTAATTCGATAACTAGATTACTATATAAGCATTTTATGATTAGTTGATTGAGTTCTGAATGATTAATCAAAATCAATAACAACTTGTTGGCAGAGATGCCCACAAGAAGATTATTTATTTATATATTGATATATTATAAATCTTTCATAAGTTTTTATTGTAATTTCTGAATAAATTAATAACAATTGAAACGTTCATTCATTCCTTTTTTGTTTGTCTGAAATTTATGATATTAAATAGTCTTAAACTCCTTAATCAAACCTAACAATTTATGAAGAGACAAATGTAGATTTGCGTGAACAAACTCTTCATGGTTTTGTTAAAATAAAATATTCACATTCTAAAGATCAACGGACTATAGATCCTACTATGATTGTTGGAAGAATATATGATGTCTGGTTACGAGGGATAGAGAGTTAGGAACTCTATAGTTCTTCCAGTGTATCTTCTGAAGATACTGAATTGACCAGTGCACTTTTAGAGACAATGTAAGAACAAACCATTTAAATGGACGTGTTGAATTGACAAGTATTGAACTAGACGTTTTCTCGGAAAATGTCTAAATGGTATTTTTGTCCACATGGACATAAAATGATGTGAATGTCAAAATAAGATTTTGAATGTTTTTACATATGGAAATATAAATTAGTTTTTAAAGCCAAGAAGTCGTTTGAAGCATTATGAAATTAATTTCATTATTTGAGCAATATTAATTCTACAATAGGTATTTTAAGAATTGTGTTAAAAGAAATAAGCAAGCATCTAGATGCCCTATCCCTAGTGTAGAGTTTGGCCAACATCATCCAAAGAGGAGAAATTTTTTTACCTTTATTTATAAAGATAATTATCCAAAAGAAAAAGAAGAAATGAATTTTTTTGAGAAGGAAACAAATTCGCTAAGTGAGGAAACAAATTTCATTCACTAAAACATGAGGATGGCCGACCATATAAATAGAAGAAGAGAAGAGAAAATTAAATATTTGTCATGAATGCACAATTGGAAAAGGGAAATTACCCTTTCTTAATTTTCCATCTCCTATAAATAGAGCGTCATATAGAGATGTGAAAAATAAGCTTTTCCTATTTTTTCCCTGTTTTTGACCGACCAAAACTTTCCTCTCTCTCTCTCTAAAATACCTTTTTATTTTGGCACCTAAGTCTTATTAGACTTAGGCTTAAATAGCTCTTTAGCTTATAAACTTGTTCTTGAATTATTGTGTTTAATTTTTCCCACACACAAATCTTTCAAACCTTTATAGACTCTTATAATAGAAACCTTAGGTTTCTCGAGTTCAAGACTAGGCGTGAAGGTGACGAGCAAGACGAGACGATCTACCTTTCCCAAGGCTCATCAAAGATCAAGATACAAGAAGAAGGTTAGTATTCAAGTAATTAAATTTATAATTTTAAATAACAACATGTTCATGCACTTTGCCTAGGTTAGTAAAATTGTTTTACTTGTAAAGAAATTTTTATGTTCCACTATTAATGTGTTAATGATATTTTTTTCTTAACCATAGACCAATTCCAACACAACTATCTTCCATAGTCTCCGTATCAAACTGAGTCACGTGCTCGTCACCTGAGTTTGGGTGGTGTGCTAAAACGAGGTCGATGATAATATACGCCTGAGAAGCTATATCGGAAGTCATATATGCGGAACACATGAGTGAAGGCTGATCATTATGTGGGAGCATTCTACACTTGTGGTAAGTGTACGTCCTGGACGGGCCTTGGGGTAGATGTGTTGTTTAAGGACCGTTATGATGCACTAACCGAGACTACTATGATTGTCACAATGAGACTTGATCTAAATTTTAGGTGATCATGGACACTGAATCATGTCTCTGACCTCTTAAACTCATTTGCTAAAAGGCTATTCATGCTAATCACAGCTTATGTCTTGAGTGTCTTCCCGTGGAAGTCTTTTCAGAGAATGATTCTTGTGGGAAGTTATTTACATACACGGAATCCAGCCTCCCTGAAAGGAGGTCAATGTTCACTCACCTAAGGGTTGACTTCAGAACCGATTGATTTCCTGCACTTTCGAATTAAGTTAACGTTCGAAAGAATCTTTCGCTAGGGAAGCAACAATGCTTAGGGCTGATATATATTAAGAGAAGTATAGCAGAATAAATTGAATTCTCTTGGCAGAGGTTGAACCTGGAGGATCTTGATCACGAACTGACTGTATCAATGGACACTCGTCACGATGAGTAAATAAAATTATAGTATTAAAGAAGGGTTCAGTCTTGCATTACACGATGGAGTATTGATAGAGACTAGACGAGTCGATGAAAAAGAGATGCAATTGTATCATCTTCTTTGTCAGGTTCATTAAGCTTCTAATACTAGGTCCACAGTCCCCTATTCGGCTATGAGAAAGGCGGATAAGAACTTTCGAATAATAATGTTGTTCATCATTTAATCTCACTTGGTATAATGATGATTGATAACATTAATTTTGGAGAACGGGTATTCGCAAAATTAAATAAATGTTTATAGCATAATTGTTTGTTTATCGTTGGATCAAGTAAATAAATAATTAATTAAATTTTCAGCAGACGGGCTTTGGAAATTCTTGGGTTGGGCCTTGGCACTAGGGTGGTCGAAATACCCCCTAGGGGAATGCCTTAGCATGGCCAAACTTCTTGTCAGAATTTATTTAACAATTAAAGAATAATATTACGTGAAATATGGTAGAAACACATAATCGATCCTAATACGTTAAAACACATTTTAAACATATTTAATTAACCTACACATTAAAAATTACTATATGTCAATAAACAATTTTATTCTACACATACAAGTCAACAATTAAACGATTCAATCTAACAACCTATAAATAAATTTATATTGCAGATCCAAATCGTTTAGAATACTTACAATTGAGATTGTAAATAATCCCGAACGTTGCTCGCTAACTCCGGAAGGCCTCGTAAAAAATTTGCTTGAAATCTGTCACCAGTCGGAATGGACAGTTTGAGCCCGTCAGATTGGATTCTGGTTGGCCGGCCAGAAAAGGGGCATGTGGGCCTGTGGCTTTCTTCGACCAAACGAAGCTCCGGGACTTGTGCACCAGCGTAAGTGGGACCTAGGGCTAGTGCCTGTGAAGTGGCTTGACAAGATTCCTCGTCAAACTCTTGTAGTGACCTAGGCCCACTTTGCGCCCGACGAAAACACTAGTCTGGCGAGCCAATCCGGCGACTCCAATCCGGCAAGCAGGCTGAAATGATCATCGTTCCGCTTTGCTCGATTTTTCCATGTTTTGAGTGAACTCCTGCAACTAAAATGTCACTCAAACACCAATAGAAGATTCAACAATAATTTCCTCGGATTTTTCGGAGATTTAGAGGGTGGACTCTTCAATTGAACAACGAATAATACTCGGGATCAGTCAAGGACACTCGAGAGATCAAGAAAATATATCTTGATCTCTTTCACTCTTTGTTTCTCTCGGCCAAATACAAGCACATCTTGTCCGAGATTTTATGTTAGGGTTGATCTGATTAGGTTTCGAAAACCCTTTAAATAGAGATAAAAATTGGGCTTTTGTTAGGTTAAACCCATTAGGATATGGAAGATACCATATTAGAATTTGCATGGTTGAACCTGGGTGTTGGAATTTAGTTAACAATTAACCTAATTTAATTACGAAACACATCAATATGTGGCGGAATTTCATAATTCAATTTAACATATTATAAAGGTTTTAAAACATGTTCGATAACCATATCATTAAATCTAACCTAACATGTCAATAAATTTACAATCATATCAATAAATTTATCTAAGCATGCAAATGAATAATCCAAATACATATAATCATTCTAAAACATCATATCATTCAGATCCAATTCGTTCGAGGGATACTTACATAGGATTCGGATCTGCGAAGACGAGTCTCGGGATGCGTCCAAAGAGTCGGCCGATCCTCTACACCACGCGCGTCAAGGAAATCCTCAAAATCGTCGATCCTCCGTTGCTCCAAAAGTGGCCGGCCCCGTGGGAGGAAAAATCACTCAAACAACCACAAGTTGAGTCAATGATAATACTCAAGGGATTTGTGGGAGACAAAGAGGGTGGGCTCTTTCGTGGGAACAAGAGAAAAAGGAATAAAAGGAAACACTCTCAACGATTCGCTCTCTCAATTCTCTTTGGGATTTTGGCCAAGTATTTTTCTCCTTGGGAGAGAGGAAATAGTCGGCCAAGAGGGAAGGGGGGAGAGAGGTTTTGGCCGTGTGAAAACTAGGTCAAAAGAGAGAGTGAAGAGTTCCTTTTATTTCAGGGAGAATGGGCTTAATTAGGTCAAAAACAATTAATGACCCATTAATCAAACTTAAGCCCAATAAATCATTTAAGAAATTTTCCAACTCACTTATTAGTGATAAGTGGCCGGCCACATTAAACAATTTATCTCCCAAATAATTTCGATTTATTTCTAAAATAATATTTAAATAATTTAGAACATCTCATTTATTTAATGACAAGTCATTAATTATTTTCATACTAAACAATGTAGTACGAAACGAGAAAATATTTATTTTCATCTTTTATTTATTTGAATCATCAAATTATTATTATCAATATAATAACATAATACGATTCGTTAAATAAATGTAATAATAAATAACCAATTATTTATTTAATTACTTAGAAAATAATTTTCTTAGCGTAAATCACAATTTACGTTTAATGAGAAAATCGATCTTTTCTTGTTCACTAATATCTCATCCAAGAGTCTATTATTGAGACCTTATGGACCCACATGAAGGAAGCTTCAGAATAAAGATCGGACGCAAAAGTTCACAAACTTTTTCCGACTTTTAATTCTTAATATTAGTCGATTCCACTAAAGGACCAATATTGAACATCTCTAAGTTCATATGCGTTTATATTTCCGTTTGATGTGATAAAACTATTCTTCACATGGTCCACGGTGTATTTTACGATATTACCCTATGTGTGTATCACTAACTCAGAGGAATGTAAAATTATTGTTTTACCCCTGAGTTATTATTTCACCAAGTCCTCTGTTATTTGTGAACGAGAAAAACATAAAGTGAAAAGTCTCAACATGTCACATGTTTTATTTCAAAGAATTATTTATTCGATGAATACCAGGCCTGGTTTATTCGCTCACACTCTCATAACAGAGCATTGTGTGATACTAATGTCTTAGCATTGCTTCAACACAAATTCCATATCTGTGAATCACATGTTTCAACGAAACAGTATTATAACACCAACCGTCGGGTCAATGAAACTTCATTTAGCCATTGCCATTGACAAATCAAATGTCATAAAGTGTTACAAGAAGACATGTACTCACTTTAGGATTTAGGTAATTACTAAAATACCCCTCGTATGTGAGTTTGAGGTTTCGAGTGATTAAACAGTTTTATCTCAAACTTTAAAACTTCACAGGTCTTGTTCAATATCTTCATTAAGATATCAAGAATGAATTACAGAGTCACAACTCTCCATATCACAAGATAAGATATCGTTTAATTCATTCTAACAATCATTACTAGGAATCGATTGCCCAATCGATCTTTAGATTGCGAACTATTATTTAAACTAGTCATAAGAAGGTAGCTTGTCAAGTCTGTACTTAGCACTTCTTTCGTTGTTGACAGTTTCAGAGCGTAGACATTAATGCGTAAACACAATCTTAAATAAGAATGGATATTCAATCTTTATTTAATTTCAAAGCAAAGCAAAACAAATACAAAAATATTTAATATCAAAAATCTCATTTGTGGGCATAAATGCCAACAGTGGGGTGTATTACAATTGCAAAAATATGGGACACTTTGCGAGGAATTGCCCCGTTAAGCTAGATGAAGGTCATAAGTGAAAGTCAGATTGTTCTTACTGACTCAAGAAGAAGCCGACGCAAACCCTTCACTCTTGTCCGGTAACATGCTGATTTGTGGAATCCTTGTTTACACCTTACTTAGTTTTGGAGCTACACATACATTTATATCAGCAAGGTGTGCTAATAAGTTAGGAAACCCAATAGATATCATGAATGTGCACTATAGTGTCTCAACCCATCGGGAGAGTCACTCAATGCGGACGAAGTTCTTCATAAGTGTGCAGTTGTGGTGGATGAGAGGGAATTATACGCACATTTTGTTGTGCTAAACCTGCACGACTACTATGTTATTCTAGGAATTGATTGGTTGTCTAAATAATATGCCTCCATAGACTGTAAGAGGAAGATAGTGTCGTTTAGCCCACCCAACCAGGATGAGTTCTCATTTATAGGGAACACCAATACATTAAGAACATCTCTCATCTCGGCAATGAAGGCGCATAGGATTGTTGGACGGGGGATATGTTGGGTCTTAGCTACTGTGGTAGACACATAAGTCGAGTCCAAGCTTAATCTAGTGGATGTGCCTATATTTAATGAATTTTTGGATGTTTTTCCCGAGGATTTTCCTGGGTTGCCTCCGGACCGAGATCACTACTATAAAAATGACTTTTAGAAGCAACAGTTACCTTTAGAAGCGACTATTCGCTTCTAATTATAAGCGACATTTTACCTTTAAAAGCGACAAGTCGCTTCTAACGTAAACACCCCAATTTTTTCCAAAAAAATGAAATTTTTGCTAGTCGCTTCTAAAGGCCAAAATATTTGGCTCAAATTTTTTCCATCAATTTTTTCACTATTTTGGAGCATTAGAAGTGACTAGTCGCGTCTAATATCGCTTCTAATGCCCAAATTATTTGACTCAAATTTTTCTCTGCAAAAATTTCATTAATTATAAAAATTCGGACATTAGAAACGAAATTGTTGCTTCTAATGTCCAAATTATTCGGACATTGGAAAATTTTGAGCATTAGAAGTGTCGCTTCTAATGTTCTAGGTCATTAAAACACCAAACTTGTTCTTCTTCCCTCATCTTGTGCCATTTCTCCTCTGAAAAAACCCTTCAGCCCTCTCTCCCTCCCTTTTCGGCCAGTTCTCTACATCCCGCAAAAAGCCTCCCTTCGCTCATGCATAATTTCACCCTTTTCGTCTCTCATTCCTCGCCAATTCTTTGTTGTTTTTCTCTTTCTCACTTCGTGCTTCTCACAGAGATATGCTGGTCGAATATCACAAGAGTCGCTCGTGTCTCCGATCGGTTCAACCGAGTCGTCTCCACCCATGTTGCAGAGAATCGAGAACGCGAACCTATGCGGTTCTCGTGAATGGTCCAAAGTAATCCGAATCCTTGACTCTTTGCTTTTGCAGTCGAAAGAGATATGAATTTTTGATGTTGGGTTTCAAAGTTGTGTAAATTGAACTCCAAATTAGCAAATTTTACTATTATGGGATATTTTGAGATAGCAATTCCACTTCGAATCAAACTTGTAGTATGTCAATAGAAAATTACGGATGTCTACTTTCTTTAAGAATCAAAATGGATTGAATTGTAGTGTTGTAGCTTGAGATGTGCACCGTCTTCCATAAGTAGTATTTAGTGACGTTTTGTTACCTAACTTTGATATTGTCTTTGAACCGTGTTTGTTTTATTATACGAATTTGATGATAGCTTAGTATAAATAGGTAGTTAAAGATTGATTTTGGGATTAGGTTCGGATTAGAGTTCCCTTAGTGTCATAGTCTACGAGTGTTGAATACTCGTCATTAACCACCGCTCTTGAATTTAATTCAGGAACTCGTTGATTCGAGGGCCTTGCATGAGAAAAATAAGTTGGGTGAAGTGAGCTCTAGACAAATACACTACTATAAAAGATACCTTTAGAAGCGACAGGGGAAATTAGAAGCGACTAGTCGCTTCTAATTAGAAGCGACATTTTGGCATTAGAAGCGACTAGTCGCTTCTAACGTAAACACCCCGAATTTTTCCGAAAAATGAAATTTTTTTCATTTAGAAGCGACTAGTCGCTTCTAATTGTCCGAGTCGACATATTAGAAGCGACAAGTCGCTTCTAAAGACCAAAATTATTGGCTCGCACTCTCCGCGCAAAATATTTTAGTATGTTTGGGCATTAGAAGCGACTAGTCGCTTCTAATGTCGCTTCTAATGCCCAAATTATTTGGCTCCAAAACTCTTCCGCCAAAATTTCACTAAGTATGGAAAATTGGGCATTAGAAGCGACTAGTCGCTTCTAATGTCGCTTCTAATGCCCAAATTATTTGGCTCCAAAACCCTTCCGCCGAAATTTCACTAAGTATGGAAAATTGGGCATTAGAAGCGACTAGTCGCTTCTAATGTCGCTTCTAATGCCCAAATTATTTGGCTCCAAAACCCTTCCGCCAAAATTTCACCTACAGAGACATTAGAAGCGACTTGTCGCTTCTAATGCCCCCACTTACCAAAACGTCGTCGTTTTGGTTTTGAAGGACATTAGAAGCGACTAGTCGCTTCTAATGTCGCTTCTAATGGCCCTAGGGCTTTAAAACACCCGTCCCTCTTCCCTTCTCCCTCATTTCACCCTTCCTCCAAAAAAATCTCTCATCTCCGACTCCCCACCCCCTCCTCTGGCCGAGCCCCTCCGCCTCCGCCCCAGCCCTCCCCTCCGGCGCTTCCCTCCGCCCTCCCCTCCTCCGGCGCTTCCCTCTGCCCTCCCTCCTTCCTTCTCCTCCACCCTCCCCTCCTTCCTCCGCCCTCCCCTTTCTCTACCCTCCGCTTCCTCCGCCCTACCCTCCTCTGCCCCTCCCCTCCTCCCCTCCTCCCCTCCACCCATCATCTTCTTCCATCCTCCGCCTCCGGCCGACCTCCGCCCCTCTAACCAACCTCCGCCGGTGTCTCTCCGGTAAGTTCTCTTTTATCTATCTTTTACGTTATTCTCTTAGTGGTTATCATTTTTTACGTTTTTTGTAGCCTCGTTTGCAGCCTCATTCGCAGCCCCCATTTTCTCCGCCGTGCCCCCGACCAAGACTTTGATTGCTGCCTGCGTCGCTCATCTCTAAGGGTGAGTTATTTTTTTTAATTTCCTTTTTTTTCGTTCCAGGTAAATGTGTTTCAGAATATATGACGTTAATTATATGTAACTAGAGAAAATATGAAATGTGTAGTTAATTACTAGTGTTAGGATTGGTGCCTACAAAGGAGATTAAGTTTTGGTTGTGAATCGGCGAGCTCTCCTCCGGCCCTCTCTCCGTCATTGCAATCGGTAAGTTTTGGTTGTGAATTAATTTATTTATTTATTTAAGTATGTAAATTGAATTAGTAAAATTAGTTACTAACTTAGTTGATTTGTATAATTAATTGGTAATTAAAAATATCAAATGTTATATTCCTTTAGATAATATGTGAAGTTTTAACTTAATTAATTTGTTAATTTATTAACTTAATTGTTGTTCATTGACGTAATTATGAATTTAGTTTGATAATTTTGACGACGTTAGTTTGTAATTTTTTGTTTAGTTTTTTTGTTTAACTTAATTGGTTTAGTTTTTTTGTTAGAGGTTGGTTTATATGTAGTTAATTTTTTAGTTTTTCAATTTCTTAGTTTTGATTATACATTTTGTTAATATGTTTTAATAAGTATTGATAATGTTTTTAATAAGTTTGTTAATATATTTTAGCTCTATTGAAATCATTTTTTAGTTAGATTTGTCAATTAATAAAAATATTTAATAATAATTTTAATGTATTAAGTAAATTTTTTAATTAATATACCAAAAATCAAGAAAATATTTTTTTTTGGCTGTTTGGGCATTAGAAGCGACTAGTCGCTTCTAATGTCGCTTCTAATGCCCAAATAGCCATATTTTCGTAGGCTTTTTTTTGAGGTTTTTAAAACATTAGAAGCGACTATAGAAGCGACTAGTCGCTTCTAATTTCGTCGCTTCAAAACATTAGAAGCGACTTTAGAAGCGACTCGGCTTTAGAGGCGAAACATTAGAAGCGACAATGTCGCTTCTAATGTCGCTTCTAAAGCCAAATTAGAAGCGACTTTTTGGCCTTTAGAAGCGACTTTTGTCGCTTCTAAAGGCCTTTTTTCTCCTAGTGATATAAGGTAATTAGAAACATTTCAACTATATCACAAAAATGATGTGTTGTGTATTGTGTGTATGCCTGCATTTACATGACATGTGTTTGTTGATTGTATTTACATGACATGTGTTTGTTGAGTTGATTGCATTTACGTACATGTGAATATTTTATAAAAATGAAAGTGAAAATAGTTTGAAATTAGAAATAAGATTTTTGAAAAATGGTGCGTGTTGTGGGTCGTTCATGGGTGGTTTGGTTGGTTCTTAGGATCGGGGAATCAGTTCGGTTAACTCCTAAGATCAGGAGGTTAACCATGGCCCGTGAGATAAAATTAGTGTCACGAGTCGTCGGGCCATATGCAGTACTGGGTACTGCTGGCCACGATCGCCGAATCATATATAGTCTGGGGCCTTATGGTTTTGAATTGAGTTAGTCATGCATGTATGCCTGACAAGTCACAATGAAACTCTTACAACACATACCACGCGCGAGAGTAAGAAAATTTATCAAATGAGGAAAGATGAAAAGAATGGATTGAGTTGTAATTGACATTCATATCATATGCATTGTTTTTGCTTATTGGGCATTAGCTCACTCAATTTTTGTGATACAGATAAAGAGTGTGAATAAAATATGTAGGTAGAATAGCAGATTGACTGGAAGGCGCCTTCACGCGGGAAAGACCTCGTATAGGAACTAGTTTGACTTGATGGGCTTTCTTTTGAATGATGTTTTGAATGGTGTGTGAATAGAAGAATAGTACACATGTTTATGTTTTGTGATGCGTGTCTAAGCTTAGAAGTTAATGTTTTAGGAGTTTGTTATGCTTTATGTATATGTAAACCGGATGTTGCTAAAGTTCAAG
The DNA here is from genome assembly GCA_958296335.1 of Urtica urens. Lineage (NCBI taxonomy): Eukaryota > Viridiplantae > Streptophyta > Magnoliopsida > Rosales > Urticaceae > Urtica > Urtica urens. The sequence goes on from OY282525.1 coordinate 11,297,808, forward strand.
TTATGTCAATGTTCTTTTGTATGTCTATATGAAAAGTTGTCATACTTTGACAAGAAAAAATTAACCACAAATTTTGAGTAAATGATAAACGACTCGTCGAGGTGTAACATAGTTATTTAACGTGAACAAAATTGAAAAAAATATAAAAACATTTCCAATTAATTAATTATATAAAAGGACAGAATAGTAAAAAAAACAAAAATTAGCTTTATAACCACCTTTAGCTTTACTAATTTTAATATACTCAACGTTTAAATAATTTTGTCAAAATACTGATTGTAAATGCTCATAACTCTGACCACCCAAAGGTCACATGATTGTTTGTGTTCCCAAAATAATGCACAAGTTATTTGCAGAATTTAAACTCATTTGACGTGAATTTTGCAATAAAAAGACAAGGATTGGGCCCGGAAGACCGAAAGTCTTGAAAAAGCCCAAATTGCCAAGATCTAAGCGTGGCTCGGCTCAGTTCGTCTCGGCGGCGACGCACGGGTGTGTGTGTGCGCGCGCGAGGGGTTATACGTAACTCGCTCACACTCTCCTCCTTTGCACTTTGATGTTGTTGATGTCTTCGCTCTCAGCAATCACGAAATAAAATACAAGAAATTTGATATAATTTTAGATTTATAAGGAAATGGATCTTGGTAAAATTTCGTGTATATAATATCGAATGCTCGGAACTATAAAAGAGACGAAAGATTGATAACTTTATTATTTAGATCGAGCTCGAAAACTCGAGCTAAAGTATTACAGAGAGGAAATATCGAGCATGAAAGACAAAGAAAATGGAATAATCAAGGTGTAAGTATGTGTGTGTTCATCCGGCTCAAATCTCCTACTTATAATGCGTTATGGAGCTGATGATCTTAGACGTGTGTCTTCGAGATCGACGGTGATGTCGCCATGTCGCTGGTAGCAGTTGAAGTCGAGATCTCTTCCTCGTTCAAGATCTGATTTTTTCGGCGAGATGACTGCTTCAACTTCGACTTAGTTTTCGATCTTCCCATCGGCGAGGTGTAATTTCGACTTCGTCTTCCGTGCTACACAAAGAGGGCTTGAAAATGAGCGGTTTGGTTTGGACTTCGGGTATTGGCCTCACTTAGGCCCAAAGTATTTCAGTTCAATTTTATAACCCCATGTATGAGGAGAATCTTTTATAAATATTTCACCAACACACATTCCCAACAAATGTGAGACTATTTTCAATTCACTGCCAAGTGTATCTATTTATTCCCACTTCTTTAAATAACAAATAACATATGTGATTTTAAACATTTTTAGTTCATCAATTTCTCATTTATTAGAAACATAATTTTAGCAAATAAATACTTAATCTTATACCCGTCGCAACGAGAAATAAAAATACGTAAAAATTATTCAATTTTGATGGGTGAACTCCACTCAAATATTGAACCAAAATTATTTACACGCTAAATATAAATATTTTTTTTATAGTTGTTGTTCCAACAGTATTAAGTTGTGTCCCAAGTCCGAATAATTATTTTATTTTTTTAAGGAAACCGAATAAAAAAAATTTATCATGGGAGTTTTTAGGCGATTGTTAAAGTCGTTTGAGAATAAATACAATTTACGGCGTCCATATCGTGCAGCCTCATTTATATAAGAAATTATTTAAAGAGAAATTCGATTTTATACTTAGGGTAAATATAGACTTGGTCTGAAGCTTTGGGAACAGCATGACGTACCTTTAAGTTTGTCTATATAAACAATTCCAAATGATTGATAAGAATTGAGTCAATTTAATATAAATTTATCTGGAACACTATTTTTATTTTAAAGTTTAACAACCTGATACTTTATAATATTAATGATAAGATGGTAACATAGGTTGGAACTTGGAAATGGGAATCTCTAATATGCAGTAACGTTAGTTTAATTAAAAAAAACGTTAGTTTTGATTATTAATTATTGAGAGAATCACTCAATAAATGAGTGCATATCACAATTTCATAAATTTCACGTCTAAACTAAACCTTAATATGCGTTAGTTATCACATACATATCTCTCTAATTTTACTATTTTTGTAGCAAAATGCTATTGAGATGTTAGATTCTTTATCTGTTCAAGGCAAAATACGAACCTATTAATTAACTAAGAAAAATGATACAAAATAGTCATTTTAAACTAATTGATGAACGAAATAGTCAGTCTCAAAGTTTCAGCAAGGTAATCAAAGTCTTGTTGTCAAATTCTTTTGACACTAGAATAATTTTTTTGACAATAAGCCAATCTATCACTTTAATAATATAATCTTAAAAATAATTTCGTTATAAAAATCTAATTAATGCAAAATTTGACTATTTTTCTAATTCTAGAAAAACTTTAACTAATTTGCAAATCTTTAATTTTAAATAGCGTATTTAACCATATTACTCATTAATTAAATATTGCCAAGTTATTATTAATTATCTACATACCAAAACTCCTAACAATATCGTATCCCCCTTTTAAATATAATAAGAAAAAAGTTACTTGATACATCTATATTACCTCTAAGATTCTTCACTTGTAATTCATCCAAACGATTTTTTTTTCTTCTTATATTTTGGGACCACTTAGGCTACTTTATGTAAAGAATTTAAATCCATTTAAGTGATTCTCATTAAACATATAACTTGCTTTGCTATTACTTAATTACATAATAGGCAGCATTTGGTTCTATAATTTAAACTACCCTTCCAAAAATGCATACATAACATTATGGTTCAACTTTGTTTAAAAAAATTGATTACAAAAATGGTATTTCTGTAATGTTTTGCAAGATTATTCTTGTGAAGAACACAAATTACTTGTTTGTATCCATTACCCATTACTTTACTTATTTTAAAAAGCTTTTTAGTTATACACTAATGTAAACGTTTACCAATTTCAATTTATTAAACATTTGGATAAGTTTGTGTAAATACCCATTGTAAATTGTTAACGAAATTATTTTGACTAATTTGTTTTTATGTTGGTTTTTCGGTTACACGTTAAATCTGTAAATTTTCAAATCTTAAATAAAAGTCAATTTAAAATTTAAAAATTTTAAATTCAATTTCAATAATCGAAAAATAATTTCCGAAATTACTAGAAAAGTTAATTTATACTCAATTTGATTGTAAACAATTTATAGTGATTATTTCCACAAACTTATTCATTGTGCATATTGAATTGGTAAACGCTTGCACGAGTATGTACCTAATTTTTTTTATTATTTTAAATTATAAAAGTTTAAACATTTTCATGGAAATGTAAGTAATGTATATTGTATGACACAAATTCAAGTGAAAAACCAAGAAGTTTTGCTTCCATGCAAAGATTTCCGTTCCAAATATGTATATGATGATGTTCCGAATAGAAATGGACCAATCCCAGGCGGAGAGATACTGATAAAGTGCGAGCGATCGCATGTTATGTTCCGTGGTCTCGTTTCTCAAATAAATAAATAAATGAAAATTAGTATTTTGTTATAATTTTGGTCAGTGGTCTCTCGCTTTACAAGTAACAGAGAGCTCTTTCACTATCTCTCAAACAAACCAAACTCTCTCTTCACTTCGTTTCAGAGAGATTGAACTCTGAATCAAACAGATTACGCAGATCTTGATTTCTTTCTGTCTTTCTTTCCACGATCAAATGGCGATTCACTAAAACATTCTGATCTGGGTACGTTTCGTTCTCTAATTCCATCGTGTCGCGTTCTTTTCTTGATCGGCGATTCGAGCTTCGTCTCTGATTCGATCAGATTCGAAGTCGCCGGTAATATATAGTGTCCGCGATGGATCAAGATCGTCATCAAGAAGAGGAAGAAGAAGGACACGAAGAAGAAGAAGAAGCAGAGCACAACAATAACAAGCACGTTTGTAGGTTCTGCGGAAAGAGCTTCTCCAATGGCAAAGTCCTCGGAGGTCACATGAGGTGCCACGTGTCAAAGAACCCTAAGAAGCTCGCGAAGGCGCTGATCAGAGAAGCTCCGATCACGGGAATCAGAAAGAGTTACGGGTTGAGAGTCAACCCTAAAAAATCGTCGAGAGTTTCCGTTTCTCTTATTCCTTCTCCGATCACGATCGAGCACGACGGAGATTCTCCGCCGCGGCCGATGACGACGATGATGGCTGAGGAAATCCCCTGCCGAGTCTGCGGAAAATCGTTCGAGACCACGAGAGCTCTCTTCGGCCACATGAGACACCACTCCACGAAGCGGAAGAGAAAATCCGAAGAAGACGAAGACAGCGAACACGAAACTCCGGCGATCGGAGGTCAGCTCCTACTAGCCGCCGTCGAAAGCTCCTCCGGAATCGCCAAAAAGAAGCGATCCTCGAGAAAATCCAGGTCGTCGAACAAGCTCCTCGCTCTGACCGAGTCTTCTTCGATCTCGGCCTCGGATTCGAGCCTCGTGGAAGAGATCGCTCTCTCTCTACTCATGCTCTCGAGAGGAGTCCGAAATCTCGAGCTCGCACAGAATCCCGAAGGTTTCTTGGAGGACAAGAAACCTTTCGAAGAGGAAGAAGTGATGTCAGAATCGGATCACCTGAGAATGGAGTACAAGTGCAGGACCTGCAGCAAATCCTTTCACTCTCATCAAGCTTTGGGAGGGCATCAAACGATTCACAGGTCGATCAAGCCCGAAGATTTGATCACCGAGGCCGAGAGTTCGGAGACTGGGAAGGAGCACAAGTGTCCGATTTGCTTCAAGGTGTTCGGATCAGGCCAGGCTCTGGGTGGTCACAAGAGAGCTCACATGGTCAAAGACGCGTTGACCGAGAAATGTGGTGCCTCTGTCCGTCACCATCATCTCGAGATCGAGATTGGGACTCCGTGGTGGATCAGAAACAGTCACAGCAAGCATGAGTTTCTCCTGGGTTTGGTTCCAAATTAGTCATTTTTTTTCCTTCATTGTTCTTTTTGGGAGTATTGAAGTGATTCTTTTTTAGTTGCTTCTTGGGGTATAGTGACATACTACACAAAAAAAGCTTTGATTTTTTTTCTTTCTCCTCATTGTGTAAAACTGTAAGTACATGATTTTTTTTTTGGGTGCGTTTCAAGCCTGTAAATCATCGTTTGATTTCTTTTAACCTTGATGAATGAATTCAGAACACCTAGTTCTATTTTTTGACCTTTTGCTTGGATTGATATATTTCTTTAAGATATGATTATGGAACTTTGTTGGTGATTAGGCCAAAGAAGAGAAAAATGTCAATGGACATTATCATTGAGAGACATAATAAAATATACCCAAAAGATGGCATCTAATCTGATAATGTTTTTTTTAGTCCTCATCCACTTATATCTTTAATATGGAATAACTAATCTCATGTACAATATTATACAAAGCCATAATTGATCCTTTGGTTTTGTTTGAAATTTCGCACGTTTGTCCTCTTTCTCTCTATCAAATAGTTTTATGGTAAGAAAAGATGGCCTAATAGTCTCGCAAGGTTGAACACTACACATTAAATTGGCATGAATCATACCACGTTTGAAAGAGAAAAAATGAAATTTTTAATCAATAATTCCGCTGTTTATTTGGGTTACTGATAAATTAATTTGGAACAATGTCATCGAAAAATGTTTAAACAGCTTGAATTCTCTGATCCAAATGTGAAATTGTCAGAAATATTATTATAAAAAAATCAAAAATCAGTGTTTGCAGTAATCAATATAATTCCAAAAATATTAAGTTTCGGAGCATTAATCTGAAATTCATATGAAGCACAAACCGACCAAATTTAGTTTGGACTTGTCACATTAAGGTTAAGCGATGGTTAATATTATTATTATTAATCATAATAATAAAAAAGAACCGACAGTTCGAGGTAGAGTTCTTCAAAATAAAAACAAGGAACAACCTGTCGTGAGCAAAGCTGGAACAACTAAACAATTGCCTTTAAAAGCTAACCGTATTTATTATGCCTGTAAAAAGCAGGCCTTGTCGATTTTCACTTGATCTGTGTACAGAGCTATCTAAGAATATTCTATACTTCCTCATTAGATGTCGATTTTACAGACCCCACTTTACAAGCACTTCAAAGTTCAAACACTGACCAATTTATGTTTATTTAAATGAAAGCTACGTGAAAGATAAAGGATGAGAGTTATGGGATTTGATTTGAGAGAGAGCAACTTGAATCAGTGCTCTGACCATGTGCACTTTTAATAATCTAGCAACACATTGCTTCAAAGAACTACATATATGATTGTAGAACATAGACTTGTATTTTATTTTATCAAAATTTAGATATACAGGATCCAAATTCAATAGCTCAGAACTTTATTCACTCAGTCTAGTCTTGCTTTCTTACAAAGAAAACATCTTTATTTGCAAGGGACAGCGCTTATAACTTCAAGCAACATTTTATTCCAGCGTCCAAGTTTCACATAAACAAAATCCAAAAACGAAAAGAACACAGTCGTCACTACTCATCGAGATGAAACAAGACCTTTTTATTGCTGCTTTTGAGAAAATAAAAGAATGACTTCTCTGTTTCTATGGCAACTCGACGGGTTCAATGTTCCAAATGTCTTTAGCGTATTCGTGGATAGTTCGGTCACTGCTGAACTTGTATGAGCCTGCTGTGTTCAGGATCGACATTCTCGTCCATTTCTGCAGAAAATTATTAAGCACGTTAATAACGTTGGTAAATTAGAAATACTTAGTGTTGTATTTAAAGAAGAGTGTGAAACTTGCCTTTTGGTCTCTGTAAGCCTCATCGACCTTTTCTTGGCATTCCAAGTAATCCGGGAAGTCTTTGCCCACGAGGAAATAGTCAGCGCGGCCAAACCCTTCGTTCCCTTCCAACGATCCAATCATATCATCGTAGTTGTAACTCCCGAAAACGCCGCTTCTCACATACTCTTTGACTTCTTCGAATCGCGGGTCCGGAACAAACTACAATCATACATGGTTTATAAATGAATCAACCACTGTTGAACCATTAAATTCGGATATAATATTAATATAGACTACTTTTGGATTTATTAAAGGACAAACCTTTCCCTCAGCTCTTTCTTTCCTCAGTCCAGCGATTTCATCAGCCCTAGCGCCAAAAAGGAAAAAGTTGTCTTCCCCGACCTCTTCTCTGATTTCGACGTTGGCTCCGTCCAAAGTCCCGATCAAGACACACCCGTTCATGGAAAACTTCATGTTGCTCGTCCCACTGGCTTCCATACCGGCCGTACTAAAAATGGAAGAAAATTAATTTACTTCACCGAGAGGAGATTTTTCTCGTCTTGAAAGCTGAATTAATCTATCATAATATTTTCACGCTCTTCTTGATACTCTCTTTTAGCATCAATTCAATTTCAGAGGTCGTGCTCATTGAAAACTGAAGGCCTTTAACAGAGAAAATAAGTGCAAGTGAATTGATGTTACTAAGGAAAACATAATTACCTGATGTGTTGTGAGAGCTCACTGGCAGGAATCAGTAATTCAGCTACACTCACGTTGTAATCTGGGACAAGGATGACCTATAACAAGCAAATTATTAGATAAGATCAGAGACAAAACTATTAAATCTATAGACAGCATGGGAAAACCATAATTTCCGTACCTTGAGCAAGTCGCCTATTTCAGGATCATTGTTTATTGTAGCTCCAACGTCGGTAATGAATTTTACAATTCTCTTTGCTTGCACATATGTAGCAAAAGCTTTGCCTCCAAAGATACAAACTCTTGGAACAAATTTTTCTTTTCTCTCTGAAGCACTCATTTCTTTCATCTGCTTGTAGCGGTGGACAATTCCTAAGATGTTCAATAGTTGTCTCTTATATTCATGAATGCGCTTCACCTGAATGTAAATGATTCACTTTATAGTCAGCTAGTGATTCTATGCTTCGATCCATAAGAACTGAAAACTTTTGAAGATAATTGAAGTACCTGGATGTCAAACATAGCATCAGGACTGACAGTGTATCCAGTCCTTTCCTTGATCAAGGACACAACTTTCATCTTGTTGATCCTTTTCGCTGCTCTCCACTGGGTGTGGAGATCCTCGTTATCTGCGAACTAATGAAACAATATACAAGCCTAATAAAAAGAAAGAGACTGGTAAAATGGCACAGCATAATTGTTTTAACTCTTAATGTATGTATCAATAGACAGCTGGGTAATTTTCAATCTAATGAACTTGATCGCATAGTTATTATTACCTTGCGTAACTCTGCCAACTTCTCAGTATCCAGGACCCACTCTTCAGTTCCAATCCAATCAGTAAGAATTTTACTCAAATCTGGATTGCAAAACCGGATCCATCTTCTAGGTGTAACCCCATTTGTTTTGTTCTGAAACTTGTCAGGCCACAACTGCCAAGAGTAATAAAATAAGCGAGTTAGAAAATTGCCACACGTGTGCGATTGTAAATTTAGATTCACAAAAGTTGGGGAGAATCCGATAAGCTTACCTTGAAAAATGAATTGAATACTTCATCCTTAACAATTTCACTGTGTATCTCAGCAACCCCGTTTACAGCATGACCACCCACAACACAGAGATTAGCCATCCGAACCATCTTCGGAGGTTCTGGGACTGCCTCGGGCAGAGCTTCACTCTCCAAGTCAGCTTCTTCGTTAACAGCTTCGACTTGTTCAGCAGTTTTCAGTTCTTTGCTGGTCACAGCAGTTTCTTCAGGTTTCATAAGTAAACCTGCAAAGGCCTCTGGCAACTCCACATTTTCTAATATTCTCATGTCCTTAAGTTTCTTCTCTAACAAATCAGAATCTTCTGTGCCATATTCCGCGATTATGGTACGAACAAGCTGAAGAGCAACATGTCGGGGGTTAGAGAGCAATAACTGGGTATTGTGTTTTCAGTTTTTGTTTCTTGATATTACCTCCTCGTCTATCATTTCTATAATTTCAACATGTCGAGGAAGCAATTTCTGCATGAGCTCCAAACTCCACTTCTCCAATGCCTCGGGAAGAACAGTGTGGTTGGTGTAAGCCACAGTTCTGGCACAGGCAGAGCAGTATGTCAGAATTTATAGACATTGAAGATCACAGAAGTTAATGCGTAGTTTTACACTGAATAGCAAGCTCTACTTATTGAAATTAATACTGTTATGATAAAAATCAAACAAACTATAGACCACAAAAACTGTATCAAATATCCATATACAACTATTACAATTGGACTGCTTTCACCTTATATTATCTCCTACCTTTGAGTAATATTCCAGGCCTCTTTCCAGCTTAAACCTTTCATATCAATCAAAATTCTCATCAGCTCAGGAATGCAGAGAGTTGGATGAGTGTCGTTCATCTGTACTGCAACCTTCTCAGGGAACTCTTCCCATTTAACAGATGCTCCAGATCTTTTCTCAAACCTAGCAATAATATCTTGGAGAGAAGCTGAACACAAAGTATATTGCTGCTTTAGACGGAGAGTTTTTCCTTCAATTGATTCATCGCCGGGGTAGAGTACCAAACAAATCTGACATGCGACATAGGCACAGAAAATATATTATAAATATCTGGAGTTTTTTTTATAGCATGGATGGAAAATGCTCTGAATTAAACTTGAGAATGAACCTTTTCAGCATCTCCAAGAGCCTGATATGCTTTGGTATGGTCTCCAGAGTTAAAGGAAGATAAATCGAAATCGTTTGACGTAGCTTTTGTCGACCATAGTCGCAGATTAATCGTGGTCTTGGTCTTGTATCCCGGTATCGGAACATCATATGCAACAGCTACTATGTCCTCTCCTCCAATCCAGTTTCTCTTCCCATCCGATCCAGTAACAAGCTTCCCACCAAATTTTACAGGATATGTTACATCGTTTCTCACAATTTCCCAGGGATTCCCCATCTACAAGAGAAATAAAAATTGATAGGATTTTTAAAAGTTTGTTCATCTAATACGAGAAATATTGCAAGACAAAACAGACCTCAAGCCAATCTTCAGCAACTTCCTCTTGACCCTCTTTTGTAATTAACTGCTTGAACAAACCATACTTGTATCTGAGGCCATATCCCCAAGCCGGATAGTTCAGAGTTGCCATGGAATCCAAAAAGCAAGATGCTAGCCGTCCGAGACCCCCATTTCCAAGTGCAGCATCTCGCTCCTGCCATTTTTGAGAATTGGGAAGGTCTTTTAGAAATCGTAATATCCACATTAAGAATTTTCATCATACTTATAGGTGTATGGTGATTTGACCTCAGTAGCAACTTGTTCCAATTTGTGTCCAAGTTTGCTCAAGGCCTCCCCGTAAGCGCCACTTAGCTCCAGATTGCCAATTGCATTTAAGAGTGCTCTACCCTAAAAGAGGAAAATTCAAGAAGATATTATGTGGACAACCTCAAGAGGCATTAAAGTGTATCTGCATATGAAATAAACAAAAATTTGTGTATTTAGCCAACATAAACATAAAGAATTTGGAAATAGCCAACGTTTTGTAAATACGTTGTAAGTAGTCAATGTGCTTACGCAGCAGTCGTTTTTAGAAAATTATGGACCGGATTGCCTTTCGTTTACATTCGTTTTTTTACTAACGTTTACAAAATGTGGGCTGTTATCAAAATACTACATGTTTATACGACTAGTAATTAAAATTACCCTAAAATAAAATAAAAGTAACCTGTAAGAACTCCATAGACAAATAGTAGGCCTGCTTGACATTGACTTTCTCGTAATGGTCATAGGTTGCATTCCAGTTAGCAATAAGAGCGTCACGAACGCTTAGTGCAGTTGCAAAATACGCCTTTGGCGAGTCAAAATGCTCCGGAGAGAACAACGGGTTGAACTCCGCGTGGTATTTGATGCTCGAAGCAATAGAAGCTGCATCCGGTGTGATTGATGAAAGTTCCGATACATCTTCTGAATCAGTTATAACAATTACGTGAGATTCATTGATCACGAAACATAACCAAAGTTAATCATTGCCATGTTAGTATCATCGAAAGATCTGAATCGACTAAACAATGTAAGGCCATATAGACCAATCATGCCAGTAATTAAGCAACTGGGCTGGATGATTTGAAACCATCAAATATATATCCAAACCTAAATTAAAATTAAATAAGTTAAAATACTTTAAATGTTGATGACATGTGAAAATGGAAAAGTCAAATATTTGTGTACGCATTAAGTTTTACCAATCACGTCTGCTTCAGTAGATTCATAATTAATATCTAATTTCTTTACTCTAATGATACTGGAAAATGACATGAAAGTCAATTCATGGATTAAATGCCGAAACTGTGTAAACGAAAAAGCTATATGTAGAAAGAAAGGAAGAAAGGAAAAGCGATCGTAACCTTCATCCGGCACTGGATCCTTGAGCTTCTGACTCGGATCGGTCGAGACGCTCTTCACGCATAATGAGCGCCTGAAAGGTCTCCGATTAACGACATTGACGAAGAAAAGCTTCGATTTGTTGCCTTTAAAGCTGAAATCAATCAGCGTCGAGCTTGAATCGCTTTGAAACAATGGCGTTCTGGCACAAGTAGCAGAGAATTGCGAAACCGCCATTTCTCTGTCTCTCTCTCTTGTTTCCTTTTTCCAGTCAGACTCAAAATGAGAATGAGAAACAGCGATAGACAACGATATAGAGAGTGAGTGACACTGAGAAGCCTGAGAAGATCTTTTCACTGAAATATATCATTTTTATTATTCATTTCTTTTATAATTAATTGTAAGAAGAAAAAGTCCGTGGACGAAAACGACGCTTTCATTAGACCCCATTTTTTCTGAAATAAGTTATGATTTCCCGCATCCAAAACCTTACAACTTTCATTCGCTAACGTATCATGGAAGTACACGTGTAATATTGACGGTATCAATTACTGAGCTGGGATGCTATTACTGGATGAAATTCGGTCCATGTCGTATTTACCAAGTGAATAGGTACATGTGAATAATCTCAGTCCTTCCGATATTTTTCTGGATCTAATGGACCTCAGATGTGCGTATACCCGTCCACTTGGCAATATTTTGTTAGAGAAATTTGAAATTATAAAAGTATACTGAACATACTGAAACAAAAAGAACTGTATACTGAAAATTACTGAAACATAAAAAAAAATGTACGCTGAATATACTGAGTTTTTCTAATAAAAGCAACTCCATCTCCAATATAACATTTTAAGTTAAAATATAATTTTTATTTGTTGCTTTTTAAATTAATAATTCGGCATCTTACATAAAAATTATTTTAATGTTAAAACATTAAAATTTGATTAATGGGTTTTACACCACATACTACTATGGTGTGTTTCAATATTTTATTGCTTTTTTGATAAAAACACCGATGTCATGACCAATGTTATAATGATTAGTTTTAAAATAATTTATTTAATAAAAAATAATATGTTATTGCCAAATAAACAATAAATCAACTTAAAATACAAACATTGAGATGCTAGATTTGAAGATAAATGGGCTTTTGACTTGAGTTTTAGAGTCGAAGATATGTGAACTTTTATCAAATATTATAATTCAATTAACTAATGTAATTATTAACTAGTTGAGACCGGTCTAAAAAATACTCTAAAGTCAACTGAAAAAATTAAAATTTAATACAATAAATTGCCAAGACATAATTAAAGTGATATTTTGATTAATACAACTATGAGCTAGTTAAACCGGTCGATCGAAATTGAACTTTAATGATTAATGCATCGGCTCAATCTAAATAATGAGCGTAGTTAGTCCAAATTACGAACTATGCTCAGATCCAACACTTTCAAGTCCGAGCATGTCATAGTTTCAACCCAACAAAATCATAGCATATAAGAATTTTAAAGAGCAACACGTCCAAACTCCAACATGTACGAATTATATCATGTTCAAACTCCAACACATTAGAATCCTAACATGTACGAACTTCAAATCTCAACACGTTAGAATTCCAACAAGTCAAAATTCTAACATGTACAAGCTCCAACATGTCCGAGTTTCAGCATATGCAATTACACGACTCATGACGCTTCGTCTGGTAAAATGACAAACTTGCCCCGCGATTTGTCAACCCCCTATAAATACCCACATAAAAGATGATCTGATTCTCTCACTAGGAAAAACATTACAAAATTTTCTCTACAATCATCTCTTCCGTGAAAAAACATATTTGGGAATAGAATTAAGAATACTCAAGCATCAAACCCCGAAAATCCTACAAGCACTTCACTAAAAAAGAGGAATAATCTTCTTCCAATCTCTCTAGATTGGAAGAGGAAAAGTTCACTCCCCTTCACACCCAACGACTTCCAAGCCTAATTATTTTCTCTCTATAAAAGTGTTCAAGAGTTCGGAAAACCAATTCTCTTCTTCTTCACTACGTGACCGAACTCGCTCGCATCACGTATCCGTAAATGTTAATATAAAAAATGAATTAGCACAACCAATTAATAACTAATTAAGTTGGACTATACTCGCTAGTAGCTTTACAAATGGACTGAAGCAACAAGTTCAATAATTACTAGTTTAATTTTAAATTAATTAACTATGAACAACTTTCATCAAATTATCAATAGACTACTATGAAGACCGTTTGTAATAACTATCCAAGTATTCTCTAGTTATTCACGTTAAACAAATAAAATCATTATCAGGAAGCTTGTTAGTCATTCAGTTTTAATTGGTTATGTCAAAATCAAGTCCTCAACGCAAATGCGTTCTTACACTTGAATTCAGGAGTGTTTATGTTGCTTTGACCGGGCGTTGACTGTCTACTCTGAGAGATGGACGAAGATGATACACCAATTAATTACCACTCATATATCCTTACCTGCTTCACTTTTCTCTGTTTCATTTTTCTCGCACATGAATATTACGATTGCATGATTTGTATTTTTTATTATAAAATCCTATGTATGACTGACTATACACGCAGATAGACACAAAACAGCCCTGGATTATTATTTCTATATTCAGGTAAAGAAGTTGCGCCTGCAACTTAACCTCTTAAAACAGAAAGCGGAAGAGAGTAATAGGGTTGAGCGGCAGAGAAACGACCCATCAAATCCGGAACGGGGGAATCTTCTAGAAGGAACTCCCGTATGAGGTGCGCAACGGATTCAGGCTTCTCGACGTGCGGTAAATGCCCCGTGTCCGGTATCAGCTTCATTTTCGAATCATGAAGCTCGCAGTGTAGCCTCTGCAATGGAAGGTCTTACTTTCAGTCACAACCCATGCCATCATCTTCACATATAAAAAGAGGTTATTCACAAAGACTGACCATTGTTTGTTTGTAGCTGATGATTTGATCGTTCTCGCCGCAAATGATGAGGGTCTTTTGCTTCACCTGAAAAAGCTTTTCAATGTCTCAACGCTATTCTCAAACAGATTGGAAAAAATTAGGTAAAAAAGACTTGCCTGTTTTATGTAACCAGAGACGTTGTAACCACCACTACTCATGAAACTGACCGTTGACTCTTCCCACCACGGCAGAAGGCAATGCAATCGCCCAATCTTAAAATGTCGAAATAAAGATAGCATCTTTATGCATATAACGGATTACCCAAATGCACATTTGTTAAACACAAATCTTACATTGGTCCAGTCCAGGGTAGTTGATATGGAAATGCAACTGAAAGCCAGCACATTTGCATAGAAGCGTAGAGGCATGCTCTTCAACAAAGATACCTGGATCAAACATAATGTTTACTTGGTTTCTTTATGCTATAGTATATATATATTGCTCCAGTGTATATACCCCGGCACGGGCCACAACTTTAGGCAACTTTGCTAGGTTCCCGGTTCCTTCCGCATAGACACTCGCGTTAATCAACACCAACTTTTTTACCTGTAAATCAAACAAACGCAAATGACGAGTAATTACGTTGCTTTTTGTATTCATCTGATTAACTTTAAACGAAACACAAAGTGCCTTTTATTTTTATGATTTAAAAAAACAGCTTGTGTATACAGTATATGATTTCGGTTAAAATTCTGGTTACTAGCCATATAAACACGTAGTATTTTGGTAATAGTCAGCGTTTAGTAAATATTCATGCAAATCTGTTTACAACAATACTTGGATCAATATAGCCCAAAATTCAAAGTGCACAAAACAACTGTAAACGAAGGCCGTAAACATTGGGTATTTACAAATTCCTTTAAGTATTTGACCAATGAATTGAAAAACCGAAAGCAGAGAGAAGAAGAAGTTACAGCTTGTGGATAATGGACGGCAAAGTCAATGGCAACAGCCGCCCCGAGGCTCGGTCCCACCAACACCATTGGTTTCTTGATGTGGGATTTCCAGAACTAGAATCGAATACAAGGTCAACGATTCCTTTTTGGTGATTAGATTTCTGAATGTTCATGAGAACTCAAGAAAAAAGAACCTGATGGAGGTGATGTCGTTTCGATGCCACGTCACAGCTCGGAAGCGTTTCTGGGGTCATCACAAGGATTAAGATCAGACGGAATCCGAAATATATGTACTTTAGTTTTCCCAGATAAACAATAAAGCCTTAAATTTCTTAGTAAGACTTGAGTGCCCAAAATTATTTCCAAAAAGTTGGCTCTATAGGCACTAAACTACCTACAGATTTCTAAATACCCAAAGGTATGTAAACAGGTTGTAATTCTCACTATAAATTCAACTCATATTACCACTCACGAATTTGAATTTTGGGCATAATAGTCTGAAACAATTTCGTAAACCGATTTGGGTGGACATTTACAAGCCGTTTACCAAATTTTGGGTATTTCAAAATCCACGTATGTTATATGTGTATATAGTAAAATTACCAAGGATAAGCCAAGGACGATACAGTACATTTGATATTTCTCGCTTTCTAATTGATGAAATTGAATTCCTGTTCATTTTAGTTTTATATAAAATCCTCCCTCAAATTAGCTTCAAATTTAATAAAACAACACACTTCCTCTATTTCAATTTCGGTTTCCTTCCAAGTCAAAGGAAGAAGAGAAAGAAACCTAAATCGGAGAAACCCCAACCGAGAACATCGAGAGCCCAGGTCTCGAAACCAGCCTCTTCTAGCAGCGGGTGAACGCAACGCCATTCCAAACAAGAGCTGATGATGACAAGTATGAAGAGACATATGTACAAACAAGTATATGTATAGATACGCCTGGATTGCAAACCTGTCAAAGCAATGAAGCAACACCACCGGAGCAGCGTCACTCCGATTCAGCGGCTTCACGCAGCTGCTCATTATCGAACTCTCTGACCCTCCAAACTATGAAATTGAGAAGAAAAAGAGAAGAGTCTAAAATGGTGCACTTCTCTCGTATACATTTGAGATTATAAGATAGAGCTTCCAGGAATTAGATTACACCAACTCCTCCAGTGATATATACAGAAGACAGACTTCATTGTTTGATTCAAGGTTTCTCAGTAGAATCGCACCGTACGACAATGAATCGAGCAACAAAACAAGAATGGCGGATTTACCATTGCACAAAAAGAAAAAGAAAATAGAGGACGGACCTGAACGGGCAATCTCTGGATCCTGCGAGCGAGGTTGCGAGCGAATGGGTCTCTGATATTCGCGACTTCTTTGGGAAGGAAAGCTGGGAAAACCCCATCATCGCCGCTTCTCACCTTCTTCGCCATTATCATCGTTTTCGTCGCCATTGCTTGTGACGTCACCGAGCAACCCCAAATGGACGCCATCTCTCTTTCTCTCTCTCGGGAATGGAGGGAAATGAAGAATGAGCAGAAGAAGAAGAAGCACGTGTCGCTAAACAAATACGGACGTTTCAGTGGCCAGTCTGAGAAATAACAGTGTATCTTTTTTTTCTTTATGTACTAAATATTGTGCATGCAATGCGTGAAAGAAACACATCCCATCGTCCTTCCAAAAGAAAGAAAAAAGGAAAGACATCACATCTTCAGCTGTGACTCACTCATGTGAATTATTAATTGTTATTAATATCGCCAACAAGTTACAGCCTTAAATTCATAACATTTTTAGGTATAAAAACGTTTATTAATATCAAAATATCTAATATTTTGTAAATTTTGTGTAAACATGAACTCAAATTGTTTACAGAATTATTTACTGTTTTAGCTCGAATTTAAAAGTATTTACAAAACTGCAAGATGTGTAATTTAGACCTAATATTCGTGTAAATAAAATTCGATAAATATTTATAAAAAATTTACAAAACGCTGCTGAAAACACTAAACATAAAAATGAGTAAAAAGTCAATTTTTTTATTTTTTTTAATAATAGTTAATGTCTTATAGTATAAAACTAATCTTATGTTTTTTAATATTATGGTTTGCATCATTAATATGTATAGTTAAATATTCAATTAAAAGTTTCGTTCTCATAATTTGATAAATAAAATAAGAGAATTTCACATTTACGGAACTCTCTCCTTCATTCGAACTACCTCCACTATTTTATAACCACCCAAGTAACTTTCTGGTGAGTGTTTACAAAATTTGTGACATAAAGCTATTGAATCATTGAGCAACTTTTTTTCTCACTGATAATTTTTGCTTCGCTTTGATAAAATTAAATATTCACATTTTATGCGAAACTTTTGCCTACATGGGGTTGGAGATTTTCACGAAAATTGGGTACGATGGAGCAAAAAACGGTATCTATACATGCATAAAATGTGTTTTCATTTTGTATAAAGTTTGAGATTCGTTCTAAGTCTAGACTAATGAAAATTTATCATTTTTTCTCATTCAATTTTTCTCTATACTCTTTTACTATTAATACGTTATCATGCGAAACCATCTTATTTGTCTTTGTCAGATCTTCGTCGGTTGTTCTCTCTCCTTTTAGACGTTAGTTTTATGATGAGGATCAACTTGAAATATATATTTAATGGTTCGACAAACAAATTCGCAACAATATCAAAAATCGTGATTTTCACCACCGTTATTGATAAGCGCGTAATAAACGTGCTTGCTTGTACTTTTGAAAGTGAAAAAAAGTTAGTTCGAGAGCATTTTCACGTGTTTTGTAGTGTTTTCTTAATTTTCAAAGTTTAGGAGTGAAAAATGACAAATTGAGCATTTGAGAACGATGTGGCAATTCCAAGGAGTTCAGAATATTTTTTGGATCTCAATTCCGACACCCGGAGTTCAAGATAAATTATTAAAGGCGAGACATCGCACAAACTTCCAGAGAGCTGTGCGTTTGCCCTGTGCGGTGCACAACCCTTGTGCACTCACCTATGCGGTCCATGTACGGTGCACAGCCCTGTGCGCCTGTCTGTGCGTTTGTTGTGTGATGCACAGGTTGCCCAGCCAAAAGTTTCAGATTCTTGTGCGTCTGCCTGTGCGGCGCACATGCCCCGATTCTAACTTATTTTTCACGCATTTTAATTGCAATCTAAGCCGTTGGATGCAATCCAATGGCCCATATGAACTCCGAAAAACCTAGGAAACCTACAAAAACACTTTAGTTTATGCTGAAATATATCTTTTTGTTTTTTTTTTGGAGTTTTTGGGTTTTTGTTCGGCCATAGCCATCCCGGGAGAGAAGAAGCATTCGAAGAGGATCATCATCGTCACAACCACGCCTTGACCATTCACAGTTTTTATTTTTCTTCTTTGAATCTTTGGAACTCCCGTTTTCTACTCAATACAATTTTGTTTTTATTCATGAGTTCTTCATATTCATCTCTGTTTATTCTTCGTTCGATTATGCACTAAATTCGTTAAGAGCTATGGTGTAGTGAGTTAGGAATATGGTTATGGATTCAATTTTGTAGATCATTATTCATATGCTCTATCATGTTTATTTATTTTAATTCCGTGTTTAATGCTTGAATTCGCTTAACTATCGTTTTCATGATATTAGGATTTCTTGATGCTCGGAAGAGTATAGGTTAGTTGTGCACAAGGATTAATTTACCGGGATACATTCCTAGGCTAGAGATAGCTAAGCTGTTTCGAGTCGTGTGAACGTTCTTGTTTTTAATGCTAACCGTTGTTTTTAGGGGTTGAGATCGAGATAAGATATCCCAACATAGGTTTAGATTCTTAGATGTTCGGAAGAAATCTTAGATTACCATTATCGTGAGCGTGATTAATAAATATAAGAGTGTGTGTTTTGTGCTTGATTTCTAAATCCAAACCATAGGAATAACTTGTGAAACATAATTCTTGGTTTCTCATTATCGCAATCTTTCATATTTTAATTGGTTTTACTTTTGTTCTTTTTAAATAATCATCACAATTCTCAACTCATTAAGTTCAATTCGTGCTAGTAACCTCGTCAATTTCATTAAACATTTTTCTCGTGGGATCGACTCGTAATTACAAACTCTACTACTTGAGCGACTACGTGCACTTGAATCGCAACAGTTATAACAAGCTCGAGCACCAGGAAAATTTTAGAATTAAAATTTGTCTCAACAGAGAGTGGTAGATAGAGGTTGTGACTCCGCCTTGGATATTGTAGGGAAGGAATAAATTTATTTAGTGCGTGCAGAACTCTTCCGGGGAATTATTCCTTCCGCCTATCGTGCGTGCGAAATCCGTCGCCAGGCGGAAGAGAAATTTCCGCCGAAAATCCTTCATTCCGTTCGTCCGTGTAGATTTTTACAAATAAATAAAAAAAATGGATTAAATGGTATATTTGGAGGAGTTAAATGTAAGAAATTTGAAACTAATGTAATGTTATGAAATGTAATCGATATTGATAAGTGGAAAATTATTACAAAATCTTATGATTGAAACATTATAAATTTACATAACAAGAAAATTTATGAGAACTTTTTCGTGTGAGATGATTTTCGAGACATAATGAAATTGTTGAACTTTAAGAGAATTTGTAGAGAGATGATAGGGAAAAAATGTTAAAATTGTAGAGACAAATACGGATATGTTGTGAAATTTATTATGAGAATGGTTTTAATTTATAAATAAGAATTCGGATAGAGTTAAAGTATGATAACAGAAAAATTATTTCATTCATTGGATTTAAAATCGGTAATAATTTCAAAGTTTCAGATTGTACCACATCAACCTCAATTTTCTTCATCTCCCAACGAAAATCTTTCTTCGGTGGGCCTTCCTTCCGTGAGTGTCAGTCTTCTGCGTCTGCCGTCTGCCGTGTGTCAGTCTTCCGAGGAAACATTCTGCCGCGTGAGTGCGGGAGGAACTCTTCCGATCGTTGTGCCGTCTAATGATATCCCAGGCTGATTGTGACACGACTAAGGCTACAACATTGTTAAGTTAAAAACAGAAGTTAATAATCATTTTTTTAGTTCTCACTTATTATCTACAATATTTTAGTCTATACATGTGGCACAAATAAATACTTTCATGTATTCTCAAATGATGATTATTTTTGCGTACAAATAAATTTTTAATATGCACCATTAAAAAATACTCTCTAAGAGTAATCAATTTTTGCACATCTTTATCATAATAATATTTAACTATAAAATCTTTCTACGTTACTTATTTGACAGCTTAAAAAGATACTCCAATAATAGTAATTTTATAAGTGCTTTCTATATTCTTAGTTTATTATCAACGATTATGTTAATCATAAACTTATTTAAAGAAATAAAATAAATAATAAAGTTTTTAGTCCAGAATGCTTTTATATGGAGTGTCGTTGTGTCACCGCCTGCAACTCAAATTACTACACGTGCCCTCGATAATAATAAAATGCATATGAGCTTCTTTTTTTAGAAATAAATGCATATGAGCTTTTAACCGTTGGCATTGGGGCATTGGACAATTCTAAGACCCAATAACCTCCCTATTCCGGAAATGTTCATAATTTTCCTAAAAGACAAATATAGGAGTGGTCCAAGGAGAGAGGTTTTTTTTCAAAGGAGAGAGAGTAGTGTAAAGTCTTTTTTACCCTTTAGGCAAAAAAACATAAACACCGGCTACACACCTAGGTTCCAGGTAAGGGCTTTTGCAATCCCCATTTCTAGTATAGGGGCGCAGTCCGATCGGCGTTACGAAGGTGGTCGGCGTCGGAGGTCGGCGTCGGAGGTCGGCGTCGGAGGTCGAAATTGTTTGGCGGTAGTTCTTGGGTATTGAAATCGGTGAACTGATTCGAAGGTTTAGATAAGTTCGGAAGTTCTCGGAAGTCGGGATCTGCTGTGGTTTCGTATCGGAGATCGGCGGCGCGGTGAAGGTATTGTGCTATAGTTGTCGCCGCCATGGATTAACTCTGTATTTTAAAACTGGATTAAAAAAAATGGGTATGGGTCGAGATTAATTTCAAGTCCATTTTCATTTTCAAGTAGATCGACATCGACCGTCGGAGGTGGTGTCTGAGGTGGTCGTCGCTTAGCTGTCCGCCGTGTACCAGGTATGTCCTATTTTTTTTTATTTTAAACTGTGCTCTGTTTTTCTATTTTTTCCGACGAAGGCTTGTTCTTGTGGCATTCGCGGGAGTCATTGATTTGATTCTGTTCAATTAATTCGGGCGGCGTGAACCTCGTTTTGTGTAGGTTTTCCGACCAACGTCATTGACGACGTGTATGCGTTAGCCGCGGGTTTCAATTTTTTCCGACGAAAAACATAACAGAAAAAATTATCATCTCTGTAATTAAGGTACGAAAGATTTGCAACTTTTGAGATCTGGGTGGTGTGAGTCATTAAGTAATACAACTGTTATGAAATTTGTAGTTATGAAAGGCGATATTTTCACGTACGTCAAGCACAGCGGCGAATGGCTTCGGGATGATTATTACGAGGCGGGTGGTTCGTTCGCAGCCCTCATACCACCGAGCACCACATTTGAAGGTTTACAGAAATTGTTGTTCACGTGCTCGGGGGGAAAATTACATGAGAACACCCATAAGGTATTGAACGTTAAGTACGAGACAGAGGGATTGGTAAAACCTGTGACAATTGACTCAGATATTAGTTTGGCTTGTTATTTGCATATTCGTAAAGAAAAGAATGACACATCTAAAATGTCTCTGGTGTTGGAAGTCGAGTCATTGAATATGTCGTCTACGCATGTTGGTTCTAATCCAAACCCGATAGAAATTAAGCGTGAACCGAGAACTCCTCCAGCCCATGGCGAACATAGCGCTTCTCATGGGGCCGGAGAACATAGCAGCCCGACTGTAGGAGTTGCAGAGGGTGCAGAAAGGGCGTCACCAGCTTCCGACGAAGACGGTGGTGAACACAGCAGTGGTCCATCCTCAAAGTCTGGGACACCTAACAAATCAACCGATTTTACAGTGCTTGACGTGATGGACATACACTCCCCGCTAAGGGTACGACACGGAGGATTGTACGCGAACAAATCTGCGTTGCAAAAACATTTGTCGATGTATGCAATAAAAAACCATTTTAGTTTCAAGGTTAGGACGTCTACCACATTATTTTACCATGTGGTCTGCCGTGACGAAAGTTGTTCGTGGAGCGTGCGTGCAGTCCAATTGAAGCAAACTCGTATATTTCAGATTCGGGGGTAAGGTTTTACCAGCAACTATGTGTTTAGTTACGTGTAGTTACAATTAATTACCATCTACTATGTGTTTAGTTACATTCAAATCCAAGTATTAAGTTATCTAATATGTGTTTAGTCACAAGTAGTTACGTTGAGATCCAATCATACTTATAAAATATATTCTTAGTTACATTCTAATATATGTTTAGTTACATTCATTTCCAATTAGTTACCAGTAAGTATATGTTTAGTTACGTGTAGTTACCAGTAGTTACCAGTAAGTATATGTTTAGTTACGTGTAGTTACCAGTAGTTAGCATCAACTATGTGTGTAGTTACGTGTAGTTATAATTAGTTACCAGCAACTATGTGTTTTGTTACGTGTTGTTACCAGTAGTTACTATAAAGTATGTGGGTAGTTACGTGTAGTTATAATTAGTTACCAGCAACTATGTGTTTAGTTACGTGTTGTTACCATTAGTTACTATAAAGTATGTGTTTAGTTACGTCTGATTACGATTAGTTACATTAAAATGAAATTAGTTACGATCAGCTACTTCTTCTCTATAGTTACATTAAAATCCTCACTAATTGTGATGTTGTAGGTTTCGGCCCGAACATACTTGTGGATCAAATTTCAGGCAAGGACACCATCCTTAGGCGACCATGAAGTTGGTCGGGGAGGTCGTGAAACCTAGGCTTATTGATCC
Source organism: Urtica urens (assembly GCA_958296335.1). Taxonomy (NCBI): domain Eukaryota; kingdom Viridiplantae; phylum Streptophyta; class Magnoliopsida; order Rosales; family Urticaceae; genus Urtica; species Urtica urens. Next base: position 11,320,823 of record OY282525.1, read on the forward strand.
TTCGTTATCACCTTGTAAGGCGAGAGACATCATGGCTCACATGGAACAAGATTATGGGGTTCAAATGAGTTACAAAAAAGCTTGGAGAGCTAGAGAGAAAGCATTAGAGTCGTTATATGGAACCGAAGACGGGTCATTTTCCCAATTGCCGGCGTTGAAATATATGATGGAGATGGCGAATCCAGGTTCTACTTTCGACCTACAGACCACCCCCCGCTCAAACTATTTTAAATATTTTTTTATGTCCCTGAGCGCTTGGAAAAGAGGATGGAAGTATGTTCGTCCCGTTGTTATCATAGATGGGACTTTTCTGACGAACTACTACAAAGGCACACTGTTTATCGCTTGTGGCATGGATGCAAACGAACAGATTTATCCACTTGCGTTTGGGGTCGGGGATTCAGAGTGTACGGACTCCTGGGTTTACTTTCTGACGCAGTTAAAAAAGGCAATCGGCGAGAGACAGCATCAGGTGATTGTGTCGGATAGGAATAAAGGAATTCTGAAGGCAGTTGCACAAGTTTTTACAAAAAGTGACCACGGGTATTGCATGTACCACTTGTTAAAAAACGTTCGTAATAAATTCAAGGGGTTGACGAAAGAAGCGTCATGGAAATTTGCCAGCGCTGCGAAGGCCTACACACCCGCCGAGTGGGAGAAGTTTATGTCTATGCTCGACGATGAGGATCCTGGTATCCGAACGTATCTCTCCGACGAGGTAGGTAACGATAAATGGGCTCGCGCGTACTGTAACGGAAAAAGTTACTCCATTATGACTTCGAATAATGCAGAGTCATTGAACTCAGTACTCGTAAGAACTCGGGTGTTTCCTATTTCGAAAATATTCGATTTCTTGAGGGAGAGGATGACGAAATGGTTTTATGAACGAAGAGAGAAAGCTTCTAAAACCAATACTATATTGGCAGTCTCACCAAACGCACGACTTCTGGACTACATTTTCGACGTAGGTGCTATGAAGGTACACTGAAACAATAACTGTATTTCTGTTTTGTTACGTGTAGTTCCAATTAGTTACATTCTTAACTAAGTTTAGTTACATAGAATCCAAAATAGTTACATGCAGAACTCGGTTTAGTTACATACAGTTCCAATTAGTTACACTATAAACTGAGTTTAGTTACATAGAATCCAAAATAGTTACATGCAGAACTCGGTTTAGTTACGTATAGTTCCAATTAGTTACATTATAAACTGAGTTTAGTTACATAGAATCCAAAATAGTTACATGCAGAACTCGGTTTAGTTACGTATAGTTCCAATTAGTTACATTATAAACTGAGTTTAGTTACATAGAATCCGAAATAGTTACATGCAGAACTCGGTTTAGTTACGTCTAGTTCCAATTAGTTACATTATAAACTGAGTTTAGTTACATACAATCCAAAATAGTTACATGCACAACTCGGTTTAGTTACGTATAGTTCCAATGAGTTACATTATAAACTGAGGTTAGTTACATACAATCCAAAATAGTTACAATCGATATTGTTGTTAGTTACCTTTATTTCAAATTAGTAACTTTCAGATCTGTTGTTTACATTAGTAATCTGTTTTGAGTAGGTGCGACCGGCTTCTGTCTGCGAGTTTGAAGTAGTTGACAGTACTGGACATTCATGGGCTGTGAATTTAGCCACAAAGACATGCACGTGTCGTGTATTTCAAACTGACAACTTCATATGCTCCCACGCAATTGCATGTTGCCGCTTCCGAAATTATGGTGTTGAGTCATATTGTTCTGCTTATTACACTACCGAGTATTGGAAGTCTTGTTATACAAGAGTTATTCATCCATATGGAGATGCCCAATCTTGGAGTATTCCCGACGACATAAAGAATATAACTGTAAAACCACCTAAGATGATGAGACGACCGCCTGGCAGACCGAAGAAGAGAAGATTCCCGTCGCAAGGGGAGGAGTATAGTGGAAGTGGTCGAAAGTGTTCTCGTTGTAAACGTGGAGGACACAATAGAGTAACTTGTAAGATGCCAATTTAGTTTCAAAATGTTGGATTATGGTGGGTTTGTGTGTTTAATAATTTTAAATCGAAGTTTAGTGACACATTATTCAATTTTAGTAACAAATTATTCAATTTTAGTTACGCATTATTCAAGTTTAGTTACGCAGTTCTACATTTTAGTTACACATTATTCCATATTAGTTACACAATTTAGTTACACAGTATTCCATATTAGTTACACACTCTTGCACTTTAGTTACACAGAGTTCCCCTTTACTTACACACTATTCCAGTGTAGGTACCATGAATTCCACTTTAGTCATACATTATTCCATTTAGTTACACACTACCCAATTTTAGTTACGTAAACGTTCATTGTAGTTCTCGTAATCATATTCACTTTATGGAGTTAAAAGAGGTAACGATTGAAGTTACAATTTACTACATTATCATTTAATGACATTAAATACAGCAGGAAGTAGTTGGCCAACCACATTAATGATATTAAAACTACATTTATGACATTAAAAGTCGTGGTTCACCAACCACATTAATGATATTAAAACTGCCGCCATTAATGTTGTTGTTGGTGCGACCACCTTATTTCTTCTTTCTAGGATTCCGACCACCTTATTTCTTCATTCTAGGATTCCGACCACCTTATTTCTTCATTCTAGGATTCCGACCACCTTATTTCTTCATATCTTCCGGTAATGGTTGTTTTGGAGGCGCCATTTCAAACAGGTGACCCTAATTCTTCAAAAATTCGACGTAGTTATCTCCAAATATTTCTTCCAACACAGATGGAGCTACCAATATTGGACTACGGTCTTGGGGTCCCGAATTATTCTCGACGTACTCGTTGATTTCTTCTTGATTGTGGTCGGCGGCGAACTTCTTCATAAACTTATCGGTGGTTGACGAAGACGACTCATCAAGAATAATATGAATTGGATTTTTCGGATTTGTAGTACGTGCGTTGGTTGAGGGTGTTTGCTTGTCTCCCATTGTTTGATGCTTGGTTTTGGTTTGTTTTAGAGGGAGTATGGAGTTCTTATATAGGGCCAGAATAATAAAGACTTACACATATGTACACGCTTGTACATTTAAGTTTAACATAATATTAACCTTTAGTCACTTAGTTACATACAAATAGTTACATACAGTTCCAGGTAGTTACATTATAAACTGAGTTTAGTTACATACAATCCAAAATAGTTACATGCAGAACTCGGTTTAGTTACATACAGTTCCAGGTAGTTACATTATAAACTGAGTTTAGTTACATACAATCCAAAATAGTTACATGCAGAACTCGGTTTAGTTACGTATAGTTCCAATTAGTTACATTATAAACTGAGTTTAGTTACATACAATCCAAAATAGTTACATGCAGAACTCGGTTTAGTTACATACAGTTCCAATTAGTTACATTATAAACTAAGTTTAGTTACATACAATCCAAAATAGTTACATGCAGAACTCGGTTTAGTTACGTATAGTTCCAATTAGTTACATTATAAACTGAGTTTAGTTACATACAATCCAAAATAGTTACATGCAGAACTCGGTTTAGTTACATACAGTTCCAATTAGTTACATTATAAACTGAGTTTAGTTACATACAATCCAAAATAGTTACATGCAGAACTCGGTTTAGTTACGTATAGTTCCAATTAGTTACATTATAAACTGAGTTTAGTTACATAGAATCCGAAATAGTTATATGCAAAACTCGGTTTAGTTACGTCTAGTTCCAATTAGTTATATTATAAACTGAGTTTAGTTACATACAATCCAAAATTGTAATCCCTTTTAGATACACAGTATTCCACTTTACATACATTTAAGTTAAGTTACACACACGTGTAATTGGTCCCAAAATAGTTACAACATCTCTCTCTGCCTCACTTAATACATGTATAAACCAGTTTACGGCAGTTCGTTCCAAAAATACCAAAACTCCAACTTGTATATCATATACCTAAACTGTAACAGCTTCAGTCCTCATTATCTGAGTAAGGACATGCGTTCATGCTCTTGATGACCCCGTGTTTGAATAGTTCGACACACAGTTTTTTACGGTACAGTGGCATGTCGGAAGCTTTCAACAACCTCAGAGGCTTGGAGTGCGCTAGAAACTCGGCTGCTTTGATCGTAAACATTCCGCAGTCCCCCCTGTGAAATAATATATTAGATAACATATGGTATATATGGTATATATGGCTCATTCATGTAGGAGTTATTACCCGTTGGTCTGACGCGGCATATATGGCTCATACGTGATGGAGTAAGGAGTAGGAGACGCATATGTATTTCCACTGACTTCCCACACTCGTTTGAACAGGATTGCCGGTATCAAGTCAGCCATCCTTACGATCTCGCTATACGTCTGGTCCGGCGAATACAAGGAATCGTACACGTTGATGTGATTTTCTAGTATGCATACCCGTGCAAGTACCCAATGATTACCCGTCACATGGACAGGTACGTATATGTAGCCTGCCCTGGCCCATGACATTTCCGCTCGATTTTTCGGTCTCGCAGCCAAGATGGCTTCGACCAATGAACTACGTCGGAACCAGTCATACTCCGTTTTGTTCTTCTTCCACTCGGCGTGGGTCCTGTTAACCAGCTGACAAAAATGAGTGTCGGCTGTCGTGTACATATTTCCGGTGGTAGGTTGCAACTTCCGGAGGTAGTAGAAGGCGACATTAATATGCTGGTTATAACATGTAGGTAGTAATTAGACACGTTAAAAAACATAAGTATATGAACGTCACAAATAAAAAAACGCTATGTAACTAGTGATAACTGCATGTAACTAAAACTGCCATGCACACGTAACTAACTCTAAAAATTAGAGTAACTACAAGTATTTGAAGGTAACAAATAAATAAACGCTATGTAACTAATGATAACTGCATGTAACTAAAACTGCCATGGGCACGTAACTAAACGTAACTAACTCTACAAATTAGAGTAACTACAAGTATCTGAAGGTAACAAATAAATAAACTCTATGTAACTAATGATAACTGCATGTAACTAAAACTGCCATGGGCACGTAACTAAACGTAACTACTTCTAAAAATTAGAGTAACTACAAGTATCTGAAGGTAACAAATAAATAAACGCTATGTAACTAATGATAACTACATGTAACTAAAACTGCCATGGGCACGTAACTAAACGTAACTAACTCTACAAATTAGAGTAACTACAAGTATCTGAAGGTAACAAATAAATAAACTCTATGTAACTAATGATAACTGCATGTAACTAAAACTGCCATGGGCACGTAACTAAACGTAACTACTTCTAAAAATTAGAGTAACTACAAGTATCTGAAGGTAACAAATAAATAAACGCTATGTAACTAATGATAACTACATGTAACTAAAACTGCCATGGGCACGTAACTAAACGTAACTAACTCTACAAATTAGAGTAACTACAAGTATCTGAAGGTAACAAATAAATAAACTCTATGTAACTAATGATAACTGCATGTAACTAAAACTGCCATGGGCACGTAACTAAACGTAACTACTTCTAAAAATTAGAGTAACTACAAGTATCTGAAGGTAACAAATAAATAAACGCTATGTAACTAATGATAACTGCATGTAACTAAAACTGCCATGGGCATGTAACTAAGCGTAATTAACTCTAAAAATTAGAGTAATTACAAGTATCCGAATGTAACAAATCTAAAGTCGTAACTGAATGTAACAAAAAGTTTCATTTAGAACTGGAAAAACAAAATTAAACTTTAAAGTACATGGAATCCAATTTTGAGTTCAAAACAACTTCGACTTACAACATCCAAACATCAGATACTCTAACAACTTACCGATCCACTAAGCCAGTACCCCGAGTTCCATATTTTATTGAACCAGGTTTTGTGCTCAATAATCTCTACTCGGTAATCAAATGGACGTGGCTGTAGCAGTTCCTCATCGGGAGTATACACCCTGTCAGCGTCACAGACCCTGTACAGAGTACGTATTCGTTACATTCATTAACAAATGATTGTATATTAATCCAAAACTGACCTCGAAATTCCAAGCACAAGCCAATTTTGCATTAATCTGATATCTTTAGTACTAGCGCCCCTGAATGGGTCCTCCAAAGGATGCTTCGTAGGTTTGGGATGACCTCTTGTGAAGGTGTCGAAGATTTCAGGCTGGCTACTTGGTGTAAATATAATAGCCCGACGGCGGACACGTTTTGGTCGTTGAGGTGAATCTTCGATGATGATTAACTTTTGTGAACTATTGTCGTCGGAACTGTCCTCGTCGGTCCCGGGACCAAAACACTCCACTCCGCCATACTTGTATGCCTCTCCAGAACGAAGGGACTTCAACGTGCCTGAGATGAAATCTGGACTTCGATCTCCTCCCCCTACGTTAACCACTTCCTCTTCGTTGTTCTCCTCTCTGTTGTTCTCTTTTTCATTGTTCTCCTTTTTTTGTTCCTCCTCTATCTTCTCTTGCTTCTTATCGTCCTCTTTCTTCTCCTCCTCTTTTTTATTGTCATCTTTCTTCTCCTCCTCTTTTATTTTGTCATCTTTCTTCTCCTGCTCTTTTTTGTTGTCATCTTTTTTCTCCTCTTCTTTTTTATCGTCCTCTTTTTTCTCCTCTTCTTTTTTGTCCTCCTCTTTATTTTCCGGTGTTTTATCCGGTTTCTTCATGTCGTTGTCACTATCATCATCGTCGTCGTCGTCCTCTTCCTCATCGTCATCTTCATCTTCATCATCATCATCATCGTCCTTCTTCTTCTTTTCCTCGGTCTTCTTCTTCACCTCTTCTTCACTACTCTCGTCACCATCACTACTTTCCTCGTCGCTTGAATCCGAAATTGATGCTTCAGCTTTCTGTTTCTGGGTGTTCAAATTCTTCGGATTGGGGGGAATGACTTGTGCCAATAAAGTCTTTTCCGCCTCTTCTTCGCGAAGCTTCTCCTTCGCAGCTTTCTTGACCATTAAAGTATTCATGGTCTCTAGAACGTGAGCCAGGTCCTCCGACATTTTCTTCATCTCACTAGTTAGAGAGGTGAAGTCTGACCGTAGTCCTTGGAACTCCGTCTCCTACTTGCTTAACCGACCCTACAAATTAGTTACACGTACTCCTAATTAGGTACATTCATAACTTTGTTTAGTTACCAAAAATCCAAACTAGTTACATACAAATATGGATTAGTTACCTACCATACCAATTAGTTACATAAGAACTGAGTTTAGTTACCTTTAATCGTAATTATTTACAAACTCAACTCGATTTAGTTACCTGTTATCCTAATTAGTTACATACGCAACTGAATTTAGTTACATACAATCCTAACTAGTTACATACAAAATTGGATTAGTTACCTGTTATCCTAATTAGTTACATACGCAACTGGATTTAGTTACATACAATCCTAACTAGTTACATACAAAATTGGATTAGTTACCTGTTATCCTAATTAGTTACATACGCAACTGGATTTAGTTACATACAATCCTAACTAGTTACATACAAAATTGGATTAGTTACCTGTTATCCTAATTAGTTACATACGCAACTGGATTTAGTTACATACAATCCTAACTAGTTACATACAAAATTGGATAAGTTACCTGTTATCCTAATTAGTTACATACGCAACTGGATTTAGTTACATACAATCCTAACTAGTTACATACAAAATTGGATTAGTTACCTGTTATCCTAATTAGTTACATACACAACTGGATTTAGTTACATACAATCCTAACTAGTTACATACAAAATTGGATTAGTTACCTAAAATCCTAATTAGTTACATACTCAACTGAGTTTAGTTACCTCAAATTCTAATTAGTTACATACGCAAATGAGTTTAGTTACCTTTAATCCGGATTAGTTACAAACTCAACTGGGTTTAGTTACTTTTAATCCAGATTAGTTACATTCGAAAAGGTTTTTACCTCGACTATTAGGGGCGACGTTGAGGACGAAGCACCGACACAGACTGTCGGGGGAGTACCATCGCCTTTCTGTACCTGCGACGGGATGATCTGCAAGTCATCTTCCGGCCATGTACTTCCCATTGCCTTAAACTCCGCCTATAACAAATAATTAAAAACTTTTTACATCGTGACATTTAAAACAAGGTGCACAAATTGAGGAAGTTACTTACATCATCCAACTTCATGGCATGCATGATGTTGTCCTTCACTTTAGCTGAGGCTGACCACCGAAGCATCAGCGGGGTTGCAGTGGGCTGAAGAATGTCGCATAAACCCAATAGCGACAACTTGGGTATGCATTCATACGCCCAAATTTGCAACGGCAATAAGAATCCTTCAACATGAACCTTCTTCGTCTTTTCAGGATCGCAGGGGAGCTGGGCTTTCTGAATGAAGGACAGGACGCTTGCCATAAAGTGGTCCCAAACCACATTCCCCCACGGAAATCCGTTGAATTCACACGGGTAGTCAACCATCTTGATAAAGGACTTGTTCTTTATGGCGACGGTACGTTGGCCTGGTAGTAGAACGCTGTACAGAAAATGAATCAACAGAAACCGAACGCGTTTCTCGTCGTCCGTCCACTATTGACTATCCTTTACAAGGGCGGCTATGTTCGCTCTGGTGGCAAGGACACCGCCCTTGAAAGTGTCCATGTATAATCCCCCCGGGATTTCCTTGTCGAAGGCGTTGGAAGGAGTCAGCTTGAACCCCTCCTGAACATGCAGTCCAGTTATCTCACTGAAATACTTCCTCGTGAACTCTCGTGGGTGTCCACCCACGTCAATCATCAACCTAGAGTTTCACTTCTCAACTCCTTCCAAATATCTTGTCCTTAACATCAGGGTGCTAAGGATCTTCGACGACCTCGTGATCGACGTCATGTCCAAAAATTGACCGAAGCAGGACTCCCTGAACAAGTCCGCTTGGGTCTTCGACATCCCGACTTCGTCCTTGAACGACATGACGTTGCCGTGGAAGTTGAAGTTGAATTGTCCAGCTGTTTCGTCGGGGACATACCTCTTCCAACCCTGTAACCAAAAAAAAATTAGTGTTTTCTCTCTAACTAATAACATTTAGTCTGTAACTCACAGCAACAACTATTCCATAAACCTGCAACTAAATTCAAATGTGTGTAACTAAATGTAACAATAACACTTAAACCTGTAACTATTGCAAATTAGTTTATCTTAGTTACAATAACTACATTGCAATGGTGTGTAACTAAACATCAAAATAACACTTAAATATGTAACTATTGCATATTACTTTATCTTAGTTACAACAACTACATTGCAATGGTGTGTAACTAAACGTCCAAATACCTCTTCAACCTGTAACTAATTCCAATTAGTTTATCTTCATACACTAACAACTTCTTAAAATACATTCTCTAAATGTTAAATGAATCAACCTGTAACTTACAAATATTATATTCAATTTCCATCATTATAGTAACTACATACAATTTCACTCACCGACGTTCCTGACCCTCGGCGTGTCCCATCTTCTACGGTGGACTTGGATTTTTTGGGGGCTGGGAGTTTGGGTGTAGACCCACTTCATTTTTGTGCCTTATTGGGGTTTCCAGATCCACTACCTCTCTTTTTGGGTGAACCAATGCGTACACTACGGCGTGGAGGGGATTCATCGACAAAATCAGATGTTATGGTTCTCTTGCCGCTTGCATTCGACTTCGCCTTAGACCGAGAACTCATTTTTTTATCACTGTGAAAACCCCAAAAACTGTATTTACGCGAGAGAATAGTTACAACTTTCATAAAATGGTTTGACGATGAACACATAATTTTATGGGTTAGGCATTTTATCAAACCTGATAGACGCGCCGATCGGAGAAGGGGTTGACGAAATTGGGAATTTAACGAACCTGAAAAGTCTGTACACCCAATAAAACATGCATTCAAAGTAATACCTGAAATGGGTTTGGGTAAAAATGTTTTACTACGGCGAGCGGAGGCGACGAAAAGTCACATGCGAGATGAGTTTAGGTTACAATCTTACCTCACACCAACGCGCGTCGGTCGAAAGCAAACGTCGTGACGATCGGTGAAGACACGACTGTAATGATCGGCGACTGGGTATTTGGGTTTAGGGATTTACAACTTTTGAGCAGCGGCGACGATGAGCGGCAGCGACGATCGACGGAGGGAGAGAAGGAATCGGGTTCGGTAGCTGAGAGGTTTTTGAAACGTTGGAAACTGTAAAAATGGGTTTGAAGTTGAAGGAGGGAGATGAGGGTATATTCGACTTTGCACTACCCACTTTCAAGTGGGGTACTCTTATTTCTGTCTTTTAGGAGAAATATGTATATTTTTGAAATAGTGAGGGTAGTGAGTCCTATTTTGGGCAAATCCTAGTTGGCATTTGATTCAGAACAGACAAAGCTTGTTGGACTACTATGGGCTAAAAGCATCTGCAGCCCGACATCATTTTAAGAAAATGCAGTAAGTTAATAGGTCCATCGCATTTTTATTTTTAGAATTTGTCATTTATAAAAGTTAATTGAGCCTATATTCTAGTTATATTTTCTTTCAAAAATATAAAACTAAAATAAGAGTTCGACAAAGAAATAAATTACTTTTAATACTGAAATAAGAGTTCGACAAAAAAATAAATGATTTTTACTATGTCACTGAAAGGATGTTAACTCAGATGGCTTAGTGGTAATACACATATTTCCAAGTTGGAGGTCGTGAATTCAATCTCCACCCACCGCAAGCAAATGAAAGATTAACTTCAAAAAAAAATATATTCTTGAAAGATTAGTTTTTGGAGTCTTATCTTCATCAAGTTCCTGATTTATGTATGTGCCCATACCATTAGTCATCTTCCTCATCTCACCGGCTCCGGTCATTCTTCTCGTCTCCGCAAATGACATGACCACCATCTCCGACAGCCAAGGAAAAGTCAAATCTTAAGTTTTATTTATTAAAATCGAATATTATCTCTCACATATTCATCACCTTCCTCATCAATGTCTATGCTCATACATTAATTACCTTCATCATCTCCACCAGTTTCGGTCACACTTCCCGCCTAAAAAAAAACATGACAACCATCTCCGCCGACCGGAGAAAAATCAAAATTTTAAATTTTAAATGTTAAACTCGAATATTATCTCCAACATCTTATCACCAACTAACATATTTTGATTTTTTCGACCATCTCAGCACTTTGAATCTCTCTGTTTTCATTTTTGTATTTATTTTCCGCTTTCCCCAAAAAATCCAAGTTGTCACAAATTTTAAATATTTTGTGACAACCTTGTCACAAAATTTATCAACGTTTTCGTGACAACGTTATCACAAAATTCTTGATTTCGTGATAACATTTATTCGGTTTCATGACAACTTAGTCACAAAAAAATAGGATTTTGTGACAAAAAATAGTCACAAAATGCTTTTATGAATTCTCATAAGATCGACTTGGTCGGAATTTATGGACGTGGTATATGTGCCTCTACTAATCATGTAAACCAACAGTGTAAGAGATCTAGTAATAGAATATTAGTATATTAGTATATTACTCTGCACACGAACCTTACTTTTAAATAATAAAAAAAATTAATTAGTACTATACTCAATTTGGTATGTTAATATACTACTCACGTGTATATAACTAACTAATAATCATAATATGACATATTAGAACGTACAAGTTTGACCAAACACCTAAGATTCTTAATCGGCTGAGTAGTTTATTTTTAGTAATAATATTTAGTCTATTTTGTGACAACGTTGTCACGAAATTCATGATTTCATGACAATTTAGTCACAAAAATTTGGATTTCGTGACCAAAAAGTTTACACGAAATTCTGTTTTTTTTTTTTCACCAATTCCCATAATATCGAATTGGTTGGAGTTTATGGACGTGGTCCATCCTCGTATATGATGTTTTGTTGGATTTATTTTATTTAAGTTATCATGTACTTATATGTAGAGAAATTTCATTTTCTAGATCCAAAAACATGCTAAATATCCATATTAGACTTGTCTTATTAAAAATATCTGAAAATGGAATTTAGGTTCAAAGTCAGACGAAATACACTTATACTCAAAATTTTGTATAACATCATATTTTATCGTATATCGTCGTACCTCATCGTATATTATTGTATCTCATCATATAGAATCGTATCCTATCGTACAAAAACTATTGTATTCCATCGTACAACTATCGTATTCTATCGTTTATAATCGTATGAGTGAATAGTGATTTTTGGAAATTTTGAGTATAAAATTATTTTTGTTTTATTTTAGGTCTAAAGTTTATTTTCTAATATTTAATAAGATGTGTCTAATCTGGATATTTTGCATATTTTTTAGTATAAAAATGAAAATTTCTCTATATGTGCATATACTAATCATGTAGACCAATAATGTAAGCGATCTAGTCATAGAATATTAGTATACTACTCTGGACACGAATCTTACTTTTAAAAGAACTTTTAATTAGTATATACCCAATTTAGTATGTTAATATACTAATCATGTGTATATAATTAACTAATAATCACAAATTAGAATATCAAATTATAGGTATGCTACTTGAAAATATAACTCACGCACCCATGACTTTGAACGTACAAGTTTGACCAACCACTTAAGATTATTAATCGTTTGTGGTAGATTTAAAACATAGTTTATTTTTCAAAAATTGCTTTAAATAACCAAATGAAACATTGATATTATTGTTTGGCCATTCTTTTTTGTTTTGTTTAGTAAATTGCCATTTAGTGTAACGTGGCTTTAAATAACTGCTATTAGTGGGTTACTTTTCGGGTAATATATACCGGTTTATTTTGGTTAATGGCTAGTAACCAAATTTTTTTCAAATGTTGGCTATATGACAATTAATATGTTTCAAACTGCTATATTGTTACTTATCCCAATATTTTAGTAACAACGTTTAGTCTATTTTGTGATAACGTTGTCACGAAACTCATATTTTCTAGTCACTAAAACAATAATTTTTGTGACAACTGTCATGAATTTTTTTACTTTCATCAGTTCTTATAAGATCGACTTAGTTGAAATTTATGGACGTGGTCTAGCCTTGTGCACAATGTTTTATCGGATTCTATTTTTTTTAAATAATCATGTAATTATTATATGTGTCTCTACTAGTTATGTAGACCAATAATGTAAGAGATCTAGTAATAGAATATTAGTATAGTACTATGCACACGAAACTAACTTTTTAATTAGAAATTTTAATTAGTATTATAATCAATTTGGTATGTTAATATATTACTCACGTGTACATAACTAACTAATAATCACATAAAAGAATATCAAATTACATGTATCCTACTTGAACATATAACTCACGCACCCATGACCTTGTTGAACTTACAAGTTTGACCAACTACTTAAGATGATTAATCGTTTGTGGTAGATTTAAAACGTAGTTTATTTTTAGTAACAACGTTTAGTCTATTTGTGACAACGTTGTCACGAAACTCATATATTCTAGTCACTAAAGCGAAATTTTTTGTGACAACTTTGTTATGATTTATTTTTACTTTCATCAATTCTTATAAGATCAACTTGGTTGGAGTTTATGGACGTGGTCCAGCCTCGTTCACTATGTTTTGTTGGATTCTAATTTTTTTTTAAATAATCATGTAATTATTATATGTGTCTCTACTATCATGTTGAACAACAATATAAGAGATCTAGTAATATAATATTAGTATACTACCCTGCACATGAAACTAACTTTTAAATTACAATTTTTAATTAGTGTTATACTTAATTTGCATGGTAATATAATACTCACGTGTATATATCTAATTAATCATCATAATATAACATATTAGAATATCAAATTATAGGTATGCTACTTGAATGTATAACTCACAAACCTACGATCTTGTTGAACGTACAAGGTTGACCAGCCACTTAAAATTCCTAATCAGTTCTAATAGATTTGAAAAGTAGGTTTTTTTAGTGACATCATTTAGTTGATTTTGTGATGACAACGTCACATGTAAACCGTTTCGTGACAACTTATCATGAAACTATGTGCGTGTGACAACATAGTTACGAAATTCGTCACAGATTCATACCTTTGTGACAACGTCGTCACGAAATCATAATTTTATGACAACATTTTCACATGTAGGCCACTTCGTCACGAAACTATGTACGCGTGTGACAAAGTTGTCATGAAATTCGTCACAGATTCATAACTTTGTGAAAACATTGTCAAATGTAAGACATTTTGTCATCACTTCATCACGAAACTATGTGCGTGTGATAACGTTGTCACGAAATTTATCACAGATTCATAACTTCCTTACACGTCGTCATGAAATCATAATTTTGTGACAACATTGTCACATGTAAGACGTTTTGTGACCACTTCGTCACAGCACTATGTGCATGTTACAACTTTCTCACAAAATTCATCATTCATGACAACGTTGTCACAAAAATTAAAATTTATGTACAACTTGAATTTTTTCCGAGAATCGAGAAAAAATGAGAAATTAAAAAAAAACCGACAGATATAGAGAGTTTGGATGGTCAAAAAAATTGAAATAAAAACTGGTAGTTGATAAAAATGAGGAAAATATTAGAGATAATATTTGAATTTAATATTTAAAATTAAGGTCTATTTGTTAGAAAGTGATTGTTTGATTTTTTAGGGGGCGGAAAGTTGGATTGAGGTTGTTTGGTCAGAAATAAATGAATTTCTTTGTCGACAGTTGCTAGGACGTTGTGACTCATTCTTGGATAACAGAAGATCAGAGATGATGACGTTTTTGTGGGTTTAAAAAAATTAATTTTTTTATGAAGAATATGAAGTCTGGTGAAGAAGATAAAGAGAAAGAAAATAGGTTAAGTAAATTAGTTCTTTAACTATAAGGGTAAAATAGTGGTTTTATTTGCAAAAAGTAAGGGGAAACATGAGATAAAAAAATTCCCTCCCGCCGAACTCTTAATTAAGTTTTTTTTTTTGAAAAATAATATAAGTTAAAAACACTAAAATTTACTCTTATTATTGAAAAAATCCATTTTATTTTCAACGTCAAAATGATATCCACTTTTGTTACGGTGTCACGTTGAATATGGTGTGACATTGTTCACTGTTGCATTTATTTTATTTAATTATGTTTTGGTCCTTCTAAAATATATAGCATATTTACATTGTTTTGTATAATTATAAATTTATCACATTAAATATTAAAAAACACCACAATACTTTTATAATATTAATACCGAAACAAAATAACATTAATATTAATACCGAAATAAAACATTACAAAAACATTAAAATTGGAAATAAACAAAAACATACATAAACGTTATAAGAAACACACTGAAATAAAGTAAAATTACAAAACATAAACTAATACTTGGGAAAACTAGCCGAGTCCTTTAAGACTCGTAAAATATTATTAATATGATCCCTAATTAGGAAATGGTGATATAATTGAAAAATATTAAGTAAATATAGGGGTATGCAGATAAATAAGAAAAAGTTGAATATAAAATTAATATATTAATATGGAGCAGGGATGAGTGTTTGATGTGACATTTACTGCAAAATGAAGTAGAAAATAGAATAATGAGATGAAAATGATCTAATAGTGTCTTATCATTGTTCCAAGATAACAGTCCACATAGCATCAACAAAGAGTTGTGATCATTGTTGCAACAAATCAAGAAATTGTAGTTAAGTTAGTTAAAGTGTATTTAAGAACCAAAAATCAATCATTGTTGTATAAATTGTAATATTTTATTCCTATAGAGAACATGAGAGAGAGAAGTACACATAGCAAGAACAAAGAGTTGTTCTAAGATTGATTTTTGTACTCGAGCTTGTAATCGGAAAGTGGATATTCATTGTAGATTCAAGAGATTCTCACGCCCTAGCCAGATGTATGATGTTATTTATCTGAACCAAGCTATTGTTTGTGTACTAGCTCCATGTTTTTTGTGTTTTGTTCATCTGTGTCAGTAACTTGTAGCGCAAGCCATCTCTGTGAACTTTTTTATATTTGTCAAAACTGCTCAATTATGTTGTTTAATCCGCTGTTAATCTCTAACAAATATATTATATACGCTTTTTTAGGTTTCGGAGATATTGAATTTGAGGTTTGTAATTTAGATTGTTTTTTTCTTCTTCTTAATAATTATGAGGGCACTTGCCTTTGAAATCTATGTGAACCTTTATTGTACTTGTCGTGACATAATTTCATAACGCCGAATAATTCATAATATATCGAGTAGAAGTCTGCACGAGGCAAGAACAAACATGAACATAAGTTAAGTTTCGAATATCGAACAACATACCAAATAACTTGGATATTTACTTTGTAACATAAAACGCAGTAAAACAAATTCAGACTTAATAAATGACACATAAGGAAATGATAATCTCAATAAACGTAAAATAGTTATCGAAGACATGTAAGAGTGGATTGTCGACTGGCGATGATTATGACGAACGTAGATCTAATGATCTCATTCAAAAATACATAGAATCGAGAAAATTAGAAGAAAAAAAATGATATTTACAAACACGCATAAACAACCTCATCATATATTTCAAGCTTGTTGAATTTTTATATTTTCTATTTGCTTTAAAAGTCGTCTGACATAAAAGAATTGCTGACTTAATATTGGTATAATCTCAGCTTATTCAACCAGAATTATGTAAAAGTTGATTTTTTTAGGCCCAATGACAATGTTGAAATAGTTCGTGATGCTGTAACATTTTAGAGATATCTTTTGGAACAATTGATCGATCAAGAATGACAACTCTAAATAATGTTAGTACGGATGCCGTCGTCGGCAAGTAACTAGCCACCATTTCCATATCTTCACGTGTTCCAATTTTCAGTCAAAGAAAAAATATTATTGCTCAAAAAAAAAAAAAAATATCATTACAACTTGAATTAATCATGTGAGGACAAATGAGACTGCATATACTTGTAAGTTGTAATGCGTCCGTATGTGTCAGTAAGCATTTCCGAAGAAACTACGACGTCAATTTTTACAGATAAACATAATGAAGTTTTGATTCCAAAAAGCGTGAAGGGCATTTGGTCTAGTGGTATGATTCTCGCTTAGGGTGCGAGAGGTCCCGAGTTCAATTCTCGGAATGCCCCTCATAAATATTAAGTTCCATTTTGGACATAAATATGCCCAAATAATGATCTTATTATTACTTTTCATATCTTCAAATTAACTGGTAAAATAATGCATAAAATCACTAAAAAGAACTAGCCACAAAATATATAATGTAGCCTGCATTAGTGCTTGAACTCATATTTGATTCAAAATGCTCAAACACTTATTTTTTTCATTATTTTTAAAAGGTAAAACAATTGACGCATAAAATCACTTAAACACGAATAATTAGTTTGCTCGATGTTGTTTTAAAATTGATTTTTATAAGTATATATTTTATACTAAATAAAGAGTTCATGGCGAAAAAATATCCAATATTTATTCAAAATTACACTTATATACTTAATATTTAAAAACGAAATAGAAAATATTCAAAGTGTTTTTCTGTTAGCACCGTTCAAAGAAACTTCGATAAATTTTAAAGGGTGACAAGTGAACGGCTGAGACTGAATGGAGTTTTTATTTTCATTTTTTTTCTTCCTAAATTAGTCCATCTCTCCCACCGAAGAAACAATCCGAACATTAAAAAATCAGACAAAAGATAAATGCACAAAAAACAATGTTCCCATTTCCTCTAAAGCCCGAAGAATTCGAATCCATGGCGGGTTCACCGATAATGAATATTCTATTCCAGCACAAAACATATGACCTGATCAAAGGGCTTCGTCTAAGCTTAGTCGGCAAGTCTGTTGGAGATTGGTTAATAATTAACATATTAAATCATGAAACACATCTATATATATTAAATCATGAAACATATCTATATATGACAGAAATTCATAATTTGACTTAATATGTAAAAACGCATTTTAAACATATTCTAAAACCATAGAAATAAAACAAACTAACATGTCAATAAATTTCTAAACATGTCAACAAATCAATTCAGACACCCAAACAGTCCTATAACTAATTATATAACCCATATCCAAATCGATCAAAGAGAACTTATGGTTGTCTTCCTTCCGTCTTCGAGAGGTGAGATCCGGATCTGCGTCAACGTCCTTGATTTGGCCAAGAGCTGCTGGAACTAGGGTTGCCTAACGCGCGTCCACAAATTCCGCCTTGGCCGAGAACAACCTTCACGCACACCTAAGGGAGAAGAAAATCCTTCGCTGCTCCTTTGTCAATTGTGGCCGGCCCTGTACTCCAAGAATAACTTAAACAACCACAAATTAAGTCAAAGATAATTCTCTGGAATTTTTGGGAGATCAAGATGGTGGCCTCTTTTTGTGAACAAGGGAAGAAGGAGAACACTCAAGAAATAAAGAAGGGCTACAAGGAAACAAAATTTCCTCTCTCTCTTTCTCTCTGTGTGTGTGTGGTTCGGCCGAGAATTCCAAAAGGCGGAAGGGAATGAGGTTCGGCTGAATTAGGGTTAGGGTTAGAGAGAGAAAACCTTCTTTTATATCAAGGAGAATGAGTTTAAGTTAGGTCAAAATCTAATAATGGTCCATTAGTCAAACTTAATCCCATTAAGTCTTTTAAATGAGATTAAACAATATTCCAGTCCATATATCAATATATATGGGCGGCCAACATGTTACATTTTTACTCCAAATTTATTTGATTTATTTCTAAAATAATATTTAATTAAATTAGAATATCTCATTGATATAATGACATGTCGTTAATTCTATTCATACTATGCAAACAAGTACAAAACGAGAAAATATTTATTTTCATTTTTTATTTATTTGAATCCCAAAATTGTATTATTATCAATATAATTATACAATTCGATTCATCAAGTAAATGTGATCAACAATAACTAATTATTTATTTAATTACGAAGAAAAAAATTATCATAGTGTAAATCACAAATTACATTCAATGAGAAAATCAACTTATTCTTGTTAATTCTGTTCATACTATGCAAACAAGTACGAAACGAGAAAATATTTATGTTCATCTTTTATTTATTTGAATCCCAAAAATTGTATTATTATCAATATAATTATATAATTCGATTCATCAAGTAAATGTGATTAACAATAACTAATTATTTATTTAATTACGAAGAAAATAATTATCATAGTGTAAATCACAAATTAAATTCAATGAGAAAATCAACTTATTCTTGTTCACTAAAATCTCATCCGAGAGTAAAGTTCAGACACAAAAATTCACTAAAGGACCAATATTGAAATTATCTAAGTTCATATGCATTTATCTTTTCGTTTGATGTGATAAAATTATTCTTCACACAATCTACAGTGTATTTTACAATATTACCCTTTGTGTATATCATTAACTCAGAAGAATGTAAAATTACCATTTTACCCCTGAGTTATTATTACACCAACTCCGTTGTTATTTGTGAACGAGAAAAACATAAAGTGAGATGTCATAACATGTCACATGTTTTATTCATTGATACCAGACCCGGTTTATTCGCTCACATTTTAATAACAAAGCATGATGTGATACTAATGTCGGAGCATTTTTGTTAACACAAATTCTATATATGTGAATCACATAATTCAATGAAACAATATTATTACACCAACCGTCGGGTCAATGAAAAATCATTTAGACATTGCCCATTGAATAATCAAATGTCATTAAGTGTCACAAGAAAATATGTATTCTCTTCAGGATTTAGGTAATTACCAGAATACCCCTCGTATGTGATTTTGAAGTTTCGAGTAATTGAACGGTTTTATCTCAAACTTCAATGTGTCACAAGTCTTGTTCAATGTCTTCATCAAGATACCAAGAATAAATTCCAGAGTCACAACTCTCTATATCACAAGATAAAATATCGTTAATTTATTCAAGCAATCATTACTCAAATACGATTGCCCAATCGATTTCTAGATTGCGAACTATTATTTAAACTAGTAATAAGAAGGTACCCTTTCAAGTTTGTACTTAGCACTTCTTTTGTTGACGACAGGTTCAGGGCGTAGACATACATGCATAAACACAATTTTAAATAAAAATGAATATTTAACTTTATTTAAACTTTCAGCAAAAAGAAAACAAATTGTATCAAATGTCTTTTATCTACTTTGTGGGCACAAATCCCAATAGAGTTAGCCTTCATCTCAAAATCCAGGGACAAGATCCGGCGAGAGATCAAGTCACGTTAGTCCAAAAGATGTTGTTCCTCTCGTCCCTCCACTTCCACTTCCACGATATGTCGTTCGCCTCCTTCCATGTCGACGAGCTCAACTCCTCCCCGCGCTTCTGCCACAAGCGCGTGGCCTACACCACCGCCGTGAACTCCTTCCACGACCCCACCTCCATCCTCGTCCTACTCACATAATTCCTCCGCAAACACCTTTCTACCCACTACCCGTACTAGGTAAGGATCGCTCTCCAATGCCGAGAGCCTCAAGATCCCTGACCCGAGCTTCTTCTCCACCGTGGTCGGCATTTTCTGCGAGCTTGTTGACCGAGATCCTGAATCCTTCCAATGCTTCACTTTGTACCGCATCTCTCTCATCTCCACCGACTCATCCCCCGACAAGTTGTGGTTGCATCCCGTGAACGCCAGCATGCCATTCTCGTACCTTAAATGCATAGCAACGTATTGCTTGATGTAGCTCTGTAGCCGATCCACCAAGATCTTCCCCATCTCTTTGATCTCCTTTGCATATCAGAGCGCTTTGTATTTCGCCGTTAATGATAGCACTCGCTAGCGTTGGTATTTCACCGAGCCTCTCTCCGAGACAGACGACATTTTAGCTTTTGAACGGACGATGCAAGGTGGTTGTTCGTCAGACAAGAGTTCGTGTGAGTGAACTTTATCACTTTATGCTTCTTTAATAATGGACCCATTTTGCCTCTGTAATAACTCACCTGAATTTTTGACCATATATCAGTTGGAATTGAAAAAAAGAGCACACGTGAAAAATAAAAAGTAGATCTACAAGCTTTAACCATGAAACCGGAGCCTTTAGAAGAGGCTTTATGGATGCGTAACAAAAAGACAAATACTAAATTAGTCCTCAATGAACAAAATAAAATATATTGAAGACTAATTTAGGAAAAAAAATGAAAAATAAAGACTGCATTCAGTTTCAGCCGTCCATGTGGCACAGTTTAAATTTTAACAATTTTTTTTGAACGGTGCTAAAAGAAAGTGTTGAGATTGGTGCACACAAATGAGATATTAGATATTATAAGTACTTTTGTATTTTGTTTTGCTGAAACATTAAATAAAATTAAATATTCATTCTTGATTAAGTTTGTGTTTATGTATGTTTGTTACGCTCTGAAAATGTCATCAACGAAAGGGGTGCTAAGTACAGACTTGACAAGATATCCTCTTGTGACTAATTTTAAATAATAGTTCTCAATCTAAAGATCGATAAGGCAATCGAATCTCATTATTGATTGTTTGAATATTCATTCTTGATTAACTTTGTGTTTATGTATGTTTGCTACGCTCTGAAAATGTCATCAACGAAAGGGGTTCTAAGTACACACTTGTCAAGATACCCTCCTGTGACTAGTTTAAATAATAGTTCGAAATCTAAAAATCGATAAGGCAATCGAATCTGAGTATTGATTGTTTGAATGAATCAAGATATCTTATCTTGTGGTATAGAGAGTTAGGGCTCTGTGATTCATTCTTGATTTATTATTGAAGATATTGAACAAGACCTGTGATACTCTAAAGCTCGAGATAAAACCGTTTAATCACTCGAAATTTCAAGATCACATACGAGGGGTATTTTGGTACTTACCTCAGTCCTAAAGTGAATGCATAATTTATGTGACACTTTATGACATTTGATTTGTTAATGGGAAATGGCTAATTGAAGTTGCATCTGACACGGTGGTTGGTGTCATAACGTTGTTACATTGGATTATGTGATTCACAGATACGAAATTCGTGTTGAAACAATGCTGAAGCATTAGTATCACACTATTCTTTGTTATGAGAGTGTTTTTGAATAAATCGGGCCTGGTATTTATCGAATAGAACATTCTTTGAATAAAACATGTGACATGTAGAGACATTTCACTTTATGTTTTTCTCATTCACAAATAACAAATGAGTTAGTAAAATAATAACTCAGGGGTAAAACGATAATTTTAAATTCCTCAAAGATAATGATACACACGAAGGGTAATATCGTAAAATATTATGTGGATCGTGTGAAAAATTGTTTTGTCACATCAAACGGGAAATAAACGCATATGAAGTTAGAGAGTTTCATTATTAGTCCTTTAGTGGAATCGACTAATATTAAGAATTAAAAGACGAAAAAGGTTTGTGAAGTTTTGAGTCCGATGTTTATTCTAAAGGTCTCAATGATAGACTCTCGAATGAGATTTATTGAACTAGAACGATTGATTTTCTCATTCAATGTAAATTGTGATTTACGCTAGGAGAATTTTTTTAAGTAATTAAATAAATAATTGATTATTTATTATTACATTTATTTAACGAATCATACTATGTTATTATATTGATAATAATATGATTTGATGATTCAAACAAATAAAAGATGAAAATAAATACTTTTTCGTTTCGTATTTGTTTGAGAAGTATGAAAATTATTAATGACTTGTCATTACATATTATTTTAGAAATAAATCAAATAAATTTTGGGAATGAAATTGATAAAACACTCGTCCATAATCAAGATAAGGGTTGGGAATTAATTTTAAAACTCATTTAAAAAATTATGGGCTCAAGTTTGACTAACAAGTCAAGATTAGATTTTGACTTAAGTGAAACCCGCTATCTCAAATATAAATAGGGTTTATGAAACCCTAAACCTAACCGTAACTAAGTTCACTCGGCTGAACTCCATCGCCCATCTCCCTCTATGTTTCTTGGCCGAGTATTTTGAGAGAGAAAGACTCAAGAAAAAATGTTTTTTGATTCTTGATTCGTTTGAGAGTTTCCCTTCCCTTCGTTGTTCATACTAAAGAGCCGACTCTCTTGATCTCCCCAAAATTCGAGCGAATTATCATTGACTCAACTTGTGGTGTTTGAGTGATATTTTCTTTGCAAAGAACCGGCCAGAACACAAAGAAAATGAGCGAGACGCGACGAGGCTCAAATCTGCCTGTCAGCCGTCCGGCCAGTCGGCCAGCCAACTTGCCAGCTAGACTGCTCACCAGCCGGAGGCTCTCCATGTGCCTTCACGCGCGCACTGTGAGTTTCCCGCCCAATACAGGGCCTCCAGCACGTAAGTCCAGGTGTCTCCTTGGTTCCTGCACAGGCGCAGGCACTGGTCCTTTTTGGCAGACTTCACCGGTCGGCCAGATTCCAATATGGCAAGACATATCTATCCAATCCGGCGAGCCTGCACCTCAGTCAATCCGGCGAGGCTGTTTTGAGCAATCCGACGAGCCTGCCCTTCGTTCTTCCAGATGAAAGCGAGCCACGCACGAGATTGTTTACAATCTCACGTGTAAGTCCTTTCTAATGAATTGGTTGCAAATATAAAATTGTTTATATGATTGCTAGATAATGTGTTCAATTTGTTGATGATTATGTCTAGAATAAATTGTTTATTGACATGTTAGTGATTTTTAATGTCATGGTTAATTCAACATGTATAAAATGTGTTTTAACATGTTAGATCGTTTTACGAGTTCTCGCCATATTTATATATCTCACATAATATTGTTAATTAAACGTTAATTAATTTTCAATAGAAAGAGACTTTGAGTATTTTCTTTACCGTTTTAAATATTGAGTATAATGTTTAATTTTAACTAAACATTGAGTATCTTTACCGTAATTAACGCTTAAATAAATGATCCATTAAAAATATCTCTTATTTAACCAATTTTAGCAACTTTCTTAGAAACCGGCGTGACCAGATTTTTACACGTATAAATTGATTGAAATACTCGATGAACAATTCCGTTGCGAATTCCCTATATTTATAACTAAAAAAACTTTAATATGATTATTATTTAATAATTGTAATAAAGAAGAAAAAGAAGTTCAGCATGCACGTTATCCATATATAAGTGTAAGATTTTATACGTCTTATAAATGTTCGATATCTCCTATTTATTATTTATTATATCTCATATTTTCAGCTAAGAATTTATATCCATTAACACTCTCATTTTGGTTTTTCTTTTGATGGAAAGAGAATAACTATAAATTGAGAGGTCGAGTTTTGATCCTAATCGATTAATCTCATACATAAAACATACAACATTTAGTTCGACATTATCACGATTTAGAAGAGCAAAAAGGCATTCCGTGTTGTGTGGGACGCCGAAAAAGTCATTCTGAATCACCGTTAAAATTCCGACGATATTCCAATAACAATGGCGGAGGTATACGCTTGATCCATTTTACTTTCGCTTTAAGGTTCATGTTTCTAATCATATGTGTTTGGATAAGGGACTATAATATATTTTTACATTTGCTATCAGAGCGAATCCATAATCTTTGCCTTGTTTATGAAAACCATGTTCATGGCGCTTTTCAGATTTTTTTTTTACGTTAAAACATGAAATTTTTTATGCGAATCTTTTGTAAGAACAAACCATTTAACCTCTTCTGTCTGAAGGTCACTACGTATGAATTGCATCGTGTTTACCTAAATATTGAAATGAGACATGTCATTTTATAGCTTACATATTCTCATTTGAGAAAGTCAAATTTTAGGTCCACTATCTGATATAGACTAGATAAATTGGTGAGATATTGAGTTACGAAGACGTCATGAACCAACTTTGTGAAGTTCTCATAGATATGGAATTCATGTACAAGATTGCTGAAATGCATTGTATAGTTGGGATTGGTGCCCACAAAGGAGATATTAGACATTATAAATACATTTGTATTTCATTTTGCTGAAACATTAAATAAAATTAAATATTCATTCTTGATTAAGTTTGTGTTTATGTTTGTTTTCTACGCTATGAAAATTTCATCGACGTAAGAGGTGTTAAGTACAGACTTGACAAGATAGCCCGTTCTGACTAGTTTAAACATTAGTTCGAAATCTCAAGATCGATAGAGCAATCGAATATGAGTAATAATTGTTTGGATGAATCATGATATCTTATTTTGTTATATAGAGAGTTGTGACTCCGTGTTTCGTTCTTCATATCTTACAGAAGATATTGAACAAGACCTGTGATACTCTGAAACTCGAGATAAAACCGTTTAATCACTCGAACATTCAAGATCACATACGAGGCGATGATCAGTAGCTGGTCCGAGAGGATGATCAGCCACACTGGGACTGAGACACGGCCTAGACTCCTACTGGAGGCATATTTTGGTAGTTACCTAAATCTTGAAGTGAATGCATAATCGATGTGACACTTTATGATATTTGATTTGTCAATGGGCAATGGCTAAGTTATAGTTGCATCTGACAAGACGGTTGGTGTCATAACGTTGTTATATTGTATTATGTGATTCATAGAAACACAATTCATGTTGAAACAATGCTAATGCATTAGTATCACACTATTCTTTGTTATGAGAGTGTGAATGAATAAACCAGGCCCGATATTCATCGAATATAATATTCTTTGATTAAAACATGTGACATGTAAAGACATCTCACTCTATGTTTTCCTCATTCACAAATAAAGGAGTTAGTGAAATAATAGCTCAGGGGTGAAACGGTAATGTTACATTCCTCTGAGTTACTGATACACGTAAAGGGTAATATCGTAAAATACTCCGTGGATCGTGTGAATAATTTTTTTGTCACATCAAACGGAAAATAAACGCATTTGAACTTAGAGAGTTTCAATATTAGTCATTTAGTGGAATCGACTAATATTAAAAATTAAAATACCGAAAAAGTTTGTGAACTTTTGAGTCCGATCTTTATTCTAAAGCTTCGTTCATATGGGTCCATAAGGTCTCAGTGATAGACTCTCGGATGAGATTTATTGAACTAGAACGATTGATTTTCTAATTGAATGTAAATTGTGATTTACACTAAAAAATTTATTTTTAAAGTAATTAAATAAATAATTGGTTATTTATTATTAAATTTATTTAATAAATTGTATTATTTTGTTATATTGATGATGATATAATTTGATTATTCAAATAAATAAAAGATGAAAATAAATATTTTCTCGTTTCGTACTTGTTGAATAGTATGAAAAGAATTAATTACTTGTCATTAAATAAATGAGATGTTCTAAATTAATTAAATATTATTTTAGAAATAAATCAAATTATTTTTGGAGAAAATAAATAATTTTTGTCGGACATAACTAAGAGAATTAGGCAGAGAAATTATTTTAAAAGTCATTAAAAAGATTTTTGGGCTTAAGTTTGACTAACGGACCAAAATTGAATTTTGACCTAACTGAATCCCACTCTTTCAGATATAAAAGAGATTTTGTGAAACCCTAACTTGACCTAGCTCATAATTTCGACCAGCCTTCATTCTCCCCCCTTGTGTGCTCTGCCGAGAGATCGAGAGAGAAAAAGGGATCAAGAAATCGTTTCTTGATTCTCGATCTTGATTCTTGAGTGATTACCCTTCTCCTGTTGTTCAATCCTAGAGCCCACCCTCTTAATCTCTAAAACCCCGAGAGAATTATCTTTGAATTTTCTTGTGGTGTTTGAGTGAAATTATCATTCCACAGGGCCGGCCAAAACTCAAGGAGAGACGAAGGCGCGCGCGAGGCAATATGGCGAAGGGTTCTTGGCGCGCGTGAGGCAAACTGGCGAGCCCCAAGTAGCCCCATTCCGGAGATCTTCCAGGTTTATTCCGATGAGGGTTTGAGGCTCAAGGAAGGCTCAAGGAATCCCCTTCTATCCAGCAAGAGGAAGGCGCACAAGCTTCCCTTCCGGTGAAGTCTTAGGCGCGGCATAAAACCCACTCCGACGGGTTCTTAGGCGCGGCTGTTTGCAATCCGACGGGTTGTGAGACGCATGTGCTTGCAGGTCAATCAGATGACTTCAGGGCGTGAGGGCAGGTTGCTTTTCCAGCGTCTCGTAGGCGCGAGTCTAAGGATATTCACTTGAAGGACATGTGTACACCTAGGAACGACAAAGGCATGGACTAGGCTGAATTCAGACGAGACTTTGGTGTGACATTCCAGCGTGAGCTAGCAACGCTCGAGGTTGTTTACAGCCTCACATGTAAGTCTCCGAAACCAATTGGATCTGCGATTTATAAGTTGTTTATAGGTTGCTAGCTTGTGTGATCAATTTGTTGATAACATGTTCAGAACAATTTATTCACATGTTAGCGAATTTTTAATGTCTAGGTTAATTGAATATGTTTAAAATGCGTGTTAACATATTAGGATCATATTATATAATTCCGCCATATTGAATATGTTCTATAGTGTTATTGGTTAAACGTTAATCAATTTTCAACGTGTATATCACCTCATGCTTTATTACTTGAATTGTGAATAAATGAACCGCGCGATATCCAAAATCAAGTAACGACTTTATTTGGATGAAATAATGTTACTTGTTAGCTCCTCATCAATACGTTGTTTCTAACTTATTCACAAGTAACAAAACAGTTGAGGAAATAACAACTAGAAAGGTAAAATGGTAAGTTTATAAAATCTCATCTAGTTAATCATATTCATGAAGGGTAATCGTTGATAACATTCAATGGATCCACTCAACATAATTAAGTTGAATTTGAATAGAAAATAAATTCATTTGAACCGAGAGATTTTCAGTTTCAACTCTTTAGTGCAGTCAGCTGACATTAAACTGATACTCGGAAAAAGTTTGTGAACTTTTGAGTCAAAGTATAGTAGCTCAAACTTTGTTCATTTGGATCCATAAAGTCACTATTACAAGTCATTAGAGTATGATTGTTAAACTAGAAGTTAAGTCAAAATAAGTTTAAGTGTTGAACTAAACGTTTTCCCTGAAAATGTTTAAAGAGTATTTTTGTCTACATGGACATAAGATTATGTGAATGTCAAAGTAAGATTTTGAATATTTTCATATGATGGAAATATAAATTAGTTTCTAAAACCGAGAAGTCGTTTGAGGCATTATGAAATTAATTTCATTATTGGTGCAATATTAATTCTACAATGGGTATTTTAAGAATTGTCTTAAAATAAATAATGAAGCATCTAGAAGCTCATGTCATAGGTAAAATTCGGCCAACATCAAGAGATGAGAGAAAATATATCTAGAAATTCATTTGCATTGAATTATGAATATAATTACCAAAAAGAAAAAGAGGAAATGAATTTCTTTGAGAAGGAAACAAATGTGATGAGTGAGGAAACAAATTTCCCTCTCTAAGGCACTATAGATGGCCGGCCAAACACATAGAGAAATAGAATATGAAATCAAATATTGTGTCATGAATGCACAATAGGAAATGATAGTTACCCTTTCTTGTATTTTCCTCTCCTATAAATAGAGACTCACATTAAGATGTGAAAATAAATTTTTGCTCTTGTTCTCTCTCGATATGGCCGATTATCTCTCTCCCTCTCTGTCTAAGATATCTCTTTATTTTGGAACTTAAGTCCTCATTAAACTTAGACCTAAATTAGCTCTTTAGCTCATGGACTTATTCGTGAGTTATACTGTTTAATTGTCCCCACACACAAATCATTTAAACCCTCTATAGACTCTTGTAATGGAAATTTTAGGTTACTCGAGTTCACGACTAGGTGCGAAGGAGACGAGCATTCCGTGGAGACGTAACTTGGAGCGAGACGAGACGTTCAATCTTTCCTGAGACTTCTCAAAGATCAAGCTACAAGAAAGACAGTAAATTATAATTAAATAATATTTTTAAATAATTTGATGTTCATGCACTTTGCCTAGGTTAGTAAAATAGTCTTACTTATTAAGAAATTTTTATATTCCGTCATTAACTTGTTAATGATAAGTTTTTTTAACCCTAGACCTATTCAAAATTTGTAATATACGTATAAAAATTTAGCATAATAATGATTAGGATTATATTACATTGATTCAGTTTTGATGTTTAGTGATTTGTCTGATATAATTAATTAGAGAGTAGTCACAACATCTTAATTAATTTAAGTATATTCATAATTAAAATCATATAAAACAATAATTGTTATTATTCATACAATATATTACGGGATTTACTCACATGAATTTTGTAATATTTGTATGTTTAATTAGGATAGAATAATAAATTATTTTTTCTAATTTACGCACATGTATTAGGAAAATGATCATAGTTTGAAAGTTTTATCGTGTGAATCTAATTGAATTAGAATTTTAGATCACATGCAAATTTAAAAATATGTTTTGCATTGGTAGATCATGATATAGCTATGTCTTCAAAACATAATTCTTATAAGCATGTTTTATTTCTATAAATTGCGGCTAGTCAAACTGTTAGTTACTCTGATGTGAAGTGCGATGTTCTCGAATTTAAAGGGGACAATTTTAAGGTTTGGAAAAAAAGAGTTCTCTTTCAGCTGGGATGGATGGATATTGACTATGCCATACGGAAGTGTGAACCCCCCTCAATCATCGAGGAGAGTACCCTTGATCAAGTTGATTTTTATGAAAAGTGGGAGCGATCTAATCGCCTCTGCGTTATGTTCATAAAGACCAAAGTATATGCTGGGACTAGGTGTTCAATTGAGCAATGTGACAATGTTCGTCTCTTAATGAAAGCTATAGACGATCAATTCGTCCCTTCAGATAAGGCTTTGACAAGTACTCTAATCATGACATTCTCATCCATGAAGCTCACTAGAATAAGAGGTATGCGTGATTATATAATGCACATGTAGGGTATTGCGGCTCAATTAAAGACATTGTAAGTTGAAATGTCTGAGACCTTTATGGTTCACTTCATTCTGTGCACTCTGCACCAACAATACGGCCCCTTTAAGATTTCTTATAACACACACATAAGGATAAATGGTCAATTAATGAACTTATGACCATGTGTGTTCAAGAGGAGCATAGGTTGGCGGAACATGGTGAGAAATTGAATCTGACCTTCTCCAAATGGAAGATGAAAGATCATGCCAAAGACAAAGGTAAGATCTCCGTCAAACCAGACATTAAGAAATAGTCAAAGTGTTTCTTTTCCAAGAAGAAATGACACATGAAGAAAGAATGCTCTAAGTTCAAAAATTGTCTTGTCAAGAAAGGTACTCAACTATTTATATGTTATGAATCTAATCTAACTAATGTTGGTCATAATACATGGTGCTAAAATACCTTGCAGGGTATGCAAAACTTACAGAAGCCAGTGGGAAGTGAGTGCTACATCCTTTCAAGAGGCAGGATAGGGTCACATATGGAGGCTGTTGATTCTTGCAATTTGGTTTTGAGTACTGGTTTTATTTTGCATTTAGAAAAGACCTTTTATGTTCCTAGTTTTTCCAGAAAATTAATATCAGTTTCGAGACTTGTATCTTTGGGTTTATGTCTTTAACTTTTTGGATGATGTTTTTACATTATTAAAGAAATCCAAAACTGTTGGTTATGGTACATTGTTTGATGATGGTCTTTATTCTGTCACTTTGCAAAATAACACCGATTATAACTCTTTGAATGTTAATGTTGGGTTGAAACATTGTATTATGAATGAAAACTCTTCTCTATTGTGGCACCAGAGATTATGGCATATCTCTATTTTAAGAATTAAGAGGTTAGTCAATGAAGAGGTACTTAGTACTCTTGATTTTACTGACTTCGAGACTTGTGTGAATTGCATTAAGGGAAATCAAACCAAAAGTCTAAAAAGTTTGCAAATAGAAGTACTGAATTGTTAGAAATCATACATACTGAATTTTTTGTCCAGAAATGGATGCAAGTAGTCCAAAATAGTTTATCACTTTCATAGATGATTTCTCACGAAATATATATCTCTATTTACTTTGTCCTAAGGTTGAAGCTATAGATGCCTTTAAAGTTTTCAAGATTGAAGTAGAGAAACAATGTGGTAAACAAATTAAGATTGTGAGGTCAGATAGAGGTGATGAGTATTACGGTAGATATACAGAGAATGGACAAGCACTGGGCCATTTGCGAAGTTTCTTCAAAAACATGAGATTGTTGCCCAATACGCTATGCCTGGTACTCTGGACTATGCATAGTGTATCTGAAAGAAGAAACCAAACTTTAATGGACATGGTGAGAAATATGATGAGTAAAACAAATCTTCCTCAATTCTTGTTGATTGAAGCTCTAGAAACGGATGCGTATATATTAAATCGAGTTCCAGCCAAGGCTGTTCTGAAAACGCCTTTTGAGTTATTCAAAGGTTGGAAACCTAGTTTGCAACATACAAGCGTTTGGAGATGCCCGTTCGAAGTGAAAATTTATAATCCACAAGAAAATAAACTAGACCCTAGAAGTATTAGTGAGTATTTTATTGGATATGCCGAAAAGTCTAAAGGTTATAGATTCTATTGTCCATCTCACATGACTAGGATTGTGGAATCAAGAAATGCTAAATTTCTTGACAATGATTTGATTAGTGGGAGTGACCCATTGCGTGATTTGGTCTCTGCAATGGATCACAATGAAGTTGAATCTTCTAATTCAAGTGATAGAGTGATTATCATACACACTCCTCAAGCTCAATTATGTGTACCACAACCAACTATTGAAGTTTCACAAGCTAATAATGATGATCCTTTAGATCAAGTTGCTAATCAAGATTGTGTTGAACAACAAGATCACCAAGAGAATGATGAAGCAACATTAAAAAGATATACTTGAGTTAGAAGATCAGTAATTTCTAGTGATTATGAAGTGTATATGCAAGAAATGGAGTGCAATATTAGAGCAAAAAATGATCCCGAAAAGTTTTCACAAGCTGTAAGTTCTAAAGAATTTAATTTATGGCATGGCGCCATGATTGAGGAGATGAACTCTATGGCAAAGAATCAAGTCTGGGATCTCGTCGAGTTGCCTGATGGTGTAAAATCCATCGGATGCAAATGGGTCTTTAAACCAAAGAAAGACTCACAAGGCAACATCGAGAGACATAAAGTAAGACTTGCACTAGGAGAAAAAAGGCCTTTAGAAGCGACAAAAGTCGCTTCTAAAGGCCAAAAAGTCGCTTCTAATTTGGCATTAGAAGCGACATTAGAAGCGACATTGTCGCTTCTAATGTTTCGCTTCTAAAACCGAGTCGCTTCTAAAGTCGCTTCTAATGTTTTGAAGCGACGAAATTAGAAGCGACTAGTCGCTTCTATAGTCGCTTCTAATGTTTTAAAAACCTAAAAAAAAACCTACGAAAATATGGCTATTTGGGCATTAGAAGCGACATTAGAAGCGACTAGTCGCTTCTAATGCCCAAACAGCAAAAAAAAAAAAAAATTCTTGATTTTTGGTATATTAATTAAAATTGTTACTTAATAAATTAAAATTATTATTAAATATTTTTATTAATTGACAAATCTAACTACAAAATGATTTCAATAGAGCTAAAATATATTAACAAACTTATTAAAACATTATCAATACTTATTAAAACATATTAACAAAATGTATAATCAAAACTAAGAAATTGAAAAACTAAAAAATTAACTACATATAAACCAACCTCTAACAAAAAAACTAAACCAATTAAGTTAAACAAAAAAACTAAACAAAAAATTACAAACTAACGTCGTCAAAATTATCAAACTAAATTCATAATTACGTCAATGAACAACAATTAAGTTAATAAATTAACAAATTAATTAAGTTAAAACTTCACATATTATCTAAAGGAATATAACATTTGATATTTTTAATTACCAATTAATTATACAAATCAACTAAGTTAGTAACTAATTTTACTAATTCAATTTACATACTTAAATAAATAAATAAATTAATTCACAACCAAAACTTACCGATTGCAATGACGGGGAGAGGGCCGGAGGAGAGCTCGCCGATTCACAACCAAAACTTAATCTCCTTTGTAGGCACCAATCCTAACACTAGTAATTAACTACACATTTCATATTTTCTCTAGTTACATATAATTAACGTCATATATTCTGAAACACATTTACCTGGAACGAAAAAAAAGGAAATTAAAAAAAATAACTCACCCTTAGAGATGAGCGACGCAGGTAGCAATCAAAGTCTTGGTCGGGGGCACGGCGGAGAAAATGGGGGCTGCGAATGAGGCTGCAAACGAGGCTACAAAAAACGTAAAAAATGATAACCACTAAGAGAATAACGTAAAAGATAGATAAAAGAGAACTTACCGGAGAGACACCGGCGGAGGTTGGTTAGAGGGGCGGAGGTCGGCCGGAGGCGGAGGATGGAAGAAGATGATGGGTGGAGGGGAGGAGGGGAGGAGGGGAGGGGCAGAGGAGGGTAGGGCGGAGGAAGCGGAGGGTAGAGAAAGGGGAGGGCGGAGGAAGGAGGGGAGGGTGGAGGAGAAGGAAGGAGGGAGGGCAGAGGGAAGCGCCGGAGGAGGGGAGGGCGGAGGGAAGCGCCGGAGGGGAGGGCTGGGGCGGAGGCGGAGGGGCTCGGCCAGAGGAGGGGGTGGGGAGTCGGAGATGAGAGATTTTTTTGGAGGAAGGGTGAAATGAGGGAGAAGGGAAGAGGGACAGGTGTTTTAAAGCCCTAGGGCCATTAGAAGCGACATTAGAAGCGACTAGTCGCTTCTAATGCCCAATTTTCCATACTTAGTGAAATTTTGGCGGAAGGGTTTTGGAGCCAAATAATTTGGGCATTAGAAGCGACATTAGAAGCGACTAGTCGCTTCTAATGCCCAATTTTCCATACTTAGTGAAATTTTGGCGAAAGGGTTTTGGAGCCAAATAATTTTGACTAGTCGCTTCTAATTTCCCCTGTCGCTTCTAAAGGTATCTTTTGTAGTAGTGTTGTAGCCAAAGGGTTCACTCAAAGAGAAGGAATTAATTACACTGATACATTTTCGCCCGTATAAAAGAAAGATGCACTTCGCACAATTATGGCATTAGTAGCTCATTTTGACTTTGAGTTACATCAAATGGATGTGACACCGATCTTCCTTAACGAAAATCTAGAGGAAGAGGTTTACATGAACAATCTGAAGGATTATCCTCTAGTCGCGGTTAGCATTTAGTCTGCAAACTTAATAAATCCATTTACAGCTTAAAACAAGCTTACCGCCAATAGTATACAAAGTTTTATGATGTTATCACTTCATTTGGTTTCGAAGATATGTCATGGAAGATTTGTTATACTTTTTTGTTATATTTTATGAAAATACTCGTAAGAGGAAACTTTAGATTTTCTGATACGAAGACGTTGGCGAAGTTATAAAATAGAAATAAGTTATAGGTATATTTCATAGATTTAAATCGAAGCATACAAATGATAAGGTGCGAACTCTGATGTTATTAAACGAACGATAGTTGAGATCACTCTTATAGACATTTTAGAGGTTTGAATTCGACCAACTCTTGTATCAAAGTTGTATCCTCATACAAGAAATCGAGAGGTATATTTCATAGAAATCCCTTCTGTATATACCAAAAGGTCAATGGGTGTAAAATATGGTTCCTTGTTTTATACTTGGATGATATTTTGTTAACGACTAATGATAATATAATGTTGTACGAGGTGAAACAATTTACTCTCAAATAACTTTGATATGGAAGATATGGGTGATGCATCTTATATCACTGGCATTAAGATCCATAGAGAAAGATCACGATGCATATTGGGTTTGTCTCAAGAGACCTATATCAACAAAGTTCTAGAGAAATTTTGGATGAAAGATTGTTCACCAACTATAGCACCTGCTGCGAAGGGTGACAAGTTCAACTTAGATCAATGTCCAAAGAATGATCTTGAGCGGGATCAAATGAAGAATATTTCATATGCTTTCGTTGTAGGAAGCCTTATGTATGCTCAGGTTTGTGTCACACTTGACATTGCATATGTTGTTGGAGTATTGGGTAGATATCAGATTAACCCAGATCTTGACCATTGAAAACCTGCAAAGAAGGTTATGAGATACCTTCAAGGAACAAATGATTACATGCTTATGTTAAGACGAATCGATGAATTGAAGGTGGTTGATTACTCTGATGCTGACGAAGCTGGCTACATATATTCCAGAAGATTCACTTCAGGATATGTGTTTATGCTACCCGGTTGAGCCGTATCTTGGAGAAGCACGAAGAAGACATTGGTCACTACTTCCACCATGGAGGCCGAGTTCCTGTGTTGTTTTGAAGCTACATTACATGGTGTTTGGTTGAAGATTTTATATTGGGTTTAGAGTTGTAAACTCTATTTCTAGGCCTATTAAGATGTACTGTGACAACTCAACTACTGTCTTTATGGCTAAGAATAAAAAAAGTGGAAGTCGAAGTAAGCATATCGACATCAAGTATCTAGCCATAAGAGAACATGTCAAAGATGGTAAAGTGGTCATCCAACACCTTATCACTGAGTTGATGATTGCCGATCCTTTGACGTAAAACATGCCACCAAATAAATTTAAGGATCATGTGGAAAACATGAGACTTGGTTCCATAATGTAATTTTTCATAGTACGCTACGTTTTTATTTAAGAAACTCGTACCCAGTTTAATATTTCTCATATTATTTCTTATATGGTTTGTGCACATACATTTTAATTATTGATTTGAGAAGTATTTTATTATGTTTAGACCTAGAATAAACATATGGTTTATTCATTATGTTTGATGGGATAATTGTAATACATGTGATACATGAAGATAATACTCATTTGTAGAGGAATTATCGCCATGATCCGTATATTATTTTTGTTTTGACATATACTGAATTTTATAGACCAGGTGAGAGAATGTAAGATTTCATACATTTTATAAAACTCCTATTTATGGTCTATTATATCTCATGCTTTCGATTACGAATTTATATCCATTTAAAACTCTCATTTCCGTTTCTCTTTGTTGGAAAGAGAATGGTTATATATTGAGAGGTTGAGTTTTGGTTTCTAAGTCATTAATCTCATACATAAAACATACACCATCTAGTTCGAGATTATCACAATTTAGAAGAGAAAAACGACGTTCCGTGTTCTTTGAGACGCCGGAGGAGTCATTCCAAATCACCGTTAAAGCTCCGACGATATTTCGATAGCAATGGTCGGAGGTAAATGTTTGATCCATTTTTCTTTTGCTTTATGGTTCATGTTTAATCACATGTGTTTGGATTAGAGTCTATAATATATTCTTACAATACGTTGTTCAACTTTTCTTTTTCTCCTCTCCGCAATTTAAGGAATTACTTGATTATTCAAAAAAATTGATTATTTAAGATTATTTCATTTTTTAAATGATTTGTTTAAAACGATCTTGAAACTTAGTGAGTCAATTTCACGATTTTATATATTGCATGTTAGCAATTGTTATTGATTTTTGGGTTAGCAAGTAGTATAGCCTTTTTAAATATAGTGGATTTTCAAAATGACCAGCGTTTAACATATTTTTGGTAAATGACTCTGTTAGAGTTTAACAAAAATTTTAGGACGAATTCTCTCAAATTTTTTTCAAAAGTTTCCGAAATAAAAAAAACAAAACTGTAATCCTGTTAATTATTATGCCACGTAAACAATAAAATTATTAATCAAAATTTAACCAAAATTTAACCAAACGTTGACATTTTGCAATAAACACACCTACTGTTGACCATTTAGTCCATTCTTTTTGTTTATTTTTGTATTGCATAGTAACGTCTATTTAACATTATTAACGTATGCTTCACAAAAAAATTTATAGTAAATATTTGAATGTAGTAACTACCGGACAAACTATCTATTGGCTTATACAACTCATGCATGCATTAGAACAAACAATCTTGTCGCATTCATTTTGTTAACACAAATAAATAATCAAACTCTATCACCTTAATCGATAATAGTATACATGGATGCAATGTTGTTGAGTCGCATACAATAATCGAAATTTAAAGCTAAATAAAAGTCATTTTTTCAAATTTTAGTTTAGTATTAAGACCGATAAAACAACAAACATCGGTCCTAAAAGAAATGAAGTCACGATCCGGTCCGTTACGGACCGAGTGTTTAATAGCCCAACATTTAATTTGACATAATAAAAATGTTACTCGAGAGTATAGTCACGATCGACCATGTAGTCGAGATACCGATGATAGTAGATATTCCAACACCAACATTCGAGTCCAATAGACCTGAGAACCACTGAAAATAAGAAATACCTCGTTGATAAGTCACGAACGAGGCTTATTGAGCAGAACTTCAAAACGAAGAAAAACAATATGTTAAAAAGTAGTTAAAATCATAATACACGTGTACATACAGTTATAAACCGATTGTGCAAGTAACAAAATTTTTTCAATTATAAGCGATAAATTCGCTAGAACGTGAGAGTGATCACCTCATGATCACTCAAAGTCACGAACTCATTAACAAATAATTACAAAATAATTATCAAAAACACATTTATAAAAAGAAGAGAAGACATACGAGAACGAGAGAGGAACACTTATTTCACTAGTATAATTTTTCTTATTATATCAACACTTTTATTGTCTTTTTTTTTTTTTACTAAATCAGTGTTATGCATGTAGAAAAAGTCTTACCTAAGTTCTTAGAGCTACTCGAGATTAAGAGATATTATTGTTTTACTAATTTTAGAGGTAAAAAAAGTATATGAGAAAGATTACGAAATTAGATATACGACTAAACTAAACGAATACGGTAGAAGAAGGGGTCGAACCTCCGACCTTGTGGTTAACCATCTGAACTATTCCAGCTTGTTGCTGCGGCATGCTATCTACGCTTTACTCGAATATTTCCATTTCGAGCTTTCCTTTCCTTCATTCCTCTCCGTGCTCTTCATTCTGTAAGATCCGGAAAAACCGACGACGAAGAGCCGTAATCGAATTGAACATGACCGAGGAGCGAAACTCAAACGTATATTCCGATGAGCCTTCTCAAACCAGGCAAAGGTTCGTTCACTATCCTGCTCTAACTATTTTAATTTGGTGAGCTTTTTTATTTTCGTTGAGTAGCTTGGTGATTTGGTTATAATTATCGTGTTCGTTTCTATTCATTGTTGACAATGCGTCATATTTCTCGCTAGGGCTTCACCGAGCGAATTGCGTTGTTTTGTTAAATTGAACCCTGTAATATGGCGATTGTTTGCAAACCCTAATGTTTTGAATTCGAACAGAAGAAAGAGGAAGTGGGACCAACCAGCAGAGTCGCTGGTCTCAGCACCATTGATTCAGCAACATGCGGATGCAATAACTCAATTGTTGAATATGGTGAGACTCTTTGATGTTGTTCTGATTCAGGAATTATTTTGTTGTCCTTTTTCTTGAGGGACATTTTTTATCTGTCTGTCGGATTAT
This sequence comes from Urtica urens, assembly GCA_958296335.1. Taxonomy (NCBI): domain Eukaryota; kingdom Viridiplantae; phylum Streptophyta; class Magnoliopsida; order Rosales; family Urticaceae; genus Urtica; species Urtica urens. Next base: position 11,359,191 of record OY282525.1, read on the forward strand.
TTAGCCGAAGATCCAAGATGAATTGACGATTGCACGAGAGGTAGTAATAAATGATGCCGAATCATCTGTTCGTTACAAGCTCACAAAGCGCCAAACACAAGAGGAGGTTAGTCTAAGCAAGCTTTTCAAGTTTCCTTTATTGCATTAACTTTTGGAGGTAGATTGGGTTTTTTTGGTTTTCGTATATTGATGAATCCTTAAATCTCAAATCGCAGATTAAACAAAGCACAGGCGCTGTGGTAATTACTAGGTTTGTATTTCTCATGGATGTTGCTGACACAACAAACATTAATCAATATATTTCTTGTGGATCATTAAAACAAGGCGTCTGTCTGATTGACATTTCAGGGGAAAGTATCATCCTCCAAATGCACCACCTGATTGTGAAAAGCCGTTATATCTTCATATTTCCGCAGGAGCTCATGTAAGCTAATCACGTTTTGTAGGGAACGTGGTCGTTAGTAAAACTGGCTATAGATGAATGAAGTTCTGGATTTTCTTTGCAGTTGAAAGACACAGCAGAACGAATCTTATCGGTGGATCGAGCGGCCTCCATGGTTGAAGAGATGCTGAAACAACACGCGGTAATTTCTACCTTTCCACGGGGTCAGAATTTCATATGCAATTACATAACATTTTAGATGGCTAACATAATATTTTCTGTGGACAGAGTCATGCAATTAGCGAGCGTGTATTTCTGGGATTTGATCCAGAGCCCTCATTAAATATTGCTGCTCGGATCTGTGGACCAAATGTAAGCTTCCTTCAATTCTGCCTTCATGTAGCTAAATAACACATTCTCTGAAAGAATATTAGATTCTTTAATCGATACTATATCAAAACCTATGGCGGCAAGTTTTGATGGTGTGTCATAAAAGCTTTCTTATGTTTAGCTTGTAACAGAGTGTGTGTATTAGTGCATTCCTTTTATTCCTCGTCACTTACTTTATGCTGGTTATGTTTAAGATAAAAGATTCTAATATGTGAAGCTTTCTCTGTCATCTCCAAAAAAAATTCGGAGAGATTGTTTTTTTGGTTGTTGGTGGTTTGGGTATGTGTATGCAGGACCAGTATATAAATCACATTATGAATGAAACAGGAGTGTACGTCATCCTCAGAGGACGCGCTTCTGGAAAAATTGAAAATTCCCACGTTGAAGGTAATAAATACTTTTTAAACAGCATCACATGACATTGATGATATATTTCTGGAACTGGTGTGATGTGTTAACTGCCATATCTTTGCTATCCCTTTATTATAGAAGGTCCAGAGCCACTGCATTTATTTTTATCAAGCAATGATTCAAAAAGTCTTGAAAACGCCAAGCATTTGGCGGAAAACCTTTTAGATACTATCAGTATCGAGTGTGGAGTCTCCAGGTAACTATTACTCAATATAGCTAAGGTTTTAAATGCTTCAGGCTTTTTGTTTCCATTTTCATAACGTTTAGGGTTTTAATAAAAATCCTTCCTCTCAACTGTTTTATGCCTTTTCAACATGTCCGAGACATAAACATAAGCAGGATTTTATCCTTGTTAAGTTGTCGGGGTATTTTGTTATACATAGCTTATTATTGGAGTTTCATGATAAATCATTATGACTTGTGTTGTCATCAATCACGAAATGTTCTTCATGTTTTGCCACGAATACCGGTTTCATCACCTTGTTGGGAGGACCCCTGTTGGTTTAAACAAATTTATTTCCGATAAAGTTGGGTCCTGTATGACAAATAACTTATGGCTATTTTCTGACTGTTATAGGGTTTCTTCATCTAAGGTTTATAGTTGCGTTCCAACCCCACAGCAGGTATATCGTGCTGTTCCACCTCCACAGCATTTATTGGCCGGAGTTCAAGCGAGTTCAAGCTCGGCTACTGATTTTATGACTTTGCCCCCATCTGTTTCTACAATAAGCCCCGTCTTTGATTCAGCTGGTCCTCCATTATCTTGTGGAACAAGTTATAGTGGTTATGGTGGGATCTATCCTCGGGCCACTCCTTTGCAACAAGTTGCCCATGTGCTTAGACAATCAGCTTCTCCTGAGGCGCTAACATCACTACTACCAAGTACTGAGCCAAATTTGAGTCTTTCTTCAAAGGAAAAACGACCACCTCAGAAGCGGAAGTTTCAGGAGTTGCCTATCACTTCAAAGAGTTCAGCAAAGCCCATTCAGGTACCAATGGATGTTGCTTTTCAGGTACAGTTGTGACATGAAGGCATTGCTCATTCTTTTGACATTTTAACACCTTATGGAAAAAGAAAGTTAAGTTGGCTACAAAATTCTGCTTTGCAATTTAAACTGAAATAATTCTGACATCAAGTGTGGTGCTCATCTGTCAATCACTTATGTTATATTCAGTGATTAGAGATAAAGCTGGAACCCACAAAAGGATCAAAGTCATTTAATTATTTAATTACAGAATCTTATTATATTATGTTCTTAGCGAATCTGCATTGACATTATACTTAAGTGTGAACTTAAAGCATACCCACAAGTCAGACAGACTTTCTACATTTATTTATTTACTAATTAATGCATTTATATGTTCATTTACAAAAAATGCATTTATATGTTCAGCTGTCCTTTGGTTGAAATGACTCACCTGGGGGACACTGGAATATTGGTTTGGCAACGAGTGTTATATTTAATGTTTGAAAAGTCTCGTCTTTTTGTGATGTTAAGTATACCTCAGTGGTAGGAGTGTGATCTTTAATCATTAATTGATATTTTCTGAAACAGCTTAGTTTACGACTCTGCCAATTTTATTTATACTTCCTTGGCATAAGTACTTGTCTTAAAAAATGTTCTGTTGAGTACTGCTTCACTTTTAAAGTATTAAACTAATTGTTTAAATCATATATTAACATAATTCTGATGAGCATTACTCACTATCCAGGTATTTCTCTGACCTTCTATGAAGCTAACTTGCCAACAGGAGATCTATCTATTGGACCATTACTTCGTATGTTCACAGGGTGTAGATTCTGGAAGTGGCATTGATTATCACCAAAGCTGTGACTAACAGCGACTTCTAGCTTAATTGCTACTTTAAGTTCCATTTTTGTATTAAAAGCTAGGGGAATTCTATTAGGTATCTTGAATCATTGCTGAGTTTACTACATAATTTGGATATTATAACTATTTATATGTTAAGGTTGAAGACATGTAAGTTCTTTTTTTATCGGATTTTTTAGGAATCAACTTATGATTCAAGGCTAGGATAGAAATTTAGATGTCAGCCCCATCTAAGATTTCAAGCATCAAAAGTGAGTTCATTTACACAATTGCAAGGGCGTCCCTTACCTCTCAAGGCAACACTAGGAAAAAGGAATGACACCATTGAAACCTAAATTCCTTGAAACCTGACAACCTAGGATGCGTCACCGATGTATTATACTTAGCCTAATTATTGTTGCATTAGACTCGTGATTTGGAGGTTCTATATTGCGAGCTATTTATTGATTTTATATTTTGTTTTAGTGTTGATATAATATTGAAGTGTGGAGGGTCTGCAGGGTTCAGACGTTGAAAGAAGAGCAGATATAAGTGGTAGAAATGTGTTATCGATGCCAGCTCCGAAGAAGTTTCTGTCACCGACATCTAATCTAATGCCACCTCCGCCTCCGAAAAAGTTTGTATCACCGACATCTAATCTAATGCCACCTCCGCCTCCGAAATTGACTTCGGCGAGCCCTTGTTTGAAACAGCAAGACAAGAACAATGCTCTTAACAAAGTGAAACCTGGTTTCGTCTCTGGTATATAAACACAACTCGTTAGTGTACTGATTATTGACCACTATGTCTCGAACTTTTACCTCTGAAAGCTCTCAGATTATTAATCATATTTAACTGTGTATACAGATACTTTAGTGAAGCTAATGGAATACGGAGATGATGACGACGACGAAGAACAGGATGAAAATGGAGATGAATCAGTTGGTGGTGGTGATGTGGTGGCTCGAAAGCCATTTTGGGCTTTGTAAGCAGATATTGATTAAAGTGGGTGATGGGGTCAATATATAGTAAGCAATGAAACAGAGTAAATGGTCTTGAGGATGAAAGAGATAATATGTGCTCTTTTTGTCCATGGTATACTTTCTTTTGTTCTTTCTTCGTTGGTAGAGGAAAGAAAGTAAGGGGAAATAGTTTGAGTAGAGCCCAGTATAATGTAGCAGTTGTTGTTTTTAGGGGAAATGTAGCAATTGTTAGTAGTTGGCATTTACACTCTTGGGGAAAATGGTTGTACAAGTTTCTGCCTCATTATTGTAGACACAGATATCAACTGTCCATTATACACCCTACAAACTGTCCACATAATGCACTATTGGTCTCATTTTTATTTTGAGGGCCGAATTAGCAAATGTTGATAATGATAAATTACAGAAAAAAATATTAGTTCGTAAGAAATGCACGTTAGCTGATTTTTTTTTTAATCGAAATTATTAGTTTCAATTTTTGCTCCTACAGATGATCTGAGATTGAGACCTTACAAGGGCCAAATAAGTCTATGCAATATTTATTATTCCGCCACTTGGTGTTCAAGACTATTAGAGAGGGAGGCTAATAATTTCATAGCTTTCAAGACTATTAGAAGATTGAATACTTCAATCCAGACCAACAAGACTTTCAAGTGTGGACCATCAAAACAATTTGTTTTGGTGGTTCAAATGAGTATGTAGACCAAAAAGTAGTGTGTAGACCACGCAACGTGCTTAAAACTGTCAATTCAAGTTCACCATGGTCGTGCAATTCCCAGTCAGGACACACGATGATCATTATTGACTCCAGTTCTTAAACCTCCGAAAAAATTTAAGTGTCTCCCCTAAAATAGCCCCAGACTCGCATTTATGACGTCTCAGTTTTACCAGTGTATGGTGTAATTTTAGTATCAAGTCGTCCCTCTATTTTCATTTCATAAAAAAAATCACAAATTTGGGCTTTCCACGCAGAAGAGAATTGGCCAAAAAACCAGTCAGATTTCTCATTGACACTGCTATCATAAAACAAAAAGAGTAAATCGAGCAGACAAACAAATGAATCACAAATATGCTATTAATGTTTGTTTTCTATAATCAAACTCTGTATACACTGTAATTGAAACTCAGTAACTTGCATACCAAGCAACAATGATGAAGATAACACAATAGAATCATCATGAGTCACCTTCTGCTATATGTGGCCTGCAACGTTTTACCAGAGCCCTCGAAGAGGTCGAGAATGAAAGCCTCCAAGTCGTCGGCGCTGTACTTGATGTGCCTCTCGCTGACTTGATTGAAGTGCCTGGACTCGAAAACTCGGTAAGCCTGAATCACATGGAGGGAGGTGGAGATTCTGACATCTTCACGGAGCTCTTTGTCGGGGATGGTCCAGGCGGTCTGAGCCCTGTAGAGGTCCTCGAAGGCGGCGTAGAAGGCGCGGAAGCTGTCTCGAGGCGTGTGGTGGTTGAGGAGGGCGAGGACGGGGCCCCAGCTCGCCCTCTGGTAGTCGATGGCGTGCTGCTGGAACCGCGCGTTGCACTTGCGGATCCAGTCGTCCCCGAACAGGGGCCGAAGATCGGGGCCTTTCGCCCTCTGGGCCATGTAGTGCAGGTTGTTCATCATGAACACGTGCTGCAGCGAGCCTTCCCTGTACAGCCCCGCTTTCGCCTCCAGGTTCTGCTGCAGCGACCTCACCAGCCTCAGGAAGCTGCCCCCCATGCCTTCTGTTGCAAAATAACACTACGGCTGATTTCTGGGTTTAAAAAAATAAACATAAAATTGGCTCTTTTTTGTTTAGTGTTTTTAAATTACCCAACATTTTACAAATTTTTTTGTAAATATTGGGTTCAAACTACGCTCATTTTGTAACTTTGTAAACAATTTCAAATTCGGACAAAAATAGTCTAAATAATCCTGTAAACAATTTGAGGGGTATTTACACAAACTTTACTCAAGTATTTTGAAATTAGTAACCGGTGTACAACTAAAAAAGGCCCTTTAATAAATCAGAGACAAAGGATTGAGAGGGCACCTTGCTCCTCGAAGAGGCGGTTGAAAGTCTCGCAGTTGTCGGTGAGGGTCCTCATGTAGTTCATGACGTAGCTCGTCAGAGGGTGGATTCCGCCGCCGGAGATCGGGTTGTTGGAGCGGTTCGAGGCCACGGCGTGCTCGAATTCCAGGAAGGTGGACCTCACGCAGCACCCGAGCCGCCCCAGCACTTCCGTGAACTCCGACTCTCCTTCGCCGTAGAGGGATTCGAGGTCCGGGATGAGGTCGGAGAGCACCTCGTACATGTCGATGATCCGGAACAGCTTCTCCGGCTGCTGCGGGCCCACCGACATGGCTTCCCCGAAGTTGAGCAGCTGCAGGACCGCCGTCTTGGAGGACTCGACGAAGCACGCCGTCGAGGTTTCCGGCGAGAAGATTCGGTCTGAGAGGCGCTTCTCGCTGAAGAGGATGACTGGGATGAACACATTCATGGCTCGGATCCACCGCTTGATCCTCGAGTTCAGGCTTTTCCACTCGGCTCGGAGCACGTCCTCGATGCTCAGCTTCTCGATTTCGAGGCTGATCAAGCACTCGTCCATGGCTTCCTTTCTCAGGCTCGTGTACGCCTGCACGCACTCCTTCTCGTACCGAGCCGCGAACATCGAATGCGCGATGATTCTCAGCTCCGGGATCACTTCTGGTCTGATCAGATCGATGAGGAGATTGTTATCCTCTTCTGGATGAGAAGGAGTTCGCTCTTCCACGGAGTTTGAATCGTCGCCGGAGGAGTTCACTGAGACTTCTTCGTCTCCCTCGCTCGATCGGAACGATTGGTGCTCCGCCTCGTACGGCTTCTTGTTCTGAACCAGCATGTACCGGAACTCCTCCTCGAGAATATCCATGGCGGTCTGAAGAACGTCCTGTGCTCTCCTCTGCAGCTCGCGATTTCGATCGCGGTCGAGATCTTCTTCGGCACTGTCGTCGATCGAGCACAAGCTCTCGAGCCTCTCGGTTAATCTGGTGGCTTCGTCCACGACGGTCAAGAACTCGGTCCACTCTTCGAAGCTCGACTCCCAGATGACGGTCTCGTCGGCTTCCCAGCTCGCGAGCCTATCTTGGAGCGAGTCAAGAAGCCTCTCGATCTCCGAAGCGCTCCCGGATCTTCTCTCCATGGACATGGAAATGGACGAGAGCTGAGTTCCGAGATCGGACAAAATCTTTCTGGCTTCTTCCGTGAGGCTTTTCCGTGATCCCAAAGCCTTCGCTATTTGTTTCGCGGCGGCGATTAAATCCTCTTCCTCTTCTAGTTCTCCAATTCCGAGCTCGCAATCCGCCATGGCCGCAGAACAACAAAGCTCAATCAATTCTTAAATTAATTTGCGATGAACGGAAGAAAGCTCGGGCAAAAGCATTTAATCAGAGAGAGGTGCTATGTTCATGGCCACCAATTCACGGCAATCAATGCAAGCCTGTCCTGCAAAATAAAAGTCAATAAATAAATAAAAGTCAGACGGTCAATGGATAAGCAACAACGGAACTAAAAGTTCAAAGACTTGAATGAGAAATCTTCGTACCTCTTGAGATCACAAAAAGAACAGAAGAACAGCATGAAATGAGAGCAAGGAAAAGGGATCAATGTGGATTCTCAAAAACCCCGGATCGTACGGACTCGTTGACTTGCAATAGTGTATGTTTTTGTTGTGACAGACTCGGAAAATGTGTATACAATTTCTCATGTCTTATTCATGTTCGTAAGCTTCGTTGAAACTTTTGTTTGACAAGACAAACATTCAACTAAACTTATAATTCCGTGACTGATTAAACACTGTTAAAATACCTTTTTCTAGATGAAAATATATCACTAAACATTCTCTTACTCGGTAATTAATTCGTTTATTATTAGTTTTTCGGGGTTGGGTGGTTTGATTTTCAGCACCAAAAACCATGCTGATTAGAAGAATATAGAGACAACGAGACAACCCGGAATGGTGTCCGTTTATAACAGCGATTCAATATACAAAATGTAAGAGATTATTTGAGTAAATATCGGATCGAAGCTTAAAATGAATTGTTTTGAACCGTTTCAACTTAAAAATAATTTTCTACCTATTTTTTCCGCTGAAATGATTTAATAAAAATTTCAGAGAATTAAAAGATAAATCTCTCTTTTACTATAAAAAAAAGATAAATCTCTTTTGAATTAATTTGAAATTCAAACTCAAAAAATTTAAACGACGATATTAATTTAAAAATATTAATGAAGGTATTATGTACCATAATACGTAAATAATTTTCACTTGATATTTACACAAAATTTATGAAACGTTAGGTATTTTAAAATCACAATATAATTTAGTGGATAAACAATCAATTTTTTTGTTGAATATATATATATATAGAAAAATTGAAGAAAATAAAAACAGAGGGACAAATTTATAAAAATCATATAAATTTGGATAAAAATGTAAAAAAGAAAGGTTAACTTTTTTTAGTGAAAATTATAATTTATGAATGTTCGGAGGGCGTTTACTCCTCTGACGCTTAAAGTATTCTGCCCTTATTATATACAGAAGACAGATATGTCAATTGCTTTGAATTTTATTTTTGTGTTATGTATAGTCTTCATTTTTTTTCTTGGACAGTTTTCTGACTCCAAGTCAAATATGAAAACTAAAATTGCTCAATGCATTCTACCATATTATTATTGACATTTGCATGTTGCTTTTTTATTTATTGTCATCGTCACCACAATAAAACAATTTCCAAAAAGTCGTTGTTTACTTAAAAAAAAAAAGAAGAAGTTATTATATACTTTTTTTAGTTAAAAAAATTACGTAATTTTATAATACAATTTGAAAAAGGTATCTGACTTTTGAGGTTTGCATTTCATACGAATCCAGTAAATCAAGTTGTAGGTGACATAAAAAGGTCTTCTTTCATCTTATCAAAAAGTCTTCATACATGCACTTATTAATTGTGATCACGAGTTCGTTAATGGTTATAAGGAGTTCCTTTATCAGTATTTTTTAAATAGTCTAAACGATCTTTGTATTATTTATTTGAATTAGTTTAAATCAAAAGGTAATTTCTTATATGCTTGAATTATTTGATGTTGTGACGGTAAATTTTCATTTCGTATTTGTTAAACAAGTAAAGTGCAATTGAGTCTATAAATTATGAAAATTTTAGTCATTTTATTACGATTTATTTAGGTTAATTGTTATAAACTAATTTGTTTACGCTAATTACATCTGAAATATTGTTGTTGTTGAGTGTTCGGTATAGAGAGAAACATATAAGTGATCAAAATTAGTCCGGAAATAAATAATGTTAGATGTACTAATTATGCTAGGATTTCCTTTCGTAAGAAGAGAAACGGAAAACTCAAATTCTATTTGAGCATTTAATTATTTTTTGAGTACAAATATATGTTTCTTCTATCATTAGACTCAATTGCACTTTACTTGTTTAACAAATACGAAATGAAAAATTTACCGTCACAACATCAAATAATTCAAGCATATAAGAAATTACCTTTTGATTTAAACTAATTCAAATAAATAATACAAAGATCGTTTAGACTATTTAAAAAATACTGATAAACTAGTTATAAGAGTACATATTAGTAAAAAAATACAATATTAACACGTCATCATTATTAGTTATAAACTAAGAATAATAAAAAGTTTGGCTATATAACAAGTCCAAGGTTTTCATTGTTTATATAAAATCATTTTTCTTTTTTTAATCATTTATCACCCAAATTATAAAAAACTAAGTTGAAATATTTCACTATTTTATTAGAAGGTGCTTTCCTTCAATAAATGACGAGTAATTGAAGAGTTGCTCTTGGCTTGAAAAGTGGAACTTCGTGGCCCTGCTCCTCTCATCGCAAATGTCAATCCTTCGTAAATTTCAGTCGAACCTCCAACCTCTCTTTTTAATATAATATTAATTACCATACATCACACCACTTTACTTTACGTCATTGAAATATGATATTAATACCAGCCACATCCAGGTAATCATGGGATATGTTCAAAGATCCTTTCCTTAATAATGGTATTTTCCTAGGCTAGTTATTTGGTTTTTCTACATGGATTATTCATTTGACATGCAAGTGATTTGCTGAATTCCCGTTATTACCAATCAAAATCAATACCTAAATTATACACATTCCATTTCCAAATACCAACAAAAGGCTTAGCGTTGAACTTATATTCAACTAGCTTCGTGCCATAAGAAATCTAAACGTGGCTGTTTTGTTAAGAACTTTAATCTCTACTTAATCATAATTCAATTAAAGAGAATAGATTCTTAATAACTAAAGAGTATCTAAATTCATTGATATGAATTATGTGAGCGGTCTTCTAATTGTATATTGCCTAAGTGACTTTCGTGTTTTGTTGATAGGGATACAAGAAAAAAGCGTTACATCTACAATCAGTGACTTACCTTATTAATAAGTGTTTTTTGACAATTACAACTAATTATTACTTATTTCTAATTTGGTCTATCATCAAATTAGATTAGTGTTGGAAATTGGTTAATGATTAATCTAATATATTATGTAACATATCTAAATATGGCGGAAATACATAATAAGACCTAATATGTTAAAACTCGTTTTAAACATATTCAATTAACCATGACCTTAAAAATAACTAACATGTCAATATATATTCTAAACATATTATCGCAACAAATTGAACATTTATAATTGCAACCTAATAACATTTATAATTGCAGATCCAATTCGTTTAGAGAATTAACATAGAGGTTGTAAACAACCTCACGCATTGCTAGCTCTCGTCGAAATTTGCGCGCCTAGTCCTCACCGGAATGGGCCTCACGCGCGCCTTCGCCTCGCCGTAGTGGGAATGCGCGTGGGCCTTGCCTTGCCGGAGTTGGCCTGCAGGTAGCGTGCATGCGCCTCACCGGAGGACAGACCTGTGCCTCGCTACGCCTCGCCGGAATGGAGGTAGATCGTGCACCACACGTGCCTCGCCGGAATGCGCGCAGATCGCACATCTCGCACCTCGTCGGAATGGCGCGTCTCCCTCTCGCTGGATGCGCCTGCCTCTCGCCGGATGCGCTTGCTCCTTGCCTGATAGAAGTCTGCCTCTTGCCGGATTTAAGCCTCCCTCACGCGCGCCTAAGCCTGGCTGGTTTGCCTAATCGCGCGTCTCTTCGTGCACCTTTGGCCTTTGTGTGTGTGCTCTGATTCTCACCGGCACTGTGCTCCCAAAAAATCACACCAACTACCACAAATTGATTCAATAATAATGCTCAGAGATTTTAGGAGATTAAGAGGGTGGGCTCTTTATGTGAACAACGGGAGAAGGGGAAAACTCAATAAAATAGAGAAGAAACTCTCGGGAGAAACAATTTTCTCTCTTTTCTCGATGTCTCTGGTCGGCCGAAACACACACACACACACACACACACACACACACACACACACACACACACACACACACACACACACACACACACACACACACACACACACACCGAGGAATGGAGTGTTGGTCGAGTGACTCTTAGGGTTAGGATTAGGAGAAAGACTTCTTTCATATCAGGGAACTAGCTTAAGTTAAGTCAAAATCCATTAGTCAACTTAAGTTCATTAACCCTTTTAAATGAGTTTCATAAACAATTTTCCAGCACATAATCAATATTATGGCCGAGCATATTGTTTTGATATTTAATTAATATAGAACATCTCATTAATTTAATGACGTGTCATTAATTCTTTTCATACTATGCAAACAAGTACGAAACGAGAAAATATTTATTTTCATATTTTATTTATTTGAATCACAGGATGGTATTATTATCAATATAATTATACAACATGATTCATTATATAAATGTAATAATAAATAACTAATTACTTATTTAATTACTTAGAAAATAATTTTCTTAATTAGTATAAATCACAATTTACATTCGGTAAGAAAATCAATTGTTCAAGTTCACTAAATCTCTTCTGAGAGTCTATCATAGAGACCTCATGGACCTAGATGAACAAACTTTTAGTATAAAGTTCGGACTCAAAAGTTCACAAATTTTTTCCGACTTTTAATTCTTAATATTAGTCGACTTTCCGACCTTTAGTATATTTGTTGAAACGATCAAATATTAATTATAAAAATCGTCAAATAACTAATGTATTTTTGGATCAATTAGTTATTCACAAGGACATATATATATATATATATATATATATATATATAATTATATAATACTATATATAACCTTGTTAAAAAAATTATGATGTATATCCATGAATTTCTGTAATGGTGCCTAAATATATATACACAGATAAATTGTTAAGAAATAAATGTCATAATTATTATAGAATTTGTCATGTATAATAGTAAAATCGGGCTGAATTCCATTTATATATTTTTTCTTCAAAAAAAGATTTAACTAGGAGTTCGGGAAGAGTGAGAAAACAAAATTCTCTATTACACCCTCGTAATTAATACTTTCTCTCTCTCTATCTCTCTCTCTCTCCTCTTCCTATTTTTGAATCTCACTAGTACCTCTCCTCCTCCTGTTTCACTCGTCTCTCTCCTCTCACTTTGTCATCTCCATCAATGGCCATACCCAAAAATCATATTTCCTCTCCACCTCACATCCTAATCTCTGTCAATGGCCATACCCATAAATCACAGTTTCTCCTCGCACACACAAAACTCAAAACATAAAAACCCAATTTTTTTGGCATTTCGAGTCTCACCCAATTAAGAAAATGAAGATTCAACAAATGAAGCTCCTACTAATCTCCGTCTCCCTATCAGTTCACCCCGGTAAGCTGTTCGTGTTCATATGGCGTGGCTTTGCTCGAACATATACAGTAATTACAAATTCAGACTGATATTGATATGCTTCGTAAACTTGATTTCACCAACTAGCATGAGACACAAAACACAATACTTCAATCCTAGCGTGATAGTATTATAGCGAAATCTTATGTGGTCGCGTACACTATATGACGATACACAGATTTATTTGAATTTTTTTTGTATAAACAATGGTATTTTACCATTGAAGGAGATGTTGAAAAGATCAATATTTGAAACCAACTCGATCTAATTAGCTAGTTGTATGATGAGACACGAATTTATTTGAATTTTTTGTATTAACAATGATGTTTAACCATCCAATTAGTTGAAATGAAACATCAATATTGCAAAATAACTCTATCTAATAAGCCAGTTGTCGTATATGAAGAAATAATTCATATTTCGTGACAATGTCATCATGAACGATAAAATATTCGTGACGACTTGGTCACAAAATATTTTTTTCTTTCACGAAATTCGGAACGATCGGCGTAGATGCAGTTTATGGACGATTTAAAGCCCTAGATACAACGTTTTGATAGATTTAAAATTTTAAAAAAATAACTAAGAACTCATTTGTGCCTCTACAAAAAATAAGACAACCAGTGTACGTGATGTAGTCATAGATCATTAGCATAAGATTATGAAAATGAAACTAAATTTTAGATTTAATTTTTTATATTACATTTTATTTAATTTGGTTTGGTTTGTTAATATTTTACTTGCTGGTAACTAATTACCAAATCAAAAATCATTCAATGACATATTATGAAACAAGATTGAAAGTATGATATTTTAAATTCATATTTTACGATCCATCATTTATATGTTGAAAAAGACAATATTGAAAAATAACTCGATCTAGTTAACTAGTTGACGTCTATAATTTTTTTTAATCTCTCGGGACAACATTTTTTCAGTCACAAAATTTTGTAATTTCGTGAATAAAAGTTGACACAAAATTTAAATACGAAACATGAATATTTTGTGACGACTTGGTCACGAAATATTTTAGTCTTTCATCAAGTTGGGCGGGATTGACTTAGATATAGTTTATGGACTATTTACATCCCCATATACGATGTTTTGGTGTATTTAAAAATTAGGGATTTTCTAAAAAATATTAATAAATTAGGGTGTCTTCCCAATTATATAATTTTTTTTTTTAAAAAAAAGGAATTAACTAAGACTTCGGCATGAGAGAGGAATTTTTTGTGCTATGTTTACCGTCACATTTTGAGACTAGATAACTATTGTTACCTTTATACTTAACTAACATAATCACTTAATTAACCTATAATTAAATGATTAAAACCAACATTTATTTCCCATTTTTCTCTCTCTCTCTCTCTCTCTCTCCCTCTCTATTCATTTAGAATGTCAGTTTTATGATCACCGTCACATCACAGTCTCTCTCTTTGTCCCTCTCTCCTTGTGTCTCTCTCTTCAAATTTTGTGATTAAATCGTTACTTTTTCGGTGAGTTAATCTTCATATTTCTCTTCTTTTCGGCTGCCCAAGACGCAATCTTCGCCTCTAAGCATTCTCTTCCCTTCGGCGACACCAAAAACTTTTTATCCCATTGTAGAAACAAAAACCTAGAAAATGAAAAAGAAAGAAAAAAACCTACAAATGGTAAATAAAGTGTTTGAGTCACCAAGAATACCACCTAAGGTACCTTCAGATTTTTCGTTCAAGCCTCGTCAAAGTCCAAGAGTGGGTCACAAAGTGGTTCAAGATGAAAAAAAACCCTAACTACCAGACCTACAAAAAAGAAGAGATCTCATATGTCTTAGAGGAAATCCGCAAAAAAGCTAAAGATATCCGAAGCACTATCTTTTGGGTCATCCGATTTCGATCCCGACGGTTATATCTGTTGTAATAGGTATAGAGTTAAGAAAAATTTATTATTAAGGAGTTAATGTCGGAATATAAAAATTTCTTTATAAGTAAAACAATTTTACTAACCTAGGCAAAGTGCATGAATATCTAATTATGTAAAACCATTATCTAAATTATTATGTACTTGGGACTAACATTTCTTGTAAATTGATCTTTGAGAAGCCTTGGGAAATGTTGATCTTCTCGTCTTGCTCGTTTCCTTCACACCTAGTCTTGAACTCGAGAAACCTAAGGTTTCTATTACAAGAGTCTATAGAGGGTTTAAAAGATTTGTGCATGGGCAAAATTAAACACAATAACTCAAGAACAAGTCTATGAGATAAAAAACTAATTTAAGCCTAAGTCTAATGAGGACTTAGATGCCAAAAAATAAGAAGCTATTTTAGAGAGGACAAGAGGAAAGACTTATTGTTCACATCTCAATGTGAGCCTTTATTTATAGGAGAAGGAAATACAAGAAAGGGTAATTACCCTTTGCTATTGTGTATTCATGACACAATATTTGATTTCCTATCGTCTTTCTCTCATATATGGCCGTCCACTCTTGTGCATTAGTGAGGGAAATTTGTTTCCTCACTTAACACATTTATTTCATTCTCAAATAAATTCATTTCCTCTTTTCTTTTGCGCAATTACCAATATACAATAATGCACAAAATAATAACAGATATTTCTCTCTCTCCTCTATGATGCTTGGCCGAATTTTATGTGTAGGGAGGGAGCTTCTAGATGCTTCCTTATTTCTTTTAAAATAATTCTTAAAATACCCGTTGTAGAATTTATATTGCACAAATAATGGAATGAATTTCATAATGCCTCAAACAACTTTTATGCTTTAGAAAATAATTTATATTTCCATCATATGAAAATATTCAAAATCTTATTTTGACATTCACATCATTTTATGTCCATGTGGATAAAAATACCCTTTAGACATTTTTTAGGAAAACGTGTTGTTTAACACTTGAACTTATTTTGACTTAGTTTCTAGTTTAAAAATCCTACTCTAATGACCCGTAGTGACCTTATGGATCCAATGAATAAAGCTTGAGCTACTATAGTTGGAATCAAAAGTACACAAGCTTTTTCCGAGTATTAGTTTAATATCAACTTACTCCACTTAAGAGTTGACACTGAGAATATCTCGGTTCAAATGAATTTATTTTCTACTCAAATTCAACTTAATTATGTGGAGTGGATCCATTGAATGTTATCTATGATTACCCTTCATGAATATCATCAACTAGATGAGATTTATAAAATTACAATTTTACCATTCTAGTTGTTATTTCATCAACTCATTTGTTACTTGTGAATAAATTATAAAGAATGTATTCACGGGAGCTAACAAGTCACATTGTTACATTCAAATAAAGTCGTTACTTAATTTTGGATACCGCGCGGTTAATTTATTCACAATCAAAGTAATAAAGCATGAGGTGATATACATTGCATTTCAACAATCTTGTACATGAATTCCATATCTATGAGAACTTCACAAAGTATAGTCATGTCAACTTCATAGCCCAATACATCACCAATAGACCGCATCTGGGTACAAACTTGGATCTAGAATGTAATTTTCTCAAATGAATATATTGAAGTTATGAAATGACATGTCTCATTTCAAGATTAAGGTAAGCAAGATGCAATTCCTACATAGTGACATCGAGACATAAGAGGTTAAATGATTTGTTATTACATTGTCTCTAAGGGTGCACTGGTCAATTTAGATTGTGAATATTTTGTTTTAAGCAAACCATGAATAGTTTGGTCACGCAAATCTACACTTGTCTCTTCATACGTTGTTAGGTTTGATTAAGGACTATAAGACTATTGAATATCATAAATCTTCAAACAAACGAAAAAGGAATGAATGAACGTTTCAACTTTTATTAATTTAATCAGCAAATTACATTAAGGACTCGTGAGAAATTTATATTACATCGATATGCAAATAAATAATCTTCTTCTGGGTCCTATATTGTGACAATGTTGGACTGTAGTTTTGGTATAAAATTAACCAGTTTTCAGATCATGTTAATAACTGTCTTGACTTTGTTTATAGAGTTGGGTTCGGCATATTCAAAAGAGGATATCAAAGAGTGATATCATTTTTGTTAGTGATGTGTTGGCCTATTAGCTACGTCAAAACCTTGATGTTCTTCTAAATTTTCTTAATATGATTTAAGAACATGTCGCTCTACTTTTTCTGACGTTTAGTACCTGCTCCACTGTTTGTTCGGAGCTCTCGGTTCCAGCTGTGCTTCTCGAGTGAAGAGAGTCCGCGTCCTTTGTGTAGAATATATATCCTCTCTTACACTTTGCTACGGTTTATGCATTATCACTTTCCTCGCTGTTTCAACCAAGCAAAGAAAGTTATCCTCTCTTCTCTTGCGCGTCTTTTTTAAGGAATAGCTTCTTAAAGGGAAAGCTTTCCGGTAAGTGTATCTTTCTTGTACCTTAAGTGTTTAAGACACAATTAAGAACACAGTTTGTGTTAGCTTGAAAAAGTGAGTGAGCCTCACACTAGGGGGACACTTAGGTCGAGTTATACTTCAGAAAGAAAGTGTTAGGTTTAGCAATTGTTGATTCGCTTGTAAAACTTTTGTATTTTTACTGTTCCGACAAGTAGTATACTCTTTCACCGGGATATAATATCCCCCCAGATGTAGGCAGTTGCCGAACTGGGTTATCAACGTTGTGCGTGTTCTTTATTTACTATTTTAAGACTCTAATGTTTGTATGAGTGTCTAAAGCATACTAAGTCACATCACATAAACAATGTATATCATTTTTCATTTTGTATCAAACCGAGAACCCTAATTTACTGGGTAAATGATACTTTCTTGTTAACTGTTTTGTGTATACTAGAATGGATACTTTTAGAGAATGAGGGTCCATGAGCAAAGCTCCTTTTCTTGATGGTCAAAACTATGCGTACTGGAAAGCACGATGGGAGCTTTAATAAAATCTATCTATTAGAAGACATGGAAGTCAGTTGTTGTGGGATGGAGTATTCCCAAGCATTTTCTGGCTGATGGCGTACCTTGGAGGAAGTCCCAAAACTTCAATGGACCCCAATTGACGACGAAGCTTCGCTTTCTAACTCCAATGCTTTAAATGCCATCTACAATAAAGTTGACAAAAATGTGTTTCGACTCATCAACACTTGCAAGAGTGCGAAGGAGGCGTGAGACATCTTTGACACTATTTACGAAGGAACTGACAAAGTCAAGAACTCTTGATTGAAATTTCTCACTTTAAAGTTGAAAGTTTGAAAATGTCAGAAGATGAGTCTATCAATGATTTTTTATGTTAGAGTTCGTGATCTTTCAAACAAATCTTATTCTCTGGGTGAACCTATGTCTGATGCGAAAATTGGGAAGAAAATTCTCAGGTCTTTTCTTGAGAGATTCAGAATCAAATTCACCACTATTGAGGAGGTTCACGACACCTCCTCCATGAGAGTTGATGAACTCATTAGTCTTTGATTACCCATGAGATGTGTTTGACTTCCAACTCTCACAAGAAAAGCCGCAGAGTTGCACTCAAGTCTACTGGTCGTGATTTCTCCTATAGGATACCAACTTTTTTTTTTGTAAATAATAAATAAAAAAGGTTGTCTAAGGACTAAATTGAAAGAAAACGAAGAAAAAGGAGTTAAGTTGTAAATAAGAAGATAAGTATTATCTTTCCACGTCATCAAGGGAGTGGAATCTTCTTTTAAGTGATTCAATCACTTGGCCGACATGGGTAAAACACAACCAGGTGAAAAGAAAAAAAAAGAAGAGAAAGAAGAGAGAGAGAGAGAGAGAGAGAGAGAGAGAGAGAGAGAGAGAGACGAGGTTGAGCTCGGCGAGAACATTGAAGTCGAGCGTGGTTGCGTCGAAATCACACCGAGGAAGAAAGAGAAGTCGCCGGAGGAAGAGGATGACGAGGTGAACTCCGACGAGCCTTAGATCGACTCAAGGTAAAGTCCCAATTTCTCAATGAACCTAGAGTTTTGGATTTAAAGTATTTAGGGATTTCTTGTTGATTAGGGTTTCGGCTGAGATTGTTTGGATATTGGTTTCGTGATTTAATTTCAACGATGATTCTTAGTTATTGATTGAATTGGTTGTTGGAATTATCTCTCATTGTCCTCTGTTGGCCGGCTATGTGGTTTGTGGAGTTGATACTGTTGGTCCTTATTATGGCTTTGGTGAATGTTTGGGTTTTGGACATGAATTCGATTTAGTAATGTTGTTCTGGCTTCTATTTGCTAGCCCTGTGATGTTCTGTTTGTTTGGCTAATACTGATGGCTGAGTGTTGAGCTGATGTGATACCATATGTTACGAACGCTTGGTGGTTACCCTGTTTTGACCAGTTATTTTTGTGGTGTTCATGATATTCTGTGAGTAAGTTGCTGAAAGGAATATGAGAATTCTTCAAGGAATAATATGAGAAGTCATAGTGATGAGTTAGGAAATTGACGTTATTTTCAGACTTGTTATATAGTTATTAAGTCGTGTTTTGTTGGAGGCTGTCCTCGAGAGTTAGACTCAGTTTAGGTGGAGGGCACATGGCTTAGGGAAGCGGGTTTGGGACGGCGAGGATGCTTTCCAAAGAGTCGCGAAGCTGGTGCGCTAGTGTCGACGAGGCGAGGCCGGACCAAGCCGTGAAAGAAAGGCCTTTCGGCTTTAGCTCGGAGGCGCAAAATGTTCGTTTAGTGTGTAGTAAGTCGAGTCGAGAAATTTCCGAGTCTTGATTCGAATTGATTATGAACCTTTAATTATTTGTACGAGTCGTTTAATATATTATTAATTATAGTACTATTATATTATTAATGATTAAGTGTTTCAATTTTTGGGTTTTATTGGATATGAATTATTAGAAATATTATGTTATTATTATTAAACTCCCTGATTATTCGAGTAATAATTTCGTATTCTTATCCTAGTTTGTGTTAAAAATCAAGTTCGACTATAAGCTCGGGTCTTTTAGTTTGGAAAAAGAAATATCAACGAGAAATGTTCTATTTACCTTCGTTTCTTTAGTTTCGACTCTCGGGAATCTATTCTAAACTATGGGCCCTGCCCAGTTATAAGAATAGACGGTCGAATGATATATGACGTTCTTAAGTTTGTTTCCAATGTTTCTGTTCTTATTCGAGTGTTTTTATGCGGTTAATCGAGACGTTAGGAGTATCGCAACTAGGGGAACATTTTGAATACGTTTGAAGTAGGCTTTCTTCTAGTAAGAATTTGTTCGTTAGGTTGATGAACAAGATACTAAGTACCCTCGACGTTCAATCTTTCTCATCTATAGATAAGTCCAGATCGTTACAAGAATAGCAGCGAGCGTAAAGATATTACGTGGACGAAGCTACATGAAGTAAAGAAAGGACTCTTTATGTTAGAAAAGGATTTACGATTTGAAAGAATCGTATCCAGGTACGTAGAAGTATTTCAACTGTATCACAAAAATGATGTGTTGTACGTATGCTTGCATTTACATGATATGTGTTTGTTGAGTTAAATGCATTTGCATACATGTGCATATTTTATAAAATGAAAGTGAAAATAGTTTGAAATGAGAAATGGAGTTATTGAAAAAATGGTGCGTGTTATGGGTCGTTCATGGAAGACTTGGCTGGTTCATAGGATCGGGGAACCAGTTCATTTAACTCCTAGGATCGGGGAGTTAAGAATGGCCCGTGAGATAGGATTGGTTTCACGAGTCATCGGGTCATATGCAGTACTGGGTACCGTTGGCCGCGACCGCCACACCATATGTAGTTTAGGACCTTATGATTTTGGTTTGGTTTAGTCATGCATGTTTGTGAGACGAGCCATGGTGAACCTCTTACACCACATACTACGCGTGCGAGCGAGAAAAGTTATCAAATGAGAAAAGATGAAAAGAATGGATTGAGTTGTAATTGACGTTCATATCATATGCATTGTTTCTGCTTACTGGGAAATAGCTCACTCAGTTTTTGTGATACAAGTAGGGAGTGTTAATAAGCTATGTAGGTACAATATAAGGTTGACTGGAAGGCAAGACCTCGTATATGAACTAGTTTCACCTGATGGGTTTTCTTTTGAATAATGTTTTGAATTGTGTGTGAATAGAGGAATAGTACGAATGTTTATATTTTGTGATGCTTGTCTACACTTAGAAGGTTAATGTTTTAGGAGTTTGTTACGCTTTATGTATATATAAACCATATGTTGCTAGACTTCAAGTTATGTCAACGTTATTTTGTAGGTCGATATAGAAAATTTTCATACGACACGTCGTTTATACCTTGACAAAAAAACCAAAAAATTTGAGTAAATGATAAATGACTCGTTGGGGTGTGACATCTCCAACTCGAGATATAATGACTCTATTGAATCTTATGAGGAATCCTTAGCTCTTTTGGCCAAAACATTTGGGAGGTTTATGAAGAAATTCGATAAAAAACCTGTGATCACGTCTAACATTTCAAGCTTCAAGCCTAAGCCCTATAATAATTACAAATCTGGGTCTAATTCAAGGCGCACAAAGGAAGATAGACTGTTTAGTCATTCTTCAAAAGGGAAAGGAATTCAGTGCCCTAGTTTTACAAAGAGGCAATAGAAAAGTTACAACACCACTCTATCTAACAATGACCAAAGAGATCGATCTAGCGAGGATGATGAAAATGACAGCTTGAAAGAAAAATGACTATTTCACCCTAACACAAACCTTGTTCTTAACAGTGTCTTAAACACTAAAGGTACAAGAAAGATGCACTTACAAGAAAATTATTCCTTCAAGAAGCTATTCCTTAAAACAGACTCGCAAGAGAAGAAAGGGTAAATTTCTTTGCTTGGTTGAAACGGCGCGAGGAAAGTGAGAATGCGTAAACCCCAGAAAAGTGCAAGAGATGGTATATATACTACACAAATGATGAGGACTTTCTTCACTCGAGAAGCACAGCTAGAACTGAGAGGATTGAATAAAGAGTAGAGCAGGTACTAAGCGTCAGAAAAAGTACATCATCATGTTCATAAAATCCAGTTAAGAACATCTAGACGTACATCAAGGTTTTGATGCAGCAAACAGGTCAACACTGGATTAACAGAATCCTCATTTGGCTTTGAGGAGGCAAAACCTGAGACACAAAGCACAACAGCCAGAACACGAACTCTGTGTTGGAATAGGTCTAGGGTTAAGAAAACTTATCATTAATCATATTAATCGCGAAATATAAAATTTCTTTACAAGTAAAATAATTTTACTAACATAGGCAAAGTGCATGAACATGTATAAATTTAAAAACATTATTTAAACTTGAATACTAACTTTTCTCTTATTTCTTGATCTTAGAGTCCCTTCTTGAAAGAAAATCATTCTCCTTGTCTCGCTGCCTTTCGTCTTTTGATTCTCGAGCAACCACGAAAGTTTTTACCTCTAGAGTCTTCGAGCGTTTTAAGAGTTTAGTGAGTGGGAACTATTAAACAATATGAACCAAGAACAATTCTTGAATCATAAGCTAATTCTCTAGATCAAGTGATGATCTAGGTGCCAAAATAAAAGAGTATTTTAGAGAGACAAGGAGAATGTTGGACGACTAGAAGAGAGAGAGAGAGAGAGAGAGAGAGAGAGAGAGAGAGAGAGAGAGAGAGAGAGAGAGAGAGAGAGAGAGAGCAAGACCAAAAAAGCTTTTTTTCACATCTCTATCTGAGACTCTATTTATAGGAGAATTAAATACAAGAAAGGGTAATTACCCTTTCCTATTGTATATTCATGACAAATTATTTGATTTCGTCCTCCTTTTCTCTACTACATGGCCGGCCAACATTGTGTCATAAGTGAGGGAAATTTGTTTCCTCACTTAGCACATTTCTTTCCTTCTCAAAGAAATTCATTTCCTCTTTTCTTTTGGACAATTACCAATATGCAATAATGCACCTAATAAAATAAGATATTTCTCTCCCTCCCTTGATGTAAAGTGGTCGGCCATATGTGTGTCTACACACACATATTTACTTCCTAATTTGTTCATAACAAATTACGGAAGACCCCTCACATTATTGCCCATACAATAACATGTCACAAAATTTAATTCACTAAGCATGAAACCAAATTTTCAGCCGGGTGATTTTAAATTAATTTGATAAAGCTCAAAATATTATTTTGACATTTAAAATCTTATTTTGACATTTTACATCAATTATCCTTAAGGACAAAAATACCCTTTAGACCATTTTCGGAAAATACGTCTACTTCAACACTTGAACTTATTTTGACTTAACTTCTAGTTTAATAAACTCTACTCTAATGAGTTGACAAACTTTTCCAAGTCTAGTTTAATGTCAACTGAATCCACTAAAGAGTTGACACTGAAATCTATCGGTTCAAATGAATATATTTTCTACTAAAAAATCTACTTATTTGTGATGAGCGGATCTAGTGAATATTATAGAATGATTACCATTCATGAATATCATCAACTAGATGAGATTTATAAAATTACCATTTTACCCTTCTAATTGTTATTTCCTCAACTCCTTTGTTACTTGCATGAATCTAAAGATCAACGGACTATTAATCCCAGTATGGTTGTTGGAATAATCTATGATTTCTGGTTATGAGGCACAAAGAGTTAGGAACTCTATAGTTCTTCCAGTGTATCTTCTGAAGATACTCAATTGACTAGTGCACCTTTAGAGACAATGTAAGAACGAACTATTTAACCTCTTCTGTCTCAAGGTCACTATGTACTAATTGCATCGTGCTTACCTAAATCTTGAAATGAGACATTTCATTTCATAACTTTAATATTCTCATTTAAGAAAGTCAAGTTCTAGATCCATTAAGTGATCTAGACTAGACTAATTGGTGAGATATTAAGTTATGAAGATGGCATGAACCAGTTTTGTGAACTTCACATATATATGGAATTCATGTACAAGATTGCTGAAGTGCAATGCATATCACCTCATGCTTTTTAACTAGAAGGGTAAAATGGTAATTTTGCAAATCCCATCTAGTTGATGATATTCATGACGGGTAATCATTCGATAATATTCAGTGGATCCGCTCATCACAAATAAGTATATTTTTTAGTAGAAAATATATTCATTTGAACTAAGAGATTTTCAGTGTCAACTCTTTAGTGGAGTCAGTTGACACTAAACTAGACTTGGAAATGTTTGTGAGCTTTGATTCCAAGAGTACTTGTTAAAGTTTTGTTCATTTGGGTCCACGTGGACACTAACACAAGTTATTATAGTAGAGTTTGTTAAACTAGAAATTAAGTGAAAATAAGTTCAATTGTTGAACTAGACATATTTTTTGAAAATAGTCTAAAGGGTAATTTTGTCAAAATAAGATATTGAATATTTTCATATAATGGATATATAAATTAATTTCTAAAGCCGAGAAGTCATTTGAGCCATTATGAAATTAATTTCATTATTGGTGCAATATTAATTCTACAATGGGTATCCAAAGAATTGTCTTAAAAGAAATAAGGAAGCATGTAGAAGCTCCTCTCATGCATAGAGTTTAGCCAACATCAAGAAGTGAGAAGCAAATTATCTATTGTTATTTTGTGCATTATTGTGTATTGGTAACTGCCTAAAAGAAAAGAGGAAATGAATTTCTTTGAGAAGTAAACAAATGTGTTAAGTGAGGAAACAAATTTCCCTCACTTATAGCATTGTATGGTTGGCCATGTAGAAGAGAAAGAGAGGATGAAATTAAATATTGTGTCATGAAAACACAATAGGAAGGGGTAGTTACCCTTTCTTATATTTGTTTGTCCTCTAAATAAAGCCTCACATTGAGATGTGATAATAAACTTTTGTTCTTGCTCTCTCTCTCAATCTAGCCGACCATACCTCTCTCTCTCTCTCTCTCTCTCTCTCTCTCTCTCTCTCTCTCTCTCCCTCTCTCTCTAAAATACTCTTTTATTTTTGCATCTAGATTCTGACTTGATTCAGAGTATTAGCTTATGATCCAAGACTCATTCTTGGTTCATAGTACCCACTCACTAAACTCTTCAAACGCTCGAAGACTATAGTGGTAGAAACTTTCGTGGTTGCTTGAGAATCCAAAGACGATAGGCAGCGAGACAAGGAGAAGGGTCTTCATCCGAGAAAGGACTCCAAGATCAGCCAACAAAAAAAGGTTCTAAGTCTTTTTCGTATTTATTATATATTTTAATTAACAACATGTTCATGCACTTTGTCTAGGTAGTAAAATAGTTTTACATGTATTAAAAACATTTTTATATACCGCCATATATGATATGATAAATAATACTTAAATTCTAGATCGATTCCAACAACTTTTTGGGAGAACGACGAGACGAAACATTCTTTCGTTTATCCAAGATTGAGATAAGCACATTAGAGTCAGAAGGAAGACTTGGAGTGGGAGATATAGTAGTCTCTGGAGCAAGTGGCGTCATCTTGTCACTGATGGAAGCCCTAGGAGATCTACCAATTCAAAGAGGGATTAGAAAATGTCACACCGTTGCAAGGAGAGGAACGATAACCCTTGTCTGTCATCTTGTCAGAGACATCATGAAATTACTGAGTAGCACCGACCGCTGAATGATTTGGTTTAACAGTTTACATGTTGACAACAGGGGCCACAACAGGAAGAATCGCAGAGTTACCTTGGTGAGTCTCATCAGAGAGAGATGAAATAATAGTAGATTTAGCTGAGGATATTAAAATCGCGGACTTGGATTTCTTCTCTTTTGGTTTCTCTGAAAACCTCTGACACGAACATCATTTGTATTTGTTTGCGATCCTTTGATGGACTTCTTTTTCCCGGCACCATTTAGGTCTACCATTCTTTATGAAGAATAATTGGAAGAGGAGCGATATGTTCGAGTGGAAACCATCTTCGACAAGTAGAGAAGGAAATAGGGTTTGAGTGGGTAGTTTGAGATGAAGAAAACTGTCAGAGCTTGAATCTCTTCAGACATGCAATGCCTAGCAGTAGACGGATGGCTTCGAGACGAGCAACATGGGTAAAGGTTTCATCAAAATCAACACCTTCAATTTATGAGTAACCTTGAGCGACCAACCTGGCTTTATTGGGAGTAAGATCTCCTATAGCATCTGATTTGTTTTAAAAATCCACTTGGTTCCAATGACATTTAGAGAAAGTCTGGGGACTAAGACCCACACATCATTTGGTTCAAATTGAGAGAGTTCTTCTTGCATTGCAGAGATTCAGAACTCATCCAAAATATCCTCGGACACATTCTTTGGTTCGATCCTTGATGTAAAACAGACATTTGCAATCAGTTCAAGATAGTTCACAAGGTCGTTCCTACTAGTTGTAATTCCGTTATGAAGATCAACAAGCACAACATTGATCAGATAATTTAAAGAAATTTTGCTAGAAGGACTTTTAGAGAGTGGAGATGAAGCACCTTCAAAAGCGATAAGAGAGACAATCTTAATGTTCGAGACAATAGTAGAGACATCATGGGATGATGAGTCATGAGAAAATAAAATGAGTTCATCGACTGGAAAAACAGAGGGCAAGAACTCCTTCATCATCAATTTTTACATTCATAGATTCCATCACAACCGGAGACCTGTTATTAAAGACCTTGAAAGCTCAACTAGTAGATGAATAGCCAAGAAAGAACCTTTCATTAAAAATGCCATCAGGAAGAATGTAGCACGGAGTTCTAAAAACATAGAAATATTTGACATTGGGATTTCTCACCCTCCAAATTTCATATTTGGTGGAAGTAGTGCCTAATGTTGACAAGATTTGATCCCAGCTTCAGCCCAGAACCCATTGGAAATACTTTCAGCATGTAGCATCACGCAAGCCATTTCCTGAATGGTTCTGTTTTTTTCCTTTCAACAATGACATTAGACTGAGGAGTTAAGGAGATTCTACTGGCTCTGTTGTCAGCCGTTGAAATCTTGAAGTCCCTGGTATTCCGGCTCTTGATAACGTTGTACTTGTGGATGGTTTAAAAGCTAATTTTATCATGATTAGCCAATTGTGTGATCAAGAACTTACTATCACCTTCACAAAATATGGATGTTCAGTTCTAAATGCCGAAAATGATGAAGTGATGTGTGGCTCTTGTTCCTCTGACAATTCCTCATAAGAGTGTTGACTTCATCACCACCTCTCATGTACTCGAACTTTTTCACATGGATCTAATGGGTTCTATGCAAGTGGAAAGCCTTGGCAGTAAACGCTTCATTTTAGTTTTGGTTGATGACTTCTCCATGTATACCTGGGTGGAATTCCTTCGCGAAAAATCGGACGCTTTACAAGATTTTCATCTCTTGCCCTAAAACTTCAAAGATCTAAGTAAGTGGCCTCTGAAAAGATTGTTAGTATCAGGACTGATCATGGTCGTGAATTTAAGAATAACAAATTCTTTGATTTTTGCTCTACTGAAGGAATTTCCCATGAGTTCTCCGCTCCTATCACTCATCAGTCTAATGGAATTGTTGAAAAGAAACACAAAACCATTCAGGAAATGGCTCGCATGATTCTACATGCCAAAAAATATATCCTATCGGTTATGGGCTGAAGCAGGGAACACAACTTGTGACATTCACAATCGTGTGTTGATTCGTCTAGGCACTTCTTCCACCAACTATGAAATTTGGAGGGGGAGAAAGCTCAATATCAAATATTTCCATGTTTTTGGAACTTCATACTACATTCTTGCTGATAGGGAGCCTAAGAATAAGCTAGATCCTCATAGTGACGAATGGTTCTTTCTTGGCTACTCCTCTACTATTCGAGCTTTCAAGGTCTTCAAAAACAGGTCTTAGGTTGTGATGGAATCTATGAATGTAAAATTTGATGATGAAGGAGTTCTTGCCCCTATTTTTCCTGTCAACGAAGTCATTTTATTTTCTCCCAACTCCTCATCCCGTGATGTCTCTACTGATATCTCGAACATTGAGATTGTATCTCCTATCGTTTCTGAATATGCTTCCTCTCTAGTCTCTAAAATTCCTTCTAGCATAAGTTCTTTAAATCATCTGATCGATGCTTAGATTGGTGATCTTCATCAGGGCATTACAACTAGAAGGAAGGACCATGTGAACTATCTTTGACTAATTAAAAATGTGTGTTTTACATCAAGGTTCGAACCAAAGAATGTGTCCGAGGCTATTGTGGATGAGGTTTGGATCTCTGCAATGCAAGAATAACTCTCACAATTTGAACGAAATGGTGTGTGGGCCTTAGTCCCCAGACCTTCTGCGAATGTCATTGGAACTAAGTGGATTTTAAAAAACAAATCAGATGCTATGGGAAGTGTCACTCACAATAAAGCCAGGTTGGTCGCTCAAGGTTATTCACAAATTGAAGGTGTTGATTTTGATGAAACCTTTGCCCCTGTTCCTCGTCTCGAAGCCATCCGTCTACTACTAGGCATTGCATGTCTGAAGAGATTCAAGCTCTTTCTGATGGACGTCAAGAGTGCCTTTTTGAACAGAGTCATAAATGAAACAAATCTTTGTTTAACAACCTAAACGATTCATTGATCCTCAATTCCCGGATAATGTCTTCAAGTTGAATAAAGCACTCTATGGTTCAAAACAGACTCCTAAAGAATGGTATGAATGTCTTACTGTTTATGTATCTTGTCAAGGCTATATTTGTGGGATTAAAGATCAAAACCTCTTCATAAATCAGTCAAGTTCCAACATGATGTTTGCTCAAATCTATGTCGACGACATTGTCTTTGGAGTTACTCTCAGTCTCTTGTCAAACATTTTATTGAAAAAATGCAGTCTGAGTTTGAAATAAGCATGGTAGGTGAGCTTTCATTTTCTTGGGTTTTCAAATAAAACAAGTCAATGATGGCATATTCCTTTCTCAAACAAATATGCTTGAGATCCTGTCAAGATTTTTGGTTTAGAGTCGGGTAAACCAAAAAGGAGTCCAGCTTCCTCTACTGTCAAACTCTCAAAACATAACTCATCTGAACTTGTTGATTCTAAGATTTATAGAAGCATGATTAGTAGTATTCTATATCTGACAACAAGCAAACCAAATATTGCTTTCTCAGTTGGAGTTAGTGCTCGATATCAAGCTAAACCCGCCGCAAATCATCTCAGCTATGTGAAACGCAGCATCAAATACATCCATGGCACTATTGACGATGGCATCTTTTATTCTCATCACATGAATCTACATCTAGTAGGATATTCAGATGCATATTGGGCTTGAAATTTTGATGATCCCTAAAGCACCTCTGGCGGCTGCTTCTTTTTTGGAAAATAACTCATCTCCTGGCTTAGCAAGAAGCAAAATTGTGTGTCACTTCCTACAGCAGACGTGGAATATATTGCTGCTGGTGCAGCCTGTACTGAACTGGTCTACTTGGAGTTTATGCGTGATGAATATGTTGTTTCTCAAGAAGTTATTAATCTCTATTATGACAGCACTAGCGCCATTAATATTCCTAAAACTCCAGTTCAGCATAGCAAGACGAAACACATCGAGATTCAGCATCATTTCATTCATGATCTTGTTGAATACAAATTCTTGTCCCTTGGACATGTTGGAACAGACAATAATTAGCTGATATCTTCACGAAGCCCCTTGATGTTTTACAATTTGAAAAGTTGCGAGCCGGATGTGGAGTGTGCCTTCTTGATCTATATCAATTACAGTTGGGCCTATATCTAAATCTTCTTGTCCACAAGAGTTTCAGTCTTCTTTGCGTAAAAGGAAATGCAACGTTTTGGCTTTCCCTCCGTTTGATATTCGATGGTTTAACTTCTCATTTCAATATCAAGAACAGGGGTTGTGGTGTCAGTTTCTTTTTCACAACTTCTCTCTGACAGTTTTCTTCATCACAAACTACCCACTCAAACCTTATTTCCTTCTCTCGAAGATGGTTTCCACTCGAACATGTCGCTCCTCTTCCAATTCTTCGTCATAAAGAACGGTAGACCCAAATGGTGACAGGAAAAATAATTCCATCAAAGGATCGCAAACAAATCAGCATGGTGTTCGTGGCAGAGGTTTTCCAGAGAAACCAAATGGGGAGAAATCCAAGTCCGCCATTTCAATATCCCCAGCTAAATCTAATGTCAGTTCATCTCCCTCTGATAAGACTCGCCAAGGTAACTCTGCAATTCTTCCCATTGTGGTCCCTGTTGTCAACATGCAAACTATTAAACCAAATCATTCAGCGGCAGGGGATATTTTGAAATTTCATTATGTCTCTGACATGATAGACAAGGGTTCTCGTTCCTCTCCTTGCAAGGGTGTGAAGTTTTCTAGTCCCTCTTTTGACGCCATGACTGTAGAGTTAGGAGATGGCAGATCTCCATCTCCCTCATCCTCGCCTAGGGCTACCATCACTGAGGAGGAATTTTGTTGCATCATGGATTATGGTTGTGTATCAAAGCTCTCTATGTTGGAGCTTTCTCAGCTCCCTCATCAAGATGTTCATGCTCTTGAAAAGGCTTTCATTGTTCCTTATATCTCCATTGACCCTTCCCAGCCTGTTGTTCACCCCCTCCACCGTCTTCTGACGTCACTTGCTCCAGACTATTATGTCTCCCCCTCCAAGTCTTCCTTTTGACTCTAATGTGCTTATCTCAGTCTTGGGTAAAGGAAAGAATGTGTCATCTTTTCGTTCTCCCAAGAAGTCTCACGGCGAAAGGAAGAAGAAGAAGAAAGCCTCTCGTGCCTTCATCCCGAGTGAATCAGTCAGTGCTGCTGAGTTTGATGCAAATGAGGCAGAATTCGCTAATGATCTTGATGAGGAATCTTTTATCCAGGCTAAGAAAAAGGTCAAGGCTCCTTGTCACGACATCCAGATGTTTCCATCGATGGTATATCTTTCCACTCTATTTCTAGTGCTTTGAAATGGAAATTTGTTCTTCGTCGGAGTATGTCTCCGAAACATGTCTTGTCTAGTAAGGCTCTTCAATGCAAGGTCATTTTGGATCTAGTCAGCTACACCTGCTTACTGCCTTCTGTTACGTCTATTGGACCTTACCGTGTGAACCTTGCGAGGGAATTCATTGTCAACCTCCCTAAAGACATCAACGACCCGGCTTCATTAAAGTTTCAGAAAGTTCATGTTCGTGGAAAGTGTTTCTCTTTTTCTCCAAAAGACATTGCCAGTTTGTTAGATATTCCTCAGCCGGTCACTCTATCTCGTCTTCCGTCCAAAGTCGACCTTGTGAAAGAGCTCTCCAGTGCAGAGATCTCAAAGGATGGCCTGATCATGGTCTCTATCCTCCATCTAAGCTCAGCTCCAAATACTATATGCTGCACAAAATTTGGATCAAGAATTGGTGTCCGACAGCTCATCATACCAACTTGTCGTTGTCTCTTTCCAGTTTCATCTATGTGTTGCACTAAATCTCATGTGGTTGCTGCTATCTTCTTTTTCGACCAAGTTCTTCGTCATGCTGGCTCTGAAGCAATTAAGCTTCCTATTGGTTTCCTGTCAATAAATTGTTGGATTCTCTCTTCCCAGTCTCCTGACATTCTATCTGAGTCAGAGAAGCTTGAGTGCAGTAACTCTCTAGGAAAGATCTCGTTCAACAACAAACTGTTTCAGGCTCATCATGCTTTGTATATTGCTCCACCTCCTCCGACAAGTTTCTCTCACTCCATCTTCAATGTAAACTCGACTCATGGTATCCCTCCTCTCTCGTCGGAGACACGCTCCTTGATGGTTGTTTATCTGAATGACGAGCTCAAGTTTCTTGATGGGATTATTGTGTCTTCTACCTTGCGCCGCCACAATTTATCTTATCTTCTCCGAGTAGTCGTTCATGTGCAAGATGCTCCCTCCGCTGCCCATCCTTCCACCTCTTGATCGTGTGTTTATCGTTTCTTTGTTTTGTTTTTCGGTCTGTAATATATACACTATGCTCTTTTTGTTGGTTTGTTTTCTCTTGCTTTCTTTGCCTTTGTTGACGCAAACCGTGGGAGTAGTGTTGGAGTGTTTCTCTGTTGTGTTGACTCTTTGTTCAAACTCCTGAATTGGTTTTTGGTTTTTGGTTTGGTTCTTTTTGTTGTGCTTTTCCTCCGTCAGCCAATGTGGCATAAGGTGATATTCAGAGTTCGTGTTGTGCTTCACGTCTCAGGTTTTGCCTCCTTAAAGCCATAGGGGGAGCTTGGTAGTGTTGTGTTGATCTATTTGTTGCGTTAAAACCTTGATGTTTTTATGAATGTTCTTAACAAGATATTAAGAACATGTCGCTGTACTTTTTCTGACGTCTAGTACCAGCTCCACTGTTTGTTTGTTGCTCTCGGTCCCAGCTGTGCTTTTTGAATAAAGAAAGTCCTTATTCTTTGTGTAGTATATATAATCTATCTTGCACTTTACTATGTTTATGCATTCTCACTTTTCTCGTGCCGTTTCAACCAAGAAAAGAAAGTTATCCTCTCTTCTCTTGCGCGTCTGTTTTAAGGAATAACTTATTCAAGGAAAAGCTTTCCTGTAAGTGCATCTTTCTTGTACCTTTAGTTTTTAAGACACAGTTAAGAACACGGTTTGTGTTAGGGTTAAAAAGTGAGTTAGGCTCACACCTAGGAGGAGCCTTAAGTTGAATGATACTTCGGAAATAAAGTGTTAGATTTAGGAATTATTGATTCTCTTGTAAAACTTTTGTATCTTTAATGTTTTGACTGATAGTATACTCTTTCACCGGGATACAATATCCCCCTAGATGTAAGCAGTTTCCAAAATGGGTTACCAACGTTGTGTGTGTTCTTGATTTACTGTTTTAAGACTCTAATATTTGTATGAGTGTCTAACGCATACTAAGTAACATCGCAGAAACAATGTATATCATTTTTCAATTTTAAATTCCATGTAAACCATAATGGTTTTGGTGAGGATACAAGAATGACAATCTCTCAAAGAGAGCTGTTCAGATTGAGTTATTTTGGGCAATTTCTTGATTTGCCAATTCTGATGAAGTCATCTTGAATGATTATTCACTTAATTCTAAGATCAGGCTATTTTGGCGATTATTGAGTGCCGAAAGACAATTTTTATTGAGATCGGTGGACGACCCAGGGAGTTCAACAAAGAAAATTTCACGCATATAACGAGGCTGATGTTTGATCCTGACTTTGAGCACCGGGAAAAGTACTGACACGTGGTTGACAAAGGAATGTTCCGAGAAACATTTTGTAATGGCACTATGTGTACTAAGTATTGCAACATTGCTTTTATGCGACAAAGGTCAACAAGACTTGGGGTGACGAGAAGAGGATAATTCTTCTTCTCATACACTTTATGTACAATAACCTCATCTCCTCTTAGAAGGCAGTCAACCTGCCCACCATGATTTTTATCAAGATGGTGGACGACTCCGACGTGTTTAATGTGTATCCATGGGGAAACGTAGTGTCAAACTTCTTCATGGAGTCAGTGACCAACTTTGTCACGGAGGCGAAGAAGAACCTATCATCTGGAAAACATAATAAATTTCATCTTCGGGGTTTCCTAATTCCAGCTCCACATTTGGAGCTATGAATGTATCCACAAGCTTGTCGCAATCCAATTTGCTGGCGTCCTGAATCCCAACCCAAGTCTATTGATCAAGAAATTGACAGATGCCGATGGAAGGGTGTTCGAGTCCCACATATCTCGACTTCGTTTTCAGGAGGTAATATATGATACAAAATTGTATACATAATTGTGTTTCTTTAAGCCTAATTGTTTGTTTTTAGCTCGAATTCAAAGCCATTGGGGGTTCAGTCGAATTACCGGTGTTTCACTAGGAGAAAAAAGGCCTTTAGAAGCGACAAAAGTCGCTTCTAAAGCCCAAAAAGTCGCTTCTAATTCGGCTTTAGAAGCGACATTAGAAGCGACAAAGTCGCTTCTAATGTTTCGCCTCTAAAGCCGAGTCGCTTCTAATGTTTTGAAGCGACGAAATTAGAAGCGACTAGTCGCTTCTAAAGTCGCTTCTAAAGGCCCTTAACACCGACCAAAAAAGCGTGGGAAGAGGTGGCGGGTAACAATTAGAAGCGACTTTAGAAGCGACTAGTCGCTTCTAAATGTTACCCGCCATATTTTTGAAGCGACTTTAGAAGCGACTAGTCGCTTCTAAATGTTACCCGCCATATTTTAGAAGCGACTTTAGAAGCGACTAGTCGCTTCTAATTGTTACCCGCCATATTTTAGAAGCGACTTTAGATGCGACTAGTCGCTTCTAAAAGTGTAAAATCTAATTTTCAAAATTTATTTCTGGTTTTAAATGTTAATTAAATATTATTATCAGTAATTCAATTTAATAATATTAAAATTTACTAATTTAAATCAGATTAAACATAAACAGAATATAATCAAAAGTCGATAGTAATATAATCAAACGTCGACAATGTATAAAGTCGAAAATAACATAAGTTCAACTAATTAGAAAATCGCAAGAAGATAATAACATAAGTTCAACTACTTAGAAAACAGAAGGTCGATATGTAAATAAACGGAAACCAATAAGTTTAAAACGTTGAATAAATTACAATCATTGTCGTCCTTGTCCTCGTCATCCTCGTCGTCCTCGTCCTGCGCGTCGTCCGCTGGGTCCGTGTGGAGGCTCATCTAACTTCTTCCACGCTTTCCCATCAGCAGGATGACGTAGAACACCTTCTTCAACCACACGTTCTTTTGCGTGCCACTGCATTTCAACAGCTGTATGTCGAGAAGCGTACAACCGTTTAAGACGATCTTTTACAGGAAAGTACCGTAAAACTTTACGCGGTACTTTTTTTCCAGCAACCCATCTACTTTCGTTGCACACCGGACAAACATCTGCATCTTTCAAATCCTTCCAAAACAAGACACATTCGTTCGAGCAAACGTCAATCATCTCGTAGCCCATGCCAAATCGCTTCAGCTTTGACTTTGCCTCGTAATGTTTATCAGGAATTCTATTCCCAACAGGATGAAATTTTTTCAGGAGTTGCAAAAGTTCTGTAAATGACTTGTTCGTCCAATGGTTCGTCACTTTAATGTGCATTAACTGAACCAAAAAAGATAATGACGAGAACTCTTTACAACCAAGATACAATTCTGCATTCAACTCGGCAAATAGATCGGCGATCTGCTCTTCGTCAGCCACATCTTCAGCAGTTGCATCATTATAAAAATCAGGATCATTCCTAATATCGTCGACTGCGTCATGGATTCCACCAACACGGTCTTGATCGTTTGAATCATCGAGAATTGCTGGTACATGAACGACTTCTTCACGTGACTCGCCGTGATGATACCATCGAGTGTAATACGGAGTAAATCCTTTGTGCATGAGATGCGCTCGAACAACTCCTATGTGTTGTCTTAACGCATTATTGCAACTACGACAAGGGCATTTTACTTTGTGCTCGTTGTTCATTTGGAATCGTGCAACTCGAATAAACTCGTTCACGCCCAATTCGAATTCAAGCCCACAACGATTATTTTCAATAATCCAATTTCGACTTGGGTTTGACATGACGCTGATTGTTGAATATTAGGACAACGAAAGTTAGGATATTTGTGACATTGTGGTGATCATTTAGAAGATGGATAAGGATTTGATCTAAGAAAGTTTAGAGATTCAAATAACTAAGAGATTACAATTGTTTTATTTGTTCACTTAATTATTTAAAAATTTACAGAAATTTGGGCAGAGTTTCCCCTAAAATATGAACAAACCAAAAATCTGCAATTCACAAAATCTATATATATATATACCAGCCAGAACTATCCTAAACATTTAATAACTTTCAAATAACATATTTAAATTAACAAATTAAGTAACTACTTATCACATTCAAATTAATATAACTAAACAAATTATATATCTATATTTAACAAATTAAGTAATTCAAATTATTAATACCCTTATTAATATCGCACATTCATAACAAATTACTTTATTTAACAAATTCATTGATTTAACATATTAATTATTCAATTACATACTTACATGAGCAAATTAAATATATAACAAAATTACTAATTTCAATTGAATACTTAAATTACTAATTTCATTTGCATACCTACATTATTAAACATAAATTTCAAGTAAACATAAATATCTAACCTTGGCGGGACGAGACGAGCAAAGTCTACACTCAACGAGACGACGCGACGAACAACAAACGCACAAATGCCTAAATACAAATAAAACATAAAATTAAAACCGTAAAACAAAATATAACTACAATAATTTTAAAACTAACATATATATACCTTAAGAAAAAACGATCCGAGTCGAGGAGTTAGGTTACAACAAGGCGCGGGTTCAGCGACAAACAACCGGTGACGAGGCTGCGACGACAATAATAAATTTAAACTAACATAATATTTATAAAACAAAATTAGACTAACCTATAACAATATTAGACTATAAACTAAACGTACCTTAACGGAGGAGGGGGAGTCGGAGCTCGACGGTGGAGACGCAGGGGAGGAGCACGACGGAGGAGGGGCGGAGAGCGAGAGGGAGGGCGGAGGAGGGCACGGAGGAAAGCGGCGAAGATGAGAAGGGGAGGAGGGGGAGGGACGGAGGCGGGGGAGGGGGTACGGGTAGGGAAGAAGGGCGGGGGAGAGAGAGGGGGTGGCTGGTCGGAGGAGTAGGGTGGGGAGAAGGGGAGGGACGGCGGCGGCGGAGGAGGGGGTGGCTGGTCGGAGGGAGAGGGGAGAAGGGGAGGGACGAAGCTAGGAGAGAGAAGGGGAGGGGACGGGAGGGAGAAGGGCGGCCACGGCGGGAGAGGGACGGCGGCGGGAGGGAGAAGGGCGGCGGCGGCGGGAAGGAGGGGGCTGGCTGGAGAGTGAGAGGAAGAGTGAGAGGGAGAGTGAGAGGGAGAGAGGTGAAGAAATAAGGAAAAAGGGAGGCTTTGCCGATTTAAAGCCCTAGGAACATTAGAAGCGACATTAGAAGCGACTAGTCGCTTCTAATGTCGCTTAATAACCAAAACGACACCGTTTATATAAGTTGGGGCATTAGAAGCGACATTAGAAGCGACTAGTCGCTTCTAATGCCCTAACTTCTGCACTTAACGAAATTATTGGCGGAGTGAACTTGGAGCCAAAATTTTGGGGCATTAGAAGCGACATTAGAAGCGACTAGTCGCTTCTAATGCCCCAATTTCTATACTCAGCGAAATATTTGCGGAGAAAATTTGGAGCCAAAATTTTGGGGCATTAGAAGCGACATTAGAAGCGACTAGTCGCTTCTAATGCCCTTTATCTATACTCAATAAAATTCTTGGCGGAGTGAATTTGGAGCCAAAATTTTGGGGCATTAGAAGCGACTTTAGAAGCGACTAGTCGCTTCTAATGCCCCAATTTCAATACTTAGCGAAATTTTTGGCGGAGAATATTTGGAGCCAAAATATTGGGACATTAGAAGCGACATTAGAAGCGACTAGTCGCTTCTAATGCCCTGAGCCAATAATTTTGACTATTAGAAGCGACTAGTCGCTTCTAATTGTCAAAATATTGATCATTTTGTAAAAATCGGGGTATTGTAGTTAGAAGCGACTAGTCGCTTCTAATTCTCAAAAGTCGCTTCTAATTAGAAGCGACTAGTCGCTTCTAATTCACCCTGTCGCTTCTAATGGTATCTTTTGTAGTAGTGTTTGTCATGAAATTATCCTAATCGGGGACAGAGAGGAAGGCTATTTACGATGGCATCAGATCGTCAAACCTCGAGGTATAATATAAAACTGATAATGTTGATATAAAATTGTAATATTTCTTGAAAATATTTTCACGAATGTTTCAAATATCGGGAAAATATTTTTCATTTTCTAGTTAATATGTTCGTTTTTGGAATGAGAATTCCTAGACAAAGATTTTCGAGGAGAAATTAAGAGGTTTAAGAAGGTGGTATTTCATGATACGCGACGAAGTTAAAAATAATTGTCGAAGTACATATTGTTCCCCCTCCCTCAGCCAAATCAATATCGACCAATGAGTCTTTGACTAGATCCAGTAATGACAAAGATGGAGGGAAAAAGAAGAATATCGCGGAGGAAGACAGAGAAGAACAGCAAGAGAGAAATGCATAAGAGAAGTTCGTGGAAG
Organism: Urtica urens; assembly: GCA_958296335.1. Taxonomy (NCBI): domain Eukaryota; kingdom Viridiplantae; phylum Streptophyta; class Magnoliopsida; order Rosales; family Urticaceae; genus Urtica; species Urtica urens. The sequence continues at coordinate 11,396,939 of OY282525.1, forward strand.
AGAAAAAAAAAATAAAAAAAGGAAGAAGAAGCAAAAAAAAACATGAGACTCCAAATGGAGATGACATTTTCCATGAATAGAAGACAAAATCATTCGTCAGATAAAAAACAAGAATGATGAACCACAAGGAGAAGGAGAAGACAAGGAAGAAGAAGAAGAAGAAGAAGAAGAAGAAGAAGAAGAAGAAGAAGAAGAAGAAGAAGAAGAAGATGATGACAATGACAAAAATAAAGAGAGGATAGATGGTTATAAAATGGATAATTTTTTACCAAGAAAGATGGTTGCTTACGCGGCGATGAAGAGAAGAGAAAGATGAAAATTTAACTCTCGGAAGTTGTAACGATTTAAGAATCCGAGCTAAAGAGATAAAGATACGGTGTGATATGATAGTTATCAGAAAAGTGACCGCCTAAGTGAAAAGAGAGAGAGAGAGAGAGAGAGAGAGAGAGAGAGAGAGAGAGAGAGAATTGGAAAATAAATTATGGTTTTAATTATTATATTATAGGTTAATTAAGTGATTGTGTTAGTTAATTATAAATTAAAACCGTTATTATAGTTTCAAAAAATAGGATAAACATGATATAAAATATTTCTCTCTCTCCTGCGAACTCATAGTTGAGTTATTTTAAAAAAAACACAAAATTTATTGTTTATTTATAATTTGACCCATCATCAACGTAAATTAACCCTTATAATAACCATATAATAATTTATAAAAAATACGTCGGTAAGTCATAAACCAAATAATGACTCAATAACTTTATTTATTATAATTAATAATCCCAAAAATTGTAACATGTTAAGCATATAAGAATTAAATACCAAAGCTCAAGTATATATATATATATATATATATAATAATAATAATAATAATAATAATAATAATAATGATCCTAGCTGAGCAACAAGGAAGAAGAAGTAAACACGCAAAAGAAATAACAGCTATAATATTGAGTAAATCTGGACTAATAGACCGGATCGTCCTTTAGCAATGATGTCAGTTAAAAATGTGCCGGATTTAGTCTAGTTTGGTAAGTAAAAATTAAAAAAAAATATATATATATATAAAGTTGGGAGTCTTTTTTAGGATAAATAGGAAATTTTTGTATTGTAATGTTTAATTTGAAATATTCGTAACTGAATCTCATATGTGAAGACATAGACGAAGAATTATAAAATGGGCCTCTTAAAAACTTCGCCGTCCCCCGGAAAAGGTGCGACGTTAAGAAAAAAAAGTATCGGTTGCATGGATTAAATTTGAAAAATTATCCCGGACAATAGCCTCGACATCCCTTTATTGTACAATACAATATAATAAAACTAATTGTTCATCTGTAATGTAGAAAAATCAAAATCGTCAAGGATGTCAATGCATTAGAAAGTTTCTTGAACTCGAGTCCTGCCAATCCTTACCGCATGTGAGTGCTTTAACTATCTCTGATTTCATACTGCATCTTCTATCGTCGATGATGCGTCCCCATTACTAAACTTCGCCTCCGATGACACCATCGGGATCGGGATGATCAAGATGTCTTGAGCCATAGGGGACAAGATCGAAAACTTCCTAACGTTTTGTCTCCGCCAAAATAATATAGGCCAAACCGCTCGTCATCATTTTCACCCAGTCGTTGTCGTCTTACTCTATGATCTCAGGATGACTACGAGGGTGTTCTTGGCTTCCTCTCGGGGTGGTTCCTCCAGCTTCGTGTTGAGGAGAGGGTTTATACATAGGAGCGTTGGTGAAAAAAATTGCGTATTCGTGTCTCCTTGCGTACTACGTTTGCTGACTTGGTGGTTTCCGATACATCAGTAGAAGCTTCGCTTCGTAAACTCTGAAAAAAGAATAAAAAGCATCTAGGATCCTTGGTAGATCAAGTGAGACATAATCTTGTTTGCCGGAAAAATATAATCTACGAAATTTGAATTTTTTTTAAGGCCACCAATTTTGGTGCGGACATCTAGAATGGCTCCGAAACCAAAAAATAATGGAACATTTTCTGCCCCCCAATTCTTAAGAAATTTTGCTTCCATATCTTCAATACATGTGGCGAATGTGGAATCATCGTGATATTTTTCAAAATGAGTAGCTTATGCAATCGTAGTATGAGTACCAAGTTAAGATGTAGGAGAGTAATAAGCCTTAAGATAACAAGTTTATTTATAAAATATATTAAGAAAAGAAACAAACGATTCGGCCATGCTAATATAAGAAATTGTGAAAGATCATTCCCTAATTTCACTGTTAATGTACGCTACGATTACATCAACATATCTTTCGGATAATAAGTTCGACAACATTATATATGTTGAGTTCCACATAATATTTTTGTCTAGATCAAAAGTTTGTTCATCTAGTAGGATATGCCTAACGCGTTTATTAAGTCCATCTACACTAGCGGTTGAATTTTTTATCTAACTAATGAAACACCTAATTTTGTGGATGAAGGGTTCGTAATGAGCAGCACCCGCTTGAACTATAAAGTTAATGATGTGTGTGGAACAACGTTGGTGCAAAAGGATGTTTTCGTTTCAGCGAGTTTTAAGGTCTCTAATCATTGAGTTGTTACTAGTTTCATTACCTAACGCTACAGAGATTATCCTATATTTTAAACCTCAATCCTCTATAACACCTAGCATGATTTCTATGATGTTATGGCTTGTATGATTTCCTTCTATCTTAGGGGAGGCAATGATACGTTTGTTTAAGTTTCAATCGTCGTATATATTAAGGCAACGCTAAATTTTGTCTTGACCCAACCTAATATCAGATGTTAAGGCAACGTTAAATTTTCCTGATGCTATTATGGATTTTAGTTGTTCTTTTTCTTTTAAAAATCCTTTAGAATATTGGCTCTTAAGCCTTTCCTAGACATTATTTGAACTTTGAAAATTAAATAATTCAAAAATCTAACAAAACCTTTAGATTCAATATGAATAAACGATTGATCAGTGGAAGCAAAGTATTCTACTAAATTAGTTGTAAGTTCTAAATGGTCGACTTCACTTACAGCAGTCGATGAGGCTCCTAATTGACTGCCTAGACATTTATTTTGATGCTTTGTAAGAAGATACGTCTGCACCTCTGGTTGTGAGCGCTCACGAGCTTTCCACAACCGTTGCATTGGCCATGTATGTCACCGTTATATAGTACCTCAGTGAAGAACTTCCCCATCAGTGATTGCCGTTTTCTATTTGTTTGATGTGGTTGTGCTCCGGTCTCTTCGTGTAGTTGCTGTTGTCGGTGGTGTTGTTAATGTTGGTATTGTCGAGCCCGTTGTTGTCATTATTTTGTCGCTTCTCGTTGTTCACGATGTCATGGTCGATGAATGGTATTATTAACAAGATTTGGTTCTTCATATTCCTTATTTAGATCTTTGGTTTCGTTATTGAATATAGTTGAGGGGTAAACAACAAATATAGTACTGAGGAAGAGGAAGAACCGGAGCCCGTTCGTAATAAAATTCATCGACCACGACAACATGAACATCGTGAAGCGACGTAACAACGACAACATCAACAACGGGTCTGGCACAACAACATCAATAAAAAAGAAAGCACCGGTCACCGAAGTGGAACTTTTTCACTAAGGTAAACTATAATGGTGGGTAAACTATAATGGTGAAAGACATGGCCAATGCAACGCTGGCGGGAAGCTTGTGAACGCTCACAACCAAAAGTGCATGATTTCTCTACATACAAAGCATCAGAGGAGTTGTTCGAGAAGTTAATCGGGAGCCTCGTCTATTGTTGTAAGTAAACATGGTCTAACGGACCGGACATAATTGGGTCCGTTAAAAAGTTACCGAATCTTGTAGGTTCGTTAAGGGTACTGGAAAGGACTAGACCGGTCCGGTACTGTTGCTTACCGGACCCCTTGGTCGTCCGGTCCGGTAAGAATTTTAAATCATTTTTTATTTTTTAAATAAAAAATGGCCGTTCAATGTAATATGCAACAGCCAAAAAAATGGTCGTTGCACCCTATGTTATCGTTGCCCAACGAGCATTTTTGCTTTTTCTTAAACCCCACCTACATTTTCTATATAAACCCCTTTCTCACCATTTCTTTCACACCTCGCTACTCTCTACTTATTCATCTCATTCCTCTCTCCCACTTCATTCCAACTCTTTCATTCTCTCTATATTTTACTCTCTCTAAGCTCGTTTTTTTCAATGGTTTCATCATCCCATAACCGAGGCCAAAACCGAGGACGAGCGTGAGGGAGTAGGGGAAGCAATGTTGGATTGGTGCCCACAAAGGAGAATATCTGACATTTTATTTATTATTTGTAATAATTTGTTGAAACATTAATATTAATAAATAAGCATTATTTTCCTATAGTTTGTGTTTATGTATATTTGCTATGCTCTAAAACTGTCATCAACGAAAATGGTGTTAAATACAGATTTGACATGATAACCCCTTGTGACTAGTTTAAACCATTTGTTCACAATCTTAAGACTGATAGAGCAATCGAGTCTAATTAACGATTGTTTGAATGAATTTAGATATCTTATCATGTGATATAGAGAGTTGTGACACTATGATTTCATTCTTGATATCTTATAGAAGATATTGAACAAGACCTAGTGATTCTATTGAAGCTCGATATAAAACCGTTTAATCTAGAAGCTCCAAGATCACATACAAGGGGTACTTCGATAACTACCTTAATCCTGAGGTGAGGGCATAGTCGATGCTACACTTTATGTCATTTGATTTGTCAATGGGAAATGGCCAAGTAATGGCTGCATCTGACCCGACGATTGGTGACATAATGTTGTAGTGTTGAATTATGTGATTCACAGATATGGAATTCGTGTACACATAATGAAAGTCATTGTATCACACTATACTTTGTTACGAGATAGTAAATGAATTAATCTGGCCAGATAATCATTGAATATGAGATTCCTTAATTAAAACATGTGACACGTATTGACGTCTCACTTTATGTTTTTCTCATTCACAAGTAACAAAGGAGTTAGTGAAATAATAACTCTAGGGGTAAAATGGTAATTTTACATTCCCCGGACTTACTGATACACACGAAGGGTATTTTGGTAAAGTACACCGTGGATTGAGTACAGAAAGGTTCTGTGACTTCAAACGGAAAAATATGCGCGCATGAACTTAGAGATTTTCAATATTGGTCTTTTAGTGGAGTCGACCATTATTAAGAATTATAAGCCGAAAATAATTTGTGAATTATTGAGTCTGTGCTTTATTCTCAAGCTTCGTTCATGTAGGTCCATAAGATCTCAATGATGCACATTTAGAAGAGATTAATTGAACGCAATAAATTGATTTACTCATTAAATACAAATTGTGATTTGTATAGAGAAATTTATTTTCCAAGCGAATTAATGAATAATGTTTAATTCATTAATTATTGATTTTGTGAATTAAAGAACTTTATTATTGTGATAATAATTTTCTTGACAACAATATTAGAAAATAAAACATTTCTCATTTTATGTTATTTGATAACCATGAAACAATTTAATAACAAGTTATTAAATAGATGAGAGTTCTAAATTAAGTCGAATTTGGAAATTAAATGAAGGCAACTTGGGAAATAAAATTGAGAGACGAGTAGGATATAGGGGTCGGCCATTAACATTGTTTTGGGCTGAATATTGATTCAACAAAAGCACACATGAGAGCCCCTTAATAATGCCTATAAATAAAGGGTTTGTGGAAACCCTAGGTCAAGTCTCCCTCGTGATTTTTGAGCTGAATAGTCAGCCCTCCCTTTCCCCCTCTTGGCCGACCATTCCAACACCCGGGAAGACGAAATTTCGGTTCTTGTTTTCTCAAGCTTCGTTCATGTAGGTCCGCGCCCGACAGCGCCTCAGCGCCCAGCAGACCACACCTCCCGCTGCGGGGCCTCCGAGCGCCGCCTGCAGCCTTCAGCGACGTGCCCAGCCACTCCGCCTGCTGCCCGCCAGCCAAGGACCGCACGCCACCTGCTGCCAGCTTCCCGGACAAGCCCCAAGGCCGCGCCTCCGCTGCCCGTGAATGTGCCGCCGCTCATTCTTCTTCTTAACATGTTGACGCTTCGTGGACATTGCAAACCTGGAATTGAATGTTGAAGATTCTCGCATCGAATTCGAGCACAATTCCTCGACCGAGTTATTTATAAATCGAATTTGTAAGTCTCGATAACTTTAAATACTCGTTATTTATATAATTTGTTATGTGTTGATTGGAGTGTTTAAATTTTATCGACGTACATGTTTATAATTAAATTGTTGATTAACATGTTCCTAGATTAGTATTAATTTGTTAATTCACATACTTATGATTTTAATGTCAATAGGTTGTTAGATATTAAATAGTTTAATATGCTAGATCGTTTATATTATTAATTCCGCACGTAATTAGTTATGTTTAATAATAATCTACTTAAATCGTTAAGTAATTTCCAACAAGCAATTCCTAAGATCCAAAAAACCTTCACCAATTTGAGCAAAATTGGTTGCATTATTCTCAAGGTGTTGACCTCAATACCGAATACACTTCTGACCCTTATTATATTCCTCCCACTTTAGACCACCTCATGACTCAAATTCTAAACACACAACCACTCATTCACCACGAAATGAATTTCAAGGACGCTTACCAAGCTCAACTTCAACAAGGACCACGATCCGATGCCTACCAAGTCTATCCAAAATTCTCTCAATGCATGGAACAAGAAGAAGAAGAGCAAGGAGGCGACGAAACCGAAGATCCAAATGATGAAGAGGAAGAACCGGAGCTCGTTCGTATTACCATTCCTTGACCACAGAAATGTGAGCAACGAGAAGCAACGCAACAACAAAACAACAGGCCCGCCAACACCAACAAGAACAACACGAACGTCAACAACCACAACAACACGAAGAGATCGGACCACAACCACATCAATAAAAAAAGAAACACCAATCGACGATGTGGAACTTCTTCACGGAGGTAGACGACAACGGCGAACGACATGGCCAATGCAACGCTTGTGGGAAGCTCATGATCACAACCAGAGGTTTGGGACGTCTCTACTTACAAAGCATCAAAATACTTGTCCGCAAAGTCAATCAGGAGCCTCATCTACCGCTGTAAGTCATGTCGATCCTTTAAAATTTAGAATTAGTTTAGTAGAATATTTTGTTTCCATAGATCAATAATTTAGTCATATTGAATCTAAAGGTTTTGTTAGATTTTTGAGTTATTTAGTTCTCGGAGTTCAAATCATGTCCAGGAAAGCTTTATGAGCCGATATTCGTAAATGATTTAAAAAGAAAAATAACAACTTAAATTCGTAATAACGTCTGAAATTTTAGCGTAGCTTTAACTTAAGATATTTGGTCGGGCCAAACTAAAACAGATTATATGTCTGTAGTAGTCCATAACATAGACGCCGATTGGAACTTAAACAAACGTATCATTGCATTTCCTAGGATATAAGGAAATCACACAAGTCAATATATATTAGAAATCATGGTAGGTATTATAGAAGAAAAAGGTTTAAAACATAGGATAATCTCTATAACTTTAGATAATGCAACTAGTAACAGCGCAATGATTAGGGACCTTAAAACTCGTTTAAACGAAGAAATTATTTTGCACCAACGTTGTGGTACACACATAATTAACATTATAGTTCAAGCGGGTGCTGCTAAGTAGGAACTCGTCATCCACAAAATTAGGTGTTTCATTAGTTAAATAAACAGTTCTACCGCTAAACTAGACGAACTTAAAAAACCCTTTAAGCATTACCTACTAAAAGAAAGAAGTTTTCATCTATATAACAAAATTAAGTTGAACTCAACTTATCTAATGTTGTCTAACTTTTATTCCGAAAGATATATAGATGCAATAGTAGCATGGTTGAATCTTGACAACGAAATTGGAGAAGGATCTTTAACAACTTCTGCTTGTTATTCTCCTACTTCTCAACTTGATATTCATACTATGACAGCATTAGCTACTCATTTTGAAAAATACCGTGAATATCCCATTTTTGCAACCTGTATTGAAGATATGGAATCTAAATTTCTTAAGTATTAAGGCTCTGGAAAGGTTCCACTGTTTGATTTTGGAGTCATTCTAGATGCCCGCACAAAAATTGGTGGCCTTAAAAACATTTCAAATTTCTTAGATTACGTTTTTTAAGGATCATATTGGCTTTTTATTCTCTTTTCAGGGTTTACGAAGCCAAGCTTCTACCGCAGTGTCGAACACTACCAAGTAAACAAACGCAGTAGGTACTGAGACACCAATACGCAAACGTCTTCACCAACGCTCCTGCGTATAGTCATTCTCCTCAACATGAAGCTGAAGGAAGCACGCCGAGAGGAAGCCAAGAACATCCTCGTACTCATCCATAGATCATAGAGTTCGACGGAAGCGACTGGGTGTAAAATGATGATGGGCGCCTTGACTTATTGAATTGGTGGAGCCAAAACTCTAGCACATTTCCGATCTTGTCCACTATGGCTCAAGACATCATGGCCATCCCGGTCTCGACGGTGTCATCGGAGGCGGCATTTAGTAGTGCGAGGCGCATCATCGACGAGCAAATATATAGTCTAAAACCAGATATGGTTGAAGCACTCACATGAAGTAAGGATTGGCTGTTACACAAGACTCGAGCTCAAGAAACATTCCAATGTTTTGACATTGTTGATGATTTTGAATTCGAGTTTTCTACAGTACACATGAACGATTAGTTTTATTTAGAGAAGGTTCATTTTTTGGACCTCATTTTGTTCAAAATATAAAAGATAGACTCCTTATGTCAACTCTATCTCAAAATGGACTTTTGACACATTTCCGGACAAAAATACCCTTTAATTCATTTTAATTCTTTTGATTTTCCGATGGTTTTTCCGATGAATTCCGATAGTTTCCGATGATTTTAAAAAAAAAATTTAAATTTCTGATTATTTTCAATTATTTCCCATGGTTTCCAAAAAAATAATTTTTTTTTTCAAAAAAAAATTTTTATTAATTTTTTTTAAAATTTTCCGATGTTATGACACCAATTTCATAATGATTACTTTTAATATAATAAATTATCAAATAAAAAATGTTATGTCATGCCACATCAACAAGTAAACGTGGCTTAACGGATTGGACCGGACCGGACCGTCCGGTCCATTAAAGCATCGGTCTGTTAAAGAAGTTATCGGACTCTTACCGAACTGGACGATCCGGTCCGGTAAGAAATAAAAAAAAATTAAAACTTCATTTTAATGGTATTTAAGGACAAAAAAATATATTTGTTTTGATCCAACAGCCAGATTTAAATAAAAAAAACCTAACAGATCGAACCGGACCTAGAGGTCCGGTAAAAAATAGTACTGGACCATTGCGGTTTGGTCCAATAAGAGTATTAAATCTTTTTGTTCCGTTAAAATTCTATTAGATCGGACAGATTTAGTTCGATAGGCCAAATTTATCAACAAAATAATTTAAAATGTTTGCATTGAAAAGGCTCTTACAAGTGTAATACCACATTTAAGATAGATACGTGAAGTGAAGTATAACAAAGTATTTATTTAAATTTTCGAAAGAAAATCGTTCTTATTTGGACCTGTATAGATTGTTGTGCCACCATCTCTTACTTTACGGGCGTGGATTGATATCCATCGTATGAAAATTTTGGCGTTCATATAAATATAATCATACATATATCTATTGAATCTGCGCGACAAAAAAGATGAAGAGAATATTTCAAAAGAAAAAATTATGTTGATTGATTAATTAACAATTAATTATATTCATTTACAAACAGTTACAAAGAAGATAACATGTCGTTTGTATAAATGACTAAAGCTATAAATAACATATAGAGAGATTGGCGGCTAAAGTACCTAAACTTTCAAAATAGACACACTTAAATATTTATACTTGTTTTTCACGGCCAAAATACCTAAACTTTATTTTGTTTGCACCATCAATATCCGGTCCTACGTGGATTCCATAAAGTTAATTTTTTCCACCTCAAATGTCATGTGTACAATTAATTTAATTTATTTTAATATCATTGTATGGCCACGTCATATATATAAGAAGTCAGTATTGCTACCTCACGTATTTCTTCTTTCACGCACCTCTTTGTTTAGGGTTCTTGAAGTTTTTCAATATTTTAAAAACCAGAGCTTCGTTTCCAAAGGCTAAAACACAAATTTCAATAATCATACAAAGGAGGTCGATTTTTCGAAACAGTCTGTCCGGACTAAAATATTTTTTGAGTTCGTTCAGTGTTGTGTGGCAATGGACATGGACGGAGATGATTTCATTTTTGTGGAGGAAGAGTTCGGGCAGGATGAAGTCCGACAAGAACAACCGGAGGTGGAGACCAATGTCGAACACACGAGCTGGTGGTCTTTGGTTACTGATAATTGTCACAATGGAAATGCAGCGGACACCGAATCTGATGGAGTACGGGAAGAGAGTGATCTGGACTCTCTATGCAGCGACGATGAAGAAGATACAGCGAAGAAGTCATAGCAAGAATATAATCCACAGTCGAATCAAGAAAATTTTGTCTTCAGATTAGGTATGGAATTTCCGTCAATGGAGCTGCTTAGGCATCGATTGATTGAAGAATTCAAAAAAGAGAATAGAGAGTTCGAGTATGTAGTTAATAACACAATAAAAATCAGAGCGAAATGTAAAGGCAAATGATGTAATTGGCTATTGTATGCAAAGGTTAATAATTTAGACAACAAAACTGTGAGGATTAATACACTGTCCAATAACCATGATTGTGGAATTGTGTTTGACAATAGACTAGTTACAGCTCCTTGGTTAGCCACACACTTCTTCGAAAGTTTTAGACTCAATCCTAACATGGATTATCAGAGTTTTCGGGAGCTTGTTGCTAGTACTAAATTTAGTGACATTGGAAAGACTAAATTCTATATAGCAAAGAAGATAGCTAGAGATATGTTGGAAGGTTCAGTGAGGGATCAATATGCTATTCTTGATGATTATTGCAGGGAATTGACATCCACAAGTCCCGGTATTGACATTTTCTTTGTTTCTGTTTGTTGACACTTATGTTATTTTCTTTGTTTAATCTGATTGTTTAATGAGATTGTTTAATGACTTGTTTATGGTTATTGACTTGTAGGGACCACAGCACTGATGAAAACTAGTCTAGTTAATGGTCAACGGTTTTTTGAAAGAGTCTACATATGTTTGAGTGCTTGCAAAATAGGATTCAACAAAGGATTCAGACCGTTATTAGGATTTGATGGATGCTTTTTAAAAGGTTATTGCAAAGGGATTTTATTAGCCGCATGGGCAGTGGTTGAGAAAGAAAACATATCAAGTTGGACATGGTTTCTACAGCTATTACGTGAAGATTTAGACATTGATAACCCTAGCATATTTACTATGATGAGCGATAGACAGAAAGGACTTGAGAAGGCTTTAGGCGATATCTTTCCGGGTGCTGAAATAAGATTTTGTGTGAGGCATCTTCATGCAAACTTCAAGAAAGTGCATAGCGGGCTTTTATTAAAACAGCTGCTGTGGAATTGTGCTAGAGCAACAACAGTTACAGAATTCACCAAACGAATGAATGAGGTAAAGGCCGAGGATGTCAAGGCTTATGAGTGGTTACTTAAGAAGGACGCAAAAGAATGGTCAAAATCACATTTCAGGGTAAGTGTAAAGTGTGATATGCTCATCAATAACCTCTGTGAAAGCTTTAATGCTGCAATTATGCCAGCCCGAGACAAGCTATTGTAACGTTACTTGAAAAAGTGCGTTTTTGGATTATGTGTAGATTTGCCAAGAAGCGACTTGAAGTTGAAAAATGGAAACAGCCTATTGGGAACAGAATCTTGGAGATCATAGAGAAACAAAAGAATATTTCTAAGTATTGCCAATCAACGTTAGACGGGAATGGAAAGTTTCAAGTGACATTTCTAGGTGTTGAAAAATTTGTTGTAGACTTGAGAGCTAAAGTGTGTACATGTCGGAGGTTTCAATTAAGTGGTGTACCTTAAGACGAACCAGGACACAAAAGATCAACATGTCCAAAACCTGTAGCAATTAAAGAAGTATGACTCCGTTTTAGTAGTTCATATAGTATGTTACTATTACTTTGTGTTTGACATGTAACTTGCCTCAATGAACCAGACTACGATAAAGAAGAAAATAGGTAGACCATTGAAGACTAATCCTACTCCTGAGACTCTTCAAAGACGAGCGAGAAAACAAAAACAAAAGAAGAATAATGATGTTTAAGTGTTTTCAGACGTTCAGTGCTTATGTGTTTTGAGTTTTAGTGTTGCAGTGAGACTTTAAGTGTTTTGAGACTAATACTATGTTGAGACTTTAAGTGTTTATGCGTTTTGAGTTTCAATGTTGCAGTGAATTTAAGTGAATTATTTTTTCAGTGTTGCAGTGAATTAAGGTTGCAGTTTAGTAAATTATTGTTTCAGTGTTGCAGTGAATTAAGGTTGCAGTGAATTTAAGTGAAGTTTAAGTGAATTATTGTTTCAGTGTTGCAGTGAATTAAGGTTGTAGTGTTGCAGTGAATTAAGGTTGCAGTGTATTATTGTTGCAGTGTATTAAGGTTTCATTTTGCAGTGTATGTTGCAGTTTTTTCAGTCTGTTTCAAAAACAGATTCTCAAAACCTGTTACATGTTTTTTGACCATTTTAGTGTATGTACCTTGACTATTTCATTTTATGGTTCATTACAATGTTTAAACCAAACCAACACAGCCTTACAATGTATTTGTTTTCAACCTACAGTGTTTACAGATTCTTAAACCAGATTCTCAAACCAACAAAAAAATTGAGTAATAACAACCTGGAACAACATTCATTAAATTTCAGAACCACTTACATTGTTTTGAGTAATAACCGAGAATTCATACAAAAAATTGAGTTAAGGTACAAGACACGATTTCAGAACAACAACATCATAATAAAAATTTGAACAGTACATGTAGTCACAATTCCTATCATAAAAGGAACACAAAATTCTCTAAACTTAAATTGTTTGCCTACATCTTTGTTAATCTTCATCTCAATTTCCTCGTCCTCATATTGCCTCATATCCAATCGGTTGATTCTTCTAATCAAACCAGGTATAACTCATTTTGATCTCTCACACATCTCAGGATCAATCCACTGAAATGAACTGCAGCCTCCTTCAGCCTAAAAACATAAATGACCAAAAATGTTCGAAACAGATCCAGACTACAAATTTACAACCCAAACAATACATAACATATTCAGTAATCGACATAGACACTAATTGAAATCCCAGTAACACACAACGTTTTCAGAAAGGAGCCAGTATACTCGTCGAAAAATTCTCATTACCTGTAACAGGTTGCAACATCTGAATCTCCTCCCGGGATTTAAATCCGTCCACGATGTTCTGTCCACAATTGGTTCGCCGCAATTACAAAACCTCTTTGAAATTCGACGACTTTCGCCCGATGAGTGTTGAGATGACATTTTCGAAAAAAATACCAACTTCCGTCTTTAGGGATTTGGGGATTCTACGAAATACGAAACGACCATTCACATGTATACAAGTTTAGCGATTTTACCTCCGTCGTGAGAAAGAAATACTGACTTCGATCTACATGGATTTGGTCTTAAGGGATTTGGGGATTTTTTTTCCCAACTTCTCTGTTTAGGGTTTTACTCAAAGAATACGTGAGGTAGCAATACTGACTTCTTATATATATGACGTGGCCATACAATGATATTAAAATAAATTAAATCAATTATACACATGGAATTTGAGGTGGAAAAAATTAACTTTATGGGATCCACGTAGGACCGGGTATTGATGGTGCAAACAAAACAAAGTTTAGGTATTTTGGCCGGTGAAAAAAAAGTATAAATACTTAAGTGTGTCTATTTTGATAGTTTAGGTACTTTAGCTGCCAATCTCTCTAACATATAACTAAAGTAACATATTCTCAGTCTCAATACACCTCTTTAAGATGGACAAAATAAATCTTTGAAGTTCATCTCGATCATTAGAAAAATATTGCCGATGAAACAAGTGGTTACGTTATGTCTATCAGTTGATGATGTGTTCGAATGGACAATAATTTTACCTTTAGTCATTGAACATGATCTCGGACAAATATAGATCGATTTCTATATGTTTTGTCTTCTCGGGGAAGGTCAAATTAAAAACTATGTGAATCGAAGTTTGGTTTTCATAGTATATCACATTCATTCGGTTTCTCTTTGTTGATGTTGAAATCTTTCATCAATTTCTACATCCAAATGAGTTCATTGACTGTCGTTGTCAATGACATTAACTCAACCTCCGCAGAACTCTTAGCGACAGTGTTTTGTTTCTTCAACTTTCAGGCAACCAAAGAATCACCTCTAAAAAAGAAATACCCACTAATTGAACACCTAGAATCAATACAAGTTCCCCAATCAGCATCTGAAAAAGCTCTAAGAAGATTTGAAGATTTTTAAAGAAAGTCCATTTCCAAAGTTTGACTTTATATATCTTAATAAATAATGCGCAGTCTGTAAGTGTGTTGTTTTAGGAGATTGAACATATTGCTTAATATATTTATAGAAAATGGATTATCAGGTCATGTAATAGTTGAGTAAAGTAATCTTCTTATAAATCTCATATAACAAGTACTATCAGTAAGTTAAACACCATCTGAATTAGTTTGAACCGGTTTAGGATCCATTTGGGCCTTAACCGGTTTTGAATCTACCAAATTATGTTCAAGTATGTTCAATGCATATTATCTCTGATTAAGTGTAATTCCACTGTTTGATCTAACTATCGCATGTCCTACAAAACTTTTAATTGACCTAAGTATTTCAGTCTGAAAGATTTACTAAAATAGTTTTAACATCTGAAATGATGTTCTTATATGGACCTGCAAATATAATATATCATCAATGTATAAAGGAATGACAATGATTGAATTTACAGTACCACAAGTGTAGATCAAATAATCACACCTCCATGGAAAAAACCCGGCTTGAGTGACAGATTCTGTGAACTTAATGTTCCATTGACGAAATTTTTTCTTCAAACCGTAGATAAACTTATGAAGTTTGTAAGCAAATTTTGGTTTATCCAAGTGTGACACCCCCTGAATGAAATATCCTAAAGGTAATTGCATATAAACCTCTTCATATAAGTCACTATTCAAAAAAGAATTACTAATGTTATGTTGTGATAAAAATCATTTTTGAAAAGCTGCAAGACTAAGTAGGTCTTTAACTGAAACCAACTTAGCTACACGTGAAAAAGTGTGTAAAAAATCAACACCTTATTGTTGTCTAAAACCTTTAGCCACAAGTCTAGGTTTATGTGTTGCTAAAGAATCATCATAATGAAATTTGTTTGTCTACAACCGATTGCTACTTTATTTTTTGGTAAAGGGACAATTGTCCAAGTATTATTACTATGCATGGCTTTAATTTCTCCAGAGATAACTAGACGACATTATGAGAATTTGTCTGCTTCATGATAAAAAAAAAATAGGAACAATATGTGTAGAAACAGACCAAACAAAGTGTCTAAAAGATTTTGACAGTTTTCATAAGATAAATCGTGTCTATTGTGTGCTTAGAAGTATAATTGTTATCATTAATTAAATTGCAATGGTAGTCTTTCAGATACTTAGGTGGAACACATTGTCTTGTTGTTTTTGTAATGTTAGTAACAGGGATTACATCATGTGTTGGAATTGGTGACTCAATCCTACAATTTTCATTAACTGAATCAGATAAAATAGTGTTCCAACAGAGATATTGATTTCATGATGATGATCAGAAATCTGGGTATTTTCATATTGAATCTAATAAATAACTTGCATCTTTAAAAGATCATCATATTGAATATTAGATGACAATTGAATCTGTTTATCATGATGAATATGATTTGCGGTTAAAACAGTAAAAATCAATAAAAAGATCTGAACAGTTTTCATAACAACTAATGTTGTGAAAAGAAATATTTTTCATAAAAAATTGCATCTCGTGTAAGGAAAATTTTATTGGTATTAAGATCTACTATAACCAATTATAACACAATTTATAACCCTTGGATCAAATTCGGTTCTATTAGCCCTAAGTGTAGATGCAAAATAAAGACAAACAAAACTTCTCATGAAAAAATAATCAACCTATTTTGTATACAGAACTTCATAAGGACATTGACTTTATAAAACATGAGTTGGTATTCTATTGATAATAAATGAAGCAGTCAAGACACAATTTGTCCAATACAAAATTGGAATTTTTAATTGGAAAAGTAATGATTTATATATATTTAATAAGTGTTGATGTTTACTCTTAGTAACAAAATTCTATTGAGGGTTTCAACACATGAGAATTGGTGAATAATTTTATGTTTTAAAAAATAATTTGTAAATGCTAGTTCATGAGTATTATCAAATCGAAATAATTTAATTGTTGATGAAAAATTATTTTTAACATAAGCACAAAATTGTGAAATTATGTTATAAACATCTGACTTATGAATGCATTCTTTTATCATGAATTCTTTGCTTCTTATTATTCGTCTGTGCTATGCTATTATATATAAGTAAATAAGAAATAAATAAATATAAAATATACAAATAAAGTATAGTAAGCTTAAATGAGTAATATAGATAGTCGTTAAAATTATAAATAATTGATTAATATTATAATAAAGTTGTATGTTAAGATGATATAAATGTTTGATTTAATATAAAAAAAATTGTACATTATTTACTAGGTAAAAAATTATTACCACAAAGTTGTTGAGTACGCATACATAATTTCTTTCGCAACGTAAAGAAAATACAAATTATGATATCATTATTCCTAGCAAGTAGAAGTTTAATTTCTTTCGCAACATAAAGAAAATACAAATTATGGTATCATTATTCCTAGCAAGTAGAAGTTTGGTACGATATTTAGACTATTTTCAACTATAAATTTAAATTTGGTATAAGTTGTAATCAAATTTAGTGTAATTATAGTGTTTTCATGTCAACCCATAATATCAAATTTTATCCTAAAAAGAAAATTTTAACTTTATATTTTTCAATATTACTTTATATTAATTTCATAGTAACCCGTCTATTAATACGTTATATCAATATTAATCTTATTCAACATTAATATATTTTTCTATGTCAACAATATAAAATTAACTTATATTTATATTAAATTTTATGTTAATATTAATATATAAAAATTAACTAATAAAACCAAATATTATTTTGGATAACAGTAATAAAACAAAGATATTACATAAACATTGCATTTTGTAAGTAAATTTAAATATGATTGTAATTTAAATTTTATTTATGATTGCATTTGTATAAATATTAGTATAATTGATATTCATTTTATTTAGTTGTATGGTAACTAATGTTATGCATTATTATCAATGTCACATTATTTATTATCTTCTCATTGATAGTATGTATTTTTAATTATTTAAATTAGCGTAAATTACATATAATTTTTTGTGGATAAATTTGTTACTAAAATTAGTTTATCACCAAATTTTAATGATGAATAATTGGACCTTAAATACTATTCATCAACTTTAATATTTAAGATAAGTTAGAGCACCTCTGTTCCAAATATGTCACATTTCATCCGAATTAAAAATAGATTGGAAATCGTTACTTGTTCCACGATGTGAAACTCTTATAGTTTGACATAACTTCATATCACATCCTTATTTGTTACATAGCTCTCTCCTCTTCGCAAAATTCTTTGACCGAGTTGTCATCATCTCTTTTTTATACTCAAATCTTTTATTTTGAAGAAGGAGAGGCCTTAGCCCCACCCGAAAAAACAATTGCCCATTAACAAATAAAAAGATCTCGCACACAGGGCAGGGTATCCCGGATCAAACAAAATCCAAAGTCGTTAGACCTCATCGCCCATTGACAAACTTCATAGGCTTTGAGGTTAACTGCTCTAGGAATCCAAGAAAAAACACCATATCAAACCAGTTCGCAACATTAAGAACAGTAGAAAACAAAGGTTTGCATTTCCAAAAGGGACATTTAGACCAAAATCGCAGGCTCTCGATCAATAATTTGTTGTCGCTTTCGATAACCAGCGTCTTGATCCCTTTGAACTTGCCCACCAACATCGCCATGTGAATAGCTTGGAGTTCAGCCTCCTCTGGGGACGCCGCCACTGCTCGACTCCCCCAGATCCAGCCACCCGCCGTGCCCGATGATGCCACGATTCCCACCGCTGCACTATTCGATTGAAAGGCAACATCCACTTCTAAAACCCAATCACATGTTGACTCATCCTCTCCGCTGGCTGAATTGAAATCTCCTTTAATAGGAGTAGTCGAAGAAATACTTGCTTCTTGAACTTTCAGCAGCCGATTCCGAATCTTGGAGATAATCTCCACACTAGGATCTCCATCAATATTATTAAATATCTTGTCATTTCTCCATCTCCACGTTTCCTCCAAAATCAAGCTCCCTCTAGTGATGAGATCATCGCGAGATCCTTGGGCATTGCCGACCTCATTTTTTTGAACCAGTAACTGGATTGCCTCAAAGCCATCCTTCAACTGTTTGTGTCCTCCCACCTTAAGCCCATTCCCGCCGTCAACCACAATCTTCTCACCCATGTGCAGGTCAAGAATAGATGAAGCGTCGACTCCAACTCATTACCACAGACCCTGTACGCGTCCTCCGAAGAAATATTCATGTGTTTGAGTACCTGCGTTGTAGGGAGAGCTTCCGCTGAGATTCTCAGAGCAAGAACGTGAGTCTGTTTTGAATCTTGAGCGCCCAAATCTTCTTCCATAAATCGTTCTTTGGTGTGAGGGGAACTCGAGAAATTTTCTTGAAGGCAGATTTGATTGAAAATTCTTTGTTCTTGGACCCTGTCCACATAACTTCGTCTTTCATTACTTCTTGATCAATTCTGATTTTGAGAATCTCAGATCCTTTTACTTCTCCAAATCTCTCAAAAATCTTATCCCGGTCCCACCATCTCTTCACCGCCACCATCAAGTCTTGAACCACCAGACCTGACTAATCGTCGATGGCTCTCTGCGCTGGTTCAAGTTTGATACACCCCAAGGGTCGGTAAAAACCTTAACGTCATTACCTGGACCAATGATGTAACACGCATTCTCATTTAGAAACTTTGAGGTTGACTTGATTTCGTTCCAGCCATTCGAGCTATTCTTGGAATCAGCTCTTCGAAAAACGACTTTGCTCCCAAATATTTATCTGAGAGCACTTGAGCCCATAATCTATTGCTTTTACTCGCCATCTTCTATCCCAGCTTGGCAATTAATGCTACATTGAACTCTTCGAACTTCTTCAGCCCAAGCCCTCCAAACGCCACACGTACACATAATTTATCCGAACTTTTTAGAGCTAACTAATTACCTTTGTTGTTATTGACTCTCCACCAAAACTTGCTAACCATTTTATCTGGATTTATACATAATGTGAGCGGGAGCTTGCAAGAAGCCATAGCATAAGAGGGAATGCTAAGCACGACTGACTTGACCAGAGTGGCTCTCCCGGCTTTAGATAAACCCTTAGACATCCATCCCTCAATCCTTTAGTTTACCTTCTCCTTGATGAAGTGAAAGGCTTTCGTTTTGTTGCGGCCAATGTACAGTGGGTTGCCTAAGTACTTTAAGTCCTCTGCACACTCATCCATTCTCAGCCTACTTTTAATGCGACATTTCATATCTTCAGAGCAGTTTTTCGAAAAAATGAGGCCTGATTTTGCTACATTCACCCTCTGGCCAGACTAGCCTTCGAATTGTTGAACACATCTCCAAACCGAATTGAATTTTCTCACATTGGCTTTACAGAAAATCATCGTGTCGTCAGCGAACATTAGGTGAGAAATACTCTTGCCATTAGAGTGCAGCTTGATCCCATCAAACTTCCCTCTCTATCCTTCCCTGAGGAGTAGCCTACTTAACACTTCCGAGACTATAACAAAAAGGTATGGCGAGAGTGGATCGCCTTGGCGCAAACCTCTATGCTGCTTTATTTTATCAAGTGGGCAACCATTTACAAGGATTGAGCTAGAGGCCGATGTGACACACTCTTTGATAAGCTATGACTTTTTCTGAGAAGCCAAAACTGTCCATAACTTAAAACAAGAAGCTCCACTCAATCATATCATAAGCTTTAGATAGGTCGATCTTGATTCCCACATTTTTACCCTCTTTTTATCTTGATCGAATCCATAACTTCTCTAGCCAAGATTGAGTTCTCCGCAATCCACCTTCCCAAAATAAATGCCGACTTAACAGGGGAAATAAGCTTTATCTAATGAACCTCTCATTCTTGACGTGATGATCCTCATGATTACTTTGAAGCTAAAGTTGCATAGACTAATTGGTCTGAACTTGTTGACGGTTTCTACTCCGCTGACTTTCGAGATTAAAATTATCAACACATCGCTAAGCTCTGGTTCCAATAACCATGTCACGAAGAACTTCTGAATACATTCGACCAAGACCTGTCCCACTTGTGGCCAAATTTTTTTATAAAAAATACCTTGAAATCCATCCAGGCCCGGAGCTTTAAGATCGTTCATTTCACAAATTTATTTTTTTAATCTCCACCTGCGAGGGAATTTTCGAGATATGTTCATTCTCTTCCGGGGTGATGATCGGGCTGATGATATCTTGTAAGAAATCTGGAACTGGAGGATTAGAGCTGGTAAATAACTCTTTGAAGTTATATTCCAGGTGCTTTCCTATCTCTTCTTGTCACAAGCACACCACATCTTCTAGTCACAAGCACACCACCTGCATCATTCTTCAGTCTTCCGATATAATTCCTTTTATTGCGAATAATGGTCGAAAGGTGAAAAAACCTTGGTATTCATGTCTCCCTCTTGCAGCCACAACTGTCTAGACTTCTGTCTCTAGATTTTCTCAATTCTGCTCGCTCTATCGACAATGCAATGCTGCACCCAACGCCTTCTCTCCCTTGTGATCAGGTCTCCTTTCTGGTCTTGCAGCGCCATTAATTCCGCTTCAAAAAATTTATGGTCTTCATATAAGTCCCTCCATTTATATGCTTGCCATATTTTGATCAATCTCCCTGTTCTGAGGATTTTGACCATATGGCTCCCTGAATCCGCACCGGGGTCCCATATGGTTCGAACAACCTCCAGACACTCAGGCTCATCCACCCAAGCTTCAAAATCTGAAAGGCTTCAATCTTGTGGCATCCAACAAGAAGCAATCCAGAACATTTGGCGAGTGATCAGAGAGGATGGCCGAGAACAGCTTCATCCCTACATTAGTACTCTCATTTGAGAAAGTCAAATTCTAGATCCATTACATGATCTAGACTAGGCCAATTGGTGAGATATTAAGTTATCAAGATGTCATGAACCAGCTTTGTGAAGTTCTCATAGATATGGAATTCATGTACAAGATTGCTGAGATGCAATATATATCATCTCATGCTTTATTACTTGGATTGTGAATAAATGATCTGTGTAGTATCCAAAATTAAGTATCGACTTTATTTGGATGAAACAATGTGACTTGTTAGCTCCTCGTCAATACATTGTTTCTAACTTATTCACAAGTAACAAAGGAGTTGAGGAAATAACAACTAGAAGGGAAAAATGATAATTTTATAAATCTCATCTAGTTGATGATATTCATGAAGGGTAAACATAGATAACATTCAATGGATTCGCTCAATATAATTAAGTTGAATTTGAGTAGAAAATAAATTCATTTAAACCAATAAATTCTCAGTGTCAACTATTTAGTGGAGTCAATTGACATTAAGCTAATACTCAGAAAAGGTTTGTGAACTTTTAAGTCCGAGTATAGAACCGGAGCTTTTTTCATTTGGATCCATCAGGTCACTATTACAGGTCATTAGAGTAGGATTGTTAAACTAGAAGCTAAGTCAAAATAAGTTTAAATGTTGAACTAGACTTTTTCTCGGAAAATGTCAATAGGGTATTTTTGTCCACATGGACATAAAATGATGTGAATGTCAAAATAAAATTTTGAATATTTTCATATGATGAAAATATAAATTATTTTCTAAAGCCAAAAAGTTGTTTGAGGCATTAAGAAATTAATTTCATTATTTGTGCAATAATAATTCTACAATGGGTATTTTAAGAATTGTCTTAAAAGAAATTAGGAAGCATCTAGATGCTCCTTCCCTAGCTAAAGAATTCGGCCTACATGCATCAAAGAGGAGAGTTTTATTTCTCTTTAATTATAAAGATAATTACCCAAAAGGAAAAGAGGAAATAAATTTCCTTGAGAAGAAAATAAATAAGCTAAGTGAGGAAACAAATTTCCTCCTTGCTTGAGTATTATGGCCGGCCATATTAGAAGAGAAAGGAGAAGGGAAAATC
Source organism: Urtica urens (assembly GCA_958296335.1). NCBI lineage: Eukaryota > Viridiplantae > Streptophyta > Magnoliopsida > Rosales > Urticaceae > Urtica > Urtica urens. The sequence continues at coordinate 11,419,301 of OY282525.1, forward strand.
AAATATTGTGTCATGAATATATTATTCTTTCATGAATGAATAATTGACCTTTATAGATTTTCTTTCTCCTATAAATAGAGCCTCACCTGGAGATGTGAATTTTAAGCTTTAAGTCTTGCTCTCTCTTGCTTTTGGCCGACCCCCTCCTCCCTCTCTCTCTCAAAATACTTCATTTATTTTGGCACATAAGTCCTCATTAGACTTAGGCTTAATTAGATCTCTAGCTCATAAACTTGTTCTTGAGCTGTTGTGTTTAATTGTGCCCACACACAAATCCTTCTAAACCTCTATAGACTTTTGTAATAGAAACCTTAGGTTTCTCGAGTTCACGTTTAGGCTTGAAGGAATCGAGCTAGAATAGAAGATTAACATTTCTCAAGATCCATCCAAATCAAGGTTTGAGAAAGGTTAGTATTCAAGCTCTCTAAATAATGTTTTAATTGTAACATGTATATGCACTTTGTTTAGGTAAGTAAAAATTGTTTTACTAATAAAAAAAAAATTTATATTCCGCCATTAGTGTGTTAATGATAAATTTTTCTTAACCCTTGACCTATTCCAACAAAAGGCGCCACACTTTCCTTATCATCAGCTAAAGCTATTTGGTTGAGGTTTCCCAACAAGACCCAAGGTCTGCCCATTCTCTGAGTCTTGGCATGAAAGGCGTCCCAAAAGGATTCATACAACACGGGATAGGACGGCCCGTACACGCCGAACAAATCCCAGTCTTGACCAGCGTCAATCTCTCTAACCACTGCTCAGATCAAGTTCTTGCTCAAGCTCCAAATGTCTCTAACCACTGCTCAGATCAACCGATACTCCACCAAAACAACTAAAAATTCCTCTGAGTCTATCAATCTTTGCATTATCCAATTTTGTTTCCATAAGAAGTATTACATCCGGTCTGACTTTCCCCACGAGCCTTCTCAAGGCTCCGACCGCCGCTTCTCCATTGAGACCCCAACAATTCAAAGCTTGTACTAACATGGAGGGGATGGGGGCTTGGACTGACCCGCCTCCTCGGTCGTATAGCTAAGTTGACTTTCTCCCATCCTCTCCGTAAATATTCAGGGTCAAGGAAAGAATCGAATCTTTCTCAGATTCTTTCTCCTCAGAAAAGGCTTGTTGAAACTTCACCGCCAAGGACATTATCTCACTTTCTTGGGCTGCCATTTTATGAATCTTTAACTTAGTAGCTTGATCAGACCCACTACTAATTTCTGCAGCAGCTTTTCTTTTTTTAATGGGCATGGGCTGGCCAACAAGAGTCTTTTGTGTTCCTTCCTTTCCTACTGTCGAATATGATCCTCCTTCTCAAGCGCGGTCATTTTATTTAGGATAGTCGAAGTGGTCCCTCCAAAATTTCCTTTGCACGTGGCGACACAAGGCATATCATGCCTTTGCAGAGCTCCCTTGTCGCTGTCACTCGACATCTCAGAACCCATTTTTCCTCTCACCATGACAGAATCACGCCGTTGCTTTTCTGACCTCTTCTCCTTTGTCGTCAGTGGTCCCTCATCAGGTCGGCCTCCTTCAGCCTGAACTACAAATGTCGCCTTCTTCTCCGACGCGATTTCTCCTTCGGGTGTGGGACCTACACCAGAGATAGCTTCATTCTATCTCTGGATTGTTCCGATGAGGTGCTCCATTCCACTGAAGCATGACTTGACACCACTCTCCTTCTTCAGCCAGTTACCATATCTCTTCACCTTCGGAGAGTGCCAAACTTTCACCATCGCCAAGCTTGTTCTTGTACAGACTATTTCTTCATGGCCCAGTGTTCCACATTTTTAACAGAAACGACCTAAATTTTCATACTTCCCCTGAATCCATAGAGGTTTCAGAGCTTCTCTGCCGAGAAAAAACCCTGACCTTCATGGTTTGGAGATGTCGATTTCTACTCTCATTGTTATCCCGTTCTTGGCTCTTCGAGTAACTGAGAAATTTTCGAACATCGAAGACATGTCTCTCGCACAAGCTTGGTTATGAAAACTCGGTGGGAGCCCCCGGAGGTGTAGCCGAACTTGCATGGATAAGAGGTCCAGCTCTTCGATCTTCATCAATGGAGGATAATAACTGAGCATGAGTTTCGCCACTTTATAGTCCAAGGTCTCTCTTCCATAACCCTTGTCATGTATTCTTTGTCTTAAAACATAAACTGGTAAAACCCAGTGTCGACCTCCCTTACTTTCCATTTCTTCTTCGACTTCCAAACTTCTAAAAACACTTCATAGATTCTTCTAACTTCGATTACTTTATCTCCAAGGACTTTGCCTCCCAACATTGGTAAGGCTTCCTTCTCACCACCAGCATCGACACTCTCTGTTATGAAGAGATTACTCAGCATGAAAGTCAGTGTGGCCTCTACATCGTGATCTTCTTCCTCTTGGTTCTCCATGTTACTTTCACTCATCTGTTTCCCTTCGATTTCTCCTCACACTCTCCTATTTCCCAACCCACAAAGGCCAGTAACACCTCTCCCGCTCACCCCTTTATTGATACTACTGGAAGAACCAGAGAGAAAAAAAAGTTTATTACTAAGGACAAGCCTCACTTTTTTCTAAAAGTCAGTTGCTTCCTTTCTTTTACTCAAATCTTATTATGCACTTGAAATTACTACAATAAGAGAAAGTAGTTCGAGATCTTATTATATAAATTTTACTGTTAATAAAATATTAAGTTTAAATTTTCGTGCATAACCTTTATAAAATAGTTTCTCCGCCCCTTAATAAGCTACCAATATGCTGTAGTAAAAAATAAAAGTAGATTCGAAGTAATCTTAATCTAATAGTTACCCTGATTGATAGTCTTACCAAATGAGGAATGAAAAGGCCATGTTAAGTCATATATAATAATTAAAATTGCTCATTTCTCTATTTAAACTAAACGAAACATTGTAATTGCAAACTACTCAGTTTTTTTGCATACGTTAGATAAGTACTCATACAGTATTACGTGATAGTTTTGTGGCAAGTGAAATGATAGTTATATGCTTTTTCTTATTTTTTTAATTAAATTTATGCAAATTACTAAATATCAGATATTAACGCAAATTAGCCAAATATTAAAGGATTCTAGTGATTTTTTTAATAATCGTATTTGAAATAGCTAATTGATTTAGTTCATTAATGTTTAAAATAGTCAACTGAACAATTGATGATTTTTGGTTGATTTCGCTTTTTTAAATATATTTAATTAATGTAATAATTTTTTATAGTAATTAACGTTTAAATACTACAAATACGGTTAGAAATTAAATTTGATTTAAACTCGTTCAGATGAAATACTAGTTATTCTATGTAAAGTTTTTTCTTATTAACAACATGAAATTAATGCATGTTCTCTTATTTCATGGATTTATTTTGGCAGCTGTTATTGATTATAAACTTAAGTGATATATCCTTTTTTATATATAATTAATACAATATATAATTCACTTTCAAATCAAACGCATATAATCTTGAATTTTGAAATTTATTTTTGTTCTTGCTACTTCAATTCTGATAGTACGTCTTAATTTTGGTTAATTTGTGTTTATGATGTTAACGAGTTTTATAATTTCGAATTTCCTGTTTTGTAGCCTTTTGTGTGGCTGTTTAAATTAAATGAATCTTATTTCTATTCCTTTTATAATTTTACTTATTAATCCAAATAATTTCAAATTGATAGTAAGATTATATTCTTTCCGAATATATTTAGTATAAAATACTTTTCTAATTTTAAAACAAAACATTTTTTTCATCTTCCCTAAAATGATGTCCAATAAATCCCTACATTTAATTTATATTAATACGTGTCTATGTTGATAAGGTGTTATACAGTTTCTTTTTTCCTATTTTGTAACCTTTAATGTAGCATTTTTAATTGATATTATCTTAATTCTATTCCTTTTTCTAATTTTAGTTATTAATGTAATTAACTCAAAAGTATTTTAAATTTATTATTTTCAACCAAAAACATTACTTTTTCTTCGTATCTCCTAAAATGATGCCCAAATTTTTGGTATTTATTATTATTTGTTGTATTTTATCACTTAAACTTTAAAATTTAGGCGGGATTAATTGTTTTATCCACAATTCAATTTTTATCTCTTTCATTTATTGTTTGTTTCGTCCATAACAATTATCTCATTATTCAACGGCTATTAATTTTTGTTAATTTTTGCAACGTCAGGGTTCATAAAGATTATGTCATTTATTTAAGGTGAGTAGTTTGGTTCAGCAACAAATCTACCAAAATTACTGAATGGTCCATTAGCAAAATGGGTTTTTTTATTTTCAGTAACCAAGCATTCTAATATACTTTTCAGTGTAGATAGATTAGGGTGCTAGATTATTTTTGTTGAATGATTCCATTTATCACTATCAACCACAAAACCTCTGACCTAAACAAATATGAAGAGTCGTTAATTTACATTAATTTTTATCATGTCACACTACTTACAAATCTAGCATCTTACATCGTTTTTCTCCTTTGTTTTGGTTTTGCTCTGACTTCTTGCACCTTTTGATTTCACCATCCCTGTTTCTATACAAATTTAAAATTAACAACTTCTCAGTATCAAAGCATGTTTATCAATTCAGTAACAAAACTAGTAAAATGTATATAAAATCATAAACCTAAATTAATCAATCAGATAATCAAAATCACTACCAACTAATTGCATGCATCATAAAATAAATTTCGATTAAAAAATTATTTGCATGTTAATGAAATGGTAAAAACATATCTTTAAACCGCTCGAAATAAATCTTTACCGGCCTTGTCTTCGTATCATCTGCTTTATGAACTGCGTTGGATAGAATATATTATAGAGAAAAGAGAAAAAGAAGAGACGGGAGAGAAGAGTATCGTTTCTCTGGTTTCAGAGAGAGCATCGATAGAATTTTTGGTTTCGGAGAGAGAATTTGGTATGAGAGAGAATGAAGGTTTGAGTGTTGAAAAAGGTAAGAGAAAATGAGAGTTAATTTTGTATTTAAGACTTCCGAAAATTTATTTTCTCCCGCCCAACACTAATAACGTTTTTCCATAATATCCACCCATTTAATTTTAACTGCTTAATATGTCATTGGGCGCCATAATTTCCGCCTATTAATGTTGTTAATTTTAAGAAATTAATGATTCGAAATTGTATAAAAAAATGGTATAATAGTCTTTTAATTTCCGTTAATTTCTTCTTTTGAGTATTAATCAAATTTGTTAGTTAGTTGGGTATTTTGCAAACTGAATACTATATAAAGGTATTTAGCTCAAATGCCGTTAAAATAATCACATTATAACAAATATTATTATATTGTTTCACAAACTCAATTATTTTGTTACCATCCAAAAAGATCGAAACCAACCAAGCGAATGACCCTATGAAATTAATAATAGTTCATTTGCTTCTAATTCAAGTATATATCAGTGACGGATCTAGAAATTCATAGAACGAGGAGCACAAACTCATAACATTAGAGTACAACCTATTAAATATATTTCATTAATATATACTTTTTAAATATTCCAGAGGGGTCATTGGCCCACTTTGACCCCTTAGTAAATCTCTCATGCAATCGAAAAATGCACTTGGACATGGTGATAAATTGATAGGTCAAACTACTCAATTGGTTTCTTTATGCGCCATTAAAACTTTTTCTAATCATTAAAAATATGATGATAAAATGATTAAACATTCTTAATTAATCAAGTATTCATTATAACTAATATATAGAGCAAATTTTCATTTTATTATTGTGAAACCTCAAAAATTTAGTCTTCCTTAAATTAAGAGTTGTCATATTTTTTTCATAATAATCAGTTTATATGCAGACCAATATTTATATGTTATTCTTTCGAAAGTAATTATAAGAAAATACATATTCATAAAATAAATAATTATATAGAATTTGTGTGTGTATATATATATATATATATGTATATAAATTCTACATCTGCATACATGTTAAGCACTTATTTTTAATTGTTCAATGAACTATTTTATATATATACACGTGTATGTAATTATTGATAGTAAATAAAAAATTTCACTATACTTTACAAAAGAAGAAAAAAGATTTAATGTGTAATATGTTATGATCTTTTTTTTCTGTTACGCATAGTACATTTTGTGCATTATATATATAAAGAGGAGTATATGAAGAGGATATATTTAGTACAGGTGTGAATATTTTAGACGGATACTATAAATCAATTCCAATATACTATGAATTTTCATATAATTAATTATATATACAGGGATTCAATATATATATATGGTCCTTAAGTGGGTATATATATATTAAAATTAAATTTTTATCAAATAATGCTTACTGTTACATTGGTTTATTTATAAATATATATATGGGTACGTGATTAAATGGGTTTCCAATATAGATATATGTATTAGCATTGATTGTCATTATAGTCAATCCAATTCAAATGCGCTAACTCTATATTTATTTGACCGTATAAGAAATAAAAGTGTCCATTAGTGGATATTGAAAGAGAGATATTATTTTGTAATGAATATTTCTTTTCGTATCCTCAAACACCAATACTTTTTTTTAGTTTTGCCTTTCCTTCTTTCCCATAATTTGATCTGTCTAAAATACAAAACATACATATATATTTTACCTTATATGTACCCATTCAGAGAATGAAAACTGTAAAATGTTTTTACTATGTTTTAAGACTATTTTCAACCGATCACTTTATTTTTCACTATATTTTTTACTTTATTTTTCAATGAACAGTAAATTATCTCCAACCGAACTCTATTTCCCACTCTATTTTTATTCTCTTTTATATTATATTTACACACATACCCTTACATTTATTTACCAATTCCTAATTAAATCATCTTAATCAAATTATTAAAAACCACTCACATTTAATCAAATAAAAATTGCAACATTACACGAATAATGTTTATTATAATAAGTTTATCTATTGATTTTATTTTGTTGTGTGGTGTATTTTAATATCTTTTTAGTTTCTTTATTAATTTTCTTCCAAGTCGCTAATGTTTGTATTCGTGTTTGGTATTTAGTTATTCAAATCTTGTTTGGTATTTAATTTTTATGCACCATACAAAAGTCATTGTTCATTTTAAATTTTTATTGTCTTTTAAATGATACAAAATAATAAATATTAGATAATTTATATAAGTTTAAAAATAAATATTAATTAAATAATTATATAATATTTGGGTGAATAAAAATTAAAGTATTGAAATGAAAAAAAATTACTAAGTAAACAGTGTTGCGCTACACTGTACAAAATATTTAAAGAGCGCTACTATAATAGCATGAAGTATTGAGTTCTATTGGACAAGTCCAACTCAATAATAGTTGAAATAGAACTCATTGGAAAAGTTCTGAAATCTTGATCAGCTCCATTGACAAAATAAGCTTAGAACAAACTTCTCATATATTATTTAATTAATTCTATTGTTCGATTCATAATGATATATAATTTAGTATTGTTTTTTTTTGTAGTCTATTTTCTATAAAATAACAAAACAAGCCCAGATAAAATGTTTATTCATATTTTGAAATGTTAAACGTCTTGTTTCCATTTTTTTTAGAAGTGCACTTTATATGTTTCGATGAAAATATAACTTTGAAATCATTAGAAAAAGTGTTACGGTTTTAAATAATTAAATGTATTATTCTAACTTAATATTTGTATACACGTATAATTAAATTGTTTCAAAATAGACTTTAAAATTTCATGATTTGCAGATTAAAAATAAATTACGATCAAAGCTCTATGAGTCTTTTAACCTATTTTCAACAGCATGTATCGATTATTTAAAATAGCTACGTTACGAATTTAAAAACGAAATTTTATACAAAACACTTTTATATGTTATTGTTAATAGGATAAAAATATGAAAAGTTTTTAATCAATAGATATATATTTACAATTTTATTATGAACATGTGTCCAAATATCTCAAAGGATCATTTCTACACTATAAACTCTTATTTAAATTTTTGTTATTTTGCATTCCGATTTTAATCATCTTACAGAAGAAGAAAAATGCTTGAATTAGGTTTTCCTAGGTTCTAGAATTTTGGTAGAATTTTTCTCGGAAATTAATTTTTTTATCGAAATCTAGGGCAAAGAGTATTTTCGTCTTGTACTGTCATAATCCGTCTCTTTGATTGTTGCAGAACCTTAATATGTCCAGAATCTATTTTTTTAGATAACAATTAATTTTCTTCGATTAGGTCTCGAGCCGAATATCTTTTCCGATTGTTCGAGGATATAAAGTCCTACATTTCTGAGTCAATGTGAAAATAATATTAATGCGACACAGATTAGTTAAATGTTTAATATGATGAGTATCTTAATATGTTTGTTATGTTTGACTGTGTGGTATTTTATATATGTTCGAGTATGTGTTGATGTATTATGTGTGATAATTATTGTATCCTTTGTTACGATAAGTATATGTATGAGCTATTAGAATATGCATAACATGGTATTAGGCTTAGTCAAAGTATGATTTATGTTTATGTTATATATCACGTTTGTATGAAATGTAAATAATTCAAGTGATAATATAAGTAAGAGAGTCGTACCGCCTCTAGCTACAGAGGTAATAGCAGAATTCTCTCGAGTCGACTTATGGGCTCAAAAGGAGAGTTTTCTCATATGTTATATGTTCATGATGGTGTGAACTATGGGAGGTTGCAGCCTCATAGTTCGTTTTCAAAGTGTACACTGAAATTGGTACGACTACTCTAGGGGACCCCGAATTAAAAGTATGTAAATATTATGGTAAGATATTTTGTGTAACGATGTTAATCCAAAATATTAATAATTGATTCGTGCATGTGCATTATTTTATGAAAAATTGGACTAAATAGCACTTGCAAATAATGTTATTGCAATTTAGCCATACGTTTTGCATCTTTAAAGATATAGCAAAAAAGAATGACGTAGATTTTTTTTATTTATTTTACTTCCAGTAGTGTCCTGTTCAAAACATTATTTTTCGTAATTAATAAAACACTATTTTTATAACAAAATCATTTTTTCATATTTATTTATTCTGTTTTTAAATAACTGCTTATTTCTATAAATAACCACCGGTAGTAACTGCATATTTCTATAAATAACCGCCTATTTCTATAAATAACCGCCGGTAGTGGGGTTGATTTTTTTGGGTAGTGGGTATTAATATCGGTTGATCTTTTTTTTCGAATTTAAATTTTATAATTACACTTTTTTATTCGGGGGTAATATTGTCATTATAAGCGGTTTATTTTTGTTTATGGCTATAAACCAATTTTTTCGGAAATTTGGCTATTTAGCAATTCTTAAGTTTGAAATGGCTATATAACTTATTATCCCTTATTTTATTTTATGAGTTATAGTTATTCTCGCTGAGCGTTAGCTCATTATGTATATTCGTTCGTGTTGTAGGTAAACAATAAATAAACATGTGAGTAGGGTGGATCAACGGCGCTCGATGGATAAGGGGTGGGGTTATGGTTTATGCTCACTTTTTATTAAAAGACTTCTATAATGCATTTTAAGTATTTGGTTTAAGATATTTAATGGTTAAAACTTATATTTTCAAAGCTTATTTAGTTTTAAAAGATTGGAGTTTTTTTTTTTTTGGGAAGCGCGGCCGGTGCCAGAAAATATCATAAAAGCCCACACGTATGGCGAAGAAAAAGCGTGGTTACAAGGATATGAATAAAACACAACCACAAGTAATAAAATGAGACACAATAAAGTAAACAAACGGGCTCTAGGTTGCCGTGCGGGACCTCAACTCACGATCATCGTCTCTAATGGCCTCCTCCGAGCAAGGCGAGACTAAACCTAGGCAGGTCGAAGATGAGTGATGGTTAACCGCATATCACGCTAGGTTATGCGCTGAAACATTACAAAGACGGAAAATATGTCTAATACTAAAGTTCTCAAACACCCTAACCGCATAACCAACAGAAGAGTTTCACCATGAGATTGGAGTTGAATTTCATGTTTTTTGGTTTTGTGATCATTTTCAACTATATAATTTGATATTTCCTTGAACTTAAATTTTGTATGATTTAAAATGTCAAAAACTATTTTCAAAGTTGTTTTTATTTTAGGTTTAGATTTTATATGCAAATGAAGGATATTAACCGTTTTTAAAGTTAAATAATTAAGATAAAAATGACGGCCCGAAAAGTCAAGTCGTCACAATTATGAAAATAGCTCAGGTATTTTTGCAGGTGCAATTTTACGTTTGTATGTCCTTCGACCTCTATTTTTTGGGACGAACACATCGCTCTTTGATCTTTCTTGTTCATCATGGCAGCTTTTGTGTTTAGCTCGCTGTTTCTTTGATTCCAATTTTTTAATTTAAATTTTCCTCTATCCTGCGTCGTTTCTTGTGCACGACTTGTCGTTTACGCAAGGCATTGGGTTACGTAAGTATTATGGAAGCCCAAAGTTGCATGGACGTTCTTCCACTGATTATGAAAAGCCCAAAGTTGCACCGCCGTGGATTTGAAAGAGTACTCTAGATGGGAAAATAAAATATAGCCGTTGCTCAAACGGTCATCTCTCCCACTCTTTTACGTCGTTTTCTCTCAAAACTCCATCATAAAACAAACTGCTCAACTAATATTATTATCACTACACAAATCTCTCTCGAAACATTATTCCATTCAATTTCGGTTTCTCTTCACAAATTGCTCTTCTCCTATCCCGATTCTGCCTTTCAGGTGGAAATTTCTTTACTTTAAAAGAATAAGACAAACAAAACAAATCTAATGGAGAACAAGATTGAACACGAGTCATCCGTGGAAGCTCCGATTCAACAAAGCGATGAAAGCTCTCCCAATTCTGGGACGGATTTGAAAAAGCAAAGCACCCCAGATCGGCTTAAAGTGCCCAAGGCCTTTAAATTCCCAGAAAGGTGAGCATCACTTCAACTAATCATAGTTGTTCATCGAAGAGCACAGATTTGATTGACTTGAGTATGAATAGGTACAGAAGCCCAACGGATTCGATGATGTCGCCGGTGACGAAAGGCCTTCTTGCCAGAGCCAGAAAGAGCGCCGTCATATTGCCTCCCTCTTTAAATCAACTCAAGGTCTGTTTCATTCTTTTCTAAATGTCATAATTTTGGTCGGAGAGACAGAGTTTTAGAGTTTGTGTACGGTTTTCAGGTTCAGGAGTTCCGTAACCACGATGTCGGTCTTCTAAAAGAAATCAACAACTGAGGAACGCATCTAGTCATAGTGGTTAAATGTTATTTGAAGTGTATTCCATTGCTGTGTTTTCTCTCCCTCCAAATCCATTTCACTATACAAATTTACTTTTTACCTTCCTTTCATTACACATGTAAAAGTTTGGTTTGGTGACCCATATCGATTTGAGACGTAGTTGTTGCGTGAGCATATTTGAGCTTTCAAATTTTCGCCTAAAGAGAAGAGTGTAATTCTGAGAGGAAAATAAATACAATAAACCGGTTCCCCATTTCAAACATTGTCAATTTAGATATAGTCAACGTTTTGTACATTTCAAACATTGGCCATTTCAAATATTTATATACATATGTTTACATTAATTTCTAGTCTAGCTCACTCTTAATATTTCTCTTAATTTTCAATATTTTTTGAACATTTTAATCTGTAAACGAATTTTTCTGGTTATCTACAACTTATTTACAAAACGTTAACTATATCCAAATTGACTTTAGTTTATGGGTATATACTAAAATCTTAGTTGTCGGGTATTTTATAAAAAATTTAGTTGAGCGTTCTATAAGTTCTTATCGGTAATTCATGTACTGAAAGACGAAACATTGAGAGAGAGAGAGAGAGAGAGAGAGAGAGAGAGAGAGAGAGAGAGCAATCAAATCAGTCGAGACGAACTTCGTACCACTGAACGGAACCGACATCGCCAGGGAAGTCGAGCTCGCAAACAGAGGAGACAAGGTAGGAGATGACGTCATCAAGGGTGTCGAAGCAGGCGAGGTCGGGCGGGAGGGAGTCGCCGGGCCACTTCTGGAGCCACCCTCGGAGCGTCTCTCTCAGCTCGTCCTCCGTCACAAACCTCTCCTCCTCTCCCGGTTCCAGCACCACATACGTCTCCGTCTTCTCGTACACCCTTCTCCTTCTCCCCCCGTAAACCTACCACCAACGACCTTTATCAGTACTATACACCTCACTCACTTCTTCAAAGATATGTTACTTACTTTCACACTATTGCGTCCTTGCTTTTCGCTCTCAATTCTCACGTTGTCACTTTCGCCTCCTCTTGCTCTTCTGTGAATTGATGGACTTTTTACATGCTCTCTTCTTGATGCTTTTTAATTCAGGAAACAAGAATCACCGTTCATTACTCCCTGTTTAATTTCACACATCTCATATATATATATATATATATATATATATGTATAGAAGAGCTTACATGTGAAAGAAAGGACTCCATAGTTGAGCAATTGCTTCTCCAAAAGCTTACTTCCCATATCTCTCTCTATATATGCTTAAACTGACTCGGAAACAAGTTGATGCTGTTCAGAAAATACTAGGAACTTGTTTGTCTGTATTTTACCGAGAGAATAGTTATGGAGAAATGGATAAAGTAAAGGGACTTTGAGGGTGGAGGGGTTTTGTGTCTATTTTCAGTGGCTAATGAGCCTCTCATTTCCTACCAACGAAAAGAATAGAGCCAATGAAGAAACAAGTGATCTATTATTATAGCACATTCTATATATAGGAGAATCTGCAGGTTAAAATACGGTTTTAACCTCATTGGTGCTTTGTATTACGATTTTTATATAATCTGTTATCAAATTATAAATTATAGAGAGGAATTGCACAAACTACCACTTTTTATTATTGATTTTTCTAAAAAATTTACTCAAACATGATTTTTTCAAAATACAAGTAAATTTCGTGTGAAAATACAAAATTTAAAAGAATAAAACTAACCCAAATATCTTACACTATATTATCGGTCAAAAATTTATAAAAGATTTATAAAAATTATAATTTTTAAGGGTGTAATATTTTTTAGCTTTTTTAGTTTAATTTTTTTAAAAAAATAAATAATAGCCGGTTAATATGGATATAGAATAAAATATAAAAAAATTGTTTTATGAGTATTTTAGTATTTTGTACTTTTATTTTGGAAAAAAATCAAATTTTGTGAAATTTTTGAGAAAATCAAGCAAACATAGTAATATGGGCAATTTGTCATTATATATTGGAAAGGACAACGTGTCATATATTGGAAACTGCATTGAAAGCTTAGTCATGAACTCATGGTACAAAATAGTAAAATGTAGCACTTCCTATAAAGTTATCTATATTTGTACATGAATATGTTATAAATTTGAGTATACAAATATAGTCAAAATTAATTAAATTGATAACATCAACAAACACAGTAAGTTCGACGCAAGGTTCGTGAGAGGGTTTATGATGACTTTGCCACTAATTGGAACATAAACAAGAATTTGTTCTACTCAACAACAAGGTAAATACATTACATTTTTTGTTAAATGTTAAAGTTATATTATAACAATAATAATTGTCAGTAATATACGTTTGTCTTTTATTTTATTTAACATGATGTAGCAATAAATATCCCTTTATGCTAACGACGACAATTGTTTGAAAAAGCGGTTTGTTGATTGCAATATAATCATAAACAAAGTTACTTTGCAATATACTATACAATCAACAAAAACATCGATCGTAGTTGCATAGTTACTACAATATTTTACAAATAGTCGACAAATAATATATTCCAAGGTAATACTTTTTATATTATATCATTATCTTTTTGTCTACGTTATTTAATATTATTTAACAATTTAAATTGTTTATATTTATTCTAAATGTATGCAGGACAGGCTCATATATAGTATGCCAATTAAGCAATGGCTTAAAGCCCAAAAAAATAAGAAAAGATAAGGTTCAATTTTTGTCTTATTTGACTTGTACATTGAAGTTATTTTTGAAATAAAAAATGAGCACGTGTGTGTCTCAACTCTCAACATTGATATATTTATTTTTAAATGATAAGATAATGATAAGAGAAATTTTGATGAAGGAAAATAGTATTCCAATTGAAACACTTGATTACATTACATATGTGTATTCATTTTCAAATGCGCGCATTGCTTTAGATACTACTAACTATTCATGTAACTGTTACTTCTGTCAAAAAGAGTTTTTCAAAGTTGAAATTAATAAAATCATATTTGAGATTATTTATGTTGCAAGAGCGGTTGAACAAGTTAGTTATGTTGTCAATTGAACAAAAATATGCTATCCGAGTCTGAGTTCAAAGATCTAATCAATATGTTTGCATCGCAAAAGGTTAGGAAAGTTCAGTTTCTATGAGACTTATTTGCTAAATATTGTGTTTGTATATTTGTGTTTTTGGTGGTATTTGAAGCGAAAAATGGACAAGTTGAAGATGAGCGCTCACAAAAATCTTGATGGACAATTTTTTTAAAAAAATTGAAGAAAATAATATTAAAAATTGTTTCAAGAAGTTATACTGTTACTTTTGAATTTAAATATGTCAAGACGTCACTTTTGAATTCCGCTTAAGACCTGGACAATGGTTGGGCCGGCCCGAATGTAAGTAGAAGGTTGCAACATCAAGAAAATCGATTATCAGTCAATCATCTAATTAGTTATTATCATAATTGTATATTCAATTGTTTTTAATTAGAATTACTTTTCGTAAGCTTTCTATTATTATGTAATTTTATTTTATGAGATTTTTCATATGTAATAAGTTTATATTATAAAAATGAAGATATTATCACAAAAATGACATAACAATGTAGACGATGTCATCTTGCTAATGATCACACAACGTTCGTATATTTATATAGTGTCTCGCTAACTTAAAGTAAATCAGTTTTATGTATACATTCACTGTTAGATTAGAATATTACATAATTGTCTTCGTACAAAAAGAAAATATGTTACGTTTATAAAGTCTAAACACGCCATTTGATTTATCAAATACATTTTTAAACATTTATATAATTTTATTGATTAAATAAACACAAAATTCTTATATCTCGCGGCAACACGCGGGTATCGTTATCATCTATACTAAAATGAAGACATACATCATCAATAAAGATTATTAATATTAAAACACGTAAAAAGCCTAAAAGCCTCCACGCGTTCTTTTCTTAGTCATTAAGAAATTTGAAAGTTATCTTATGCGCAGCCATTTGATGGTAGGTTATTAGGGTATAATGGATATTTGTTGCCTTAAAAAATATCCACGTTTCACAGTACTGTCCACGTTTCATCGTCATATAACTCTCAATCTTTATAAATACATCATTCATCTTCTTATTAAAAAAAATTACACCCTTGTTCCTCTTACGGAAAACAAGTTTCCATTTTGTTATGATTAAGCATGAACTTCTCAATAACTAATATTTTTGACGAGTTTTGTTGTACTCGTGAAGTTTAGTGAATTACTGTACTAATATCAACTCATATGTTTTCCAGTTCGTCTGTTTGCGCTTCTATACACCAACAGAAAAACCTTTTGTCATCGTATATACATGCAAGTGATCTTCAATATTTACATTCACGTTGTTTTGTGTGTATATATATTAGTCAAGTATTGTACTAATACGATGCATATATTTTTCAGCTACTATATATATGCCTCCAGAAAGTCGTTCACCGTAGCCCGTACGTACACATAAGGATCTCTAATAAACGCTTTGATAAGTATTAGTTACATTATTACATAATTTTTTATACTATTAGATTTGTCATACCTAGCTAACACCTTAATGTTTTCTACTACTATTATTACTAATCATAGACAGTTGGAGTTAATAAAGAAATATAAATAATCAGTCAACAACAAAATGGTATGTCGATAACAATTCAGTTTCTATACTACGTCATTCATAGTTTCTTATTTCTGTAATAATTTTTCTACTCAAACTCAATGTGTAATGTAGGTGTCCATGAGTAATAGACCAACTTTAGTATTGATTGATCAAAGTTTGAGAAAGAATAAAAGGCAAAAAAACCACCAACACTACAAACTGTCAATACAATTGGATGACACAAATCAAAATTCTTATATGGAAACATCTACGTATCGCGGTATACCGTAGATAGGAGATTCATGATTTCTAATATGCAAATAATGGCCTCAGATACAACATTTGTTTCAAACACCACGTACTTGGATTTTGGAGATTGTACACATCATTGTAAATATTGTGGGGCGTTATTCTGGTTTTACAAGAAATCTAAAGAAACCACCCCTTTCAAATTTAATTTATGTTGTTAAAAGGGTAAAATAAGACTGCCTATATTAAAAGAAATGCCTCACAAACTGGATATTTTGCTTAACTATTTTGCAGGCCTGAGAGTATCTATTACAAACAAAATATACGCACTCTAAATTTTATGTTATTATTCACATCTTTCGGAGCAAACATTGATCATACATTCAACAGTTCTCCTTGTCCCCATATATTCAAAATCAGTGGTCAGATATATCATTTGTTGGGATCTTTATTACCTATAACTAATAGTCGTGCATGGTTTGCCAAATTTATATATACGACACAGAAAATGAAATTAAAAATAAAATGTCACCTTTTTCCTTTGACAAATCATATGTACATATCAAATAAAGAATTCTTGAAACATTGATTACCATGTTGGAGGATACAAATATTTTAGTTAAGCTTTTTAGGATGGTAAGAGACATTTATAAAGAAACAAACACACCATGTGTGAGGCTTAAACTTTTAGGATCTCAAAATTCAAGTGAAGATCAATAGGATTTACCACATCAAATGATATTGGTCGATTAATAGTAGGAGATATTGGAGAATGTGAAAATGGAAAAGACATTATAGTCGAGAACCAGAACAATAATTTCAAAGGATTATAAAATTACATTCATCATACATGTCTTTCACGGGGGGCATTTGAAGCGACATATTATATTTAGAAGCGACTAACGTAAACACCGCGGATCGTCCAAAAAAATGAAAATTTTGACTTTTAGAAGTGACTAACGACAAATTAGAAGCGACTAGTCGCTTCTAAAGACCAAAACCTTTGGCTCGCTTTTTCTCCGCCAATTTTCGCTTCTAATTCCCAAAAAAATTTGCTCGAATTTTTTTCCGCCAAAATTTCACTAAGTATAGAAATTTGGGCATTAGAAGCGACTAATCACTTCTAATGTCGCTTCTAATGCCCAAAATATTTTATTCGAACTTGTTTCCACCAAAATCTCACTAAGTAGAGAAATTGAGGCTTTAGAAGCGACTAGTTGCTTCTAAATGTCGGTTCTAATGCCCAAAATTTTGGGCTCCAAATGTTGTCCACAAAAATTTCACTTATGGGGACATTAGAAGCGACATTGTAGCTTCTAATGTCCCTACTTATCAAAACGTCGTTGTTTTGATTTTGAAGGACGATAGAAGCGACTAGTCGCTTCTTATGCTCATAGGGCTTTAAAACACCCGACCTTCTCCTTCTCCCCTCATTTCACTTCTCCCCCTTCGAAAAACTCTCTCCCCTCTCCCCTCCGCCTCTCCGGCCCATCCACTGCCCCTCCGCCCTCCGGCTCCTCGCCGCCGCCCAGCCGTCCGCCTTCGCCTCCCCTTCCCCCTCCACGCCTCCACCTCCTCCTCCAGCCAGCCCTCCCCCCTCCCCCTCCTCCGCCCAGCCTCCGCCCCTGCGCCTCCCCGTCTACGCATGCGCCTCGCCTCCGCCCATGCGCCTCCAACCGTCCATGCGGCTCTTCTCCGCTGCTCCGCCTCCCTTCTCCTCCGCCTCCCTCCGCTCTTGTGCCTCCAACCTTCCGTACGCCTCGGCCCTCCCACCTTGCCTACTCTGGCTCTAGCCTCCATCGATTAGGTAATGTGTTCAACCCCTCGTTTTCTCCGTCAATTTTCTTTTTCTTTTTCCCGACTCGTTTTTTAATGTGTCCAGCCCCTCCCGCACGTCGCTGCCTCCTCTCGAACGTCGTTGTTATCCCGGACGTCGCTACTTTATCCTCGTCGCTGCCTCCTTTCTGCGATAAGTTTTGTTTTTTGGTTTTTTTGGTTTGGTTTCATTAATCGTTTTATTAGTTTCGTTATAGGTTTCTTTTTAGTTTTGTTAGATTTGTTTTTAGTTTCGTTAGATTTGTTTTAATCTGGTTTTTAAATATGTTTTAGTTTTTCGTGTTAGTCGTACTCTCAAGTCCATCCCCGTGTCTAGCCCCGTCCGGCGTCGGTATGGTTTTTTTGTTTTCTTGGTTTGGTTTCATTAATGGTTTTATTAGTTTCGTTAGGTTTGTTTTTAGTTTTGTTTGATTTATTTTTATCTAGTTTTTAATTTTTTTTTAGTTTTACATGTTGGCCGTACTCTCAAGTGCATCCCCTTGTAATTTTTTTTAGTTTTACATGTTGGCCGTACTCTCAAGTGCATCCCCTTGTCTAGCCCCGTCCTGTGTTGGTATGTTTTTTTTGTTTTCTTGGTTTGGTTATATGTAAGTTTGTTAATCATTTTATTAGTTTCGTTAATGTGTTTTTAGATTTTGTTAGGTGTGTTTTAATTCGGTTTTAAAATTTATTTTAGGTATTCGTATTGATCGGAGCTTCTAGTTGGTCGCAGCCTTATATTGGTCACCGCTTCATTTCACCGCCTCATATGCCCTTTGCTCGTTGTCTCTCACATCGGCTCGCAAGGTAAATTATATTCTTAACTTAAATATTTAGTTAATTAAGTAATTAAAAATTGGATAGTTAAATGAATAACTTAATTATTTAGAAAATTTTGAATAAATTATTTTAAATTTTATTATTTAGTTGACTTAACTATTTGGGTTATTCGTTGTCTCTCCTACTTTTTCAGACGTTAGTTTATTTGGTTTTGATAATAAGATTAAAATATGTTAGTTTGTTTAGTTTTGTTAATACGTTTTAATAAGTATTGATAATCATTTTTAATAAGTTTGTTAATATATTTAAGTTTTATTAAGTTCATTTTTTAGTTTTGGTTTTTCAATTAATAATAATACTAGTAATTAATTAACTAATAATTTTAATTAATATACAAAAATTAAAAAAATCATGTTTGGGAACTAATAATGTTTTTCAATTAATTCTAATGTCCAAACAGCC
This sequence comes from Urtica urens, assembly GCA_958296335.1. Lineage (NCBI taxonomy): Eukaryota > Viridiplantae > Streptophyta > Magnoliopsida > Rosales > Urticaceae > Urtica > Urtica urens. Next base: position 11,438,429 of record OY282525.1, read on the forward strand.
ATATTTTCATATACTTTTTTGAACTTTTTTAGACATTAGAAGCCACTTTAGAAGCGACTAATTGCTTCTAATTTTATCGCTTCAAAACATTAAAAGCGACTTAATAGAAGCGAAAATGTTGCGCCTAATTTCGCTTCTAAAGGTCATTTAGAAGTGATTTTTTGGCCTTTAGAAGCGACTTTTGTCGCTTCTAAAAGTCTTTTTTGTCCTAGTGTTTACAGTATCCATTGTTATTTCCATATGGGGAAGACAGACATATAACAGATTTAAAATGGAGTACCAATCATATGACCACATGACCTTCAAGAAAAGGAATACCGATGAGAGCATTTTATTGTTATCAGTTACAATGACGTGATAATGTAAGACGTGATAATGTAAGAAATACTTTACATAGAATGGAATATTGTTTCAACAATATTTAGTAGATGATTACTCTTCTGTGGAAGAAGATAGATTGGACTACATTCGAAAAAACCAACAGAATTTAAGATCTGAAATTTATCGAGGCATCCAAGATGCTATTACTAGAGGAGTCCGGGATGCAAACAATAGGAAAAATAATTTTTTTTGCCATCAAATCATACTAGAAGCCCTAGATACATGATACAAAATTATCAAGATGTAATGGTAATTTGTAGAGAATATCAAAATTCAAATTTATTTATAACATTCACATGTAATCCCAAATGCCCAGATATTAGTAGAGTCATTTCTTTGATCCCCGATCAAAATCCTGAAGATAGGCCGGATATAGTGGGTAGAGTTTTCAAAATGAAGTTAAATGAAATAGTAATTGCTGATTTATATGTTGTTAAGTTTCAAAAAAGAGGATTACTGCACTGCCATTTTTTATTCAGGTTACATCTTTGATGACAAAAAAAAGTGAACCATCAAAAATAGACAAAATTATATCCGCCGAATTACCTGATCCCCAAAAGGATCCATTAGGATATAAAAAAATTGTTGAATTTATGATGCACGGCCCATGTGGACATGGACAACCAAACGCTCAGTGTATGAGAAATTCGATATGTTCAAAAAAATTTCCTAAACAAACTCAAAATGAAACAACAATTGATGAAAAAGGAATCGTTAACTATAAATGGAGAAATAATGACATCTATGTACAAAAAAAAAGATATTAACTTTGACAATAGATACGTTCCATATAATAAAATTTGTGTCAAAAATTTGATGCACATATAAACACTGAAAATTGTTCGTAGTCTATGTTGATTAAATATTTGTTCTAAGTATTTAACCAAAGGACCTGACAGAATCAGAGCAACTTTCGAAGAAAACATATGTTCGGAAAAACACTTCTCATACTAATAATCAAGAGATCGATGAAATAAAAATAATTATATTAATTGTCGCTATATAACACCATATACAGAATTTCCCAAAAAATGGGTGTGGAATAAAGAAGATAAAATTTGGACTCCTAAGCATTATGGTCATACGATTGGAAGAACTTATTATGTTTATCCAAATTCTAGAGAATTATATTATTTACGACTACTATTAAATTATCAAAAAGGCGTTACTAGCTTTTAATCTCTAAAAACCATTAATAATATAAAATATCCAACATATCAATTAGCATGTAATGCATTAGGATTGTTAGGAGACGACAAAGAATGGACTGAATGTATTTTAGAATCTTCAATTACCTCAACATCAACTCAACTACGACAACTATTTGTTATCCTTCTTTTATTTTGTAATATAAACGTCCACTCAAACTATTTACAAACCACTGGAAGCTCATGAGTGATGATGTTATACATAGCATTCAAAAATTATTCAATAATCCAAATTTCCAAATACTCGAACATGAAATAGAAAACTATGTCCTATATGAATTAGAAAAAATCTTAAATCAAAATTAATCCAATTTGACAACTTCAATTTACCTTTGCCAACTGATTCTTTATTTGATGATTTCAATAACAAGTTACTAAGAGATGAATTAAATTATGATGTTTCCAAATTAAAAGAAGAGAATTCAAATTTAGTCCCACTCTAAATAGTCAGCAACGAGATATATACACACGAATTCTTGAATCTGTACAAAAACAAAACCATGAGTTATTTTTTATTTACGAACAAGGAGGAACAGGAAAAACTTACTTATGGAATCCAATAATTAGGAAAATAAGATTAAATAATAAAATAGTTTTAGCTATAGCATCATCAGGAATAGCATCTTTATTATTTTCCAAAGGAAGAACAGCACATTCAACATTTAAAATACCATTATTTATAGATAAATTTTCTATACGCCACATCAAAAAACAAACACACTTAGCAAAATTTATTGAAAAGACGTGTCTCATTTTATGGGACGAAGCGTCAATGAATCACAAATATTGTTTTAAAACTGTAGATAAATTATTACAAGATATAAAAATCACTTATGATAGACCATTTGGAGGAATGACTGTCGTATTAGGCGGAGATTTTAATCAAATCTCACCAGTTATTACAAATGGATCAAAAGAACAAATAATTGATTTAACTATAACTAGCTCTCATCTGTGGCCGCATTTTCAAGTTTTACTTTTAATAGAAAACACGAGATTCACGCAACAGAACATGTTAGTATTAGATAAAAATAAAGTCATGAACTTTTCAACCTGGATCTCAAATGTCGATGATGGTATTGCAGAAGGAATTAAAGACGTTGAAAACGAAGATGCCGCATGGATTAAAATACCAGAATATTTTATATTACATTATGATTTGAACCCAATTGACGTGATGACACATATAATATATAATGATCTGGCCAATAGTTTGATAATATTGAATACCTCAAAAAACGAAAAATCGTTGCTCCAAAAAATAAAACCGTAGATGAAATAAATAACTATATTTTATATGTATTATCAACTACATCAAAAGTTTATTATAGTTATGATACAATTATGCATACATCAGGAAACATAGACGACCTCAATCTCTTATACCCAGAAGAACTCTTAAATACCTTAACATTCAACGGATTACCGCCGCATGAAATAAATCTTAAACTACGAGCACCAATTATATTATTACGAAATTTAAACCAATCTTTAAGATTATGTACGGAACTCGATTAATAGTTATACAATTAACAAATATAATAATTGATGGTCAAATCATAAATTCACAAGATACGAATAATAAAGTGTATATACCAAGAATAGAAATGACTGTACATGCATCAAAATGACCATTTACATTAAAAAGAAGACAATTTTGAGATAAAACTTATTATGTTATGACAATAAATAAAAGTCAAGGACAATCTTTTAATAAAATTGGTATATATATTAATCACAAAAATTTTACCCACAATCAATTGTATGTTGCTTTATCTAGAGTTAAATCCCCGTATGGATTATTCATCTTAATTTATGATTCTACTAATAAATATCCAAATTATATAAAAAATATTGTTTACAAACTGTTAATAAAAAAAATACCTAATACTTCAGTTTAAATTGCTTACCATTTGACTTTTTGACCAAATTATATATTATCAACCGACTTTATTTAGTTTATGTACATGGCAACGTCAATCAAATATCTCAGACCAAATCAACAAACAATTAGATTTTCTCGAGGTTGGGAAAATAAATATTTCTTGACCAGGAGACTAATAAGTTATGACTACGTTTTAGTTGAAGAAGAGGTATACATTCTGTTTTGGATTATTATTTTTTATTACAAATTTACTATATTTATTATAACTTTACAATTCATTTATCATGTTACACTTACATTTCCCACTTTTATAATAGCGTGAAACAATTTTGAAACCATGAAAGCTCGAGATGCACACAATGTACAACCACAAATTAAAATTGGTCATGTGTACGGAATAAAGAAATTTTTTGTCGACCAGAGCAGACCAAGGTATAGAGTTGTCCCTCACGTGGAAATGCTACAACTAACATAGGCAACGACACACAATTATGGATGAAGAAACTCCTATGATTCCACATCATAAATTTAATTTTGTCGACTACGACCAACTCATACCGAGAATCGGCAACAACAACTTTCTAATAGGTAAAACTTAATCATAGTGGCACATACTTTCCAAATATTTTTCTTGCAACCAACAATGTAACATTATTTTTACATTTTCCTATTTCAATATACACGTCATAGGAGTGCTAGCAGGTGCTCAACCGATACAACAATTTGACTTCTGAAAATAGAGTCACTACCAGAAAAACTATAAACATAAAAAATATTAGGTAATTTTTCTGTTTCATTTTGAAATATTTCCTTTTATTATCAACACATATATTAATAAGCAGCCCCTTATTTTTCTACACCTAACCAAATTACATAGGTGAAAATTTGCAAGTGAAGTTATGGGATCGCATCGAAAATGAAATAAGCAAATTACAGACTGAAACGTTGGTTACAGTAGTTGCAGGCATGTGCATCAAACAATATATTAGTATTGTTTAAAAATTTTACTCCTTGATGTTTTAATCAAGAAGCTACTACTTAAATAATAATAATAAATGTTATTCTATCATATTTTATTTTAAGCAAACCATATGTTTCAAATACATCTGCGACATCATATTTCCTGCATTTAAACATATTGGAAACTCAAACTTTTAAAAACAAGGTACGTATATTATTCTCTATATATGTATACTTATCATTTATTTATTGAACCCTAATTATGACTTCTCAATTGGTTTATAGATTTGTCAACCAATAAACAACTGTTGAGCTCTTACGACCAACAAAACCAGTGGAATCCATAGAGGAGCAAAAAACCATTAACAAAATGTTAATCAGCAAATTCCAGAATTTGGACCGCGTAAGTCATTTTAAATGTCTATTTATGTTCTTACATAAAAAACAGAGTAAAATTGGCGTCATTCATCGGTTACAGAGTGAAAAATATATTGTTAAAGTTACAATCGTCAATTTTGATACAAGACAAGGTTGGTATTACAACTCATACCCCACCTGCAACAAAATGACCAAACCATCGGGAACAGGTTGGTGGTGTGACGATTATGAATCTCTAACAGGTCTCCCAATACCATGGTATTATTTTTACTCTTAAAATATATGTATTAAAGTAGCATTTGTTAAAAAAAATGCCGATATGCATTTTATCATTTATATAGGTATAGGTTAGGTACTCAAATTCAAGACGAAACCGATGAAGCGACTATCACCATATTTGGATAAAATGCACAAATTTTGACGAAGAAAATATGCTCCGTGTTAACCATTGACGAGGGATATACTAATTCCAATGTTCTTCCTCCCGTCCTTGAGCAGCTCAAAGGTCAAACAAAAAATTTTCAGATTTATTTCAGATCAAGACAAACGACAACACCAAATATTGTCGTATCTAAAATATTTGAAGACCAGATCCTAGAAATATCTAGCCCCTCAATTTAAGGAACTCAGACTATGACACCGAGTACCAAAAAGTCAGGTTTAAGGTAACAAAAAGTTATTCACTCTTAATATTTATTAGCTTAGACTATAATTCACCATCATTCATATAATTATGTTTGCGCTGTGGTGTTGAACGACAATCAACTAAAGGATCTGTAAAACGAAAGTTGAATAGGTATTCTTCTATCTCTATTTAATTCCATGTACCAATAAAAATTGATTATATTAACTTACTGCTAAATAATTATGCTACATACACAATGGAGAAAGAATGACCAAAAAAATGAAAAATGATGGTTCTGAGTAACATGTGGGAGTTTTGTGGATACAACGCACCAACATACAAGAAATGAATACTTCTCTTTTTTTGGGTGTATATATATGTATGTGGGAGTTTTGTGGATGCAATACAAAAGCATATAAAATGCTTCTCGAGCATATAAAATGCTTCTCTCTTATTTTTTGGGTATATATATACATATACATATATATATATATATATATATATATATATATATATATGGGAGGCATACAAAATAATTCTCCTTTTTTTGGGTGTTTGTATATATGTGTACGTATGTGAGAGTTTTGTGGATACAATACAAAGAATATATAAAATACGTCTCTCTTATTTTTTGGGTGTCTGTATATATCTATATATATAAATATGTATCTAGCAGTTTTATGGAAACAATGTAAATGTTAGCAATATTACACAAATATTGATATAAATAGAAGACAGAATGCAAAAAAAAATACAAAAAGGAAAAAAAAATACAAAACCGGATAAACCTTAATCGATATGGAAACAAAGAGGAAAATGAGCGGAAAGGAAAGTCGAGGCCCGTTGGACGATTTCCGTGAAGCTTTTTATCGCCCTCCAAGTGTGCTGGATTTTGATGAGCGAAAGCTTCCCAGGATACAACGACAACAACCCAAGCTTTAGCACCACTCGGCTTGAGTTCGGCGAACTAGAACCAAAAGCCAGAAACTACCACCAAAACTACAAAGAAAACAATTTCGGAGAGAAAGAATAAAGTATTGTATTGTTGTGTCTCTGTTGTTTGTTCTTTTCTCTCTACTTTCCATCGAATGAGAAGCTCTTCAATATATAGGCACGCTCAAAGTCGTTGCAAACAAATTGTAACTCCTAGACAAAGCATTCATGCCATATCAATACACACACAATTGGAAACGGTTAATATCTCATGGATAATACCAAATACGTTTTGGCATTATCTCCGAATACAAAACCATGTCCACTAATGCTCATATTAATGTCCACACGGTTTTATTCTTGCTCTATATCAAATGAATTTTGAATTGTGTCATAAGACAACCAATTCAAACGTTACCCACTAATGTAACATAAATCATTTAAATGATTACATTATATTGAGCATAAAACCGTATGACATAAAAGTCATTTATATGACTTAATGTGTGTATATACTTAGGCTATTATAATATCAAAATAGCCTCATTAATGCTCTATCGTTTCACTTCTTCGGAATCCACAATTACACAAGTGTGGACAATTATTAATTCATTTCAATTAATTACAAAATAACACAAAAAAGTTATTTTTTGTAATAATTAAAAATGATAATAATAATAAGAGAAGAGATTCTAACAAATAATGTATTTTTCTAATAATACATTTTGAGCATCAATTTCTCATTCATTAACGATTCTATTTTTGGCAAAATTCAAACGATTATACATCTTCCCGCGAGAAATATAATACGTTAGAAATACACAAATACGATGAGTGGACCACACTCAAATATTTGCCAAAAATCAACAATATTCATGATAATAAATACTCTTTATTATCCAATTCTCCACAATATTCCAACAGTAAAAACATACAAAAAAATTTATCTTTCATTCTCGTGCGTTTGTATATATGTGTACGTATGTAGTGTTCTGTGGATACTATGCAACATCGTACACAAATAATTACTTTTTTTTAATCTTGCCTACATAAACAACAATATATTTATTCGTAAAAAACATTAGTATAATATTCCAAAATAATGTCAAACAATAAAACAAAATAAAAATATGACAACCCGCTACGACGTGCGGGCTTCAATACTCGTTAGTATCTAAAACTGACACAACAAACAGTCTTTTATAAATGAACGACACAAGGAAACCTTACTTGACTGATATGTTGAGCTGGTGTTTACAAAAATAATCGTTTATTGCTTTATTGCTATTTACAAGTATAATTGAAGTTAGAACTCCCAGCCATATATTCAAAGTAACTGAAAAAAATAACATGTGTTTCTTCCAACTGTATTCTAAGTTTATAATCTGTAGTAATTCTATAGACGAGATTTTCTATACTATTCTAAATTCTGTTATTATTTGAAGAAAAGCCATGGAGTCCTTTCTGTTTCGGAGGAACAAAAAGTGAGCCAAATAAAAATGAAAAACAAACGAACTACTTTAGAAGAGTCAGAGAATGAACTACATTAGTTTGTTAGCTCGTGATAGAAAAGTTCAATTATTAATCAGCAACAAACTCTTTAACAGTATCTAGTTATTTTACTGCTCCAGGGTCTCAATTTTACCAAATAATCCGACATTGCATCGTCACCTTTTAACCCGTTATTTTTTACTTTCTATTTCTTATAAATCTCAACTGCCACATCTCCTTTTCTATTATTCACCGTTTCAGATCAATGAAGAAAGAGTGAATGGAAAATAAAGGAGTGAGAGAATGATTGTTTATTCCAGAGATTCTTGAATTAATAATTATATTCATAAAATGTAATCATTACAATGATTGACTTTTATAGCCTAAAAGCACAGATATGGGAAGCACCACTAGCGTGAAATCTTTTTACACCGACAATATATTTAAGAGAGAGGAGACTCCTATCTCAATGGCGAGTAAATATAAAATCGAAAATGTACATAGCTGTTCCAACTGAAATACTTAGAATAATTCTACCAATTTCGGATTCTTTCTACGCTGGCGAACATCTTTTGCATCTTTAAAACCATGGAACTACCATATAATAGGGGCTTACCGTGATGTTGATCTTTGTCTAGAGAATTAGGTAACGAGGGAGCCGTCACCAGTGTTACAATCGAAACAAAATGAATACGACACCTCTAATTGGCTGCTTTGTCTCACGTGTTGTTTCAAACCCTGTCGTTGATTGGTCTACAGGTGTATACCCTGTATTAGTACAATAAATATCTTCAATTGAGTTCATCGTAGAAATAATTTTTGCAAATAAATATTTAATTTTATACCCATCGCAGCGATAAATAAAAATATAAAAAATTATTGATATATTAACTCCACTCAAATATTTAATCGTAAATCATACGTAATCTATGTTAATAACATTTTTATTAACCTTTTTTATCATGACCCTGTCTCAATATTCCATTCAAAACAAATCAGTATAATGTACGTTTGTCACGGATAATGTTTTGGTCTTAATGTTTTGGTCTTAATGTTTTGGCTCGAGTTTAATTTGCTCATATGCTACGATCCTTAAGATTAATTTTTCAAAATTTCGATAGCCTATTATTAAAGAGACAGGATTTTTAAAACATCCCTCTTATAATTTTGCTCAAATAATAGAGACAGCCCACGTGGGTTCCTTTATGTGTGACCACGTTTCCAGTAGACACACACACATCAAAAAGTTTGAAAAATTAAAAAACAATTCTACGTTGAACAAAATAAAACACTTTTAACGAAAAGAAATTTTATTTTATGGGCTTAAAAGTGTTTAAAATATCAAATGTGTGCTCACTATGACAATTGTATCTTAAGTACACCTCTGACACATTTTTGAACAAATTTACCGTCAGCCTCAAAAAACCCCCATTTTCCTTCTTTTCTCTCCTTTCAGCCGACCTCTTTCTTCTCTTCTTTTCCCTAACCCAAAAAACACTCGGCCTCCGACGATTTTAGATGAGTTTCGAAGGTCAAACTCTTTCTTTGATGGTCTCCGATAGTTATTTGGTTTTTCGATAGACCTTGCGGTCGGAATTTGCTCGTCGTCGGGTGGGTGTCTTCGTTCGTTGAGTGGGTGACTTCGTTCGTCGGGTTCGTTGGGAATGTCTTCGTCGGGTTCCTCTACAATAAGTCTACAAGTGAAAAAGATATGTTAAACCTTCATTTGGGGTTTAGATTATTGAATGTTTTGTTGTTTGTGGAAGAGATTTTAATTTTTTAGGGTTTAAGCTCGTGATCTTAACAACCCAGAAATTTCCGATGATATTCAACAATTTCCGATAGGTTTCGATGCCTTTCCGATGGTATAAGATTTCCGATAAGTTTTGAAGATTCCGATAAGTTTGGAATATTTTCGATAATTTTCGATACGATTCTGATGGGTTTTAAATTTCCGATGAAATTGCCTAATTTCTGAAAGGTTTTCGATGAAGAATATTTTCCGATGTTTTTAGAAGATTTCGATGATTTCCAACCAAATTCCGATGGTTGTTTTCCGATAAGCTTTGATGATGATTTTTTGATAAGTTTTGATGATAAGTTTTTTATGAGTTTTCTTTTAAAGTTTTGAAGCGTTTTTGACAATTTTTTAAGAGATTTTGACAAGTTTTGGTGAGTTTTTGAATAGTTGCGATGTGCTTTTGACAGTTTTGATGACTTTATATTAGCTGTGACTAGTTCTATTAGGTTTATTGAGTTTTTGACAGGTTTACTGAGTTTTAGACAAGTTTTATTAAGTTTTTGACAAGCCTCTAAGTTTGAATGATTTATTGACTAGTTCTAATGTGTTTTTGTATAGTTTATTGAGTTTTTGACAAGTTTATTGAGTTTTAAACAACTTTTATTAAGTTTTTGACAAGTTTTATTAAGTTTTCGACAAGTCTCTATATTTGAATGATTTATTGACAAGTTCTAATGAGTTTTAGAGTTTTGATGAGTTTTTGAAAAATATTATTGATTTTTAAATAATGTTGTGTTTATGTTTATGTTTGTAGACGAAATTGAAGTAGCTTTGCGACAAAAGATTTTCAGGTTGCATTACGTACGCTAGTTCGAGTATGTTGAGGCACATGAGTGAGAGGTTTACCGCTTTCGGATTAACCGATCGACTTTGAGAGACTCCTTTCGCGCAAATTTTTTGTGAAACTCCGTTAAATTTCTCTTCGGTGCTCATCCACTCACTTCTTGAGCAAAAATTGAAACCAGCCATAGAAGGTGAAATTCATTTTGGTTTGGGGAACCAAAGAGTGCGTTTCGGCCCCCTCGAGTATGCTCTTGTGACCGGTCTTTCCATGGACGATGGCCCAACAAAGTTGGAACAAGATACGCATCGCAGCGATAGACTCATGAACGATTACTTGAACACGAAGAAAACTCTAAAGTTGGACTTCATCCTCTTGATTATGAACGCATGTAGTGTTCCGGAAGATTATTTTAAGCTCGGATTGTGTGTAATCGTCTATGGATATTTCCTAGGAATCGAGCACAATTAATCCGTCGACGACAAATACCTATGATTGGTAGACGATCTTCCTTTATTCTATAGTCTACATTGGGGTAAGATAAGTTGGACTGCGACGCGTTCTTCTCTCTCGGTCAACATGAACCCCTACTACGAGAGGCACCACGAAAAGCTCTGGGATCAGAAAGTTACGCAGAAGGAGGCAAAGTACACATTGACGGGAAACATGCATGTCGTTCAATATTGGGCGTACGAAGCCATTGCAGATGTGGGTGTGAAATTTTCCAAGAATATGGGAATTCAATTTCCGAGGATGCATTCATGGTCTACCTTTGGGGTGGTGACTAGCAAAGATGTTGAGAAGATTTTCGCGAAGAAAACGGTAAGCTTTTTTTTAACTTTATACGATATTAATTTAAATATTAACATCTAAAATCAAATTTGGTTTCGTATTGTAGTTGGGCGTTTTACAGATGTTGAGACCTCATACTGGTGAAATTGAGTTTCACAAGAAGTTTGAGGAGCAAGTCCGTACGTCATTATTCCCGGTTGAGCCTGATAACATTGCGGAGCCACAAACCATCGACGAGAAGATCGAACGGATCGCGACGATTGCAACAGGAGATCATGTGTTCAATGAAGGTCGTGAAGATAATTTTACAAACTTATGGAGCGATGAAAACGATGACTCGGACGAAGACTACGTTGCTAACACTCAGCGTGAGGTTTGTAAATTTACAATGAAGTAAATGCATTTTAATAAGTAATATTAGTGTCTAATATTAACTATGACTTATGTTAGACCGCTCCTCTTCCCGCTCTCACTCCCATTCCTATTGTCGGTTCAACGGAGTCTTCTGCTCATGGTATCGATCCCACTCTGTTTGCTTTGACAGCCGAGATGTGGAATGAGTACAGACTTGAGCAAAACAAGAGGTGGAATGATACGAGTAAGGCGTTGCGGACAATCTTGCATGCAATTCAGTATTGGGGCGTCAGCAAAAGCGTATGTGAGTTGATCAGGTAATATTTTTGTTATTAACAAGTTTATTTTTTATACGGTAATAAGTAATATCGTTTATAACCTACATCTTAGCGTATGGAAGAGAGTGAACGTAATATTTGAAGATGTTACGGGGCTACCTCCGGGAGGCGTACCAACAACTCAAGCTGACAAAAAACTGCCACCTCCACCTCCGCCACCTCCTCCTCCTCAAGCCTCTCAGGATCCTCCTGTTGGAATAGGTCTAGAATTAAGAAAAATTTATCATCATATTAATGGCGGAATATAAAAATTTCATTTACTAGTAAAACAGTTTTTACTAACGTAGATAAAGTGCATATACATGTTATAAATTAAAAATATTACTTAATCTACTTAAATATTAACCTTTCTTGGATCTTCAAACTTGAAGCGTCTTGAGAAAAGTGGATCTTCTTCCTTGGCTCAAATCCTTCACGTCTAGTCTTGAACTTGAGAAACCTAAGGTTTCTATTACAAAAGTCTATAGAGGTTTAGAAGAATTTGTGTGTGGGCACAATTAAACACAATAACTCAAGAACAAGTCTATGAGCTAAAGAGCTAATTTAGCCTAAGTCTAATGAGAACTTATGTGCCAAAATAAAAGAAGTATTTTGAGAGAGAGAGAGGAGAGGGGTCGGCCACAATGAGAGAGAGAGAGAGAGAGAGCAAGAATGAAGCTTATTTTCACATCTCTATGTGAGGCTCTATTTATAGGAGAAGTAAAAATCTATAAAGGTCAATTATGCATTCATGAAAGAATAATGCATTCATGACACAATATTTGATTTTCCCTTCCCCTTTCTCTCCTAAGTTGGCCGGCCATGTGTTGGCAGAGATGCCCACAAGAAGATTGTTTATTTACATATTGATGTAATATATAAATCTTTGTAAAGTCCTTATTAAAAGATTGTTTATTTACATATTGATGTAATATATAAATCTTTGTAATTTGCTGATTAAATTAATAAAAGTTGAAACGTTCATTCATTCCTTTTTAGTTTGATTGAAGATTTATGATATTCAATAGTCTTATAGTCCTTAATCAAACCTAACAATGTATGAAGAGACAAATGTAGATTTGCATGAACAAACTCTTCATGGTTTGACTAAACCGATATATTTGCAATCTAAAGATCAACGGACTATTGATCCCAGTATGATTGTTGGAGGAATCTAGGATGTCTGATTACGAGGCATAGAGAGTTAGGAACTCTGTAGTTCTTCCAGTGCATCTTTCGAAGATACTGAATTGACCAGTGCACCTTTAGAGACAATAGAAGAACAAACCATTTAACATCTTCTATCTCAAGGTCACTACGTATGAATCGCATCATGCTTACCTAAATCCTGAAATGAGACATGTCATTTCATAGCATTAATACTCTCATTTGAGAAAGTCAAATTCTAGGTCCAGTGTGTGATCTAGACAAGGCCTATTGGTGAGATATTAAATTATGAAGATGTCATGAACCAACTTTGTGAAGTTCTCATAGATATGGAATTCATGTACAAGATTGCTGAGATGCAATTTATATCACCTCATGCTTTATTACTTGGATTGTGAATAAATGAATTGCGCAATGTCCAAATTTAAGTAGCAACTTTATTTGAATGAAACAATGTGACTTGTTAGCTCCTCGTCAATACATTGTTTCTGACTTATTCACAAGTAACAAAGGAGTTGAGGAAATAACAACTAGAAGGGTAAAATAGTAACTTTATAAATCCCAACTAGTTGATGATATTCATGAAGGGTAAACATAGATAACATTCAATAGATCCGCTCAATATAATTAAGTTGAATTTGAGTAGAAAATAAATTCATTTGAACCGAGAGATTCTCAGTGTCGACTCTTTAGTGGAGTCAGTCGACATTAAGCTAATACTCAGAAAATGTTTGAGAACTTTTGAGTCCGAGTATAGAAGCTCAAGCTTTGTTCATTTGGATCCATAAGGTCACTATTACAGGTCCTTAGAGTAGGATTGTTAAACTAGAAACTAAGTCAAAATAAGTTCAAGTGTTAAACTAGACTTTTTCTCGGAAAATGTCTAAAGGGTATTTTTGTCCACAAGGACATAAAATGATGTGAATGTCAAAATGAGATTTTGAATATTTTCATTTGATGAAAATATAAATTATTTTCTAAAGCCGAAAAGTCGTTTAAGGCATTATGAAATTAATTTCGTTATTTGTGCAATTATAATTCTACAATGGGTATATTAAGAATTGTCTTAAAAGAAATAAGGAAGCATCTAGATGCTCCTCCCCTAGGTAGAGTTCGGCCAAGATAGTGCATCAAGAGGAAAGTTTTATTTCCTTAAGGATAATTACCCAAAAGAAAAAGGGAAATGAATTTTCTTAAGAAGGAAACAAATGTGCCAAATGAGGAAACAAATTTTCTCACTAAAGAAATTTGTTTCCTCACTTAGCTTATTTATTTCCTTCTCAAGGAAATTTATTTCCTCTTTTCCTTTTGGGTAATTATCCTTATAATTAAGGGGAAATAAAACTCTCCTCTTTTATGCATGTTGGCCAAAATTCTACCTAGGGGGAGTTTTTAGATGCTTCCTTATTTCTTTGAAGACAATTCTTAAAATAACCATTGTAGAATTATAATTGCACAAATAACGAAATCAATTTGACAATGTCTTTAACGACTTTTCGGCTTTAGAAAATAATTTATATTTTCATCATATGAAAATATCAAAATCTTATTTTGAAATTCACATCATTTTATGTCCATGTGGACAAAAATACCCTTTGGACATTTTTCGAGAAAAATTCTAGTTCAACATTTGAACTTATTTTGACTTAGCTTTCAGTTTAACAATCCTACTCTAATGACCTGTAATAGTGACCTTATGGATCCAAATGAACAAAGCTTGGGCTTCTATACTCGGACTCAAAAGTTCTCAAACCTTTTCTGAGTATTAGCTTAATGTCGACTGACTCCACTAAAGAGTCGACACTGAGAATCTCTCGGTTCAAATGAATTTATTTTCTACTCAAATTCAACTTAATTATATTGAGCGGATCTATTGAATGTTATCTATGTTTACCCTTCATGAATATCATCAACTAGTTGGGATTTATAAAATTACCATTTTACCCTTCCAGTTGTTATTTCCTCAACTCCTTTGTTATTTGTGAATAAGTTAGAAACAATGTATTGACGAGGAGCTAACAAGTCCCATTGTTTCATCCAAATAAAGTCGCTACTTAATTTTGGATACTGCGCAGTTTATTTATTCACAATCCAAGTAATAAAGCATGAGGTGATATATATTGCATCTCAGCAATCTTGTACATGATGTTAAATGATTTGTTCTTCTATCGTCTCTAAAGGTGCACTGGTCAATTCAGTATCTTCGAAAGATACACTGGAAGAGCTATAGAGTTCCTAACTCTCTATGCCTCGTAACCAGACATCATAGATTTTTTCAACAATCATACCGGGATCAATACTCCGTTGATCTTTAGATTGCGAATATATCGTTTTAGTCAAACCATGAAGAGTTTGTTCACGCAAATCTACATTTGTCTCTTCATACATTGTTAGGTTTGATTAAGGACTATAAGACTATTGAATATCATAAATCTTCAATCAAACTAAAAGGAAATGACTGAACGTTTCAACTTTTATTAATTTAATCAGCAAATTACAATAAGGACTTTATAAAGATTTATATATTACATCAATATGTAAATAAACAATCTTCTTGTGGGCATCTCTGCCAACACCTCCTCCACCTCCGTCGGCCTCTCGAGATCCTTCTCCACCTCATTCGGCCTCTCAGGATCCTCCTCCACCACTTGAGGCCTCTCGAGATCCTCCTCCACCTCAGACGTACAAGAGGACCAAAACAAAGCATGAAGAGCCAAAAGAGAAGAAAAATGGAGTATTTACTCTTACACTTACGCTGACGCCTAAGCCAAAGAGGATTCGAAAGGGTAATTTAACACTCGAATTTACTGTTAAATATTGACATATTCATTATTCTAACATTGTAAATTCGTAGGTACTTTCGATCCCGATTTTACAGACCCGACTAAACAAAAGTACGTTGGCCATAGTCCCACCACTCGTTGAAGTCTCTGAACGTGGAACAACTACAAAATTTAGAGAAGTGGATGAACACACTCGTTTACCGAGGTAAGAAGATGGAGACGGTTCATTTGCGAACCGCTGACGCCACCCCTATATTTTTTCGCGTGTTACTAGACGTTGGAAAATGGCTGACGGATACGGTACGTCGTCTGTTAATGAATTGTAGATATTGTTAATGAATTCATATTTTTTGTTACTGAACGCATACATATGAAAAATGAATTTTGTAGCATATTGATGCAATACTTGATTTGATAAAGAGGCGTCAACGTTAATTCACCGAGTATCGGGAAGACATTCGCGTCATGGGCACTAGATGGGTCCAGAACGTACAAGGCCGGTATAAGAAGTACACACAGAACCAGAAAGCGGCGGACGCAGCTGGGACGCTAGTCGAGAAAAACGCGTTGGATGATATGGCGATCTTGATGCCGATAACTGGAAATCGTGACCAAGAGTAGATGTCATGGAAGGGTGCGAAAGAAATTTTTTTCGTCGTCAACGTTCGGAATGAACATTGGATCACGCTTCTAGCCAATTTCGCCGATGTTCATATAAATAATGGATGTGAGTATTGTATTTATGTTTATGTTTCTCAATAACTTATCCTTTTATAGAATATTACTTATGTTTTTTCGCTCTTTATATAGGTTTGGGTTCAAGCACTACCACTTGTTATGGTTCGTTCATGATTGTTTATCCAGCATCCACGGTGTCAAGATCAATTTACGTGGTCAGTTGATCAAACCGTCCCACAATGTGTAACCAGGTAACGCAAATTCATATTGTTCGTTAAATATTAAGTTTCTATTGCTAAAATGTGGTCTCTTTATTTTCAGTGGTGATTGCGATATTTGTTGTGAAGTACGTGGAACATCGTCTCATTGGTGTGGATTTGAAGAGCTTACAGAGTGCGTGGATGGAGATTTTTAGAAAGAAATGGACTACATAATTAGTTTACCAATAGCAGTTTCGTTGATGTTTATGTTTGACATTTCTTTCTTTCTTATTAAGTTTTACATTCTCTTTATTTTGAACATCAACACATTTCTTTATGTTCGACATTTTTTTCTTATTATGTTTTACATTATCTAACAATAAACAAAACTTAACCAAAACATATCTAAAAATAATTTAAACTTACTTGTCAAAAATAAATAAAACTTAACCAAAACATATCTAAAAATAATTCAAACTTACTTGTTAAAAATAAAAAAAAAATTAACCAAAACATATCTAAAAATAATTCAAACTTACTTATCAAAAATAAATAAAACTTAACCAAAAAATATCTAAAATAATTCAAACTTACTTGTCAATTACATGTCCTACTAAAATATAAAGGAAATAAAATACAACGATAACATACAAATTTTAATCTCTCCACATCCTATTATGACCTCTTCCATCACATTTGCCACATTTCCGATGAACAACAACCTTTTCACCTTGAGATGAGTATCTATTCACTCTCCTCCGACCTTGCTTACTCTTTTTGGGTCGACCAGCTTGTTTCTATTCGATCGGTACATCGACTCTCATATTACTTATCTCATCCGGCATGTTCCATTGTTCCTCGTTACCAACTGGATAAATGGATTTTTTATACATTTCGATCCATGTTCTCTTCGCATAGAAGTCACTGCATAATGAGTAAACATCAACACTGCGATGTTGAGCAGATACGATTGCATGCTCACACAGGATGCCTATTTGTTGTGGTATTCCGCATGTACATGTTTTCGCTCTCAAATTCACATCATACTCACCCTTTGAATCTTTGAAGTGACACTCGTACGTACCAAGACCATATACATTGACATATTGCGCCTTCTCATTCATTTGAGAGAAATCTCTTTGGAATTTCGGCGTCAATTTGGTCTTCAACTTGTTCGCTAGTTCTTCTCGATCGAAAAACCAACACTGTAGGGTAAAACGAATGAACTCTAATAAGGTCGTAATAGGGAATGACCTAGCAGTTCGTATTTTATTGTTGAAGCTTTCGACATTGTTACTCGTCATTAAGTCGTACCTAAATAAAACAACACAAATAACAATTATTAAAATAACACAACACAAATAACAACTATTCAAGTAAAATGAGTTCACGTACTGTTTTCCAGGAAAGTATGGCCTCGCCCATCGATCAAACCCTACTTCTTCCAAATACTTCACCATCTCAATGTCTTTTGTCCACAATTGTCTGAAGTTTGCTAGAAATGATGATTTATTAAAGGCATAAGCAAATTCATACAATTCACTTCGACAATGATCATTCTTGAACTTGTGTTGAACATTCAACTGTAAATGATGGTAGCACGTTCCATGAGGGACGCCGGGGAAGACAGTCTTAACGGCATGTATGATGCTTACGTGTCTATCTGATACGAACACCAAATCTTGTACGTCTTCACCAATGGATTCTCTCAAATTCCTCAAATACCATATCCAAGAAGGATGACACTCGCTGTCTACAACTCCGAACATAAGAGGATATAATTGCGAGTTTGCATCCATTCCAATAGCGCATAACAACTGTCCACCGAATTTTGTCTTCAAGAATGCACCGTCCAATGAAAGTATTGGACAACACAAAGCGAATCTCCTCCGACAGGCTCCAAAAGAAAAGAAAGCGTACTTGAACTTCTCCCATTCGAGAACAAAGTCAATCAAGGTCCCTGGATTCTTCTCTTTCAGCATGTACAACCAAGAAGGTAGCTTTTGATACGATTGTTCTGGCGTACCCCTCACATAACCGATTTCTTTTTCTCTACATCACCAAGCCTTCAAATACGATATGTTTATGCCCCATATTGTCTTCACTTCCTCTCTGATTTTATGAGCTGAATAATCAGCCATTGAGTTAATACTATACTTATCTTTGAAGGCGTGACCAATCACCCATGGTGCAGCTCCCTTATGCCCCTCTGATCGAACAACTCGTGAGCAACTGTGTTGAATCTCGTAAGATGTGATCTCCCACATACCAAACCACTGTATAACACCTCTTAGTTTTCACGTGCACATATCATTCTTGCAGATGATATACCATCTTTTTGTCGAAGAAGACTTCACCCTGAATTCAAAGTTCTGTTTCATTGCGTATAAATGCAAATCTCGTTTCAACGCTTGTTTGTTCTCAAACTCTTTCCCAAGAAATATTTCTTCCGAACTTCCTGTTATTTCAACAAATTATTAATAGCATATAAGAAATAACAGAGCATTTCAAAATAAGAATTTCACCTGTCGAAAAAGTTGGAAACTGAGATGGTTCTTCTTTCATAACGTCATCGGGCGTGAAATTTGGAGCTTGCCAAGTGTAGGGACCGCCCTGATAATCTATCACCGGAGATTCCTGTGATGATGTCTGCTCACAAAATGGTACCGGCGGTGCTGCCAATTCTCGTGCAAATTCTTCATATTTTTCATGAGTTGCAAACTCTTCATTCTCATCTTCATAATACGCGTACTATTCATGAGTCACAAACTCTTCGTTCTCATTTTCATCTTCCTCTTTTCCATCACTATCGCATTCATCATCTATGTTTCCTTCATCAACTTTATGCGGATTTACTGCATGACTAAATCTATCAACTGGGCGAGGGGAATCTTCAATCATGACAAACTTCCCTTTAACACTATGTTGATTAGGCGCCACAATTTCTTTCGACATCACCGTTACACATAGAGGGAACTTCTTATGATTCTCGTGCTTTATAAAATACTTCACATCCGCATCGTTGCTCAAAACAACCAGAGCCATACTAATCGTATCAACTGCGTACGGGATTTCAAGTTTTAAATCATACTTGAAAGAGTCCACACCCAACTTCTCGTATGCAAACGTCTTTAGTTCCTCGTAAGTAATGTACTTCGGTATCTCGAAACTCAAGGTCCTTGCATTATTGAACATCCATAAAATTTTTTGTTTCACCCAACTGCCGTTACACATCATGTACACTGCAAAAAACATTCAAAAATGTCAAAAAAAGGTCTTCATCGGAAACTTATCGAAACCAATCGGAAACCATAAAAAAATAAACTTTTATTTTCATCGAAAATTTGTTATAGTCATCGGAAATTCATCGAAATTTTCTTAAAGTCATCGGAAATTTTTCATTTCTAAACCCATCGGAAGTTATCAAAAAAATTTAATTTTTTTTTTATGAATTTCATCTGAAAATTTGGATAAATTTCATCTTAAGTTATTGGAAATAAATAAAAAAACCCGGATTTCACTTGGAATTTAGATCTATCATCCTCGCCCATTCAAAACTTATATCTATATGCCTAAAAATAAAAACGATTACTACACATTATACAATGATATTTAGCTCACAACACAAGAATTTAGTGTGAAGTTTCGAAGAGAGAAGTTGAAATTATTGAAGATTAGTAAAAATGAAGGAGTGAAAGAGGAGAATATATTTAAACACATTCGAAATGTACTTTTGTCCGAAATGGGTCAAAAACCTAATTTGAAATAAAAATAACATATTGAACCCACTTTTAATATTTTAAATTTCTCCAAAACAATTTTTTAGCCCGCCACTCAACAGCCAAAAGTGATCGTTTGCCTAATTATAAACGACAATACAAGAACCGTTAAATTATATTCGACGGGACGTTTGGATTTGATGCATTTAGTTTAACGACCGGCAAGTGTGCCCCACTTCCCACTCACCCTGTCAGTATGTTCAGTGGACCCCACATTCGACCCTTTTATACCACAAAACGACAAACCCACCCGCGAAATTATATCATTTTTTATTCATTTAACAAAGGAGCTAATTAGTGAGTGTTTTAGCAGAAAGACGAAGAAGAACAAGAGTGAAGCAAGTGTGTGGAAAATCTGAAAAGGAAATAAAAAGTGAAAAAAAGACATAGAGAGAGAGAGAAAGACAGTTGACTCTGAGTCTCTCTTGCTCTTTACCTGCACTACGAAGTTAGGGTTAGGGTTTTGACCGAAGAACTTTTTCAACGGCTAGAATTAGGGGAACTGTGACCGGAGATCAATTTCGGTCTGGGCTTACAAAGCCCTTTTTCAGAGTTTCGGGGCATGGGTTGTTCTTCTTCTTTGGTGACTAAATGGCACGGAATCTTCTGCTTCCCGGCTTCTTTGTCGCTCGTGCTGAAACTGAACCTCTTTTTGATCCTCTGGCTCTTCGTCTCTGCGGAGTCGGAGAAAACGGCGCTTCTTCAATTCAGGGACTCGGTCTCTGACTCAGCTGGTCTTCTCTCGAGTTGGAACTCGGTCGGAAATCACTGCTCGTGGTATGGAATCTTGTGCGACTCAAAGTCACGCGTCGTAGCCATTAACGTCACAGGAAATGGGAATAACCGAGGTAACTCCGATCCTAATAAACCTTCTCCATGTTTGAACTCCGACGAGTTCCCACTGTACAGGGTGGGAATCAGAAGCAGGGGTTGCTTGGGCGTGAAGGGGAAATTGATGGGAAATCTTTCGCCTTCCATCGCGAAGCTCGGCGAGCTCAGGGTTTTGTCTCTGCCTTTCAACGGCTTCACAGGAGAAATCCCGGGCGAGATTTGGGGGTCGGATAAACTCGAGGTCGTCGATCTCGAGGGGAACTCCATGACTGGAATGCTTCCTGGGCGGTTCGGTAAGAGCTTGAGAGTCCTCAATCTCGGTTTCAACAAAATCGAGGGAGAAATTCCGAGCTCCCTCTCGGACTGTAAGGCTCTAAAGATCCTGAACTTGGCCGCGAATCGAGTGAACGGGACGGTCCCGGCGTTCATCGGACGGCTCAGAGCGGTCCATTTGTCATACAATTGGCTCGCTGGAGAGATTCCACCCGAAATCGGCAAGGAGTGTCGTTCTCTCGAGCACTTGGACTTATCGGGCAATTTCTTGGTGCGGGGAATTCCGAGCAGCCTCGGAAACTGCGGCGAGCTTAGAACTCTTATGCTGTACTCGAACATGTTGGAAGAGAGCCTCCCCGAGGAGATAGGGAGGCTCAAGAAGTTAGAGGTCCTGGACGTGTCGAGGAACATGCTGAGCGGTCCCGTCCCGAGTCAGCTCGGAAACTGCTCTAGCTTGTCCGTCCTCGTTCTCTCCAATCTCCATAATCCGCTCCCGATGATGAATCTCACCGGAGACAGCCCTTTGTCCGACCAACTCAGCTCCGGTTACGACGACTTCAATTTCTTCCAGGGAGCGATCCCTGAGGAAGTTGCGGCGCTCCCTGAGCTCAACATTCTGTGGGCTCCAAGGGCGACGCTCGAGGGAAAGCTTCCCCGGAGCTGGGGCTCCTGTGCCAATCTGGAGATGCTCAATTTGGGCCAGAATTATATTTCCGGTGAAATTCCCGTCTCCATCGCTGCTTGCAAGAAGCTGCGGTTCCTCAATATCGGGTCGAACAGGCTTTCGGGCGGGCTTGTTCGGGGTCTTCCGGCCCACTGTATTAGCGTGCTCGATGTCAGTGGAAACGCCTTTTCGGGTCCCATTATCGACTTTAACAATTCCACTTGCGATCTAGTCTCCCGCGATTTCCCATCGCCATACCGAGATTTTTTCGCGTCCAAATCTCGAGAGGGATACTCGTTGCAGCTCGGCGTACAAGATGGGGAGCTTCTAGTGGTTCACAACTTTGGGAATAACAACTTCACTGGAACCTTGCCGGCTATGAAGACAGTTGCAGGGGAGGGATCGGTGTACGCGTTCCTCGCCGGAGGAAACAAGCTCTCCGGCGAATTCCCCGGCCGTCTGTTCGACGCCTGCGGAGTTCTGGGCGGCCTAATCGTAAATATCAGCTACAACTGGATATCCGGTCCGATCCCTGACGGAGTCGGTAAAACGTGTGATTCTCTTCGGGTTCTGGACATCTCCGGGAACCAAATATCGGGCATTATTCCCGCGAGCATCGGCGGCGTCGTCTCTCTTGTCTCCCTCAACCTGAGTCGGAACTCGTTGCAGGGTAATATCCCGGGGAGCCTCGGGCGTGCAAAAGAGATGAAGTACCTCTCTCTGTCCGGGAACAACCTGAGCGGGTCGATCCCGGAGAGCCTGGGCGAACTCCAGTCTCTGCGATGGCTGGATCTGTCATGGAACTCCCTGACCGGCCCGATCCCGGAGGGCCTGGGGGAGCTCGGGAGCCTCACGGTCCTCCTCCTACACAACAACAAACTCTCCGGCCAAATCCCCCGGGGCCTCGGGCCGCTCTTCAGCTTCAACGTGTCGTTCAACAACCTGTCGGGGCTGCACGGCGACCTGATAAAGTGCAGCTCCGCGATGGGGAACCCCCTCATCCGGTCCTGCTTCACGGAGCCGTCTCCGGAGGAGGGAGAAGAAAGCGGAGGAGGAGGATGGGAGAGGAGGAGGAGGAAGGAGGGGAGGCTGGGGTCGATGGAGACGGCGTCTGTGACGGTGGCGTCGGCGGTGGCGTCGGTGCTGGTGGCGTTGGGGGTGGTGTTGGTGTACAGCAGGAGATGGAAGGTGGTGAGAGAGTCGAAGAAAGGGGCGGGGTCGAAGGTGGTGATGTTCAGGGAGATCGGGGTGGCGGTGACGGTGGAGGGGGTGGTGCGGGGGACGGGGGGGTGGAGCGCGGGGAACTGCATAGGGAGCGGGGGGTTCGGGGCGACGTACAGGGCGGAGCTGGGCGCGGGGAGGAGGGTGGCCATAAAGCGGCTGGCGGTGGGGCGGTGCCAGGGCGTGCAGCAGTTCGAGGCGGAGATCAAGACGCTGGGGCGGCTGCAGCACCCCAACCTGGTGACCCTGGTGGGGTACCACGCCAGCGAGGGGGAGCGCTTCCTCGTCTACAACTACCTCGCCGGGGGCAACCTGGAGCACTTCATCCGCGACGGCCCCGGCCGCGAGTGGGGCCCGGTGCGGGGCATCGCGCTCGACGTGGCGCGCGCCCTCGCCTACCTGCACGAGGAGTGCGCCCCGCGCGTGCTGCACCGCGACGTCAAGCCCAGCAACATCCTGCTGGACGCCCAGCTGCGCGCGCACCTCTCCGACTTCGGGGTGGCGCGCCTCCTTGGGAGCTCCGAGACGCACGCCACCACCGGGGTCGCGGGCACCTTCGGCTACGTGGCGCCGGAGTACGCGATGACGTGCCGCGTCTCCGAGAAGAGCGACGTTTACAGCTACGGGGTGGTGCTGCTGGAGCTGGTGTCGGACAAGAAGGCGCTGGACCCCTCATTCTCCCCCTACGGCAACGGCTTCAACATCGTCCACTGGGCCTGCATGCTGCTCCACCACAGCCGGCCCCACCTCTTCTTCACCCCCGCCCTCTGGGCCCACGCTCCCCGCCCCCACCTCCTCTCCCTCCTCCACCTCGCCCTCCTCTGCACCCAGGACTCCCTCTCCGCCCGCCCCTCCATGCGCCACGTCCTCCGCCACCTCAACACCCTCCAATCCTGACTCTCACTAACATCTAATTTCATGTTTCAAACGTAACTGATTTTTACTTGGAAATCATACAAGTAATTTAATTCAATTTTCGTCATACATATTATATTATTAGTCATTATTATAGTTTAAACTAATTACTTCATCGGACAATTAATTTAAAATAAACTCTCGGTTAAAAAATAAATGAAAAGTATTTGTTTAAGCGAGTGAGTATATAACATGTATTAGTCTAGATTAGTTCTTATTTTTTAAAAATATCTAAAACTGAACTTTGGGTATAAAATCGGACAAAAATATCTTTCTTCTCATTTGTAATATTTCAATCTCATTTTTACGTTTAAATCGACTCAAATCCATCATAAATTCGTTAAAATCATTTAATATCATCGAAATAATGAGTATATTACTTCATTAACGATATTTAAATAATTTTTTTGGTTGTTTTTGGTGTTACAGTCATTTTTCGATCGGAAAAAATAAGTTCGTAAAAAATCTGGGTGTTTTTGTACGATGATTTTGGATGAAGGTTATCGTAGACCATCGTACACCATCGTACGATGATCGTATACCATCGTATGATGGTCTACGATATCGTACGATGGTCAACGATAACTTTCATCCAAAACCATCGTACAAAAACACCCAAATTTTTGACGAACTTATTTTTTTACAATTGAAAAACGATTTTTTAACACAAAAAACAACCAAAAAAATGATTTAAACATAGTTAATGAAATAACATATACATTATTTCGATGATTTTAGGTGATTAAAATGGATTTATGGTGGATTTGGGTGAATTTGAAAGTAAAAATGATATTGAAACTTTATAAATGAGTTGAAGGGTATTTTTGTCGAATTTTAAACTTAAAGTCCAATTTTAAATATTTTTAAAAATATGTGTAATGTAGAAAAAGAGGTAAAAAAGATATCGTGGACTTGTGTTGTAATTTCAACGGTTAGATCTAAAAGGCATAGCTAGCCTTAAGACAGTCATAAGAAGTATCGCCAAAACCTATTCTCTTTCTCAAACTTCAGTCTCTTCCTTGACGATATCCACGAGGCTCCATCTCTTCTTTAAGATCTCTCACTCTCACTCTCAAACTTCATTTCCTCTTTCTCGACGATCTCTACGAGGCTCTCCCTCGTTTCCTCTTCCTTGACGAGGCTCTTCAAATATCTCTCTCTCTCTCTGTCATTCAAAGACAGATATCGGATCTTAATCAGCGAGGCATTCCGCCGAAATCTCCGATCGTATTCTGGTGATTATTTTTCTACTTCCTTTTGGTCAACTCGTGCGTGCGTTTATGTTCGATTGACTCTGTTTGTGTAGATTCGATACTTGGGAGGACCCATCTTTTTAATTGTCAAAGATTAAGGTTTATTTAGCTTAGCTTTAGTTCTGTAGAAGTAATTGATTGGAAGTAGTAATCAAAGGTTCGATTCTTTTTTCTTTTCCTTTATAAACGTCGATTCTTGCAGCTTTGTTAATGTTGTTTGTGTGTGAATACTAGTAATTCGAAGCTTTCTTGATTTTAAAGGAAAGTGCTCTTTTCTTTAAAATTCCTTGTCGTTCTGCGAATTTGGTATAGAGATTTTAAACTTAGTTAATATGGTTACGGACCTGTTTTTTTCTTCTTTTAGAAATAGATTTTCTCTGCTTAAAAATGTCATGTGCTTATAACTTCTTCAATTTTCTCAAGCAATATTTTCTGTAAAAAACATGGTTGATAATGCAGAGAGAAATTAAGTTTGTGATTCCCCAAGGATGGCTTTAGCATCTCAGTCTCCGGTTGCATTCATCGGAACTCCTGCTTCGAATCTCCTTCGAAGCTCGAGCAGTGGCAGTGTAAGAGGCGTCCCACTAAGAACCCTCGGTAGAATTGGGTTAGGAACGTCTACGAAGAGGGAGTTTATTGTTTCAGCAAAGGTAAACAAGGGCAATAAGCAGCACGACTATCCATGGCCGTTGGACCTGAACCCGGATCTGAATGTCAAAGGAGGACCCCTCTCGTACCTCTCACATTTCAAGCCTCTCAAAGAAAAGCCCAAACCTGTTATGCTGGACTTTGAAAAGCCTCTTGTCGACCTCGAGAAGCAAATCAACGATGTAAGCCTATGATTTTTGTTCTCTTTCTTTTCCGGAATGTATAGTGTGAGAGTACCGATTGGAGAACAATTGCTTTTTGCAGATTCGGAAGATGGCGGATGATACAGGTATGGACTTCAGCGAAAAGATTCTGCTCTTGGAGAACAAATACAAACAGGTCTGATAAAATTTCTAACATCAGCTTTTGAAAGTTGTTTCCCAAATTTTGGGAGATTTTGAGTCTGAGTATGGAAGTCTAGATTACCGCATCCAGATTATTGAGTACAGATAAGACTATTGTCCATTAAAATCTTATTTTTTTAACTGGTTGATATCCCAGTTTTGACTTTCCTGAGTCAATAAATTCATGATAACGTAATTTATATATATATGGCTTTTGCCCAAGTCAGGGGCGGTGGTAATTATAGGTATCTGCAAAACAGTAAGCTCAATATTAATATGCAGAGACACAATTGAATCTGTGAAGGCATTGATATTAATTCGCTAACTGTATAATATTGCTAAGAGAAACCAAAGATAACACATGACACCTGGAAATCTGTTTCTGATATATATCCAAGATGAATTAAAGCTGTATCTTTGACGTTATATATATATATACATATAGATATATATATATATATATAGATATATGTATAGATATATATATATATATATATATATTTCTTTGTTTTTCTCTACAATGTTTTTTTCAGCCAAGATTTGTGTCTCAACCTTTAGTTTTGGCGTGTAACCTTGTAGATTGGTACTTATCATCACCTTTTTTCCTCTGATTTCAGGCTCGGAATGATTTATATACACATCTACAGCCCATGCAGCGTCTCCAAGTTGCTAGACATCCTAATAGACCAACTTGTCTTGACCACATTTTCAACATCACCGAGAAGGTTAGTTATTGTAAACTTGACAAGATTTTAGCCATGTAAAAGCTTTCCGCTTATGGAAACATTTATATTCGTTGATTTATTTTTATTCACACTTCCAGTTTGTAGAGCTACATGGAGACCGCGCTGGGTATGATGATCCAGCTATTGTGACTGGAATAGGGCTCATCGATGGCCAAAGGTACATGTTCATAGGCCATCAAAAAGGCAGGAATACGAAGGAGAACATACAGAGAAATTTTGGGATGCCCACTCCGCACGGGTATGTTATACTTTCATGCCTACTCCACATGAGAAAAATCTTAAATACACGTTTTAGTTATGCAATTTCAAGAATGGACTTTTGTCACTTTTTTAAGACGAAAATGCCCATGAAACCTTCTAAAACCTCATTTATTTAAATTCCATCATTTTCTCACCTCTCTCTCACCAAAATTCCTATGCTCTCGAATGATTTAAGAGGTCTAGTACCGATGAAATTGGACTAGAATTTACTGTTTTTCTGATTATTTACGCTGATGTCCGATGGATTAAAGCTTTTCTCCTATCCTTTGCGATGCTTTCCAGTGATTTGCGCTGATTTTTGAGGCTGATAATATCCGAGGTTTAAAAGCTTTCCAGTTTGTAAATAAAGCTCCAGTTACGACTTTTGCTAGTTAGTGTAGGTCTACAAAATGAAAATTTCTCTATAGACTGCAGTTTTTTTTCTTCGTCACTGATCAGTTTTTGTGTTTCTAAAACAGTTTCCGGAAAGCTCTACGCATGATGCATTATGCAGATCACCACGATTTCCCTATAGTAACTATGGTTGACACTCCCGGTGCTTATGCGGACCTTGAATCTGATTGGAAAGGCCAGGTTGGAATCTATACTTGACCGGATCTTTATATGGGCTGTCCCATTTGACACTTGGTACCTTCATTTGTCGCCTGTTCTTTTTGCAGGGTGAAGCCATTGCTCAAAATCTGCGAAGTATGTTCGGTCTGAAAGTTCCAATTATTTCAATCGTTATCGGGGAAGGTGGTTCTGGTGGTGCACTGGCGATTGCTTGTGCTAATAAGTTGCTAATGCTTGAAAATTCCGTTTTCTACGTTGCCAGGTAAGTAAGAGAGTTTAGTGTGTCATCAATCATATATTTGTCATCCAAAGCTTAGGATGTAAGATGAAGCTTCCCTTTGGTTGTCTTTGTACAGTCCAGAAGCTTGTGCGGCGATCTTGTACAAGGATTCTAAACTTGCGCCAAAGGTTGTTACAGAGGGAGAATCACATTCGCTGTTCAAAACTGGTTATGCAGTCTCATAATTTTTTGTTCTTTCCCTTTTCTTGTTTTTGCAGGCAATTAAGCATATGAAAATGTTTGCCACAGACCAGTTGGAGCGTAAAATTGCCGATGGAATCATTCCTGTAATCATCTCCTTTTCTGTCACTTAAGATTACACTGATAAGTTGTCTTTTACAAAGTTGAACTAATAATAGGTGTGTATTTCCTTCCTTTCAGGAACCACTGGGCGGGGCTCATAATGATCCAGCTTGGACCTCCCAGCAAATCAAAATTGCGATCAACGAAGCAATGGCGGTGAGTACGACTCTAGTCTAATTCCAAAAACAAAGTGCTGATTATTTGGAAATTTGTAATTCAACAGGAACTTAAGAAAATGAACGCGAAAGAGCTACTGAAGCATCGGGCGGATAAGTTCAGAAAAATTGGCAGGTTCGAGGAGGTCCCATGGGACCCAGCGACGTCATTCAACATGAAGACGAGAGACGCACCTGTAAGGGTCCGCGAGGTTGAAGACTTGAAAGAGGAGATAGCAAAAGCAGCGGAGTCCTCTAGCAAGCTGCCGAAGCTGAGGGTCAACAAGATGCTCGGATACCTTGAAAGGGAGATCGAGCTCGAGATCTCCAAGGCGATGAAGTCCCTGGGCTTCCAGGAAAAGTTAGATGCTGCACACAAGGAAAAGTCCCTGGACCCCGTGGACTGCGCTTTCCTGAGCAAGGTCGATAACCTGAATTGCTTGTTTTACCAGAGCCTCCCGAATGCTCCGAACTACGAGAGTCTTCAGAGCAAGATTGGTATGTTGGAAGAGCTGTCTAAAGCCATGAGCCATGCAGAGATGAAGCAGGAAGTTGACAGAAGGATCGAAGAAGCCGAGGACAGCCACCCAGGTCTCAAGGAAACGCTTTCGGCTCTGAAGCCTGAGATCCAGAGATCGGGTG
This sequence comes from Urtica urens, assembly GCA_958296335.1. NCBI lineage: Eukaryota > Viridiplantae > Streptophyta > Magnoliopsida > Rosales > Urticaceae > Urtica > Urtica urens. The sequence goes on from OY282525.1 coordinate 11,468,030, forward strand.
CGTCAAAATGGGATGACTTGGATGACGAATTGAAACAGAAGCTTGCGAAGCTACTGCTAGAGATCGACCCAGAAATCGCAGAGCTAATTCAATCTTCGGGTTTGGGGGTAGAGGTTGACCTGTTTAGTGAATATCTGTCTGTGCCCGCGGAGGCGAAAAAAAAGATGGATGATTTGGACAAGGAAATTAATGAGACCATGGAAGCGATCATCGAGTCGACGGACCTGAAATACAGCGTCATCCAGCTGAGAATGGAGATGGCCCGAGCTGGGGAGAACCCCGATGAGGCGACGAAGAAGAGGATCGTGGAGTTGGAGCAACGGATTAACCCAACCCTGGATTCCAAGTTGGAATCGTTGGGAATGAAACAGAAGCAGGACAATCTGAGAGCGGAGATTGACGAGATCATGGACGTGAAATACAGCATCATGCAGCTGAAATTGGAGATCGCCCGAGCTGGGAAATTCCCCGATGAGGCGGCGAAGAAGAGGATCGCGGAGTTGGAGCAACGGATCAACCAAACCCCGGCTTCCACATTGGAATTGTTGGGAATGAAACACAAGCTTGCTAAACCGAGCGCCGAGATTGACGAAGCTTCGGCAAATGGTAGTGCATGATTCTCAAAAACCGCCTTAAATACTATTCTGAATAACAAAGGTACTTGCTGTTTTTGTTTTTGGCAATGTTTTTGGTAGTATGAATGCCGGACTTGTTGAGATTGCACAAGATTTGATTTCGTTTGCGTTCTTGTCAAATGTATTGGGATTATCAAATTTGGGAAAATTGTAGTATGGTTATTATAGTTTTTTTGTTATTATAGCTTGTACGCTAGTTTTGCTGTAGGACTTTTTTTTCTCTCCTTTATTTCGGTCTTTATAATAAATTGTACGTTTGCTGATTTCCTATGTTGCCATGCATACTATGATAATACTCTCAAGGTTTGTTCTATGAAATAAAATTATCAAAAAACAAATTAGAGAGGAAACTCTGAACAACAATTTAACTTTTTTTTTAAATGCAAATTTATTTTTAAAATAATGATATTTTTATATAAATTATTGACATTTTCAATAATGAATGGCACCAGATAAAGTGCGAAACGTTTTCAGCTAAACTAAACGAATAAAACACTCATATCGGCGCTGCTCTAGTGAAATGGTACATTTCTCCTCTTGTTAGATGCAAACAATAAGTAACTTCAAATGATTTGCTGTTATTTCATAATCCGACCTAGTTGTTACCTTGTAACTCTATTCATAGCACTCGATTATGGCACAACAAATTTATCACACTTTTCTTTCATCGATATTTTGTGGTATCAGACCAATAAGTCGGATGGAGGAATCAACCAGTTTCAAAACCCCACAAAATTCTTCCTCTCTTACGTAGATCAAGAGTATGAGTACATCCCATACAAAATATTCTACAATGGGCTCCATCCGTGAAGATTGCGATCAACGGTAGAGGAAAGCTTGACTATCTGATGGGCGAAGTCAAAGAACCTAAGGAAGGAGACGATGGCTACAATATATTGAGGTTTGAGAATTCATTATTCATGATATTGCTATTTAACTCGATGCAAAAACTCACATGTTCACGAAGACAACCAAAGAAGGCTAGTAGTCGCCTAGAGAGATGTACTTTAATCGTGAGATAAAATCACAAACATTCGAACTAAAGACCTAAGTTGTGGCAATCCACACAAGCGGGGGCGAGACATGATAACATATAATAAACGAGATAGTGCACTCAAGAAAAAACTGGGTAATTACCATGCCAATGTTTGAGAGAGTGAAATTGAATTTGCTCGATAGAAGAAACACGAGAAAAATGATTGTGTTTATGAATTTTCATGACAACGTTGTCCCGTGTGCACAGGACAACTTCGTCACCCACACATTGTTTCCTGGCAACGTTGTCACATCGTCCCATGCACATAGTTTCGTGAAGAATTGGTTACGTACACTCTCTTTCGTGACAACATTGTCAAGATTGATGTGTGTCGTGACAAAGTCGTCACGAACACACTATTTTGTGACAAAGTGGTAACAGATGCAGTGTTTTGTGGTGAAGTCGTCACGATACACATCACTTGTGACAATGTTGTAATATTGTACTATATTTTTGGTATAAAGTTAATAAGTGTGCTTTGACTTTGATTACAGGGTTGGGTCCGACATATTCAAAAAAAGGATGTCAAAGAGGGATATCCTTTTAACTTTCATGGAAACCATAATGGTTTTGTTGAGGATATTGGGATGACAATCCCCAAAGAGAGTTGTTATTTGCCATTTCTGATGAAATCATCCATAATAATTAGACACCTAATTCTAAGATCAGACTATTTTGGCGACTCTAGATTGTCGAAAAACATTCTTTATATTGAGATCCGTGGACGCTTCAAGGAGTTCAACAAAGAACACTTAGCGCAGATAACGAGGCTGACGTTTGATCCTGCCTTTGAAAAGCGAGAAGAGTACTCGAACGTGATTGACAAATGTATGTGCCTAGAAACGTTCAGTAATAGCGCCCTGTATACTAAGTATGGAAGCATTAGTTCTACTGCGAGGGAGGTCAACGAGACCTGGAGTGACGAGAAGAGGGTACGGTTTCTTCTCATACACTTTATGTACAATGTCCTCTGTTAGTACAGTTTGGCCTTGGTGCTTCGTCAAAACCTCGATGTCCCTCCTGCTGTCTCTGGCTGCTCAGAAGACTTTGTCCCTGTCATCTTGTACCTTCTTCTCAGTTGCTTTTTGGCGCCAGTCTATTATCCGCTGGTTCTTTGGTTACCTTGGGCTTTTGGCATGACACTGGAGTATATAAACCCTCTCTTGCATTCTCTAGGGTTTATGCATATTTTCTAAAGACGCCGCCCTAGCAAGTTCAACCTTCTGCTTTTCTTCTTGCGTCTTCTTGTTCTTGGAATAGCTTTAAGAAGGAAAAGCTTTTATGTAAGTGCATCTTTTATTTACCTTCCTTGTTTCAAACATTATCAAGGACGTGTTCCTAACTAGTGTGACTAAGTGAGAAGTGCTCACTCTAAGGGGGAGCCTTAGGTAGATTCACTTTGAGAGATAGGAAGTGTTAGGTCAAAGAATTTGTGATCTCTTTGTGTAACTTTTGTAACTTTGCTCTTTCATTATAAAGTAATCTAAGTCACCGGGATAAGCTATCCCCCCAGATGTAGGCAGTTGCCGAACTGGGTTAAAACGTGCTTGTGTCTTTTACTGTTCAGTATTCGTGTTGTAATCTTGTGTGGCAGGAACATCTTATGTAACATCTCAACCTATCACAAGCTTCCTCTATTTCAATTGGTATCAGAGCGGGAGCCCTAAGCTACTGGGTTTTTCGATCTTGTCTGGTTGGCTGTCTTTTGTTCTCTAATGGATACATTCAGAGAAGGTGGCTCTGTTAGTCGGGCGCCGTTACTTGACGGGCAAAACTATCCCTACTGGAAAGCTCGTATGGGTGCTTTCATAAAGTCTATTGATAAAAAAACTTGGAAATCTGTTGTTGTGGGATGAAGTACTCCCAAGAGATTTCTTGCTGATGGAATTACTGTTGAAGATGTCCCTGCTCTTGAATGGTCTGCTATTGATTATGAAGCCTCTCTCTCAAACTCCAAGGCTCTAAATGCTATTTACAATGGAGTTGACAAAAATGTATTTCGGTTAATCAACACCTGCAAAAGTGCAAAGGAGGCTTGGGACATTCTTGAAACCACTTATGAAGGAACAGATAAAGTAAAGAACTCTCGCTTACAACTTCTCACTGCCAAGTTTGAAAGTCTGAAAATGGCAGAAGATGAATCAATCAATGATTTTTATTTCGTGTTCGAGATCTCTCTAATGAATCTCATTCTCTGGGTGAACCTATGGGTGACGCAAAAATTGTTAAGAAGATTCTCAGGTCCCTGCCTGAAAGATTCAGAATCAAGTTCACTACTATTGATGAAGTTCATGACACCTCTTCCATGAGAGTTGATGAGCTCATTTGATCCCTTCTCACCTATGAAATGTCTCTGACAAGTAACTCTGTCTCAAAATCTCGTAACCTGGCGTTGAATTCGACCGGCCCGAATTTTTCCTCTTCCAGAAATGATGAGATTACAGAATCATATGAAGAATCTCTGGCTCTCTTGGCTAAGAATTTTGGTAGATTTATGAAAAGGTTTGACAAGAAACCTATCACGACTGGAAACTACAAAACTAAGTCATCTCAAAACTTCAGGCCAAACTCTCAACCTCGGCGTTTCAATCAAGATCGTGTATCGGGTCAAGCAGCAAAAGGAAAAGGCATCCAATGTCATGAATGCGAAGGTTTTGGACATATCCAATCTGAATGCCCTAACTTCATCAGGCGTCAACAAAAGAGTTACAATTCCACCTTATCAGATGATGACCAGAGCATCAAGTCCGGTGATGATGATGAGACTGATGGTGGAACAAACAATTTTCTTGCTTTTGTGAGTCAATGTACTTCCTCTTCTGAAGAAAATATAGAGCTTTCCCTAGCTCTTTCTGGTCTTGCTGGATTAGATTTTGATAGCCCAACTGGTCTCCCTAACGAAAACTCCAGCATCTCTGATGACTTCCTTGCTCATATATTTGATGTACTGTCATCTCATAAGAACTCCAAACTCTCAGACTCTATGTCTATCTCTCATCATAACAACGAGATCAGTGATTGCGTCCTCATTGAAGCTTACAAAACCTTGTTTGTAAAGTGGTCAGATGAATCTAATGCTGTTGTTGTTCAGGCAGATAAAATTGCTGAACTTGAACAGTCTCATGCGGATCTCCTTTCTCAACTTCAAGAATTTCAAGCTGACTCTCCTGTTTCTGTCAAGGAAATGATCACGTCTCTTCTGGACGAGAAATCTCATCTGCTGGAAATCATCCTTGTTCTGAAGCTTGATGTTGGTCGTCTCTCTCAAGATGTTACACGACTTTCTCAGTCTGTTGATGCTCATCCTGGTACTGGGATTCTCAATGATCTTCTGAGAAGTGGAAAGTCCTCTATTGACAAGTCTGATTTAGGTTTTATGAGAGACTCAACTCCTCATTCTCAACCTCGTTTTGTGTCAGCCTGCTCAAATTTGAACAAGGTTAATTCATCTACATCTCACAGCTCATCAGGTGTCTCAACCGTCCCTGTTAACAGAGCAACCTCTACTCGAGCACATAGAGCTAAATCTGTGCACCATAAATGGATTTGCCATTTCTGTGGAAGGAAAGGTCATATTCGCCCTTTTTGCTTCAAATTGTTGGGTCGTACTCCCTATCTCACTGGGCAACGTTTTCCTCAAGGAGGCTTACAACATTTTGTGCCTCATCAGAAAATTGATTGTTCTTCTCATCGACACTGGCGTGTAAAGGATTCTAATACAGCTGCTGCAGCCTACACCTCTCTAAAGGCTTCCTCTCGAGATGATTGGTACTTTGATAGTGGTTGTTTTGGGCGTTTACAGACAATTTGAAACATTAACCCAAGTATATTTATTTTAGAAAAACTTATTTGTTTTGCGATTTAACTATTTCAATGTCGAAAGACTAGAATTTGATCAAAAAAGGTTTTCAAGCTATCCGAGTCTCTTTCTAAATCTCTTTTATGCATTTGAATCGATTTACGAGAAATCATCAATGCTGTAGTTTTAGTTTTAGAGGGTTTCTTGCAACACCCACAAGACATAATTTGTCAGATCGTAACTTTAGCCTCAAGTGTCATTTGAGAAGGCTGTAGACACCTTAAATGGTTTTGGGAAGCCATTTGAGCGTCAAACTTCTCCTAAACATTTATTCGATATGATGTAAGCTTCGTTTCAAAATTGAGGCCAAACTTACAACTCGTTAAAGTTAGGTTTTATGGGGGTTGCAGGAAACCATCTTAAACTACAACATCAATGGTAAAGATATATTGTAAATGGATTCTAATGAATAAACTAGCATTTGAATGAGTATTGAATAGCTTGTGAGATGATTTAATCAAATTTTATCGTTTCTTCTAAACAGATAAATTAATAAGACAAGATGAAAGCCTTAAATCACAATAAATTAATAAAAATAAGACTTTTTCCACATTTTTTTAAAACGTAGTTCGAGTTATCCCTGATAGTTTCAAACATATATTTGTTAGAATCTGACATGTGTTACATGATATAGTTATCCAATAGTTTGACTAGCTAGCGGGTCAGACATGAGATCATAAGTTTACTCTCGGATTCATGTCGAGAGTGAAAGTGTTAGGAGTCACATCCCGAGCCTTTCCCATAAAACACTAACAAGAAATTAACTTGTGCACCCTAATATTTTCGGTATTTAACCCGAGATGATCTCTTGTAAAACTGAATAGGTGATATGTTCAGCGTGTCACAGAGCGCCCAAACATCAATGAACCGTGTCAGTGGTACCCATGAGGTCATGCCTCATGTTAGGGCCAAGACGATCCTAATGGCGTTGAGTACTCCAGTTTAACGGGTGCCGCCCGTACGCATACCGCTTGGGTGATAGCTCAGGCGAGCCCATTCTTTGTGCCCGTAGGCATTGAGCGTCGATGAAGATGGTACAACTAGTGGATCCACGACGATTAATAAAAGACCAAGCCACTGTAAGACTGCTTCTCGAGGTTTGCATTTGGCTTCTTATTGTTCCAAGGGTTGTGGCATTCAGAGAATGTTGGACAACCTTGTGGAACGGCAACTGAGCAGACGAATGTGGCACACACATCCATTATGCAATTATACTAGAACTAATTATGCATCTTTATGTATTTGTTTGCACGTCACATGGCAATAGTTTTTTTTATTCATAAGTTAGACTCCTGCTTACTGAGTCAATTGACTCATACTTTTATGACCATTGGTAGTGTGGATAAGAGAAATCTCGTAAGCTGTAAGTGAAGTTGAAGAACGAGATTGATCACGTATCGCCTTAACTTATGGGCTATGAGGTCTCACAATCCGGGGATGTGATTTATTATATTATCTTTTAAAAACTTTCCATAAGGTGTTTGTAACAGATTTTTAAAAAACTCAATGTTTATATTTAAAAAAAGTTTCCCAGATTTTTATAAACTATTTTTTTTTATCCGCCATGCGTCAGTAGGTGTTATTTTAATTTTCGATTTATGAATGTTTTATTATATTTGTGTCGACCGTCGCGACTTCGGAGCGACTTAACACTCGCGGGTCGTGACCGTGTTTCTCTAAGGAGTTGATCCCAGTAAGTTGTATTAGAGTCTCTGAGTTTTGTAAAACTAAAAATTTAATTCTTGACCAGAGGTTATCTTCTATTGATGAGTTTTATAAATGTATGCTTTGTCGAACTACATACAAATAGTGTGTTTGTTTCGATTGTTTATTTAGTTTTGGTTGTGAATTAGTTTAATGTTGAGATTTGTTCTTAGTTGCTTGTCTCTCGAGAAGTCATATTCTGTATTTGCCGCGACCGAAAATCCAAAAGAAATTATGAAACATGTGAACTAAAGATAATTGAATCAATAAATTGTTTAGAAAAATATTAATGATTCAATCAACGACGACATTTGGCCGGTGATGACTATTTTGTTTTCCAGCATCTGTAATATACCGTCTCCACAAGTCAATCTTGATTCTTGACAAATATAAACCGAAGAAACGAACAAAGTCTCGAACATGAACTCGTCAAACACATTTTTATCTCCCCCCCTATATATACACACATACATAAATTTACATGTATATAAAAAGTCACAACTGCAATAGTGGAACTGATCTAAGTGGGGTACAATTTCCCAACTAATTGATTAGCCAGTTGAGAAGTCGTTAGGAGGGTTTCGTGTAGATTTTTAGTAAAGTTTTTATTCATTTTTTTAATTATTATATTTAATAGACTTTAAAACATGGGGGTTTTTCGGTACTGACTCACCTTTGATAAAATTAGTCTAAATGTCCAGCCTATATTTCACAAGGACCAAATTGGCCCAAATTGATTTTCTGCCCGAATTTTTGCCGCTTGAAATAAAAAAAAATGCACGAGAATTAAAGCTGGCAAATAACTGCCACATTAATCGTCCAAAATCGACATAAAAAGAAACAAAATCGAAAAGAGAGATCAAAACTAAATTCAAAATCCAATAATTAACTATTCATGTTCTCCTAAAAACGCTCTAAAATAATCTCTAAAATCTTCCCGAAAAATTCTTGACGATACATTTTCTCGACGCTACAACAAGCCGCCGCTTCAATCTTCTGAGTAGGTACGCATCTTCAATCACAATAAATTTTGGCGAACAAAATACATTTGATAGTTTAACAGAGGTTCGTTAAGTGTTAAATGTTTTTTTTGAAATATTAATTAACGACAATTGGTAAATAAGAATTTGTGTTTAGGTTGTTAGTGAAAAGAAGGTGATAATATAAAAATAACGAATACAAATTAGAATTTCATATATATTTTTTTCTTCATTAACTTATGTTTTAATTTTTTTTAGGCGCAAACCATTGTTAATCGACCGGTGGTAAACATTAATGGACTACAAATGGCTCCATCACCAACCTCAAACTGATTATATGTTAACATGGAACACATTAACATATAAAATGCATTTCAATTTCAGTAATTTACAATAATTTCATTGCATGTTGAACAATTTCCATCGATGACGAAAATGGATAATGAAGCAAATTTATTTTTGAATTTCTGTGAATTACAAAATCGCAGATTGACTCCCAGAAGTTCAATGAAACGAAAAGAAGAAAAATTTAAATGGCTGGCGCATAATAAGTAATTGAATTTTTCTTTCAAAAACCATAGAATCTTATTTAATTTAGTGAACTAGTATCTAATAAATACCGTTTAGAAACAACATAATTAAATTTGGAAACAAAAAAAAAACATTAATGGCTAGATAATTTATTAAACGAAGCAATAATATTTTATTTGCAAACTTATAGGATTTAAAAACATTATCGAAATTAAATCCAATCATTTCTAATTAAAAAGCGACTATTTTTTCAACTTCCATCTTAATTTAAATTTTAAACTTGGAATGAAATTCAAATTCAAATGTTTTGCCGAGAATTTTAAAAGAGAAACGTATAAAATAATATTGTAAATTGAATATACATGTACGCACTAGAATCACTTACAAAAATCTTACAAAACATGTACCATTTTCAAATTGTGATAATAAACGTTGACAATTCGGCCAAATTTTTTTGTTTACATATTTAAGTAAATCACATGTAAACATTTTTTTTCTCATTCACCTCCTAATCAAATATTTTAAACTACATCAAGCAACATAAATTTTCCATATTTCATATATATATTTGTTTTTGTTTCTCTACCATATTGATTCAACACATGGTTAAAAAATCAAATTATATATTTTTTGCACAATATATATCCTGTACACTATATATTATAATTTAAATATAAAATATATTTCCAACTCGAAGTGCTTATTTTGTCATTGACACGTATGGTAAAAAGTCAACAATAAATAATTTCCACTTTCTTGCACAAAAATGGTTGCGAGTGTTGACCATGTAATTATTATGGCGGCTTGCAATTAAATAAGGGCAGCTGATATAAGAGAAAAGTGGAGGCAAAGGATGTAATTAATAAAGAGAAGAGTGAAAACTGAGACCTTCAATTGCGCCGGTGACCCGTAGAAGAAGAAGAATAAGAAGACTGTCTGCATATGAGTGTGTGAGAGACCAAGCGTGACTCACTGAGTGACTGGTGACCCAACCAATACCACCATTGACGTACTGCGTTGCCCAAATTACACACAAGTGCTCTGATCTCACTATCATCATTTATGACAACCCTACCCCTCATCTTCTGGACTTCTCTTCTCCACGTATTATTATATGTATATATATTAAGCTATTTTTATTTTAATTTATCGTAGCAATCTGTCTTGTTCGTGATAACATATTACATGCTTCCCCTAAATTTCCAGTTATAATATATAAATATATGCGTATCGTATATATATATATATATATATATTCACCCTTGCATAAATGATTAGGCATAATACATGTAATTTTTTAGAACGTAATCCCCGCGTTATGTGGCTAAATTTAACTACATTTGGCCCACGACAAATAATATATCGTTTCAAATTTTCTGAGCTGCCTCAGTTAAATCTTGAAATATTTTATTGAATTAGATTATATAAAATACATGGTATTAAAATATTAAACTATAAGGTGAATGCATGGTGACACTTTTTCAATCAAATTTATAAGTAAATTAAACCATCAAAGTGTAGAGTTTTGTCAAATAGATATAGTCTTTTTTTATGGATTTTTTTTTAACTATATACCCATTAAAACGTTTACTAATTTCAAAATACCTAATATTTTGCAAATTTGTGTAAATATGCACCTCAAAGTGTTTACAGAATTATTTGAACTATTTTAGTTTAAATTTAAAAATGTTTGCAAATCTGCAAAATAAGTATAGTTTGGACCCAATATTCGTGTAAACAAAACTGATGGGTATTTAAAAAAAATTATAAAACATTGGATATATTGAAAATACTAAACATAAAAGTGGGCAGAGATCAAATTTTCTAACAAAAAATGATTAACATATTCTGGTGTCTTATGTTTAATGTTTTCAAAATACCCAACATTTTTTTAAATATTATGTAAATACCTGTAAGAGCAGAATATCATGGGTGAAATTCATCACCTGATTCCATGACCGAATCATGTTGAATAAATAGGAAAAGTCTAAATCATTAGCGGAAGCGTACCTGATGAATCCATGACGGTTGATCTTCTAGATCAACACGTATATCTTAGAGAGCCCTTTGTTTCTCTCTAGTTTCACTCTGACGAGGGGATTTCAGAAAGTGCCAAAGATATTACGTGTGACCTAGGGACCAGCCGTATTTGTAAATAACCATTAGGTTAACTTAGCGGGCTTTCAACCCATCATAGAAATAGAAGCCGTAGTGGTCTACACATTAAAGGCCCACAACTTGTTAGATACATTAAAGCCCGATAACCATACACCAAATTAGATCACTTTTAACGGACCATCTTTGTTGACATATCACAACACATAATTATTTAATTCGAACCAAGCCAACAATGTGACTATGACCCTTCTCAATTTGCTGGATTAGATGCAGACCCAAGGATCCTTCGAGATCAGATTCGGTGAATCCGCGACCCGTAGCTTATGTGGAAGCTCGAACATTAGAATGATGAAGACGCCACAAACGAGGGTGGAAGATCATTTGATAAGTCGAATTTGAACGCCACTAGGAATTTTCTAGATAAGTTCAGAATAGTTTCTTCAAGAAACAAAGAGAAATATCTCACAAATTCATTAAAAATAAGAGTTGTGTTCATTCAGATCATTACACACTTAATGAGAATTTAAACTTGACTTTAAATGCAATAAAACATGAAACTGATCACATTCTTTGTGAAATTCGGAATCTCCTTTGATGATGCTTTAAATGGTGTCATAGCTGGCCAATTAAGTGCTTCATTTGATGCTATAAGCCTTCTCTAATCAGATATTTCTTGGAGAAGTAAGTACAGCTCTTTATTGGACTGAAAAGAGTGTATTTTGGCTCCTTGTTGTTGTGCGTCATGGACAAAACTCTCCATCTCAGACTTAAGTTGTTTAGCTCGTGATCTTGTCATTGAACCTGGTCGATCTAGGAACGGAACATTCTTTACTTGTTTAAGAGTTGAATCCTTCTTGACATGTTCTTCGTGTGAATCCGTCTCTATGTCCACATCATTCTCTCCATATTGAAAATGATTTTTCCTCAAATCTTTATCAACATCAAATGGACTCAAGTCAGAAACATTAAATGTGGTACTCACATTATACTCACTTGGTAAATCAAGCTTATATGCATTATCACTAATCCTCCCGAGCACTTGAAAATGACCATCTCCTCGAGGCAACAACTTTGATCGTCTTTGGACTGGAAATATTTCTTTTCTCATATGTAACCAAACCCAATCCCGGGGTTCAAATATCAGTGCATGATGTCCCTTGTTTGCTTGTTTGATGTATTGCACAGTTCTCTTCTCAATGTTATTCCGAACCTGTTCGTGGAGTTTCTTCACAAAATCCGTTTTTTTCTCGCCATCTAAATTCAAATGCTTTGAAATAGGTAATGGTGATAGAACTAAAGGAGTCAAGGGATTAAAACCATAAACAATCTCAAATGGTGAAAATCTAGTATCAGAATGAATTGAACGATTATATGCAAACTCCACATGTGGTAAACACTCTTCCCAAGTCTTAATGTTCTTACTAATTACAGCCCTCAACAAAGTAGACAAAGTTCGATTCACGACCTCTGTTTGACCATCAGCTTGTGGGTGACAAGTAGTAGGAAATAAAAGTTTAGTCCCCAATTTACCCCATAATGTTTTCCAAAAGTAACTTAAGAACTTAGCATCCCTGTCTGAAACAATAGTCCTAGGCATGCCATGTAATCGCACAATCTCACGAAAGAATAAATTTGCAACATTTGAAGAATCATCTGTTTTGTGACATGGAATAAAATGAGCCACTTTAGAAAAACTATCTATGACCACAAATATTGAATCATGACCACGCCTAGTCTTAGGTAAACCTAATACAAAATCCATTGAAATATCAATCCAAGGTGAATTAGGAATGGGAAGCGGTGTATATAAACTATTTGGCTGAACTCTTGATTTTGCTTCCTTACATGTTATACATCTCCCAACAATCCTCTCAATATCCCTTTTCATGCGCGGCCAAAAGAAATGTTCTTGCAAGATTCCTAACGTTTTTGCTACCCCAAAATGTCCCATTAACCCTCCACCATGAGATTCCTAAACTAACAAATAACGCAACGATGAATTAGGCACACACAACCTATTTTCACGAAACAAAAATCCCTCATTTCTATAAAACTTCCCATGACCTGATTTCTCACAACATGAATATATATCCTTAAAATCAATATCATCCATGTACAAACCCTTAATGTACTCAAAACCAAGTAATTTAGAATCAAGAATTGAGATCAAGGAATACCATCGTGAAAGCGCATCAACAACAACGTTCTCTTTACCTTGTTTGTACCTGATCAGGTAAGGAAATTGTCAAGGAACTCGGACTAGCGAGCGTGTCTTTTATTGAGACAGTGTTGTGTCTTGAAGTGTTTCAATGACTCATGATCGGTGCGAATCACAAACCCCTTGGGCAGAAGGTAATGTTGCCATGTTTGAAGGGATCGAATCAGCGCATATAACTCCTTATCAAGGGTAGGGTAATTCAGAGTTGCACCATTTAATTTCTCGCTAAAGTATGTAATTGGCCGACCATCTTGCATGAGTACCGCTCCAATACCTACACCTGAAGTATCACACTCAATTTCAAAAGCCTTCTTAAAATTAGGCAAACAAAGTAATGGTGCATGGGAAAGCTTATTCTTTAGAATTTTGAACACCTCTTCTTGTTCCTCGCCCCACAGAAACGATGCATTCTTTCGTATGAAATTTGTGAGTGGTGCTGCGATGGTACTAAAGTCCTTGACAAATCGTCTATAGAATCCAGCAAGACTATGGAAACTCCTCACATGTCCAATATTTGTTGGGGTTGGCCATTCTTGAATCGCTCGCACCTTTTCTTCATCAACCTGTATACCTTGTGCACTAACAACAAATCCAAAAAACCACAAGTTTTTCGGTGCAAAAAGTGCACTTTCAAAGGTTAACGAATAACATTTCTTCCCTAAGCACCTCCAAAATACATTGCAAATGAGAAACATGATCTTTCAAATTTGTGCTATAGATTAGAATATCATCAAAATAAACAACCACAAATTTTTCAATGAAATGATGCAAAACATGATTCATTAATCGCATGAAGGTACTAGGTGCATTACTTAATCCAAACGGCATAACCAACCACTCATACAATCCTTGTTTTGTTTTAAATGCTGTTTTCCATTCATCTCCCTCTCTCATTCTAATCTGGTGGTATCCACTCTTAAGATCTATTTTTAAAAACAAACAAGACCCATGCAACTCATCAAGCATATCATCTAAACAGGGAATAGGGTACCGATACCTTACCGTGATGTTGTTTATAGCTCGACAATCAATGCACATTCTCCAAGTTTTATCCATTTTAGGGACCAAATGAACCGGTACAGCGCACAGACTCATACTTTCTCTCACGTACCCTCTATCCATTAGCTCTGCCATTGTCGTTGCAGCTCTTTCGTCTCATCGGGATTTGTCCTATAGGCTGGACAGTTTGGAATTGTTGTTCCAGGAATGAAATCAATTTGGTGCTCAATTCCACGAATTGGTGGAATACCTTTTGGAAGTTCCTCGAGAAACACATCATCAAAAATCTGCAAAAGAGAAGTAATCTGAGTAGGCAAAGCTTGATCAAATTCGTTAGTATTTAAAAACGCCTCTCTATATGTGAGAAATATAATGGGTTGGTTGGCATATATCGCTCGCGTGATATCTCTCTTTGTGGCATATAGGTTTTGTTTTCTCTCAGATTTTCTCTCTTTGGCTAGAACTTGGCCCTCTTGTTTTCTCTCTTGATGTTGATGAGAGTAGTCATTCAAGCCTAATCCATCTCGATGTTGGTCGAAGACCTTGTTGTATAGGGCTTTGGTGAAAGGATCTGCAAGGTTTTCCACCGTTGAGATCTTCTTCATCTCCACGTCTCCGCGCTACACGATATCTCTAATCAAATGGTATTTCCTCTCAATAAACTTAGAGCGCTAATGGCTTCTAGGTTCCTTTGAGTTGGCAACAGCCCCACTATTATCACAATAAAATGTCATGGGCTCGTTGACATTCGACACGACTTCCAAATAAGTAAATAATTTTCTAAGTCATACAGCTTCTTTAGATGCTTCACAAGCAGCCACATATTTTGCCTCCATGGTGGAGTGAGCAATGCAAGGGTTGCTTGATACTTCTCCAAACAACAGATCCACCATAGTGGATTTCCGAGAATTCCTATCCGCCTGAAAGTCGGAATCGCTATACCCCATCATAGTCATATTAGTACTTGAGTATGTAAGCATCAAATTCCTAGTTCTCCGAAGATAGTTCTGAACATGCTTAACACCAACCCAGTGCTCAGGTCTAGGATTTGATTGGAAACGGCTAACTATGCCAACGGCGAAATATATATCCAATCTAGTGCACAACATAGCATACATGAGACTTCCTATGGCTGAAGCGTAGAGAATCTTTCTGATGTCCTCAAGATCTTGTGCAGTATTGGGGACTGGTCCTTAGAGAGTGAGACTCCATGTATAAAGGGGGTTTGGCCTTTCTTAAAGTCTTGCATGGCGAATCGATCCATCACCTTATCTATATAAGATGCTTAGGAGAGCGACATGTTCCGATTCTTTCGTTCTCGAAAGATCTGAATCCCCAGAGTGTATGTAACTTCCCCTAGATCCTTCATATAAAATTACTTAGCTAACCAGATTTTAACCTCGGATAATTTACCCACGTCATTACCAATGAGTAATATATCATCGACATACAATACCAGAAACACAACCTTGCCCTCGTGTATCAACTTTTAAACACAATGTTCATCTATTGACTGTTCATAACCGAAGCTTTTAACAGTTTCATCGAATCTAATATCCCATGATCTAGATGCTTGCTTTAATCCATAAATTGATTTAATCAACTCATAAACCTTGGTTTCTTGACCACCTTCCACTAAACGATCTGGTTCAGCCATGAAAATGCGCTTGTCAAGATTGCCATTAAGAAAAGCAGTCTTGACATCCATTTGCCAGATCTCGTAATCAAGAGCGGCAGCTATAGATAGAAGTATGCGGATGGATTTAAGCATTTCGACATGCGAGAAGGTTTCTTCATAGTCAATACCTTCCTTTTATGTAACCCTTAGCGACTAGTCGCGCTTTGAACGTCTTAACGTTCCCAGCCAGACCCCTTTTCTTCTTATAGATCAACTTACACCCTACTGATTTAACCCCTTCACGTAGGTCTACAAGTTTCCAGACTTTGTTGACATACATCGAATGCATCTCAACTTTCATGACATCAAGCCAAAGGTTTGACTCAGAACAAGCCATTGCTTGGCTGTAGGAAACATGATCATCCATGTCAGCGACAGCTACGAGAGTATCACCATAAGAAATGTGCTCGTCGGGCTTTTCAGAATCCTTCTCATTACGTCGAAGTACTACTTGACGACCTGATCGAAGAGTTTTGATCTGTTTTCCAATTTGCTTTCCACTAGAGCCCGAAAAACCTTAAATACGTTAAAAGTTTCGGATTTGTGTTTGAGCAAATAGACAAATCCATATCTTAAGTAATCATCGGTAAAGGTTACGAAATATTCGTATCCCCCCGTTCCTGAATTATGAGTGGACCACATATATCATAATGTATTAGTCCCAGCAACTCAGTGGGTCTTCGACCTTTATCAGAGAAAGGTTGTTTTGTCATTTTTCCTTCTTTAAGTAGGCAATGAGCCTATTTCAGAGGCTTTGAGTGGAGTATCCCTCACAAGTCTCTTAATCTTATATAGACTAATATGACCAAGTATTAAGTGTCAGAGATGTGTTGATTTTATTAGATAAGAGGAATCATTAGTTTTGATCCTCTTTGGTTCCCTAATTATCTATTTCAGTGCCTAATAGAAAATATTGTGTAGGATAAAGATAGTATAAACCATTCTTTAAACATGCATCAGTGACAAATGAATTGGAAAAATTAATACGAATTCCATTATCAATGAACTTTAAATAATAATTTTGCTCAACAATTTGAACTACATATATTAAGTTTTTCTCAAAGGAAGGAACAAAATATACATTATTCAAATTTAAACCTTGCTAGGGTTTTTCTTGTCGGCTCTATGAGATACTTTCTTAGATCCATAGGTGGAGTCTCTGTGCTCAGTAGCATGAGCCTCTATGGTAGCCCTCTTTTTCTTCAATATTCCCTCAGCAGTGTGAAGCTCCTTCATTATCTCGGTAACAGTGTACCTAGCTTATTCATGGAGTAGTTCAGCTTGAAAGTATCAAAAGATTTAGGGAGAGTTCCAAGATCATATCTATCTTGGTTTCTCCATCAATCTCTGAGTCAAGGATTTCCATCTCATTAAGATAACTTATGATCAACATCATATGTTCTCTAATAGAAGTCCTAGCTTTCATACGATAGTTCTCAAACTGTCGAACTTGTTATCTAGCCTGACGCCCTTGCCCTTCAAACATCTCATAGAGATTGAAGAGCAAGTTTTAAGCCGAATCAATATTACGATGATGTTTTTGCAACATATTGTTCATTGGTGCTAAAACATAGCATCTCACAATCTCATCTGATCGGATTCAGGCCGCTAGGGCGTCCTTGTCCTCTTGAGTCGAATCATCATTCGTTTTAGGAGGACATGGGGTGGTGATCTCAGTAAAGTTTAAGGGGGACCAAATGGAAATAGGCATGTTGAGGTCACATAACATGAAACTTCTATACTACAAGTCCACTTCATGATCATGTCGTTCAATTTTATCGATATAGGTGACCATTGATGGGTATAACTACGATAAATGTAGCGAATGCTGCTTTGATCCTATGTTGGTACGGT
Organism: Urtica urens; assembly: GCA_958296335.1. NCBI lineage: Eukaryota > Viridiplantae > Streptophyta > Magnoliopsida > Rosales > Urticaceae > Urtica > Urtica urens. Next base: position 11,485,642 of record OY282525.1, read on the forward strand.
TGATGGACCGGATTGGTTATGAGATACATTTTGGTTATGACAGTAAACTTGAGCTCCTTAAGATATTATTTTACAATACATAATTATATGGTTAGACATATAGCCCAAGTGAGAGAATGTTGGATCTTCAATCCAACGTGTTGGATCCTTAATCCAACGTTGGGCTTATATGAGTCGCTTCTAAAGAGTTACCCGTCATTTCTTTAGAAGCGACATTAGAAGCGATTTGTCGTCTCTAAATGGCGTGAAATTTTTTATTGACATGGCTTTAGAAGCGACTCGCTTCTAAAGCTTTATATTTTGATTTTTCTGAAATTTTTTATCCGGTTTATTATTATTAATTAATTAAATTTATTATTATTTAATTAAAATTATTATAAAATATAATTAAATTTAGTAATATTGAAATTTACTAATTGAAATAAAATAAAATATAAACTAAATTATATAATCAAAAGTCGATAACAATATAATCAAAAGTCAAAAGTCGATAATATCATAATCAAAAGTCTAAAGTCGATAATAACATAATCAAAAGTCTAAAGTCAATAATAACATAATCAAAAGTCTAAAGTCGATAATAACATAACCGGTAAGTTTAAAACATAAAATAAAACTACAATCATCGTCCTCGTCCTGATCGTCCTCGTTCTCGTCCTCTGGGTCTTCCGGAGGGTCCATGTGGACGCTCGTCTAGTTCGGTGTCGGTGGGAGTCGAAGGCTGATCATGTGTCTGCTGCACACCCCAAGCGCCCGTCGATGGTTCGAACTGGGAAATATACGTGTCTAGAGTCTTGAAACACGGAGGGCACATTGATGTTCGAGATCTGGTTTAATCCAGCGGCCATGCCAAACACAGCTCCTTGGAGAGCCGCCATCTTCTTTTCTATGTCAGAGGACGACTTCGAACTCGCGTTCCTTACGGAAGACGATGAGCTGTGGCTTCAACTATATCCGAGCACGGAATGAGTGGCTCAATTCCCGCAGCCCAATCACATCGCCTACTGAGGATTTCACTCATAGCAACCTCCTCTAAACCACCCAAGTCCACCTCACGTCCCGATACCCGAGCTTGCTCTTATAGATCACCCACCCGAACTACTATCCGAGCCTACATACACAATACAATACAAATTAAATTACTTACGTTTTCTTTGATTTCCATCTTACAACAATTATAAGGTAAATTTACAATAACATATATACTTAGATGATACTCTCCAACAGCAGACGTGGTCCCCTGACCATGGAGTCGTGTGCATCCTCTCTCACGCAAGGAGCAGCCCTAGCATCTGCATGCGTTCTCCTACCCCCTGCATTTAACACATTATAACTATAATGTATAACTTATGTAATTTGAAATTGAATGAAAATATACTTATGTGACTATGAAGATACTCAAAAAATGAGATCGTGCATTGTCGATTCTTCGTGGTCTTCTTCTTTTGATTCTCCTTATTCTGTTTGGACACGTCTTAGAAACCAAAATTGTTTAGAGTAACCATTTTATTTTAAAGAATAAAACAATTAATTATACCTTCAACGCTTGGTGTCCATCCTATCAATCATATTGGACAATTGTTGTCGCCTCATGCCCTCAGAAAAATATCGTCGATGATCGTAATACACGACTCTATTTCTAACGGACAACGATGGAGTGTCTTTGGTGCACGTCGGGTACGCAAGGTACCGTTGACCACTCAACCCTGATAAACTGTCTCAAGCAGGAAAGTCATTTATTGTCCAAAGAAGCGCTGCCCGCGAAAGGAAAACATGACTATAATTAGACCCATCTCGCACTCGAACGCCCAATTCCCACAATTCTTTCAACTCTTCAACGAGCGGTTGTAAAAACACGTCAATGTTTTTCCCAAACGATTTCAGATCAAGAATCAAGAGCTCCAACATCAAGTACTCGGAATTCATGCACAACCATGGTGGAAAATTGTACGCCGTCAATACCACTAGCCACATGTTATACGATAGGCACATTTCTCCGAAAGGATTGAAACCATCTGCAGCAAGTCCAAGTCGTACATTCCTCGGCTCGATGAAAAAGTTCGGATATGTTTCATCTAACTTCTTCCACGCTTTCCCGTCAACATGATGACGTAGAAACCCTTCTTCAACTACACGTTCTTTCGTGTGCCACTACATTTCAACAGTTGTATGTCGGGAAGCATACAACCGCTTGAGACGATCTTTCATAGGAAAGTACCGTAAAACTTTACGCGGTACTTTTTTCCCAACAACCCATCTACTTATTTTGCACACCGGACAAACATCTGCACCTTTCAAATCCTTCTAAAACAGGACACAATCGTTCGAGCACACGTCAATCATCCCGTAGCCCATGCCAAATCGCTTCAGCTTTTACTTCTCCGCGTAATTTTTTTTAGGAATTCTATTCCAAACAGGATGAGAATTTTTCAAGAGTTGCAGAAGTTCCATAAATGACTTGTTCATCCAGTGGTTCATCACTTTAATGTGCATTAATTGAACCAAGAAAGATAATGACGAAAACTCCTTACATTCGGGATACAATTCTGCATTCAACTCGGCAAATAGATCCGCGATCGGCTCTTCGTCAGCATCATCTTTAGCAGTTGGATTATTATAAAAATCAGGATCATTCCGAATATCATCGACTGCATCATGGAATCCACAAACATTGTCTTGATCGTCTGAATCATCGAGATTTTCTGGTACAGGAACAATTGTTTTCACGTGACTCGCTATGATGATACTACCGAGTGTAATACTGAGTAAATTATTTGTGCATGAGATGTGCTCAAACAAGTCCTATGTGTTGTTTTAACGCATTATTGCAACTACGACATGGACTTTTAACTTTGTGCTCACTGTTCATTTGGAATCGTGCAATTCAAATAAACTCGTTGATGCCCATTTCGAATTCAATACCACACCGATTATTATCAATAATCCAATTTCTACTTGGGTTTGACATGACGCTAAATGATAAAATTTATGAAAGTTGTTAGATTGATGACTATTGAAAAATGTACTTAATAGGAGTTGTTTGATGATATTGTATCGAAAAGTTGTTGAATTTAGATATTTCAATTACTTACTTAAAAAATTACAAAAATTTGGGTAGGGTTTCCCCTAAAATATGGACAAACCCAAAATCTAAAATTTGTACAAAACATATATTTAACAGCAAAAAATTTCTACAAAACATATATCTAACTACATTACAAATATAACTATTCAATTACTTACAAATTCCATTATGAATTTAATTATATTTAACATATTATTTATTACATACAAACAAACATATTATTAATTAAGTGATATAATTAATCACAAATTCAATTATTAATTAAGTTATTAACTACAAATTCTCTAATTACGTAAACTAAATAATATAGTTAACTACACATTTCATATATTCTCTAATTACATATAACTAACGTCGTCAAAATTTATCTAACAAATTTCTAATTATTGTATTAATTAAACAGTTAAGTTAAGAATATAATTAACCTTGTGAGACGATGTGGGAGACAACGAACAACGGCAAACGAGGCGGCGACCAAAATTTGGCGACGATTAATACGAGGCTGCGATCAACTCAGGGCTCCGACCAACACAAATAACTAAATCAACATAGAAAACCGGATTAAAACAAAATTAATAGTTGAAACACATTTACGAGGAACGAAAAATGATGAAATTAAAAAAAAAACTCATCCGCAGAGATGAGCAACGAAGGCAACAACCAGAGTCTCAGTCGGAGGCACGAAAAGCAAACGAGGGTAGAAAAAACGTAACAATGATAAACAAGGAGAGAACAACGTAAGAGAGAACAACGTAAGAGAAAGACAAAAGAGAACCTACCAGAGAAACGCCGACGGAGGGAGAAACTCGACCGGAGGCGGCGGAGAGAGGCGGAGGTCGGGTAGATGGACGGAGGTCGGCCGGATGGGCGGAGGTCAGACATAGGGGCGAAGGAGAGGATGGGAGGGGCAGAGGAGGGATGGAGGAGGGGAGGACGGAGGCGGGGAGGGTGGAGGAAGGGAGAGCAGAGGAGGGGAGGGCCCGAAGAGGGGAGGGCGGAGAAGAAGGCGGCGGAGGGGAGGATGGAGGAGAAGAGGGCGGAGGAGAAGGGAGGAGGGAGGGCAGAGGAGCAGAGAGGTGTCGGAGGGGAGGGCAGGAGCGGAGGCGGAGGTGCTCGGTCGAAGGAGAGGGTCGAGAGTCGGAGGGGAAGGGTTTTTTTGGAGGAAGGGTGAAATGAGGGAGATGGGAAGAAGGTCAGGTGTTTTAAAGCCCTAGGGACATTAGAAGCGACAATAGAAGCGACTAATTGCTTCTAATGTCCTCAAAAACCAAAACGACGACGTTTTGGTAAGTGGGGACATGAGAAGCGACTAGTCGCTTATAATATCCCTATAGGTGAAATTTTGGCGGAAGGGTCTTGGAGCCAAAAAATTTGGGCATTAGAAGCGACTAGTCGCTTCTAATGCACAATTTTCGACACTTAGTGAAATTTTAGCGGAAGGGTTTGGAGCCAAAAGAATTGGGTATTAGAAGCGACTAGTCGCTTCTAATTCCCAATTTTGGACACTTAATGAAATTTTGGCAGAAGAATTTTGGAACCAAATAATTTGGGCATTAGAAGCGACATTAGAAGCGACTAGTGCCCATAAATTTATACTTAGCAAAATTTTGGCGGAGATATATTGGAGTCAAATAATTTGGTAATTAGAAGTGACATTAGAAGCGACTAGTCGCTTCTAATGCCCAAACATACTGAAATATTTGGCGCGTAGGGTGCGAGCCAATAATTTTGGCCTTCAGAAGCGATTAGTCGCTTCTAATATTTTGACTCGGTCCATTAGAAGCGACTAGTCGCTTCTAAACGACAAAAAAATTCATATTTTGGTAAAATTTGGGGTGTTTACGTTAGAAATGAGTTGTCGCTTCTAAAGCTAAAATTTCTCTTCTAATTCGAAGCGATTAGTTGCTTCTAATTTCCCATGTCACTTCTAAAAGTATATTTTGTACTAGTGCGAAGAAATCGAGCGAGACGCGACGAGGCACGTTTCAGCCTTCCTGGCGGTCGGACTAACTCGCCAGACAGGGTTGATTGGCGGACCTGACGCGCGCCTGAGCCACCATAAGAGTGTCACGCGCATCTAACCCCAATCCATATCTACCTTGGTGCACAGGTCCCGGAGCTCCAGCAACTCGCAGGAACCCGCAGGCTCGTAGGCTAATTCCTGTCGACTGGCCAGAATCCAATCCGGCGGGTCAGAACCTTCAATCCAGCCAGACAGATTTCAAAAATTTGACGAGGCGTTCCGACGTTAGCTAGCAACGCACGAGATTGTTTACAACCTCACATGTTAGTTTCCTAAAACAAATTGGATCTGCGACTAATTTTTATAAATGGGTTTATAAGTTGTTAGATCGTTTTATTCAATTTGTTGACATTTTTAGAATAAATAGTTTATGGACATGTTAGTGATTTTTAATATCTAAGTTGTTAATTTATTAAAATAAGTTTTAAATTATTTTAAATTTTATTATATATTTCCGCCGCCGCATGTTATATAATAATATTATTTAAATTGTTACATAATTTCCAACATATTATGCACCGACTCTCTAAAACTCAATGCAATCTCAAAACTCAAGAGAGCACTATGGTTTGCTTTACTGACCCAACTAATAGTTGATTGCTTGGAACTTTAAAAAAAATTCTTTCGTTTAGTTTCATGATTGCACTTATTGCTCTTTTAATGATATTTCGGCCTCTTTTAATACAATGATTGCACTTACTGCACAATTATTCTGGGCTCTTACTTAATACCTTTAATTGAATTTTCCGTCAAATCCTAATGGGAAACTTTTGTGCACCCTCAGTAACCTTAGTTTAATTTATAGAAATAACTATAAAATTGTTTACTAGTGAATCAAGTCTAAGAAATACGAATTAGCATCGAAATAAAAAAGGACCTCTAGGTTGTTATGCGTCGTAAGAATATTGCGGCATACAATCTTCCATAGCAGTCGAGATCCTTCTAACGAATTTAGACATGCATGCTTACGTACCAATATTCTTATCATTTTTGGGTGACAACCATGTAACTAATATTTAGGCATATAATTTCGTATTTTCCAAGATAGTAATTATTTCCACCTCGTACCAAAAACAAAATCAGCAGCCGTGCTCAAAACTTTAAAGTGTAGTAGCGTAGAGGTTGATGACTTATATATGTTTTTTATTTACTAAACCATAACAAAAGACACAGGTCAAACTATTTTATCACGTGATTTATTTATTGATAAGTTTCACCAAATCTTTGTATGAATACATAACAGATATGTGTATATATAGGCAGCTACCCTTAGTTAGGTACACGGATTAAAGGCCTGCCTATTCAGTTGTTTTCTTTTAATACCTTTGTTCTCTTCCTCCTTGTCTAGCTTCTGGTTAAAAAAATGCCTCAATCATGTGCTTTGCCTTTTCTTTCGAGCTCCTCTGGATAAATTTACCCTAAATTTAATATGTATTGATCTCGTGGAAGGTTTTCATCAACTATATGTATGGTTTTGATTTAAATATGTACATTTCGTATGAGAGTCACAAGCCATCATTAAAACTCTTACGCGTATACACACACACACAAATATACAAGCCAACACGTTTCTTAGTGTGTCTCTAAGTTTCATCCAAAACGTCACCATTAATCCAACCACTCATGGTTCCACCAACACCAAACTTTCTCTGTTACTCTTACTGGCATATGGGTATAGGTCATCTCAATCTCACGCATAATCTATTGCACAAATATTTATATACGTACATACATTACCCTTTGTGAAATTCCCCTAGCTCTTGAACTCCCTTAACATCTATTAACATCTATTTATAGACACGCCCTAGTATGCAAGTTCTAACAAATAGCTTACCATCCGTTACACGTATAACCCGTGTAGTATATAGATTTCATGTAAGCTAATGTATAATGTTTATTTGCGTGTGTAGGAACTTGGCACCCCCAAAGTTTTGTCTTACTTCCCATTGGTTAACAGAATAAACGAATGAGCTCATAGTGGGACAATGTTAAACCTAAGTATATAAAATGATTCCATTTTATTATAAAATGGGATCGTCGGTTATCTCATAGATTATATATACATACATATAAAAGATATAGAATGAAAAGCAAGGAAAAGGATCATGGATGTGAACTTCTTAAAGTTTATGGACTGATTATTAAACAAAATATGAATGTATGTCAGTCTGTCTGAATTAAAGTTTTAGGTCATTAGCACAAACAATGAATCCATGTGATTTCAGGAATAATAATTTTAAAGCAGAGTCCATTATTCGGTGTATGTTTGTATTTACACTTTTATATCATTATACAGGTAACATTTCAGTAATTTTATAAGTAAATATACACATGTATTCTATGCGTAAATTGACGTAAATACTTCACTTTTTATATTTTAATAAACGTAGCTGTGGCCTATTTCCAGAGAACCATTCCATTCTCGCATCGGTTCGACTCAAAGTCTGATCAATTGATCGCGTTCGGACTTTGATCATTTCAAATGTGGTATCCCAAGTTCACTTTGCAATAATGGTGGTGATGTTGATCTTCGCCGTACATGAAAATAGAGTAAACGAGATGTTGTAAAAGAGAAACATAGGATCGCTTTGGACGTAGCACATTTGTTCCATCGATTGGACTCTCGGCATAGCGGTCACCCTTCATAGTTGGGAATTTGAGAATTAGGTGGTAGGTGTATGTTATCGCATTGAAGAGATTGAGAGTGCGAAGTTCAATAATGACGATATAAGCGGACAACGGGTCAACCACCATGAATGACACAATGCGGGTAAACTTGATCCCTCCAAGAATTTCAAATCTCACTGGAAGGTTGATGGCAGCCTCAGTCACTACCATTTCCCAAAAGAAGCTAAAGAGTAGTGTCAAGATCGTTGTTGGTCTTAGTCCGATCAATTTCATCATGTCCAACACCGAATTAAAGATGATGTCGGTCGAGCTGTCGTTGTCGATCAAGATCCTTCGGACCAAACTGTTAGCCACTGGAGTTGAGCCGACGATCTCGTCATGTTGTGGATGGATCACTCGAATTTCTTCATGATTAACGAAGAAAATGGACTCGAAGCGAGTAAGAGGCGGTGCCTCGTTTGTATGGTTAACTTAGTGGGCTCACTAGTACAAAAATGACCTTTAGAAGTGACGGGTGGCATTAGAAGCGATTAGCCGGTTTTAATTAGAAGCGCCTAGTCGCTTTTAATTAGAAGCGACATCTTAGCTTTAGAAGCGACTAGTCGCTTCTAACGTAAACACCCCGATTTTTCCCAAAAAATAAATTTCTGTCATTTAGAAGCGACTAGTCGCTTCTAATGGTCCTAGTCAAAATAGTAGAAGCGACTAATCGCTTCTAAAGGAGAAAATTATTGCCTTGCACCTTTCGCGCAAAATATTTCAGTATGTTTGGGCATTAGAAGCGACAAGTCGCTTCTAATGTCGCTTCTAATGCCCAAATTATTTGACTCCAAAATTTCACTAAGTACAGAAAATTGGGCATTTGAAGCGACTAGTCGCTTCTAATGCCCAAATAATTTGGCTCCAAAACGTTTCAGCCAAAATTTCACCTAAGGGGACATTAGAAGCGACTAGTCGCTTCTAATGCCCCCACTTACCAAAACGTTGTCGTTAGGGCTTTAAATCACCGGACCCTCCCCCTCTCACCCCATTTCTCCTACCCAATCGAAAATTACCCTCCCCCTCCCTCCCCTTCGACTTTCAGCCTCACTCGCCCCTCCGGCTGCCGCCCCTCTTCGCCTCCGCCCTCCGCCGCCCCTCTTCCCCTCCTCCGGCTGCCGCCCTTCTTCCCCTACGCCCTCCCCTCCTTCCCCTCCTCCTTCCCCTCGGCCTCCCTCCTCCCTCTGCCGCCCTTGCGCCCTCCCGTCTTCCCCTGCGCCCTGCGCCCTCCCCTTCCTCCACCCTCCCTCCTCCGGCCTCCCCTCCTCCGGCCTCCCTCTCCTCCGACTCTTCCCTCCTCCAGCTCTCCCCTCCTCCGGCCTCCCTCCCCTCCGGCCTCCTTTCCACCGGCTCTCACCTCTCCGGCCAAGCCTCCTCCAACCGAGCCTTCTCTGCCGCCGTCCGTCACCTCCGGCCGAATCTCTCCCTCCGTCGGCGTCTATCTGATAGGTTCTCGTTGCCTCTCTCTTACGTTGTTTTTTGTTGTTTATCATTTGTATGTTTTTGTAGCCTCGTTCGCAGCCCCCGTTTGAAATAATGCGCTAACTCAACAAATCCCAGAAGTCGAGCACATCTCATGTTCAAAAGATTTACTCCGTATTACACTCAGTGGTATCATCATGGCGAGTAGAGGTCATTCCTGCGCTAAATGATTCTAATGACCTGGACGATGTTGGTGGAGTCCATGACGCAATCGAAGATATCAGGAATGATATAGATATTGATCATGACAATTCTAATGATCCAACTCCAGAAGATGTGGCTGAAGAAGAGCAGATCACGGATCTTATTGCCGAGTTGAATGCAAAGTTGTATCCCGACTATAAGGAGTTCTCATCATTATCTTTTTTGGTCCAATTAATGTACATCAAAGTGACGAACCATTGGACGAACAAGTCACTCACAGAAGTTCTGCAACTCTTTAAAAAAATCTCATCCTGTTGGGAATAGAATTCGAGAAAAACATTACGAGGCAAAGTCAAAGTTGAAGCGATTTGGCATGGGATACGAGATGATTGACGTGTGGCCGAATGATTGCGTCTTATTTTCGAAGGATTTGAAAGGTGCAGATGTTTGTCCGATGTGTAATGAAAGCAGATGGCTTGTTGGGAAAAAGATACCGCCTAAAATTTTATCATACTTTCCTATGAAAGATCGTCTCACGCGATTGTACGCTTAACGACAGACATCTATTGAAATGCAGTGGCACGAGAAAGAACGAGTGATTGAAGAACTTATTCTATGTCATCCTGCTGACGGGAAAGCGTGGAAGAAGTTGGATGAAACATACCCGAAATTTTCCAACAAGCCGAGAAACGTACGACTCAGACTTGCTGCAGATGGTTGCAATCCTTTCAGAGAAATGAGCATATCGTACAGTATGTGGCTGGTGGACCAAAGATACTCCATCATTGTCCGCTAGAAACAGAGTCGTGTATTACAATCATCGATGATACTTGCCCGATTCTCACCGAATGAGAACATGCAGTGGTCACTATACAACGCGTGTCGAGAAACGAAGGCCTCCGAATAAGCTGGCTGACTGCCAGATTATCGACCAGCTGAATAGTCTTCCTGAATTGATTCCGGGCAAGCACTCTAAGAGTTCGAAATGAAATTGAGGCGAGAATGAGCTGAATTGGACCAAGAAAATTATCTTTTACGAGTTACCATATTGGTCTGATTTTACGTTGAGGCACAACCTTGATGTGATGCACATAGAAAAAATCTGTGCGAGAACTTACTCGAGACGTTACTTAGCATAGACGTGAAAGATAAGGCGCCGAAAAGGTGAGGTAATACTTAAAAGTCTTAAAGATTAAGTTGAGCTTACACTTGGAGAAGCGTGGAAATAGGTGGTTCAAACCACAAGTTTCTTACGTCCTCACACCCATGCAACGGAAAATGTTTGCTGAGTTTTTCAAGTCTATTAAATTTCCCGACAGTCTCGCATGAACTTTGAAAAAAATGTCACTCTCGATGGAAAAGTAACCGGATTCAAGGCGCCTGACTTGCACGTGATAATGCAAAGGTTGTTAGCTGTGGGTATCGGTCCTCGTGTTTCAAAACAAATCCAAGAGACGATTGCAGAACTTGGGAAATTTTTAAAGCTCATTTGTTCCAGGACGTTACGAGTGGAGGATCTTGAGAAAAGCCAAAGACTCCATCATTCAGATATTGTGTAAGATGAAAATCACTTTTCCGCCTGCTTTCCTTACGATCATGGTTAATGTTATTATTCATCTACCTGAGGAAGCTCTCGAAGGTGGTCCAGTGCATATGAGATGGACGTATCCATTTGAAAGATATCTCGGGACACTTAAACATTTTGTTCGAAACAAAGTGAGACCAGAAGGATCTATAGCTGAAGCGTATGCTGTGGAAGAAGCTTTGGCATTTCTTGCATGGTACTTAGGAGATGCCCCGACTGATTTCGTTCACCCTCACAAGTTCTGTATTTTCCAATCCGAGAAGTGTGTGCCTTGGGAAGATAAATCCAACCCGGTTGGATGACAAGTCAAGAGAGATGGTAGAGTGGTACATCTTGACAAATTGTACCGAAATTGATCCGTATATGACGTGAGTACTCTTTTTAATCGTTTCCATATTTTTAAGTTCATAAATTTATTTGTCTAACTTCCCGATTCAATAATGTATAGCGAGCATTGGAATCTCATGGAATTTGAACGTCGTCGTGATGTTGATGAAGTACATTGGAAATAATTCAGAGTCTGGTTCGCTAAAAAGGTTTACGACCAGAAAGCTGGTGGAGTCGATGTGTCTGACGAGTTGTACGCATTGTCGGTCGGACCCTTTCAAAATTTTCACATTTATCCGAGTTGTGTGGTGAACGACGTCAAATTTATTACTTCTCGTAGCGATGAGATGCGTACTATGCAAAATAGCGGCGTTAGTGTACCTGTGGAAGACTACACCTTCTACGGAAGGATGGATGATGTTGTCGTGCTAAACTATCGACATGATTGCTGAGTCGTACTATTCCAATGTCGTTGGTTTGGTGACAAGCACGATGCACGTAGACGCTTTCGCAAGGATGACGTATGTGGAACGATTAGTGCTTACGTGACGAAAGAATGGTTCCCAGACGAATGTCATCCTAGTCGCTAGAATGGAATGTCGTTGAAGATTGTATCACTGATTCGTGTGGGATTTTCCTGACATTGACGTTTCTTCATCGGCTGACGTTTCTTTGTTTGTACAACATAATGACTTCGATCAGTTGTCTCATCTTCATGAGAATTGTGAACCAATTCTGGTGGATGATGCTAGCGAATATGAGCTTATCGATGACTTCATAGACGATGATCACGACGACGACGTTGATCGTTTTCTCGGAGACACCGTTGACGATGATCTCAAAATAGATCAAACTGACTTCATAATTGATGATGATGAAGATTGAGTATTTTTTTTAACTAAATTTAGTGGATTGTTTAAACTATATTTAATGTATTTCATAAACTAAAATTCTATATTAACTTTTATGTTTTGCAGTATGTCGACTAGCGGCGATGACCCTCGACGCCTTCGTCCGGACAAGGTTTGACCACGGGTCAAACTTCACAAAAGGCTAGACGAGGAAAGAAAGTGATCATTGTCTTCGACCCCGTTCACCTCTAGTTTAATCCTTCTTTGAGTAGGGGTGAAGGAGAGAGTGTCAAAAAAGGCAAGCGCGTTGAGACGTTCACTAACAGCCTTGGAGTCTTGATGCGAGAGCACATCCCTCCGACGAAGCCCAACTGGAAATAGCGTCTCGCCGTAATAACAAGCGGCGATTTTGTCTTGCATTTACGCGGAGTATGACTTTGTGTACGAGAGTGAGTCGGGAGAACTCATTCCGGCGGCGTGCCACTCCAAACTCATTGAGAAGACCATTATCCGCGACGCAAAGAAGCGTCTGTGTGACAGAAAGGCGAAGTACAGTTGGATTTATCGGATTGACTGTGGCGGAGATCGAGAGGAGGCACTCGCGCGGACGCCCAAGATCATGTCGAACCAAGTGTGGTATGAATTGATAGATATGATGGACACAGACGAGTTTCAGGTATCAATTAGATCGATTAAACGTTTAATCAATCATTTTAATTTTAAAAACAAGTTTTCTTACCCTAACCAATGTTTATTTATAGAAAATGTTGAAAACAAATAAAAAGAATCAGACAAAAAAGACCACGAAGAGTCGACAAGGTACAATCTCATTTCTCGAGTATTGTCACAGTCACGTACGTATCTTTCATTCAATTACAAATGAACTATAAATATTTTACATAAGTTATATATTATAGTCATAATGTGTTAAATACAGAGGGTCGGAGAAGGGTGACAAGCACTAGGGTCACTCGCCGCGTGGGATAACATGCATACGACACACGATAGTCAGTAGACTACGCCTAATGCTGGAGAGTATCACATAAGTATAAATATTTTTCTAAATTTACATTGTAATTTGAATTATTAATAAATGATTTATTTTATATTGTGTTTGTAGGCTCGGATAGTATCTCGTGTCGCTGATCTACAAGAGCAAGCTCAAGGTTCAGGACGTTCGGTGGACACGACTAACTTTGAGGACATTTCTTTGACCGAAGTCCTCATAATTCGACGTGACGTGGCTATGGGTATTGGGCCACTCATCCTGCGCTCAGATTTGCTTGAAGCCAAGGCCTACGAAGACTCATCTTCTTCCGTTGGGAACGAGAGTCCGAAGTCGTCATATGAGAAGGAAGAGTTGGCGGCTCTAAGAGATGATGTGTTCGGCATGGCTGCTGGATTGAGCCACACCCGAGCATCAATGTCGACCCCGTGTTTAATGAAACATTGAACAAGCACATGTCTCGGTTCTGACCGTCGAGAGCTTCCGGTTCACAATACACACCGGATCTGCACGTCGACGCCCAGATGAGCCTTTGTCTTCATCATTTCCCACCTACACCGAGCCCGACACCGAGCCCGACACCGAGCCTCCTTCCGGACCCGGTGAAAGACGTAGAGGACGAGGTCGAGGACGCAAAAGAAGATTTTAGTTTTATTCATGTTGTAGACTTATCGAATTTTTATAACTATTTTGTTTATAGTTTTTAGTAGTTTATGTGTGTTTATGAATTATTGATGTTTTAATGTTTAACATTTCAAATTAATATTCATTTCGTTAACGTTTATTTAAATTCAATTAGTATATTAATTATGATTAATTTTAATTATATTCCATAAAAAATTTAATTAAGTAATAATAAATTTTTAAAAAAAATTAATAAAATTAAATCGGATAAAATTTGCCAAAAATATAATTTTGACTTTTAGAAGCGACAATGTCGCTTCTAAATTTGGCGGTAATACTTTTAGAAGCGACAAAGTCGCTTCTAAATGTTACCCGCTATATTTTCCCACCTTTTTTTCCACTTTTTATGGACCCTTAGTAGCGACTTTAGGGGCGACTTGTCGCTTCTAAGTTCGACGCCTAACAAGACATTTAGAAGCGACTTTGTCGCTTCTATACCTTTAGAAGAGAATCATTAGAAGCGCCTTTGTCGCTTCTAAAGTTAATTTAGAAACAACTTTTTGGCCTTTAGAATCGACTTTTGTCGCTTCTAAAAGTCTTTTTGTCCTAGTGGCTGTCCTTCACTGGAACACATCTCCTGCATATTTTTTCCTCTGGGCGCTCGAGTGCAAGAGCTCAGGGCGCTCGAGTGCAAGAGCTCAGGGCCTCTTATGATCAAGCCTATGATGTTCATTTACGAGCTGTTGAGGTCACTATTTGTCAGGTGATTTGTGACAGTGACCGGTTCTTTGACTTTCTTCGCTTGTCGCAAGCGTTCCTCATTTCTGCGGTCTTCCTGAGTGTACTTGGGGGGTATTCCTTTAGCCTTTTGTCTTGTATGAGGGCCTCAATATGAAAATAGAAATGGTAGCATTGAGATGTCAGGTGTCCGCAAGATCTTTCTTCAAAGGGGCCGGGCTCTCCAGCTCATACGCGGTGCAAGGGCCAGGATCTCCTCTTGCGAGGTGCTCAAGGGACAGAATACTGAGAACATCTGGAAGCTATCAACTTGCGGAGATCATAGTCGGGGAAGGGAGCGTATGTTAATGATTTAACCCTATTTGTTTCTTCTCTTTCGAGAATCAGGGTGGTCCCCATCTCGGTCGTTGCGGCGTTGGGTGTGCTCGTTGGTCTTTTGACCGCATCGGTGATCGAGGTAGTCATCCATGTAGTTGCGCGCCCATGTCATTAGTTTGACCATGTCCCTTGGGAGCTTTTTGAAAATCGTTTTAAGGAAATTGCTCGTGGGAGTTCCCTAAGATATAATTGTGATGGTGTTCTTATCATTAAAACCCTCCACGCTGTGGGATTTTTTAGTGAAGCGAGCTAGGTATTGTCTTAGTGTCTTGTCCCTTTCTTGTGAGATGAACAAGAGGTAAATTTAATTTATTTCTTATGTGCCACAAATGTGGAGAATCGTGCGAGGAAGGCTTCCCGAAGGGCCTAGAAAGAATGTATACTTCTCGGATTTAGGCTCCTAAACCACTCGAAATCAGATCCGGTGAGGCTGAGACTGAAAGCGTTGCATAAGGTTTCATCGAACTGCCCGTGCATAATCATTCATGTATCGTAGTGCTGGATTTTGGGTCTATTTTTCTGTTGTATGACAAGACCGAGGGCAACTTGAAGTTGCAGGCGCATGTATGTGCTAACACTTGATCTTCGAAAGTGAGTAGGACTCATCTATGCTGTCATAGGGCCTCTGGCCGCCTGTTAAAAGTTACTCGTCATATTTTGAGAAGCAACTAGTCGCTTTTAAAGGGTCTCCATAAATTATTGACGTGGCATTTGAAGCGATATTGTCGCTTCTAACTGTTACCCGCCAAAATGTTTGAAGCGGCATTAGAAGCGACAATGTCGCTTCTAATCCTTAAATTTTTTTTAAAATTATTATCCGGTTTATTATTAATTAATTAATAAAAGTTATTATGAAATATAATTAAATTTAATCATAATTAAATATATTAATTGAATTCAAATAAAACATAAACGGAATAGATATTAAGTCGATAAGTTAAAAATAAACATAAACCGATAAGTCAAGAATTAATAAACACAAATTAGTATAAACTAATAAAATCCTATAAAGTCTACAATGTGAAAGAAACTACAATCCTCTTCTGATGTCCTCGTTCTCGTCTTCCGCGTCTTCTGGAAGATCGATGAGGAGGCTCTTTTGGCTCGGTGTCGGTGGAAGGTGCTGAAAACGAAGGCTCGTTTAGGTGTCGGCGTGGCTGATCCGGTGTGCTCAAAACGCGAAGCGCTCGAGGGTCCAAACTGTGAGATGTACTGGCTCAGGTTCTGGCTCAATCAAGTGGCCATGCCGAACACAGGTCCTTGGAGAGCCGCCAACTTCTCTACCGTATTAGACGACGACTCAGAACTCGTGCTTCCTATGGAAGACGATGAGTCGTCGTGGGCCTTGGCTTCAAGCAAGTCCGAGCGTAGGATGAGTGGCCAATTTTTTTAATCTCCCGTCGCATGCCGAGGACTTCGGACATAGCAACCTCCTCTAAATGAGTCATGTCCACCTCACGTCCCGATGCCCGAGTTTGCTCTTGTAGATCACCCACTTGACCTACTATCCGAGCCTCCATACACAATACATTTTAAATTATTTATTAATAACAATGATTGTAATGTAAATTTAGAATAATATTTGTACTTACATGATACTCTACAGCGGCATGCGTAGCCCACTTACCATCATGAGTCGTATGCATCCTTTCCCACCTAGCGAGCGGCCCTAGCATGTGTCCGCCTTCACCCACGACAAATGAGATCGTGATTTACCGGCTCTTCGTGGTCTTCGTTTTCTAATTCTCTTTGTTTCTCTTAGACATTTTATGTAAATCAACATTGATTAGAGTAAAAAACTTGTTCTTAAGAATAAAACGATTGATTAAATGTTTAATCTAATTTATACCTGAAACACCTCCTTGTCCATCATATCTAACAACTCGGACCATTACTGCTCCGACATGCCCATGGGCTTTCGCGCGAGCGCTACCTCTCGATCTCCGATGCACGCGATCTGGTATAGCCGATTGTACTTCACCTTCCCGTCAAGCAGACGCTTTTTCGCGTTGCGGATAATGGTCGTCTCGAGTAGCACGCCGCCAAAACAAGTTCTCCAGACTTTTCTCGTACACAAAGTTGTATTTTGCGTACATACCAGACAAAATCGCCGCTTGTTGTTACGGCGAGACGCTATTCAAGTTTGGTGTCGCTAAAGGGATGTGCTCTTTTATTTTTAACGATCAAAGCATTATTTGAAGATTCATTGGCAGAGTGAAAATGAGTCGACCATTGGCTTGACGTAGGTTGACTTGGTCATTGGCTTGACGAAGATTCGGTTGGCCATCAATCTGACAAAGGTCAGACCGATCTTCGGCTTGGCAAAGGTTGGACCGGCTAACAGGCAAACGAAAGTTCGGCCGGCCATCTACCTAACAAAGGTTTGACCGACTATCAACATTTTGAAGGTTGGACCGACCTCACAAGGTTTGGACCGGCCAACTGCTTGACTAAGGTTTGATCGGCTAACGATCTGGTTAAAATTCTGGTAGATCTATGGAACCAACATGTTGTTGGGCTGAGACATACCGATAACACTAACTGAGAATGACCCATCTACTAGAACGAAAAGTTTAATATATATCAGCCTCAAAAGTTTTTTTCTAAGATTTTTTAGTATAATTGTAAAAAAACATAACCAACAATATTAAATAGATTTTTTTAGGAAACAAAATTTCATGGGAACCAAAAGCTGTAGCAGTAATGGATATTTAAATATGGTGAATAATTATGCATAGTGAACAATTAACTCAATCATGAGTCTAAAATATGTTGATATCACTATGAGCAAAATTGCCTTGAATTATTCAATGGTAGGAGCAATAATTGAATGCAATCTCAGTATTTATTCCGTGAATTAAATATGTTGTGGGCACTATCGTTGAGGGAAGCTAGAAAGAAATGCTTGTGGTGGATGCCAATATTAGTGATACCACCACGCCTAAGATATGACGTATTTAATTTCAAAGAAACTGAAAACGTCCCTTTAAATTTAATTTTTCGTGGACAAAAAGCTTTCGCTTGGTATTATATACATGGACCATTTTTAATTATATTTTATATATCTCGTTTTCCAACCAGCAATTTCAAATATTTATTGAATTGAAAATGATGTGTGCAGAGTATTTTAGTCCGAACTTATTTATAAATATATATATATATTTATATATATATATATATTTATATATATATATATATTACACATGCGTAACTAAAATTAGCCATAACTCCCAAACATTTATTTTAACATTAATTACCATATGGTCGCGCTTTTTGACCAAATTCAATTGCGGCAAAAGTTCATATTTGATGTTTTCCTAATGAATTATGTAGGGATATGATGAGTCCTACTGGGATATTTGTACAAGTTAATTACTTATTTTGTATTTAATTCAAATGAAGCAGAAGAAGTAAACGTTGATTCAATGGAGACTGCACTAAATTAAATATGATTCTTTCCATACGACATATTATTAAATGCGGTTGGTTAAGAATGGCGTATTGACTTCGCAAGGTTGAATTGATCCTCTAAATCACACTGGTTTAAGTCATATTGACTTCGCAAGGTTGAATTGATCCTCTAAATAATACTGGTTTAAGTTTCCGAAGTCTGTATAGAACTCTAACTTCTTTTTGGCTGAATAAACGTTGAATATGCAGGCAAACTATTGTGAACATTAAGCGCATGTGATAACTGCACGTTACGTTATTAGGACTAAAATGGTCAAACAAGGTTAAAACAAAATATATACACGAGAACAGATAAGTAGTCGGACGGTCACTAATCGGGTTTATCCAATGGTGATTCTGAACTAGTTAATCATAATAATTATTTAATTAGAGTTGTAATAATTCAAGTAATGCTCGAAAATTATTATATATATATATATATATATATATATATATATTTATAATGTGTGTGTCAATTAAAGTAACGAGATGCATACAAACTACTATAATTTGAGAATGATCACCGTTTTATAATTTATTTTGTATATGCTCCATGTGCTTACGTGTTAGTCCAGTTTATATAATTAATTTACACATTTGCCCTTATAAAATTTCGTAAATTGGTTTAAATTTTAAATTTTAATTTCATTTTCAAGTTTAAATTTTGAATTAGATTTGTTTCATAAGTGTTATATTATTTCCCAGTTTATAAATAGTATTACATATATATTAGTTAAACTTTGCAAGTACATATAATTTTGGAAAGAACATATAATTTACTTATTAATTACTTATTCGGCCATTTAATTCTTTATCTTCGTTTCATTTAAATTCTGAGAATCAATTTTAGATTTTATAAGTCACAAAAATTTGTAAATAATTATGCTTCATCATCCATGATTTCGTTAGATGGATATTGTTCAACATTTATTTAAATTATTTTAAATTACAGTAAATTACTGTTAATTAAAATGTCTTTTACAAGTTAATGTGTTCATATTATTTACAGATCAATGCTAATGTAAAATCAGTTTCGAATTGTTGATGGAGTCCTCCGTAGTCTAGTTTTGTTTACAACCGGTCGATTAACAATATGAAATTCTAATTTGAATTTACCGGCGAAAAAAACCCTTTACTCAAAATATAAATAAGATTACTTATGTAAAAATTGAAAGATGGATAAGAACGGAGCCTGAAAAAAAATACCAAAGATTAAAGCCTAAAAAAAATTCAAGCCAATCCAAAAATAAAACCCTAAATTAAAATTATAGGCAGGAAAAAAAAAGAACATAAAATAATTTGCGAGTAAGGAATCAATTTGTTAAACGAATCAAATGTTTTTGCTTTCCGAAAAATGACAACAAGGAAAATCTTATCTGGAAACGAAAATGATTTGATTGAGTCCCTGAATCATCCAGTTTTTGAAGAGATTATGGTTCCACTTTTTTGCCGAGAAGATGATGCGTTTGTAAATTTATTTCACATTATCTTTTTCTCTCCATTCAAATGGTCTTGTTAAATGAAACAACTATTATTTCCTTATATCTCGTGCAATTAATGAGATTAACTATTTTTTTTTCAAGCGACAAAAACGCATGGACGAAAAAACACTAAAGCAATTTCGTCCATTTGGCCAATTCCAAAATAAAAATATGTTTATATGGGTTCTATACTAAATAACCCAACAAACAATTGTAAAGTAAATCTCTTCCGAAAAGTGAAATACAACAAATATTTTTGCAGGCATCGGTCACCAAATAGAAAATCGAATAACTCGAGAGAATAATTACGAATTCAAAAAATAAAAGATAAATTACAAAAATATATCCTAACTCTAGGTTGAATAATAAAGCTTGGTTTTAATTTCATTTTTTTTTAACAAAAATCAGTCTAGATAACTTGTTCTCTTAAAAAGTTGTCTTGAATAAAAAAATTCGTTGCAACCTACATTTTAAGCACGTGACTCTAAAAATTCAACCCCGTCAGTCATCATAAACTATGATAATATATCTCTCCCCTAATAGTTTCGACTAGCAGTAGACACATTAGATTCATAAGAGAAACTTGAGGACTCTCGAGGTGGTGAGAGAATAAATACTTATGTGGGAAGATTTAGTTTATTTTCCAACTTGATAGTGACTACAAATCTTTCTTTCGTTGATTTGAAGTTATAAAGACCAAAACACAACCTATTTGGAACTGAAATTCCATAGGCTTCTCAAATTTAGGTGCTCAAGACTTTTAAATCACAAATTGTAACATCCTCATTACTTACTAGACAAATAGTCATGGAGACAATAGAGCATTTTAGAGCAGTTGTCTAAGGACTGGGACTTTCACATGCACATTATACCTATAATTTTGTCTCTTGAACCATCACCAAAGGTGACATTTTATTTTCGAGCAAGATGGTACACTGTTTAGAAAACCACGATCACCTGGCATATGTCGAGAGTAGCCACTGTCGAAGTACCAATCTTCTTCGGATGTTAGTTTTTGGGATTTGTAGGCAACATGAGCTTGATGATCATGCTCAATTAAACATTCTTTGATTTCTTTCTTCCTAGAAGCTTGAGGAAAAGTAGTAGTTGAATCTATTTTCAGCCGAAGAATACTTGCTTTGAGCAAACCCAAACACAAAATTTTGATTTTTTTGTTCTACATATCTTCTAAATAGTTCGTAAAAAAATGGGTGAATGTGGTATTTCTTACCAAGAAATGAAAATTACACTTGTGCTTCTTCACCCTTTGTTCTCTAGATACGTGTTTAGGAGGTAAAAGGGCCTTTGAGATGCTTGTTGAAGTAGGAGGGAAAGAAACAATTTGTGGGACAATTGACAAGACTAGTTATATGTCACACCTCTGTGATCCTTGGAAGACTAACAAACTGCTAGAATCCATCTAAGATAGTAATCTCAAGGTTGAGTATGTGGAAAATTTTCTCATTTGGCAATCTCTATTTGGATGTGAACCAAAAGAAATTACTCGAAGAGCGAGTTCAATAGTCTCATTCATGTATACCTCATGGAGTTCAATTTCGATCAAACGATTAATCATGATCTTGTATCTAAATCTCTATCATCCTAGTGCTAGAGCACTTAAAGGTGATTTTAATGCGACTTGTTTGCTTTGCACACATACATTTGTTGCGTAGAATGCAGGATCTCCATAGCAGACTCCATCCAATACATCTTCGTTTGCAATGCATCAGATATGCTTGTGAGCATGTAGGCCATGACTTTGTTGTTAGCCATAGTTCACGTATTAATGTTTCCTTTTGGTTCTAAGACTAATTCGAACCAGGAAATTGAGGTTTCTCTTCAGTGAGGATAAAGCAAATGCTTTCACTTACCATCACAATATTCAGGTTTGACTTCCACTTAGGGAATTCCTCACTAGAAGACGTCTTTTGACAGCATGATCATTATAGGTTCGATATGATTTCTAAAAACATAAAACTACATTTATTAGCAAAATGAAAAGTAACAAACTATAATATAAGGTTTCCGAAAATAATACATACATGCATGGGATAAAATACTTAGTCAAAACTCTCAAATTTTATATCACATGGTAATCCACCAATAGTAACACTTTGTCACACTTCGTCATAACGTAGTACACCTAGCTTAACTCGAGACCATCTCAAACTAATGAGAAATCGTAACTCATGCCTTTTCATATATATTATAATTAACTACCAAATTAAGAATCATTCATCCACGCTTCCCTACATTTCGGAGTCCGTACATGAGTTGAACCCAATATTTTGGTAAATGAAGCTCACTCCTCACATGACTAAGAAGACTAGTGTCAGGTACGAGGTTCAATCTTCTACTAATCATCATAAACACGTCGTTGATTATTGCCATCCGCTTACACCTTCTGAAGGAAACCGACTCAATAAATTGATAGCATGAGGCGAGCAAGACGACCTTATGGTATTGGGTTAATGTTAGAGACTAATTTAATATTGACTCAATATTCTTCAAATTTTCTTTTAACTTAGCATTACAATTAATCTAGAATATCCACTCTCGTTGACTAATTATATTACCAACATGAGTATTTATAAACTATCCTTAAAAAGTTTTAAGTTTCGATATAGCTTAGTCATTAGGAATTTCGTGACATTCTAGTCTTGATTTACCTTTATGGAAAACTTCCAGCAGGGAGGTACGACTATGGTTCTTTAGAAACCTCAAAGTTGATCTTTTTATTGGTTTGTTGACAAAGCTTTTTGATCAGCTCATTTATTAAAACATACCCTAATCGAAGTAGATTATCCAATAATAATATATGAAAGTCCATGATAAACCACAAAAATAATTTATAAGTTATAACATGCATGACATAAGAAATTATATAAACTGGCATAAGCAAACAAACATAGTTTGATTTCAATTGATTGTTTCCTATTTGATTCTTAATAAAGACAAGCTTTATGAACCTAACAACATTACTTCATGGATTCATATTGAGTACAATCATATGTCTCCCTGAAATTGTATTAAATATCAAAATTATTTATTTTCTAATTTTTTTTAAATAACAATAAGTTGAACAAGACCCAAAAGTGACGTTTAATAAAATAAATTGATATCATAATCATTTATTCAATATTTTTTTTAAAAATTTATTAGGGATCGGACCATATAACTATTTTAAATAAATTTCAAAATTTAACAAGTTTTTTGACCTCGTCGAATCTTTTAGTCCACTTGTCAAGGTAGGGCTCAAAAGACTTAGCCTGACCCATGATCTATTAAGGTTCCATGGCCGAGAGTCACCAATTTGGAGACATTGCATTTTGTGACAATGATACCACAAAATTCACTTTCGTTTTCAAAGTGCGACCACCAAACCTACGATGGGGTTTTGCTTCGGCTGTGATCTCACCATATTATCAGTAGTTCGCTCTCCGAATTTCAAATCTCACGTTCATCTGATTACAACAAGTAACACTAACAGTTTTAACCAAAAAAACTCATTTCTTTGATTTTTCAGGTTTTATAACTTTTATAAGAAACCAAGGATAATATAATCTACGGCCAACCAAGAATCTCAATTCAAATAATCATATACTAAATTGCATAAAGAACGTATCAAAATATTTATTCATAAGCCAATTAAATATGATTATAACCAGTAATATGGAATACTTAATTAATCATAGGGAGAGAGAAAATATTAAGCATTCAATAAAAATGTTAAGTAGAAGACTTACTGGTTGGACTCACGAACCAAAACTTCAAGCTTTGACAACTAGTCTTCTAATCTTCCACAACAAGATTTCCTACAAGTATCCATCTATGTTATGACGCCATGGTCTTCTAATACGGATTCTCCAAAGAGAATATGAAAAATGTGTGCACAATACTCTTATATCTCACATAATCTAAACGAGGCGTTTAGATCTTTTTGCTTTTGTTTTTTAGAACAAAACTGAAGCGATTCCAAGAGAGAGGGGGAGATAATATGGTTGGCTACCCTTGAGTATGGAGAGCAACGAAAATTTCTTGAATTCATTGATTTTTAAATGGCTGTTTCAAGAGAGATATTCTAAGGTTAGTCAAAATAATTTATTCCCTCTTTAATCATGTAGTTAAACTTAACTGTTAAATCTCATCTAATGAATCTATAATTTTTCTCATCCGTCAAATCAACATCTAGGATAATGTCTTTATTTGGTTAGATAATATAGGAGAATTTTTTCATTGAAAAAATCCTTATATTTCTCTTTAAAAATGGAAAAGTTATATGCAAACTAATTGAACCTTTTTATTAACATACTTCAAACAAATAATAAGAAATTTTTTGTTTCCCTTAGCCTATTTTGGCCGGCCATTCATTATGCTATAGAGGAGAATGACCGCAACCGTGGTTGCCCAATGGTCCTAAGCGCATTTCAGCTTTTAGGGCCTTTAAGCATAATAGTTTTAAATCTATTTGAATTACGTATTCACATGATCTAATCAGTAAATTAAAGTAATTAATAAATAGATTTTTTTTACTTGATCCAACAATAATGATGTCATTCACCATTACAGCTTGTGAGATACTAATCATGATGCACATTATTGCTAGATAGTTCATACTCGCTTTTGTCATAGCCGAATCAGGGACTGCGTACCTAGTAATAGGAGGTACACAAATCTGAAAAAATGATTAAACAATCTTTCTTTTTTTGAACGATTTGTTAACCTTGGCTATTATTCCACCATGTAATACAAGGTTGATCTTTCCTTTACACCATAATTATATTAATTCATCGTGACAAGTCTCCACTTATATAGTCAGTTTGTGGTCATGATTCTCCAGGTTTATCCCGTACCAAGACATGTCAAATACTTTGTTATACCTTTCTCTTTATATGTAATCCATAAGCATTCTTGATTCTCCAAAGAAATATTCAACCGAATGTAAGCCAACTTCGGAAGTGTGCACGATTAAATCAACCTTAGGTGGGTGAACATTGACCTCCTTTCAGTAAGGTTGATTTCCGTATCTGTGACTCACTTCTTTCTATAATCATATTTCAAATTGTAAAGAAATAAGTTTAATAAGCTTATATACTCTTTGTTAACGAGACGAGTCAAAGAATTTGAAGATACAATCTAGAAATCCATGATCACTGTGGATTTAGGTTAAGCTCAATGTGACCATCATAGTGATACAACCTTGGCCAGCCTCCGTGTGTCCTTCCCCGCCGGCCTCTGTGTTCCCCACCAGACACGTCCTTCCCCTCCGCTCAAACTTCCCCTCCGGTCGACATTCCCATATGCTCGACCTTCCCTCCGGCCGCGTCCTCCTCCCCCACCGGCCGCGTCCTTCCCCTCTGCCCGACTGTAAGTTTTTTTCCATATTTTTTATTTCTTTTCTTCTCTCATCTTTAGTCGCTCACTCTCCCTCTGTCTGCAGCTCTCCACGCCGGCGAGCTTACCTTTGGCGGCCAGTGTTAATCCCGCGCGGTCTCAACGAACCCCGTGCTGCCTCTTACCTCCGCTGGCTCCTTGCTCTCCAACCTCCGTCCCGTCGTCGAGCAGGTTTGTTTAATCTCTCTTGGTTTGTATACGCATATGTCGTTTTGTTTTTCTCATTTTTACTATTTGTTCATGTTTTTGGTTTTTTCTTTGTCAAAATTATTAGTCGATGCCCCACTAATGCGTCGTTGCTGCCTCGCCTGTGTGTCGTCTCCATTTTCGTTGGTCACAACATTAACCGGTAAATATTTAACTTTTTTTTAGTTTATTTGGTTCGGTTTGGTTTTTTTTTTTGTTATATGTTGGTTTATATGTAAGTTTTTTAGTTTTTAATTATTATGGTTTTGAGTTTTTTTTAATGTCTAGCAGTCCTTCTCGCCGTTCGTTTCGCAGCCAGTCTCCCCACTCGTCTCGCTGTCTCTCTTGCAGCTTGTCTCGCATCGTTTTGCAGCCTGTTTCACTGCCGTGTCTCGCAGCAAAGTTTATTTTTATTGTATTTTTTATTTGGTTGACTGAAATATTTAGGTAATCTTTTAATAACTTAACTAAGTTGTTAGATTATGAATATGCAAATTAATTTGTAGATAATAACTTAGTTAATTTGTGAAGTTGTATGTGTAATTGTTATTAACTTATTTCAAATGTTAGTAACTTAGATAATATGTTAATTTGTCTATGTAATTTAAACCATTTTTTATAATAAGTTTAGAACTTAGTCAATTTGATAATTTTGATATATAATAAAATTGTTTCTAGGTATGATTAGTTAATTTATTAACTTATATGTTGTTAATTTGAATGTAACTATGTTAATTTGAATATGGATTTTCTTGAAGCAAAGACTCACGACGATCATGAGTCATCGTCTTCCGTTGAAACCTTCACATTCTTAAGGGTTTAAGGACTCCTCAGTCATCTTAACCCTACTTGTTGAAGTTCTCATGTTTGTAACCATGAGTAGGAGTGTCAAAGTTGAAAGGATTGTTAGTAGATTGTCTTGAAGCTTTGTTGTTTATTGAATTATTAGCCATCGTAATTAGAGATTTTGCATATGACTACATGGATTCTTTAGTTTTATAGATATTGGAGTTAAAAATGGTGGATTTAAGAGCAACATCTTCAACTCTTTCCTATAGATGATTGGAATTGGATTTGTTGATGTGAAAAGTGATCCTACGAGTTCATTCACCCTGATCATCTTAGATGTTGCATCCACTCTTCTGTGGTAGTCACTTTGATGTTGAATCTCTCTGAGACAGATCTCAAGATTTTCTTCTCCTGTTTTACATCGAACATGGGTTCACCAAGAGAGTGAGACTCGTTGGAGATATTTATGATCCTTACATAAAATTAGGTAATTGTTTCTTCTCCGCTCATCTTCATGTTCTTGAACTTGGTAGTTACAAGCTAAAGTCTTGAGTTCTTGACTTTGTTAGATCCTTCATACGCTGTCTCAAATATGTCTCGTGCTTGCCTTGTGGTTTCATATGTGTTAATTAGTCTGAATACATGTTTAGTATTACATTGCGAGGTTATAAATAGTTGCTTCATCTTCCAAAGGACTCCAATCCATTTCATAATTTTTTCTCCGTGGTGATGCCACATCCAAAAGTCTTTTTGTAGGATCTCACCATGTGACCATATATTTCCACGTTTTGTGGTATATGGATATGATAAAAAGCATTCGTTCTCGCTTATCAATAGGCATAGTTTTGGCAGTAAAAACCGGAGCAATCCCCATTCCTTGAAAGTATCCATCTCAACAAAAATAAACAATTATATAAACAAGAAATGTTCACCCAATAACTTAGGATGCTTAGTCTAATACCAATTCAAAGTTATTAGTTAACTGTTTTAAGATGTCTCTTATAATGTTACTAACTTATGCATACAAAATAAGCATAAGAATACTAGAGATATCAAATAAAACAACACAAAAAACTAATTACCCAATTCAACAACTACCTATTTATGGGGGATACACTAAGATAAATAAAGATTTCAAATGCAATAGATGTCACATCAAAAATCCTTATTTGAATGTCTCGGATGCAGGATGCCGCATCTTAAGGTGCGAGAATTTAGCTGCAACTTATCTCACCCATGGTTGCATCAATTAAAAGATAAAGAAGAAAGAATTTTTATTTACTCACTATCTGAAAAACTACAGATGCGACATGTCATATCTGAAAGTTTTATTTGATTGTCGCATCCGAAAGTCTCAACATAATGAATTTTTTCGCTTCAGTTTTCACACTTAGGTGCGACATATTTGTCGGATCCAAAGTTTATATAGGTGCAACTATTAGATGCGACATATCGAACCCAAAATTCTTCCGCGTGTAAAACTCATATTTGTAGTAGTGATAGTTATCTTCGCTAGACGTATAAATGAGCATACACTAGAAATGAGCATATATAACTAGATATCTCAATCTATTTAAGTAAGTTTATAGCCTAAAATCCCCAAGTGTGAACTAAGTACCCTCACTTCTCTCTCTTTTATCGAGTATTTCACAATGAAACACCAAAGAAAAAAAGACACTCACAAGTTTGTTCTTAAGACAAGTAACAAAATTTTTACACCGTCGACACCAAAAAGTATTATTTTTGGGCAGTAAATGTGTAGCCCTACAAAACAAAAGCATATTCTCTTCTATATGAGACACGCTAAGAAATTTTTTATTTCATCAGGAGTGCAGACAATTGGCGCTAATCTATTGAAATAAGGTAAACGGTAAATAAAGGTGTTAGACAACTTACACTTAATCAAGGAAAAATGTTCTTCAGAAGATGCGAGCAACACCTTTAGATAAGTTAGTTATTACTTGAATAGTATAGCCAATAATCTTATAACAATATGATTTGATATAGGCTAGATAGTTTGCACACATAAGTAGATATATTCAATGTGCTATCTATGAATGAAGTTAATCATATTTTTCCCCTAAACTATGTCACTTATGTCAATCATTCTCCCGTTATTTTTTAGTTTGTTGTCATTCAAATGTTTATCTTTAGTATTTATTTTACTCCTTCAATAAACTTTTATGTTAAAACATAGTTTAATCGCTCACGTGCTTGTCATGGGAAGATAACTTGCGGAAAGTAAACATAGAGAGAGAGAGAGAGTTTGGTATGAAACTGATGATCAAAACAATCATTCAATAAATTTTCATTGATTGATAATTGAGTACAAAGTTAGTTATAAATCATTGTAGATACACTGAATTTGGAAATTCTTGTATAACTAATTTCTAACTAACTTTGACTATCTTTGACTGTAGATGGTGAGCTGAGCTGGCATCGGGTGATGAGGTGGAGTCGTCTACCTCATCTTCACTAATACCCCTCCTCAAACTACACGGTGAGAGACGAATGTGGAGTTTGTCTCGTAGCTTCAAGAAGCGACTCACAGACACCGTCTTGGGCAACACGTCAGCAGTTTGATCGAGTGTTGGCACATATCTGACCTCGATCTGGTTTTCCAATACCATATCTCGTACAAAACAAAGATCTATCTCCACGTGCTTCGTTCTTGTATGAAAAACTGGGTTTAGTGTCATCACGAAAACACCCAAGTTATCACTCCATATCACCGGTGTTTGAGTTGTAGGGACATGTACTCAGTCAGCAAGGAACGCAGCCACGTCATCTCAGCAGTACTGTGAGCAAGGGCTTGATATTCTGCCTCAGTGCTTGATCGAGCAACCACTTGTTGCTTTTGAGAGCTCCAAGATATCAAGCAATCGGCGAAGAACACGCATTATGCACTGGTGGACCCCATATCGTTGATGTTGCTCGCCCAGTCAGCATCCGCAAACGCTGTCAACCAAAGAACAGGAGATGGTTTGAACACAAGACCATGTGTAATCGACCCTTTGAGATACTTGAGCACTTGTTTACAAGCTAGCCAGTGTGTTGAGGTTGGAGCTTTCAAAAACTGACTTAACTTGTTCACAATATGTGAGATATCGGGACTGGTCATGGTTATAGACTATAGGGCTCCAATTGTACTCCGATAGATAAATGGGTCTTCCAGCAGCTCGCCATCAATCTTCGACAAGTTTTCACCAGGAGCAGCAGGAATCGAGCAGGACTTTACACCGGTCATGTCAAGTCTCTGCAGGAAATCAGCTATGTACTTTGACTAAGCTAGATATATGCCTTCACTGTCCCTGATTCCTTCTATCCCCTGAAAATAGTGGAGAGATCCTAGTTGCTATAGTGAGAACTGACGGTCGCGATCTGAGATAAGCTTCACAATAATCTTCTCATTATTCCCTGTCACGAGAATTTCATCTACATATACAAGTAGTAGAATGTAAGCATCATCACGAATGAACGTAAACAGTTACATATCGGACTTTGATTCAGCAAATCTCCACTGTAGTAGAGCTTATCTCAGTCGTTCAAACCATGCTCTTGGACCTTGTTTATGCCCGTAGATAGCTTTATGTAGCTTGCACATATACTCTGGATATTTTTCACTTTTAGAACCATCGGGCTGCGCCATATAGACTTCATCTTCAAGGATACCATTCAAAAAGACATTATTACATCCAGTTGCTTTATATCCCATCCTCTGCAAACAGCAAGAGTAATCACCAATCTCATTGTACATGGTTTTACAACTGGGCTATAAGTGTTAGAGAAGTCCACTCAAGTTGTCTGCGCAAACCCTTTTGCAACCAGTAGAGCTTTGTACCTCTGCACTTCACCGGTTGCCAGGTATTTCACTTTGAAAACCCATTTGTTCCCTATGACCTTATGCGTTGATAGTGGTGGAACTATGAACATGTTTGGTTTGTATGTATGACAAATAGCTCTTTCTTCATAACCTTTGTCCACCCGCTGTCATTTAGGGCTTGTTTGACTGAATCAGGCTCACGTGGACCTGGAGTAACATGTAGAGGATGCTTCGATACTGTGTATATCTTGGATTTGGAAATCCCATATTTGCCCCGTGTGACCATAGGATGCTTCGATACTGTCATTTAGGTATTCTGGTCAGTTTGTGGTGTCTGTTGAGCAGAGTGGGTCATTTTTTGGGGATTATTCTGCTCTATGACAGGTGAGGATGCAATTTTATGCGATCCTTCATATAGTTTTTAAGTCGGGTTTTCTTGATCATTTGGGATAAGAGTTAGGGTTAGACTTGGTTTTCTGGGTTTGTTGAATGAGATAGGAATCGAGTTAGATGTTTGTGGTTCACTAGTCATCACTTGTGGCATTGGGTTGTTTGTTTGTGGTTTACTAGCTATTATGTGTGGCTCTGTGTTTGAGTGATTTAGGATTATGGATATTATTTAAAGTATCACAGTGTCTTCACTAGGGAATAACTCAGACTATGGAAATTGAAACTCATCGAATATGGCATTTCTGGTTATGTACAACCTGCCACTAGAATGGAGACATTTATACCCTTTGTGCAACGAGCTATAACCTATGAAAATACACTTCGTAGATCCAAACTCAATTTTATTATTGTTGTAGGGTCGAAGATGTGGATACACATCATAACCAAAAACTTTCAGAAACTCATAATCTGGGATTCTGTTATACAGAGTTTCGAAAGGACTTACATCCTCAAGCACAAGGGTTTGCATGATATTGATTGTGAAGGCTGTTTTTATGAAGGAGTCCCATCATTGATGTAGTGGCAGCTTGGATTGAGCAAGCATGGACAGCCGCAGCTCCACTATATGCATGTGCTTCCTCTCAGCACGTCTATTTTTACCATGAACATGAGGGCATTGATGTCTCATGGAGATTCCCTGTCGAGAAAGGTACGTCTTCAGTGGCCTATACTCTCCTCCCCAATCACATTGAACACCTCGAATTTTTGTATCCAGTGACCTTTCTGCAAATTTCTGAAAGCTTTTGAAAATCCCAATTACTTCAAATTTTGCTTTCATGGGATATATCCACGTGAACCTTGAATGATCATCAACAAAATGAACATAATATATGTAACCCTCACTTGACAACACTGGTGAAGGTCCCCATACATCTGTGTGAATTAGTTACAGGGGCTTTGAACATATGTTATTTGAAAGTTTAAAATGTAAAGAATGACTCTTCCCTGACTGACAAGCTTCACATGTAAAATTTCCATTTTTCTTTGAATAAGAAATTTACATTTGTTCACAATTTTATTGACTACATTTTCATATGCATGAAACAGTCTGTTGTGCCACAGGTTCCAATCTAATGACGTCGAGGCAGTGAGAGAGACTTTGAGCTGAGGTGTGCTTGCCTTTTGACTCAAAATATCTTATGCAGCTTTTGACTCATTTCCAGGTAAGTTGACTCGAGTGTTATTCTGTATTAAAGGTGTTGCTGAGCTTGTTTAGCTTGACCTGAGTTGTTTGACAAAATGTTTGACTGGTATGATTTATCCATCCTATACCAGTAAGTAGTGGCGTTGTGACCCTGTTTGTTGCATATTTGACATGTTGGTCGCGATCTTGTGTTGAAGCTTCTTGCTCCACTCGGTTTACCTTTGCCTCTCCCTCGAGATCTTCCATGTCCTCGAGTGTCAACATAATTGACCATGGGTGAGTGGAGTTGATTATCGAAAAAACTTGCTAGCTGTTCAAGTCTAGTTTCTTGAGATAGAGCCATTACAAGTATCTCCTGAATAGACATCTGTGAGCATGTAGCTTCAGAATTCGGTAGTCTATATGTCACTAGACCAACTAGAGTATCAACTTATGTTGGAAGTCCCACTAAGATTTCCATAGCTAATTCTTCGTCTTCAATTATACAGCCAGCTAAAAATAGTGCATCAGCCATACCTTCCATCTTAGAGAAGTATTCAGACACTGAGAGAGCACCTTTTTTGGTAGTTTGAAGTTGCAGCTTGAGAGGCATAACTCTAGCCTTTGATCTGATTGCAAACATGTCTTTAAGTGCCTTCCACAGTTCATGTGACATCCCGATCCTTGTGACTTATAGAAGAATTGTTGTTGTGAGTGATGATAGAAGCCAGCTCAAGAGTAACTGAGCTTCTCGAACCCAAACTAGGTAATCTGGATTAACAGATCTGATCGGAATTCCATTTACACTAGTAACCTCTGTAAATTCTGGTGGTGTAGAGTTTTCATAGATGAATTGTTGCAGGTTGTGACCTATGATATCAGACAAAACCTATGACCTCCACACATAATAGTTTTCCCGATCAAGCTTCACACATACTACCGTATTCAGCGTGCTAGCAAACGTGGAGTTGTTCGTTATCACAGATCTCTGATCTCTGCTCTCCTGTGTTTATGGCGGAGAAGAATTCGATCCTTCAGTCGCCATTGGAGAAGCTCTGATACCAAGATAACTTGCAGAAAGTAAATGTAGAGAGAGAGAGAGAGAGATAGTTTGGTATGAAACTGATGATCAAAGCAATCATTAAGTGAATTCTTATTGATTGAGAATTGAGTACAAAGTTAGTTATAAATCATCGTAGATGCATTGAATGTGGACATTCTTGTCTAACTAATTCCTAACTAACTTTGATTATCTTTGACTGTAGATGGTGAGCTGAGCTGGCGTTGGGTGATGAACTGGAATCATCCGCCTAATCTTCACTAATATGGGATTAAAATTTGTAACCTAGTAATAAAATAATAATAAAAAGTCAGTATACATAATAATAAACATCGTTTTCTCTTCTTTAATCATCGTTCAACCTATCTCATACTCTTCTTTCATGCGGCGCGTAAAATTATCTTTCATCAAGCCCTTGTCGGGAGATATACATATATGGGTGTGAAGTTAGTTGTCTATGATGACAATTCGAAAAAGCTATTAACTTGTTTCAAATATTAGGGTATCATAAAGATATAGAATTGAAGGATATCATGGATGAGAGTTTTGTGAATGATGAATAGTTGATTTAGGGAAGAAGATGTTTCTCTTTTTCGATGTTCTATGTTTAAAAATAACACTGATTCACAATCTCACGAACTTATAAAATAATATAGTTCAACATATAAACTGAATCACCTTTAGTATAAATCTACGATCTCACAGAACAATATACTTAAAACTCATCAATACAACGAAGCCTCAAAACCAAGTTAATAAAGGCGTTGTGATGAATTTTGTGATGAACCAGCTGAGATCTGTGGATGCGGTTTGGACTAGTGACGATCACCATAATTATGTAACAGGAATTTGCGAGAAGACATTTGAGAAGCTCACCATTGCGAGGAAGAAATAATGATCCTTTATTTTATTTTCTAATAAATAAAATAAATAATGTGCATAAGGCAAATGGGTAAATTATAATATTTTATTGTTTCTTTTAGGATTGATATAATATTTTATTGTTAGCAATATTGTTACAAAAATTAGCAGATTTTGTCCAACTATTCTGTAAAATTTTTGTAAATGTTCACTCTTTGAATTAACAAAAATTTCCTTCCAATTCTGCCCCCTAAAAATCTCGTCCAGATTTTTATAAAATTTAAATAATTAATTTCGAGAGTTAATTTACAGCGTAAATTACGGACTAATGACTGTATAATATTATCTTATATATAATTTCGGATTGCAAGAGAGAGAGAAACTTCAAACACGTTGAAACAACCGCAATTTTTTAGAAATAATTCTCTCTGAAAACAAATCCATCGACGAACAATAAATTTTTTTTGATCATCACCAAGAAATTTTTGTGGAGTTCAACGACGTACATCAGTCGCCAATTAACAGGTCTTTATGTTCCCTTTTTAATCTATTTTTAAATCTTTTATGTAAATCGATTTTTTTAGAAACGATATCTTCATCTCTTGTTTATGATTAATGATGTTGAACTACATGAACACGAAAAATGTGAAGCTTTCATCGCAGAGACGGATGTTGAGCTTTCATGGCGGAGAATGATGTGAAGTTTTCAATAAAATTAACAAAAATCGTTTTTTGTTAATTAATAATCAATTAACGATGAAAATTTTCAATTTACGTTGTAAAAAGAAATTAATGTTGTATAATGCAACTCAATTTACGTTGGAACGATTACATTTCAGTGTAAATTGAATATCGGAGAGAGACAACATAATATGTAATTAAGTCATATTAACTCTCGGAAATATGGAGAGAGGAAATATGGTCTATAATTAATTGATAATAATATCGAATTAAGGATAAAATAACACAAATATAACCAGTATATAATAAAATACTTTCTCAAAATAATTGCATATAGTTACAATCGACCATAAAGAAAGAATTTTAATTAATAATAATGTAAATATTTGGTCAATTAACTACCCACAATTATAGGATCTAAAATGAAGTTAATTAAATAAAAACCGGCATAAATTTAAAAATTAATGTGAATAATGTAAAATTAATTTTTTTAATTAGTATGCAATTAACGATAAACAATTTCAATTTATATTATAAAATATCAATTTACGGTGTAAATTGAATATCAATTAACGAATGTAATACCGGACGATATAAATGAAAATTTTGAAAAACACAACCAGATCTGTTACGAAAAAAATTAAAATTCGGAAATATGAAATGATTCCATAAATAAAAGCTGTAGAAGATAATTAAAATCGGCAAAAAATAATTAATTATGTTGAAATTAATGAGTTAAATAACTAGCCAAAATTGTAGGATCTTATTTACATAAATTAACGATTTTTTATAAAAAAAAATAATTACAAAAAATTATAAGGTAAAACAGTAAATTAAATGCAGAAATTAAGGACATTTACAAAAAAATTACAAAATGTTGGACAAAACCAAATCGCGTTTGTAAGCTAAGGTCATTTCGTCGAAATGTTGTATATATATATATATATATATATATATATATATATATATATATATATATATATATATATATATATATATATATATATATATATATATATATCATGGGAGACGTTGTTATAAGTGACTTAGTTTAGTATACAAAATTATCATTAGTTAATGTAAATATTATGTTTATAGTAGTTGTTTCTTACGAAAATGCGTAACGTTGAAAAATAAGTCACCGTAAATATTAATTACCCATCTCTGTTCATTCACCCATTTATACATCAGTTTCAACGTACTTTAGACTTTAGAGTTCCAAAATAAAACTACATACATTCTTAAAAGTTAAAACTGTATATAACTTTAAATTCATTGAACAAAAAAAAAGGGTTGACTTGATATGATACATTCATATTTCATATCCATTGTGGGATCCACTCTCGCGCGCGAGGACAAAGACAATATCACAAGTTTCTCGTAATTCGCCGGGCGTTTCACTCCATTTCTTCATTTAATTCCATCGAACGAAACGCTTAGGTTTGAACCGTGAACCATAACGCACACCAAGTGCGATTGAATCATTCGCACGCGCTCTGTACTCGCGCCGGATCGCACGTCAGCTTCTGCGGGGCCAGGAGAGCGGAAGCGTGGGTCCACGTCGAGCAAGTCGCGCGTGGTCATTTTTATAGATGGAGAGAGAAAGAGAGAGGGAATATTTGTTTATTTAATGCGCGTTGAGAGAGATTTGATTTGGGACGGTTTGGTAAATAACATGAAATTCGAGGGGATAGAATGAGAAAAATGCGAGAGAGGCATGAACGTAGTAAATGCATTAGCCATGCACAGCCTGAGTAGCTCAGACTCATTAAATGGTGGTAGATTGTAAACGGCATATGTATATTAATATATTATAATACTAGAAACACCGTATATCTATTAAATTTATAAAAAAGTGAATTTTTAGGTCTTATTTATCAGATTTGGATATAGTTTCTGATGCTTCAAGAAATAGTTTCTATTTAAGGTATTAAACAGCAGATACTACAAGCGACGATAACAGTTAAGTCTCTCTTTTAAATTTAGTGGATGGTCCATTAAAACTTCCATCTGTATTAGAATTTGACGCGGAAATATGATCTTCGCAAAAACAAAATTATGAAGCGATGATTGTATTCTCGAACATAATGATTTTCTGGGGTGTCTACGAAAACTGGGACAAATAATGGCATTACAAACAATATGGTGGGGAAGCACAAGTTAAGAACTGAGTGTCAAAAATTAATTTCGGAAAGGAATAGATATAATTCTTCAACAATTATTTTAAAAAGTCGAATTATATAAATGAAAGATGTCATATTCGATATATAAGAACTTGTGCGTATATCAAGATCAATAATAATACTTTTCTCGGGGTCATGAACATAATTTTACGTATATATAGACATCTATGTAAGAAATCGCATATATTTAGCATAATTTAGCCAACTATAAAAGAGTCTTATATACATCATTTTCTTCCAAATTTTTCAATTAAACTTTTCTTTAAGGCAGTTTTTAGTTGCTGCTGATGGAGTTTGAACTTTGATGAGTTTTGAACCCTGATAAAGTTTGAACCAAAATCTTTTAACTGTAAGTAATGTGATATTACAATTAAACTATCCACACTTCCACAATCTCCCAACTTAACTTTATTTTGGTATCAAAGCCCAGAATAATGACATTTGATTATTGAAAATCTAAGAAGAGAGAATTTGATGGTTTTTTCCAAGTTCTCAATTGAACTTTATTTCGGTATCAGAGCTACAACAGTGACGTTCAATTTTAAAGAGTCACCAAACTCTCTTTACTACTATTTAATCAAATTGAGTGTCATAGAATGTTGGTGCCTTACGTTTTAACTTTGATCTCCACGACCTCGATCAAACTCGATCCATAGAATTACTCAATCTGGAGATCTCATACTTTACCACCAATTCAAGGCCACAATCTACATGGATCAATGGAACCAAAACATGTTCTAAGAGTTTATCATGAAGACATATAGAGAAATAAAACTATTTTAATCTCTGAACATAGTTAAAAAAATTGGAATCAAAATGATCCATTCTTTTTAAGTTGATTGATATCATCGTTGACTACCACAATTCTCAACTATATTTACTAGAATTACCAGCTTGTTTGAAATCTAGAACGCACTGCAAACAAATGTTCACATTTTAATGAGTTTTTCCGCTAAGAAAAGGAACTCTAATCAACACAAAAAAGCAATGTCAAACGAAGATTATTTTGCCAAGATGGAAGGCATCACATATTATATTTTCCTTGTCGGATGCAAAATTTGAGAGGATAACCTAATTATTGTAATGTTTCTAAGATTACTAGCAAAATAGGTCAGCTTCGCCTCCGTAATTAATTGAGTCATCTATAAGCTACCACATCTCAATGCATTAAGTCATAATAATAAAGTTAAGACGCCGCAAATCGATTATCTCAACTGTTAATGAAAAATCAACATTCAAGAAACATTAAATATTACATCGACATATGAGGCCGATTAAATTGAAACTCAAATTCTACATGCCAAATTTTCTCAAAACGAGGTCACACAAAATTTTATTGGTAAATATATAAATGTATGCATCATATCAGCAACCTTATGAAACTCAAAAGACAATGACGAATGATCAAAGTAGTGCTACAACCTATTACGATGAGATCAAAAACGATGTTTGACCCATCGTAGTATGTAGACTTCGGCGCAACCAATCACATTACATCAAACTGTTACAATCTACAATTTACTTGAACTATATAAGGAAAAAACTAATGATTATAATGGTAATGCTTAGACATTACACATATTCCGTCGATTGTCTTCCCTAGCGTAAATAAAAATTGTAACTAATACATTCTTATTAATAAGTATTGTGAGAAATCAAACGTTGTGGGATCTCTGATTTCTAAAATATTTAAGAATAAGCATTGTGAGAATCCTATTTCTCACAACGCGTATGCTAAGTGTTGTAGTGCACCCGGTGTGTAATCCAACATTTGTAATAGTGATTCTTGTGAGTGATAAAGTGTCCTTATCGTCTTTTATATAATGAGTACTTTACGACCACCATATGTGTTGGAATATATTCAAAATTAAGTAGAGGGACTTTAAAATACCTAATTTTGATGACGTTCGCTTCTTAATGAGAACTGTATATTTAAGTAAAAAGTTTCTTTGTTATTTCTATGTTAATAAAATATGGGATAAAATAATCAAAATGGTCCCACATATATCGGCCAATATTTTATGATAATACAAATATATTAACTTGAAAGATGATACAAATTTACATGTATAAACGAAGCATGTAAAACTTCATTGAGAACATAAGTGTGGGATAATTGTTAAGACTCAATCAGTAACTTGTTGCACTCGAGGTGTGAGCTTCTTTTCATTTTAAGATAAGCTAAACCAAGCGTGGTTACAAGTTCCCTTGTCGAGTAACAAACGTTCAAAATACACAAAGCTTTAGTCCTTCGTCCTAAGCCGCCGCCACCATGGAGAAGAGTCGAGACTCTATATTATGATGATTAATTTTATTATATATATTATTTTACTATTTAGACGTATTAGGTCATTTTTTTTTGGCTGTCACCGGATTAACGTCACAGCCAGTGTCATACTCTCATGTATATATTAATACCTTACATCTTCTCCAAACTAATAAATGCATATATTATGTTCTCCACAATTATGATAATAGCTTATCCTTTAAATTTTGTTTCCTTCTCTATAATTGACAATGATACATGTGTTATATCTCCACAGACCAATATTCATTTCAAAATCATTATTATAAGATCAACGTTGTTGGTTTCATTTAATTCAGGGAAGTTATAGTTCTTTTTTCTCCGGGTTGTGTATTTATATTACCTTTCTAATGGCTATTGAATTGTGTATGCAGGCATTAAATTGTAAGCATATATTTTAATAATGCAAGAGAAGAAAGCCGAAAGCAAAAGCTTCTTAAATATTTTTATTGAACCACCTGCGCAAATATCGCTGTACTTGAGAATTAATTTAGATATCAGTATAAATACATTACGTATTACTATAACTGGGACATATAAATCACATATTATAAATACATTACGTATTTCATTCACGAGGTAGAGAAATAAAGGTGGAAAAAAACACTGAAATGTATGCTTCATTTGCCAAATACTAAAGTTTTGCATTTAAATCATTATTCTGTTGTCTAGATTATTTTAATTTTTTTCAAGAAGTAAAGATATGAAAAATTATCATAAGATCGACTACAAAGAATTAATGGCTGTTTCTGCCTAACTCGACCATGGATTTTTATTTGCAGGTTAAATAACTGTACAGTACATTCAACCTAATATCTATTTATAATAATTATAACCGTCACTCATTAAAAAAGTGTTTCTTTTGTCATTCATACATTATATGCTTCCTTACATGGAATACATTTATGTTCAGACTAATTTTATTATTATCAAATAATGAGTAAAAGTCGCTGTTTGAAATATTAAACTCGTGTATTCGTATAAGAAAGACCTCACAAGTAGGATAGAATTCAATGGCACATACACTTTGCAGAAATAGAGTTTCTGTTATGAAAACAATTCTACTGTACAGACTTTAGATGCCAATAATTGATTTGCGTGATTAATTTTTTGTCGCATGAAAGTTCGTCTAAAACATTGCAGATGTATGTATCTAATAGTGTAGATAAAACTTTGATGAGCCTTGTTACTTGTCAAAATAATGAGTTTTTCCTCTCATTCCACACAAAAAAAATCAATAGTTATGTACTTATATATTATTTTTAATATTCTTTAATATTCATCTCCTTTAGCTTAGTCATTTTATCAGCCTTAATTTATAAGAGTACAACTAAAATTAAGTAACTGCATATTCTTTAATACACGGTTCATCCTGATCTTCACAGTTAAAGATATTATGTTCCTTTGTAACATAAATGTTATAGTTCTACGATATTAAGATACTGTAAGTCACTGTCAAATATCCTACCTATCTATTAAAAAACAATTGAAACATATATAATATATCCTCTATTTCTATTTAATAAAAAAAAATCAATCAATCTACAACTTTCTTAAATAAGTCGTAGCTTCTCATCAAAACCTTCTCAATAATCATTCATAAGACTCGCGTACTAATTGAGACAGGTTTCTGTATGTTCATATCTATTTATATTTAGGCATTTTATTCATTATGAAGTTTGCACCACGGTGATGGAAAAGTTCTTAATCAATATTTACTAGACAATAATATCACATTCACAGATGCCATTTATATAATTGATAACATCTATTTATAAAAATCACAGTAGCATTCAAGATAAATAAATAGAAAGCGAATACAGAAAAAAGGTAATTTTTCAGCGTTATAAAACTGATCTTCAATTAATAATCATGTTAAGAAAATATAAAAATCGTAGTTAAAATTATCCAAGGTAATCAAGAAATTAACCGAAAATAAAAATGGGAAGTCTCTGTGTTTCGTAGCCGTCATTCATTTGAAATATTACAGTATTACTCCCATTGACACCAAAACCATGTACCCAGTAAATAAAAACCATGCCCTTTCTCTTTCAAATACACAACAAAAAAGTAATATGTAAAAAAACAAGCATTACAACGATATCAATAAATAAAATAAACGTATCTCTCTCTCTCTCTCTATCTCTCTCTCTCATAGCAATTA
Source organism: Urtica urens (assembly GCA_958296335.1). Taxonomy (NCBI): domain Eukaryota; kingdom Viridiplantae; phylum Streptophyta; class Magnoliopsida; order Rosales; family Urticaceae; genus Urtica; species Urtica urens. The sequence goes on from OY282525.1 coordinate 11,526,502, forward strand.
CCATTAAATGCTGTTGCACCCTCTCAATACGCTCTGCAATTACTCATCGCTGCCATATTTTCTCTTCCTTTATATAATTTCTCTACAACCCTTTAATTTCTTTCATCTCATCTTCTCCATTATTTTTATTTTCATCTTCTTCACCATATATAGTCTTCCTTTCTTACGCCAAGTGTTTGTATTACTATCTGCAAAACCAGCTTCTCTTTATATTTTGCGCAAACCCCAATTTGTTGTTTTAGTTCGCCGCATAAAAAGTCAGATCTGAGAGAGAGGAATTTCTATTACGATCGAGGTATTCAATTCTTTTCTGGCGAGTAATTGGTTTCTTAGTCCGTATATTTCGATATATGAGTATTAATTTGACGGCCCCTTTATTTTCTATATGTTTCAGATGGGCTTATACGGAGAATTACAGTACGTGTTCTGAAGTCAAAGTTTGACAATCCGAAATCTTCGTTTGTGTGTGTGTGATCGTGAGTTAGAGAAATATATAAACTACATACACACATAAATATATTATATTTTCCCTTGGGGTTTGTCTGATTTTGGTCTGTCCAAAAAGCCGAATCCAAAAATCCTATCACTCTTTTTCACTTGATAAGGAGAATCGCGTAGACAAAAAGCGAGATAATTACAAACTTTTCAAGAGAGAGAGAGAATCCAGTATCACTTCTAAATCCATTGCGAAGCAAATCCAAACCGAGGAAAAGTACCAACGAAAAGAGAGAAAACTTTTTTGTTAGTCTCGCATAGATTAGAACGGGGCTGAGTACACGTGTCAGCGGCGTTATGTTAGACCTTTGGGAGAAAAAAAAGAGAGCGTTACCTACACATCAGAGAGGCGTATATTATAATATTAAAAAATTATGTGTATTTAGATAGTTTAGGGTTTGTGGGTATTACAAATATGCCTGCTGGGATTATGATTCCAGCTAGAAACATGCCGTCAATGGTGGGACGAAATGGAAGTGTTGGTGCTTTTGGATCTTCTTCAGGACTCTCTCTTGGTCAGGTATAGTTTTTTTTTCCCCTTATTTAATTTATTTTCCTTCTCTTACTTCTCTACTCTCTTTTTAACAATATTACATAAAGAGGGGTTAGATCCAATTTTTTCACCCTTCTTAGTGAATATCGTTTTTTCCATTTTCGCTTGAAGGAAAATCTTGTTCATGATCATGGATAAGAAGAAGCTCATCACTGTTTATCACTAAGCCAAATTAATTAAGAATAATAATAAAATTAAAAACTAATCATTCAGGAAAAAAATCATTCTCGGAACTTGAAAAATAGGCTTTTAAGACCTTTCTTTCTTTAAAAAAAAGACCTTTCTCTCTTCAGTCTTCTCTCACAGTGACCAAAGATCTAGAGAAGAGGGATTTCAAAGACCAAGGCCTTCTTATCTCTCAGTCAAATACTAATTAAAACAAGTCTCAATTATAAAATTCCTCCATTGAGAAAAATATAATCAAAATGTACCTAGTTAGGGTTGCACTTCCGAATTGTCATCATACATAGCGAGATTCTTCATATCCTTTTGCGTTTTTGGAAAGGAAATAATATAGCAATTAATAATATGACCTGATAGCAAACCCGAGATCTTCTGGAATTCTAAAAGATCTGTGTATTGGTATTGTGTGTATAGCCAAACATGATGGAAGCTGGGCAACTCCACCACCACAGTGTGCTAGATCACATGGCACAGAACACCTCGGAGAGTGATATTGCTCGAAACCTCGCTCGCGATGATGAGTTTGACAGTGGCACTAAATCGGGAAGCGAGAATCAGGAAGGAGCAGCCTCGGGTGATGACCAAGACGGTCAGCCGCGCCAGAAGAAAAAGCGCTACCACCGACATACTCAACATCAGATTCAAGAAATGGAATCGTAAGAATATAAAGGCTTTCATAGATAGTTTCATAAGTACTTCTAACTTGTCTACTTGAAATTCAATAATATTCTTTGCTTTCCATTATTTATTAGGTTTTTCAAGGAGTGTCCTCACCCGGATGACAAGCAAAGGAAGGAGTTGAGCCGTGAATTGGGGTTAGAGCCGCTGCAGGTTAAATTTTGGTTCCAAAATAAGAGGACTCAAATGAAGGTTGGTATACGTAGATTATCCTGCAATCATATCATCCCGTAGGCCTTTTTTATTTAGATTTTAAGATTCAATATGTTTTTTTGGGATGATCTTGTGCTTGCCACGGCTTTGCTGACTTAATGCCCCTTAAATTTTGTAGTGTTCAATTATATCGTTCCGTGGGCCTTTTTATCTAGATTCGAATATTCGATATGTTTTATTGCGATGGTCTTGTGTTTGACACGGGTTTCCCGGCTTAACGCGTCTTAAATTTGTTTGTTCAATCATATCGTTTAGTGGGCCTTTTTTTTTTTATCTAGATTCGAATATTCGATATGTTTTTGCAATGATCTTGTGCTTGTCATGGCTTTCCCGGCTTAATGCGCCTTAAATATTTGTCTCTTTGTTAGTATTCACCCTTTTGTGTTTGGTGTCACTAATTTTAATGCTAATGAAATGTATGTTTTCTCGCGGAAAATAAAACCACATCATGTACTTTTTCTTTCGCCCGTTACAAAATCCTTTTCTCGATCTCTTTAGTAAAACTACCCAAAATTTTAAACAAATTGTTTGCTCTGCCCGTAGTTACACAATTCGAGAAGATATTTTCCTTAAAATTGAAATCAATTTCATGTCCTTGTAATTAAACTTGTAGATTTGCTTCACATGCATTCAAATTAGTGTTCTCACTTTGTGCTTTGCTTCTTTTGCAGACTCAACATGAGCGCCATGAGAACACACAACTTCGAACTGAGAATGACAAACTCCGGGCAGATAACATGAGGTACAGAGAAGCCCTGGGCAACGCGTCTTGTCCTAACTGTGGAGGACCAACGGCATTAGGAGAGATGTCGTTTGACGAACATCATTTGAGACTCGAAAATTCCCGATTGCGAGAAGAGGTCATTATACATAGACTCCTATAGATTTCTATTACATATACATTTAGACCATGTTTGATAAGTTTTTCTTTATCATTAAGGGAAAAAATCATCCTTAAATTTTTAAAGCTAACAAAAAGCCCAAAACACCTAAGTGCTACCAAACAAAGCCTTAACGTGTTCTAAACGCAACAATATTTTGGTCACATTTTACAACATTTTTGTTTTATGGTTCATGTTTTGTATAAAATAATAAATATAGAGGTGCATTCTTTGTCATTCTAGTGTATATCTTTATTCAGTGATTTTTCACAAGGAAACAAAAACCCAACGCGAAAATGTCTATCGAAAAACATTTATTTTATCCAAACAAAAAATGCTAATTGCAGAAAATTTTCCTTTCTTTCCCCATGTATATCTTGTAAAGTTTCTCCGAGTCAAACTCGACGGTTATAGTAGCAGTAACATTTAATGATAATTTGCTGTGCCAGTAGAAAGGAAATCTTTGACACGGGGCGCGATGTCCTTGAACTGTTACGAAAGCAAACTAGTCATATAAATTCCCAAATCCCTAATTTTTGTTTACAACATAAATCATCTTCGCCGCATTTAATCTCTTAATCGTTTTTCTCTCCCTCTCTTAGATTGATCGCATTTCGGCAATCGCTGCAAAGTATGTGGGTAAGCCGGTGGTGAACTACCCTTTGCTCTCATCCCCTGTTGCTTCCCGTGGGAGTCCCTTAGAACTCGGGGTAGGGAACTTTGGTGCACCTACAGGCATGAACGCGGAGATGTACGCTTCAGCCGGGGAGCTTCTTAGGACAATGAGCGCCCCGTCCGAGGCCGACAAGCCCATGATCATCGAGCTCGCTGTGGCAGCCATGGAGGAGCTAATCCGGATGGCTCAAATGGGAGAACCACTCTGGATGACAAGCCTCGATGGATCCAGCACAGTCCTCAACGAGGAAGAGTATGTCCAGACCTTCCCGCGTGGGATTGGGCCCAAGCCAGCTGGCTTTAAGTGTGAGGCCTCCCGTGAGACCTCTGTCGTCATCATGAACCACATCAACCTCGTCGAGATCCTTATGGATGTGGTAATTAATCATCTGTAGCTTATTATAATTTATTTTTCCGTAAATCACAATTTCAAAATCCCTAACCCTAACCCTAACCCTAACCCTAAATCCAGAGTCAATGGGCTACCGTGTTCTCTGGGATCGTCTCCCGAGCAATGGCTTTGGAGGTTCTGTCCACCGGAGTGGCTGGGAATTTCAACGGAGCTCTTCAAGTGGTAAACAACTAAGATACTTGAACACAAAATCATATATATATATATATAGAGAGTTATGGTATCTAAAGATCTGGCTTTGCAGATGACAGCGGAGTTTCAAGTGCCATCACCGCTGGTTCCGACGAGGGAGAGCTATTACGTCCGGTACTGCAAGCAAACCTCCGACGGGATATGGGCGGTGGTGGATGTGTCGCTCGACAATCTCAGGCAAACTCCATCCGTCAGATCTTGCCGCAGAAGACCCTCCGGTTGCCTCATCCAAGAAATGCCTAATGGATACTCAAAGGTACCATTGAACTCTTAAGTATTGATGAGTGCGTGTTTCTATGACCTAGCTTGAAATTGAACTGGGATTACTTTGTCGATTATCGCAGGTGACGTGGATAGAGCATGTGGAGGTAGACGACAGAGGAGTCCATAACCTGTACAAGCAGATAGTCAACTCCGGTCACGCCTTTGGAGCCAAACGGTGGGTCGCAACTCTGGACCGACAGTGTGAACGCTTGGCTAGCGCAATGGCGACTAACATCCCCACCGGTGACGTTGGAGGTATTGTTAATTTTATTATAGTTTGATTTTAACTTTTCATTCCCAAATCAACGAAACCCGTAGAAAAAAATCATTTCAAATTTGCTGTCCCTTTCTGATTTGACATGTCTCTGTTATGTCTGATTGATTAAACTTACTTTACAGCTACAAGCTCGGAAATTCTTAATTCCATGACCAAATAAAATATAGTATTCAATGCATTGCAGTCGAGTCACTACCCGTATCTTATTCGTCATGTTTGTTAAATGTTTGATTAATTTTATTTTTCCTCAATTAATTTGGTACCCACGAGTCAAAGTTATAGTTTTTGGTCTATCTACGCCCTTGGTAATTTTTTCTTAAAAAGGGCATGAATTTCACCTCCAGTGTTCCTGATCAATCATACAGTTCAATTAAATCTTCACCCGAATGCCATTGTTTGTTACTTTACTTGTCATAATATTAAAAAAAACCCACGAGCTAAATTATGCCTTGTTCATTGATGAATATGAGCTAAGTAGGTAGTTGTTGGTGTTGGTGTGTGAACTAGTAGTGATAACGAATCAAGAGGGAAGGAAGAGCATGCTGAAGCTGGCGGAGAGGATGGTAATAAGCTTCTGTGCGGGAGTGAGCGCGTCGACGACTCACACGTGGACCACTCTGTCGGGCACGGGAGCCGATGACGTCAGAGTCATGACCCGAAAGAGCGTCGACGACCCCGGCCGCCCTCCCGGCATCGTCCTCAGCGCCGCCACCTCCTTCTGGCTCCCCGTTCCTCCCAACCGTGTCTTCGACTTCCTCCGCGACGAAAACTCCAGAAGCGAGGTACTACCTACATCTCTATACAAATATAAAAAGAGTGTTTTCGAGTATTGTTAAACCCCTATTTTTGCAGTGGGACATACTCTCCAACGGAGGAGTTGTTCAAGAAATGGCACACATTGCCAACGGCCGCGACACCGGAAACTGCGTCTCTCTTCTCCGAGTAAATGTAAGCAAATTCTCTTTGTTTCTAACAAACCAAACCACATATTATTGGGTGACATCATTGGTTAATGGCCTACTTTGTGCCTACGTATATAGAGTGCTAATTCGAGCCAGAGCAACATGCTTATACTCCAAGAGAGCTGCACCGACTCCACCGCCTCGTTCGTGATCTACGCTCCGGTTGACATTGTGGCCATGAACGTCGTCCTAAATGGTGGCGATCCTGACTACGTGGCACTTCTTCCCTCCGGATTCGCGATCCTCCCTGACGGATCTGCCGCTGGTGGATCATCTGAATCCGGCGGCTCCGGCGGGTCACTGCTCACCGTGGCGTTCCAGATATTGGTGGATTCGGTCCCAACGGCGAAGCTCTCGCTGGGCTCAGTCGCCACCGTCAACAATCTCATTGCCTGCACTGTCGAGAGGATCAAGGCTTCTCTAGCCTGTGAGAACGCTTGAGTATAAGGGAATCCACACAATCCAAACAGCTAATCTTTTGTAAGTGCATCTATTCTCATTATTAGATTAATCCGCTTGTTCTATACAAAAACCAGTTTCTTAGCTAGTTTTTTTAGTTAAATATTTCATACGTTATTAGTTTGATGCGTTATTAGGCTTGAATATAATCTCTTTAGATTACAAAATGCTACAAATTGTCTAAGAGTCATTATGAGAAGATTAGTTTGGACTATAATGTCTCACTCATTTAGAAATCTATATGTGCTAAAGAGTGTTAATTGACTAATACTTCTAATAGATGGAGAATTTGATGCAAAATCAATTACTTGCTGTTAAATAAACAATGGAGTGAAGAAAGCCTTATTCACAGCAAATAAGAACTAGTAAATTATTTGATTGATGATCATCTGTATCCTTGTTTTTCTTAATTGTATTTAGGAGGGAGTTCTGACGACATGTTTTTTCAAATTTGGCTTTACTTTGACAGAAATTAAGGAAGATGAATGTAGGGAATTAAGAGGTGTCAAGTAATGGATTAATGTGGAGAAGTCAAGAGCGCACCATACTTTCCATGATGCGACGGAATTAAGGGTTCGGGTATTGACTTCATCGAAAGAAGAAAGTAGAAGAACAAACTCTCATTTCAAGGTGTAGAGGAAGAAGAAGAAGAAGAAAAAACTTGAGACCCTATGCTATATGAATTTTCTATTTTTAGTTTTTTGTTTTCTGGAACTCCCTTACCGTCGATCTTTCTTTGTCTAACTTTTGTTTTAGGTTTTATTTTGAATGCTCATACATTTCAAGTCCTTTTCTCCTTTGTATTGTGGATTTGATAATCTTTCAAAGCCACCCCTTTACAAGACATCGTATATTTAGAATTCTTTTTGTCCTCAGAATATGATGTTTTGATATTGATATTTTCAATTACATGAAATGTCGCCTAATTTTTAATGCTTTTCAGTTTGAATACTATATTTACAGATCACTCATTTATTCTTTTTATTTTATTTCAATGTTTATAATTCTGCTGTTACTATAGTTTAGCTAAAATAAACTCATTTGAAGTACAGAATCGATGTCACATCATTTTCCATTGATACTCATTTCATTACGTTACATTCGATTAAAAATGTTGATAGTTGTTGAAATTTGGCTTCAATCCTTCATTAATAAGCTACAAAAGTCTTAAGTGACGTGTGAAGATCTTAGAGCCTAGATAGAGATCAATGGCGTTAACAGTCGGTGACTTTATGGCAACGAGATATATAAAGTGCTCAATATTTTGTAAATTGTTGGTAAATATTCAGCTCAATGTGCGGCGGAATTTTAAGGATCATTTTAGCCTACGAATCCTGCTCAAATCATAATAAAACAAAATAAAATAAAAAACATAAATGAACCGACATAAGTGTTAATTGAATATACACATCATAATGAAAAATACGTAAACCGACTTGTCAAAGAATTAAATGAAAATGAAATTATGAGAGAGAAAACGGACTGTAAACGATAACATGTAAACAGACTTTTAAGTGAAACTACTGAAACTACCGATTCGTAACTAGACCACATATAAATTGTTTACTGAAATTTTGTTAACTGGTTGTAAAATAAAATAAAAAATACAAAAACTGACAAACTCACACGAATTTGTGACTGAAAACCATTTATTATGATATTGTTTCATTCGTCCAACAGAGAAGAAGAAAAAGATAAGAAGAATTATGATTTGCGTTTGATGAACAAGCTATATGTTTTGAATTCTGTTAATAAAACCCAGAAACAATTTACAGATTTGGGTATTTATGAATTACGACTGAAAGTGTGATATGAGTTTTGAGTTCTTGAAACAAATGGCTAAATAAATGAAAATCAGAAATATTCAACCCGCTAAAACACCAAATATCAAAAAATCGTGTTAGTCAAATGCCCAAAAAATAAATTCGTTGGTGATGTGGTTAGTTACCTAATTATAGTATCTAAACATAACTAAAATATTTTGTTTTCTTTAAAAATCGGTTAATAAGTAATGCCAATTAATAATTCAAATTCAAAATATTTTCAGTTAATTAATTTGAATTTCGAACGGCAACTAAATTGAACCAGGTAATTAAAACTCGAAATAGTTATAGGGTAATATGGACAACAAATTCGTGTAAACGTTTTGTGCTGGGTATTTATCAACCAACTATTTATAAAACGTTTGTTATATACAAAACACTATAAAGTTTAGTACGTAAATAACCAATTTTTTTTAAAAAAATTAAGATTATACAGTGTACTTAAAAATTATCTAAAATTGCATTTCCGTCCATATTTTGACAAAATATCCTTTAAACAATTATCACATATGATGTCATATGGTACTTACCATATCATAGAATTGTGTACCATATTGTACACGACATATGATATCACGGTCAGACGGACATTAGGGGAAAAAGTTGTATGTTTTCGAATGAACAACTCTAGTCTGATTTTTTTTTTTTCACTTTTGAGGTCAAAATAATGATATTACTCTTACTATTTTGGCAAGTATATAAATTGTCATTAGTTAGTCACTCGGGGTTAACTCATTCAAGTTTGTAAAATAGTCATAGTTTCTCGATATTGTTTATGAAGTATGTGTATAGGGCATAGTGAAGATTAGTTTTTCGCTACGTAGCCTATAAGAAAGTATTTAGAGATTGAGAACAAATTGTAACTTCACAGAAGCCATAAAGTTTCAGATATTAGGCATGTGTCATTAACTTTGTTAACAAATCTTGCATGTTCATCTTCATTTAGTCTTTCATCATTTTCTTGTTTGTGTGGTTGATTGATTATATTGATTGCGCAAATCTTTGGAAGTGTTTGGTTTTGGGTGTGAAATCCCAACAGGTGGTTTCAGAACCCTAAAGTGCTCTTATCACCCCATTTCGATTTTATTTTCCTAGTCTAAGTCGTCACAATCTTGAAGGAGACACAAAAGATTCATATCGTGTACTACGATCTGAACGCAACGAGGATACACGATTTGAATCGGACCATCTAAGGAACTTTGAAATCGAATCATATCTAGTTGTGATGTCTAATACCATTATTCCAATCGGAAATTATTCGGATCAATTACATACTAAACGAACTTTTTTGGCAAGTATTCTACATAAACACGAAGCAATTTCAAACAAAAGTATATGAACCAGTCGTTGAGCGATCTCCAGTGGACTCCGAATCTTGACATAAAAATGATATCGACAAGTTAAACGAAACTTGCAATTTTAAAATTTGGCGAAGAAAGATATCCCATCTCTTTGCACAACGACTGTCAAGGGTAATCTCAGGTGTGATCTTGTTGGTGGTTGACACTTTCAGTAAAAAAAATATGGAGATGACAAAGACGACTGTTCATGTGATTATCTTTCACCACTTTGGTTCGATTATACTTTTGATTGACAAAGAATATACGTCAACTAAGATCTAAAAAAACTTGATGAGTTATTCCAATCTAAGTGTTCATCTAGCAAAAAATATTTGAAAGAGAGTCAATTTTAAGATCATACACTAAAAAATCCTAGGAAAGAATCTTAATGAGTTCTTGAAGATGTCAATCAAATTGGCTAATTTGGAGGAGACTGTGGTACTTAGCAATGGAAAATAGGTCACACCACTACAAATTTAACTTTTGATTATATGCATACTTTTAGATGCGACTAGTCATATTTGAAAGTTGCATCTATATGCCTCTCAGATGCTACAAATTGTACCCAAATAAGACACCTAAAAAGCAATTATTTTCATTCATGACTTTCAGATGTGACAATGTCAGATCTAATTGTTTTTAACCTTCAGAAGCGACATTTTTAAATCTAAAAGTCCTAAAATATAGACGGCGTAAAACTCCTTCTCTTTCTTCATTTTTGACATATCAATGTCATTTTATCATCTGATTGATTGCTAAGTTTGCACCTCTTTTTATTTCGCCTATCCTCTGTGTTTTGACTTAATCCCTTTTACAAACCTCCACTTCACCTGTTTCTCCTTCTCCCTACTAAATCAAAACCACACAAAACCTTCGCCCCTTATTCTCACCCCAAGTGGTTCATGCTCAGCATCGTACTTGCCAATTTTATTTTCTTCATTTTTTCTCTCTTATCTTCTCACTTGCTCCCTTCATCGATTCTGCTAATATTTTCTCTGATGCAACTTGTATTAGCGTTTTCTCAAAAATAACTTCTATTACTATGCTAGAAAACCAATTACACTGAAGAAGGTGATTTCTGTTGGCAGAGATGCCCATAAGAAGATTGTTTATTTACATATTGATGTAATATATAAATCTTTATAAAGTCCTTATTGTAATTTGCTGATTAAATTAATAAAAGTTGAAAGGTTCATTCATTTCTTTTTAGTTTGATTGAAGATATATGATATTCAATAGTCTTGTAGTCCTTAATCAAACCTAACAATTTATGAAGAGACAAATGTAGATTTGCGTGAACAAACTCTTCATGGTTTGACTAAAACGATATATTCGCAATTTAAAGATCAATAGACTATTAATCCCAGTATGATTGTTGGAAGAATCTATGATGTCTGGTTACGATGCATAGAGAGTTAGGAACTCTATAGTTCTTCCAGTGTATCATTTGAAGATACTGAATTGACTAGTGCACCTTTTGAGACAATAGAAGAACAAACTATTTAACATCTTCTATCTCAAGGTCACTATGTATGAATTGCATCATGCTTACCTAAATCCTGAAATGAGACATGTCATTTCATAGCATTAATACTCTCATTTGAGATAGTCAAATTCTAGATCCATTCTGTGATCTAGACAAGGCCTATTGGTGAGATAAGTTATGAAGATGTCATGAACCAACTTTGTGAATTTCTCATAGATATGGAATTCATGTACAAGATTGCTGAGATGCAATATATATCACATCATGCTTTATTACTTGGATTGTGAATAAATGAACTGCGCAGTGTCCAAATTTAAGTAGCGACTTTATTTGGATGAAACAATGTTGTTGCAATATTTTACGACTAAGCACGCAAGTGTACGTATCGAACAAATAATATAGTGATAAACACATGTATCGAACCCACAGAGACCTACTATGCTAATGATTTTTGTAATCTGTCGCAAATTGATTTGAAAATGACTTTGAGTGGAGATTTTAACTAATACGAACTAAACTAATGAATTCTAACAACTGAGTATTAAATGATTAAAACAAGAATCAAGAATATAAAGAAAGCGATGGACACAATTTCACCGGGTAGCTACAAACTTAGGGATTTCCGGGTAAGACCACTTAAACATTCTTATGTATACTAATCTCGTTCTTTCATAAATATTCGCTAGCCTCTCCCGAGTGATCTAGTGAATCTACGCAAATTTCGGATTTATTATCCTCTCGGCCTTAAATCCTATTAACGCATTTACGAGCATTAAAAACAAGAACTCTAACAATTTCACAATTTCTAAATCTTCAAGCAACTTAACCAATTATGATGAGTTTTAATAAAGCACGCATATTTATTCTCTCCCGAGTAACTAAATATTCCAATTAATCGATTCTAAAGGTGATCAATCTTAAAAACGCTTTACGCACAATTACACGCGCACACATTTTTAGGAACGTTCTAGCAAATTTAACCCATCCAAACCCAGTTAATACTTAACCCGGCTACATCGTAGTCCCTCTAAAAATCTAGCCTCTAACGGTAATCATGAACATAATCATAACAATTAACGTAAGCAACAAAACCAAAATCAACAACGATTGACAAAACGAACTCATGATTAAAGAGTCTTCAAGAATTCAACAATTTAACAAGAATCAACATAAATGAAAAGGAGGGAAAAGAAGAAAAACTATTGTTGGGAGTTCCGGTGGATTGAAGATTCCGAACTCCGATGATCGAAGGATCAAACTCTAATGAAAACCTTCCTCCTATGCAAAAGCTCTCCCTCCGAATAAAAATAGAAAAAAAGTGATCTTTAAAAGAGGCTACAAATGTGTTTTATAGTTGCTTAGGTTAAAACATCTTCTTGGGCGTATCTGATCGTTAAAAACTCATCCGATAGCTCATATTAAGTCTAAAGCGGATCTAAAACGCGTCAGGGAAGTAAACCTCGCGGAGCGCCACTATGATCTCGCGGCGCAACACCAGCTTTCACGCATTCTCGCGGCGCGACGACGACGCGACCTTCACCGTGAGGACACTCTATGAAGAAATGTTGCTCGTGGAATTCTGAGTCTCGCGGCGCGCAGTTTGCTCGTCAGGAGTCTCGCGGCGCGACATGACCGCGACCATCACCGCGAGAGGTCCCTGGAACCTTTGTTTGTCGTCTAACGTCGTTTTCTTTGTGAATTGCTCCATTTCAGGTTCGTTTCGCCCAAAAGTGATTCGCTCACGCTCTTTTACTTGTATCGACCGAAAAATGCACTACAAACACAATTATGCCATTAAAACTCTCGGGAACAAACGCAATTCAAGCTTAGTGGGACCGAATTCGTACGTAAAATACGCACTTATCAAATCCCCCCAAACTTGAATATTGCTTGTCCTCAAGCAATAAAAACAAGCTCTCACTTGTGAAAACAAACTAATGTGCAAACACATCTAAACAGAAAGACACTCAATGTTTAATACGTTTCCATCAACATGTACCATCTCATCTATATCCATTGTTTATCGCTAATCAAGGTATCCACAATTTCAAACTTACGTTAACTACGAGACGTGCAAGAAATGTATGAGTAGATTTACCTTGACCGTTACGCAATGCTTACTCGTCTCGAATACTCTCGGTCTCCAAATTCGTTACCTTCCCTCAAGTTCTTAAATTACCCAAAAGTCGAAGATAAGAATGTTGGTTCGACTTTAACGCAAACATATGCCTCCCCCTCACCTTTAGTCTCCACTAATGTATACTCCTCATTTCTAGTCGATCCATAGGTCTTAAAGGCTTTTAATGTCACAGTTAGGGTCAAAGGTAGGATATGGATAATATTTCTGACTAAAATGAATCCTAGCGACTCTTTCCCTACTCACAATGATACTCACTTCTCAAATTTCCTTCTCGATTGCATACCCATGATTTCACTCTCACACTTTTCTTTCTTCCGCAACATTATTTTCTAGCTTTCTCTTCTCAATTTAACCCCTTCCAGTTACCACATACCCGATCAAACACAACTTTCTTTTAATTTTTTATTTTTATTTTTTTTTTGTTTATTTTTTTTTTGGGTATTGATGTGGTGTGACTTTTTTTTTTATATTCTTGTAAGACAACATCCCAATATATATACTTTGAAGATTCAACTTGCACACTTAAGAGTCGCTATGATTGATTGGGTCTTTTTTTTGGTGGGATTAAATATTTTATCTTTGTTGGCTCGACTTTTTCTGACTTATACGATAAAAGATAGTGTTTGACTTTTTGTGCATGGGTTCTACATGGATGAACATTGTTATAAAGGTTGCCTTTTTGGCTCGAATGGCTCATCCTAATGCCTACTTCCTCCCGACTAGATCGAAATATACTCTATTTCGCCTCGATTAAGATTTGGAGAAGGTTCTAGTGCATTGTTGCGTTTCTTTTCAAACGATCAGTTGGGATATTCCTTCGGATTCCTAGGTTTTGAGGCATGCAAATTTCGGGTCAATATGGATTACACACTCAACTTTTCTTTCTCACCTAGTAGTTTGTGAATTCTTTATAGTTTAAAACTTTGGATAACAACTTTGACTATACCATGTTGATTTCCTCATTTAAACATATCACGTCTTTCTTTTTAAACTACGCACACAACTAGAAACAATGATCCTACTATATACAAGTGCCACCCTTTACAAAGTCCGACTAATGACCCCCCCAAACTTAAAATTAAGCATTGTCCTCAATGTTTATGTGCAAAAAAATGGAGTGGGATTAGGACTTACCTTGCGGGGGTGGTCGAGCGCCCCTATTCATTTCCGTCGTCCGGGGGTGGTGTGGGTAATTGTACGGGTACCATGGAGGAATCTGGGGGTATGGCGTCATGAACTCTTGTGGGTACACCGGGTACATGGGCATGTTCGGGAATACACCGGATTGTGCATGGGGTGGTTGTGCGTAATTTTGGCGTTGCGTCCATGTGTTGTAGACGTCTCGCTGGAATCTGGCTGAGTTAGTGTCGCGTTGGCCGAACTCGTTGAGGAATCCTCCGATGGCGTTTTGCCCGGCTCCGATGGCTTGCACATCTCGGTGTAAATTTTGCACGTCGTGTCGGAGTTCCTCGTAGTGTTGGTCTAAACTTTGATAGTCTCGGCGAAGGCCCTCGTAATTGTTGTTGAGGTTCGTGTAGTTGCCTTGGAGATCCATGAAATGCGTATCAAGGCGCGTCATCATTTTCATCATCTCGTTGTAAGGTGCCTGTTGACCTTGAGATGACTCACCTCGATGGTCTCGGTCGTTGCCTCGCTCTTGACGTTCTAGTTCACGCCGTTCCACTTCTACGTCATAGTCGGATCCCATATCCGCAATATTTTTCGGTACATTGATGAACCCGCCCCCGTCTGGGTCTGCTTCTCCGTGCTGCCACTGATTGAGGCCGAGGATGTAGTCGACCGTGATTGCGTTTCCGAGAGGCTGCAAGTCTTTGGTCGCTGTGAGCTTGACCCCTGCTTTTAGGCACATGGCGGTTATTAGTCCGCCATGTCCTAGAAGGACGCTTGTCGAGCGGCTGGCATAGAACACCAATTGCTCGTGGATGACGCGACCAACGTTGATTGGTCGGTTGTGGGCTATGCAGTCGAGCAGGGCTAACCTCTCCACATTCAACTGATGAGGCATCGCGTTCGGTAGGATGTTGGCGCTGATGAAGTACACCCATGCGTTGCCGTAACGATCGATTGAGGTGATCGAAAGGTACTCCGGGTCGTGCTTTAGCCGGATTGACTTCTTGCAATGGTATTTGGCCCCCGGTTTGGCCAACGTATTAACCCACTCGTCCCATTTCGGTTGCGTCAACATTGGCAAGTACTCGTCATCGGCCGGTATGGATGCTCCTAAGAATTTGTTGATGGCGAACGGCGATATGTCAATGTTCTTTCCTCGAACTTTCACCACGGAGTTTGGTGTCACTGAGAGATTTGCGTATAACTCCTTGACAACTCTCGTGGCCGCTTTCGTGTTGATTTTTGTGAGCTTTTCCCACTTCCGGTTGTGAATTTGTCGAAACATGTTCTCGCACCGGCCGTCCACTTCTATTCGCTGCTCGGGTATGAAGCCCATGTTGGCTATCATGTCCCACGTTGTCTCCGCGCCCTTAAGGAGGCCCGTCGGTCGAGGTAGTGCGGGCGGTATGTCCCGGGTGCGTTTCGACTTCTTAACGGCATTATCCGACTACAAATAAAAAAAGGAAACAAATACATAGTGTTTATGCTCATGTGTAGTCAATTAATCACCCATGTAATATCTACCAACATCTCTTAATACCCTAACGTAAAACAACCACAAATTCCTCTACGACATTTTATCGAACACGTGGTGGGCGTTCGAATTTTTCACTAAACATCATGAATTTGAACTATATTTTCGTCCATAAACCACTTACATATCATGTAACTAACACTCTACTCGAAATCATTCACCAAAATCTTTCAAAACGCATGAATTTTACGAAAATTAGGGTTTAGAACGTTACCTTGCTCATGTTGATGAAGTGGTGAAAGATAAGAGAAATTAAGTGGAGAATCCTTGCCAATGTGATGTATGAAGATGATGAGGAGAAGATTTCATTTGAAAATTGATGATGGTGGTGGAGAATTCAAAACTTTTGAGGGAGAAAGAGTGGTTTCGGAGGAGAGAAGAAGGAGAAAAAAGGATTTGGGGTTAAAATCCCTTTTTTTTCTTTAAATCGCGTACCTGGGCGGGTCAGGGCGCTCCTCGCGGCGCGACCCGTTTCCACGCGGCGTGAGGTTGCAAAAATTTGCTTTTCCTTCAGATCCCGTGCCTCCTCGCGGTCCGGGTCGCGTTGCTATCACGCCGCGACGATAATAGTTGCACTTGGTCGCGTCGCGTGATCCCTTTCCCGCGGCGCAAGACGCCAATTGCGTGCTCCCTTTTTGTCCAGAGTCTCCTCGAGTTCATCTTTGCGCGCTCCTTGCGGCGAGTTGTCCTGCGATTTTTTTTTATTTTTTTTAACACAACAAAACAAAGTGTCATGGATAAACAAAAGTTAACTAAAACGAAAATAAAAATAAAATAGAATGAATATAACAAAAGAAACGCGGGTTGCCTCCCATGAAGCGCTTTAGTTAACGTCGTTAGCTCGACGAGATACCGAGCAGTCAGAGGATTTCGGAAATGTACGTGACCGCTTTTTCGCTCTCAAATACCCCACCAGAATATGGTTTCATCCGTTGTCCTGTGACTTTGAAGATCCCTCCTTGTTGATTCTTCAACTCTACCCACCCGTGTGGACAGACTTTGAAAATTTCGAACGGTCCGGACCATCTTGACTTCAATTTTCCGGGGAATAGATTCAGTCTTGAGTTGAAAAGGAGGACTTGTTGGCCTGGGTTGAGCTCTTTTCGGACGATTTGCTTGTCATGCCACGCTTTGGTTTTCTCTTTGTAGATCTTGGCATTCTCGTAGGCTTCACGTTGGAGTTCGTCTAAGGCGCTGAGTTGAAGCAGTCGTTGTTGACCGGACGCCTTGTAGTCGAAGTTGAGCTTCTTCATCTCCCATAACCCTTTGTGCTCTAACTCCACCGGAAAATGGCATGCTTTCCCGTAGACGATGTGATATGGTGACATACCAATCTGTGTTTTGAAAGCCGTTCAGTAAGCCCATAATGCATCATCGAGCTTTGTCGACCAATCTTTCAGCAATGCTCCCACCGTCTTCTCTAGTATTTTCTTGATCTCGCGGTTGGAGACTTCCACTTGACCGTTGGCTTGAGGATGGTATGCCAACGTCTTTCGGTGTGTGACACTATATTTGGTGAGGAGGGCGTCGAACTGCCTATTACAGAAGTGTGCTCCCACGTCGCTAATGATGGCTCGTGGTGTGCCAAAACGGGTGAAGATGGTCTTTAAGAACTTCAAGACCACCTTCCCGTCGCTTGCTGGAGTAGCTTTAGCCTCGACCCACTTCGATACATAATCCACTGTTAGGAGAATGTATTTGTTTCCATAGGATGACGGAAATGGGCCCATGAAATCTATTCCCCAAATGTTGAACGGTTCTATTTCCAAAATGTTAGTGAGTGGCATTTCAGTTCGATTAGAAATGTTACCCGTTCGTTGGTATCTGTCGCAAGCAATGATGAAGTTTCGGCTATCTTTGAAGAGCGTTGGCCAATAGAAGCCACTCTGAAGAACTTTCGCTGCTGTGCGGTTTGGACCGAAGTGACATCCGCACTTGAGACCATGGCAATGTCGCATCACTGAATCCATCTTGTCCTCAGGAACTCACCTCCTTACTATAAGGTCTGCACACTGCCGATAGAGAATCGGTTCCTCCCAGTAATATCTCCGGAATTCCGAAAGGAATTTTCACTTCTGGTATGCCTTGAGATCGACAAATACCACATTTCCCACAAGGTAATTGACGATGTCAGCATACCATGGGAGGGTGGCTTGATGCACGGCCAAAAGCTTTTCGTCAGGGAAGTCGTCATTGATGAGAACCGTCTTGTCTGGAACATGCTCGACCGTTTCCAGTCTCGATAAGTGCTCAGGGGTAGTGATGATCGGGGCGGTGTTGAGCTGCTTGAGGGAGCTGAATGCTTCTAAACACTCGGTGGAGAAGGAGAATTTGGTATCTTTCTCAAGTAGCACGCCCAATGGCTTCGTTATTTTGGAGAAGTCTTTGGTAAAGCGCCAGTAGAAGCCGGCGTGCCCCAGGAAGCTTCTCACTCCCTTGACTGAAGTAGGCGGTGGTAACTTCTCAATTGTGGAAATCTTTGCCCGATCCACCTCTAATCCTTCCTTCGAAACGATGTGGCCCAACACTATGCCTTATTGCACCATGAAGTGACACTTCTCCCAATTAAGCACGAGGTAAGTTTCTTCACACATGTTCAACACCCGAGACAAATTCTCCAAACATTGATCAAATGTAGGGCCAAATACAAAAAATCATCCATGAAAACCTCCATTGTTTTCTCCACAATGTCTGAAAAGATGGCCATCATGCATCTTTGGAACGTGGCTGGTGCGTTACACATTCGCTTGAAGGCGAAAGTGCCATAAGGGCATGTAAAGGTGTGTTGGAAATTACTTAACGATTTAAATAGATTATTATTAAACATAACTAATTACATGCGGAATTAATAATAAAAACAATCTAGCATATTAAACTATTTAATATCTAACAACCTATTGGCATTAAAATCATAAGCATGTTAATCAACAATTTAATTCTAATCTATGAACATGTTAATCAACGATTAATTATAAACATGTTATTTCGATAAAATCAAACACTCCAAACAATCATACAACAATTATATCAATTAAGAGTATTAAGGTTATCGAAACTTACATCGTCGAGTTATAAATAACTCGGTCGAGAATTTGAAAACGAGTTCGATGCGAGAATCTTCAAGCTTCTCCAATTCCGGAAAGCAAGGCTCCCCGTCACGTCACTACGTCTAAGAAGAGCAGGGGTTGAACTCCTCGGTGTCAGCTCCTAGAACCGGGCTTGGGCGGCGCTTGATGGCAGCTGGAGGCAGCAAGGGATGTTGCTGATTCTGGGCGCGGCAGCGAGGCGTGGAGGAGCCCCAAGGCGCGGCAGCGGGCGCAGGAACAGAGGCAGCAAAGGCGCGAGTCTGGGCAGCGTCACAGAGGAGACTTGGCTCGGACCTGGGCTCGTTGGTGGAATCATTGGGAGGCTGGGCGAAAGGCAGCGAGGCGCGGAGATGCTGTTAGGTCGCTGTCGGGTGCAGATGCGCGCGGACAGGCGGAGGCAGATCGCAGGCGAAACTTCGCGACGACGCTGAGAGCTCTTGGAAACTCGGATCGGGACGCCGTTTTTTGCGTTGCGTCGGCAATGAACTGACTTAAACGGGTTCGGAAAGAGTTCAGGGTTTCCGGACTCGGTTTCGTCAGATTCATCAAATCTTTGGTTCGGAGGTAAGATTTCCAGGAAAATAAATTTTAATGAAAATAGACCAAACAACCACAAGTTGATTCAAAGACGACACAAAAGAAAAAACGAGAAGATGAGTGTGGGCTCGGATGAACGCATATGAAGGAAAAATGAAGACAAAATTTCGTCATCCTTGGTGTGAGTATGGTCGGCCAAGAGGGAGAGAGAGGGGGCTGACTTTTCAGCCTAAAAATAATGTGGAAAGCTTAACCTAGGGTTTCCACAAACCCTTTATTTATAGGCTTGATTAAGGGGCTCTCATGTGGGATTTTGTTGAATCAATATTCAGCCCAAAACCATGTTAATGGCCGACCCCTATGTCCCACTCTCGTCTCTCAATTTTGTTTCCCAAATTGCATTGATTTAATTTCCAAATTCGATTTAATTTAGAACTCTCATCTATTTAATAACTTGTTATTAAATTGTTTCATGGTTATCGAATAACATAAAACGAGAAGCATTTTATTTTCTAATATTGTTATTATGAATTCTCAAGAAAATTATTATCACAATAATAATAAAGTTCTTTAATTCACAAAAAATCAATAATTAATGAATAGCACATTATTCATTAATTCGCTTGGAAAGTAAGTTTTTCTATACAAATCACAATTTGTATTTAATGAGTAAATCAATTTATTGCATTCAACTAATCTCTTCTAAATGTGCATCATTGAGACCTTATGGACCAACATGAACGAAGCTTGAGAATTAAGCACGGACTCAATAATTCACAAATTATTTCCGGCTTATAATTCTTAATAATGGTCGACTCCACTAAAGGACCAATATTGAAAATCTCTAAGTTCACGCGCGCTTAGGTTTTCGTTCGAAGTCACAGAACCTTTCTGTACTCGATCCACGGTGTACTTTACTAAAATACCCTTCGTGTGTATCAGTAAGTCCGGGGAATGTAAAATTACCATTTTATCCCTAGAGTTATTATTTCACTAACTCCTTTGTTATCTGTGAATGAGAAAAAACATAAAGTGAGACGTCAATACGTGTCACATGTTTTAATCAAGGAATCTCATATTCAATGATTATCAGGCCAGATTAATTCATTCACTATCTCGTAACAAAGCATAGTGTGATACAATGACTTTCATTATGTGTACACGAATTTCATATCTGTGAATCACATAATCCAACACTACAACATTATGTCACCAACCGTCGGGTCAGATGCAACCATTACACGGCCATCGCCCATTGACAAATCAAATGACACAAAGTGTAGTATCGACTATGCACTCACCTCAGGATTAAGGTAGTTATCGAAGTACCCCTCGTATGTGATCTTGGAGCTTCTGGATTAAACGGTTTTATATCGAGCTTCCATAGAATCACTAGGTCTTGTTCAATATCTTCTATAAGATATCAAGAATGAAATCATAGAGTCATATTTTCTATATCACATGATAAGATATCACGATTCATTCAAACAATCGTTACTTAGACTCGAATGCTCAATCGGTCTTAAGATTGCGAACAAATGGTTTAAACTAGTCACAAGGGGTTATCATGTCAAATCTGTATTTAACACCCTTTTCGTTGATGACAGTTTCAGAGCGTAGCATACATACATAAACACAAACTATAGGACATGAATGCTTATTTATTAATATTAATGTTTCAGCAAAATATTACAAATAATAAATAAAATGTCTAATATTCTCCTTTGTGGGCACCAATCCCAACAAGGTGGTCTTCTCCTGATCCTATGGTGAAATTATGATCTGGTTATAACATGAATACCCATCAAGAAAACAATAATACCTATGTCCTGCGAGACGATCGAGCATCTGATCGATGAAGGGGAGTGGGAAGTGATCTTTGCGCGTGGTGTTGTTGAGGTTTCGGTAGTCCATGCAGATTCTATACTCGGTCACTTTCCGAGTAGAAATGAGTTCGTAGCTTTTGTCTCTTACTACCGTCATTTCGCCTTTTTTTGGAACGCATTGCAGAGGGCTCACCCATGCGCTGTCGGAGATCGGATAGATGACCCCGACATCGAGCCACTTTAGGATCTCTTTCCAGACGACCTCCTTCATAACCGGATTGAGGCGTCTTTGGTGCTCCATCGAAGGGCGATTGCCGTCCTCCAAAAGTATGTGGTGAACGCAATAGGAGGGGCTGATTCCTTTGATGTCCGAGAGTGTCCACCCGATCGCTCCCTTGTGCTTGCGCATCGCCACAATCAGCCTTTCTTCTTCCGCCATAGTGAGATGGTTTGAGATGATCACTGGTAGCTTGGCTCCTTCGCTTAAGTAAGCATAACGAAGATGAGGAGGTAGTTCTTTCAGCTCGAGTGTAGGAGGCTTCTCTATGGACGGTAAAACTCGGGGTTGACTCTCCCCCAAACTTTCGACTAAATTTCGTCTGATTGGTTTCACTGCGTCCACGTATTCCGCATGCTCCGCTGCTTCACGCTCGACGCAGATGTTAGTGAAATACGGTGAGTTGAGTAAACATACCTCGAGGGGGTCTACGGATTGGTGTGAGAAGTTGGTGCTGATGACATTGCACACATCTACCTGATGCACATCATCGCTTATTCCTAGATACTTCATGGCGTTAAAGACATTGAACACCACTTCTTTGTCTTGGACTCGAAGCTTCAATTCTCCCTTCTGCATGTTGATGAGCGCTCCTCCTGTTGCGAGGAAGTCGACCTAGGATGATCGGAATATCACGGTCCTCCTCCATGTCAATCACCACGAAATCAGCGGGGAAGATGAACTTGTCAACCTTGACTAAGAGGTCTTCGATCACTCCCTGTGGATATACCACAGACCTATCTGCCATCTGGAGAGTAATCCTTGTCGTCCTCACTTCTCCTATGCCGAGTTTCTTGAAAATCGAGTAAGGCATCAAATTGATGCTTGCTCCCAAATCACATAAGGCTCCCTCGAAGAATGTGTTACCGATCGCACACGGAACTGTGAAACTTCCGGGATCTTTCATCTGTACCGGTACCTTCCTCTGAATAATAGCGCTGCATTCTTCGGTGAGAGTGATTGTATTGCACCCGTCTATTTTTTGCTTCTTGGACAGAATGTCCTTCGTGAATTTGGCGTACGTTGGCATCTGTTCCAGAGCGTCAACAAAAGGTATATTTATTTGAAGTTGTTTGAATACCTCGAGGAACTTGCTGAATTGATGATTGACCTTCCCTTCTTTCAACCTTTGAGGGATAGGTATTTTCGGTGGTTCCGTTGCCGTGGGCTGAATCTCAATGTTGCCGTTGACGGAGATTCACCTTATTTCTCTTTCTCCTTCTTCTTATCCGAATTTTCAATCACTTGGCCGCTTCTCAATGTGATGGCTCGGAAGCGTTCCTCGAGGTCTCGAGTTTAGTGCCACTGACAATTGCCCCATCTGCGTCTCGAGATTACGAATCTGTGCTGACTGACTTTGTAAAGCCGTTCGTGTCTCTGTCATAAACGTATTTGTGTTGGTAGTCAGTTGTGCCATTAGATCCTCCAAGTTGAGCATATTTTCTTGTGCTCGATGCGGAGGCTGATAAGGTGGTGGTCGTGGTAGAGCTTGTTGTGCTGGCTGCATCGACATGTTATTTTGCGAAGCTTGTGCTGGCATGTTGTTAGGCGGGGGCTGTATCCATGCCAAATTAGGATTGTTGTTCCGTGCACCAATGTTGTAGTTGTTATCATTCTGGTACATTGAGCAGTTGTTGTTGTTGATGTAGTTGACCTGCTGCCCATTATCTCCGTACACGCAGTCATCACTGTTGTGCGGGCCTGTACACCAGAAGCATGGTTCGGGACTCGCCGCTTGAACAGTCTAAACTGTTGCTTTGCTCCCATTGATCGTTTTAGCAAGGTCAGCCACGTGTGCCGCCAATGCCTTCATCAACTCCATCTCGGGTGTAGATGGTTCCCTCCTATGGATTATTCACTCTGCAGGGCATTGATCATTGTTGTACGCTAGTTCTTCAAGGATGGCATGTGCTTCTTCTTCTGTCTTTTGGAAAAACGATCCTCCTGCGGTGGTCTTGACCAGTGTGCCAGACGACGGTGCAAGACCTCCGTAAAATATTTGCACCATCATTCACCATTGGATACCGTGGTTGGGAAATTTTCGCTCGAGCTCCTTGAAACGTCCCCAGGCTTCAAACAAGGACTCCCCGTCAAATTATGCGAATAAATGTATCTCATTACGCCTTTTGTGCATCTTCTCAAACAGAAAGAACTTTGAGATGAATTTGATGTGCAAGTCTGCCCATGAAGTAATCGATCCCGGTGTTAGTGCATTAACCCACGTCTTGGCTCGATCACAGAGAGAGAACGGAAAAAGGCGGAGTCTGATGACTTCGTCTGTCACGTTGTGGATCTTGAACGTTTTGGCGATCTCAACGAAGTTGGGAAGGTGATCCTGTGGATCCTCAGCTGGTGATCCGGCGAATTGTGATTATTGAACCATGTGGATCACGCCGGTCTTGATTTCGAAGTTCTGATTTCGTGCGAGCATTGGTAAAACAATTGCAGATTGAGTGGAATCGGCAGGTGGTAACCCATATTGGAATAGGGTTTTTGGTACTTCACGAGCCACGTTGGGTTGATGGTCCCCCATGACTCGTTCTTTAGCCTTCCTTCAATTTGTTCTGCAGACTTTCTCGATCTCAAGATCTATCGGACTGAGACTTGATGATCCTTTACTTCACATGCACCTTCAAAGAAAAAGTAACACACAAGGTTAATTAAAATGTAACAAAATCAAATGGAAAAACAGATTAATTTCAGCCGCTATTGTGAAATAAGTCTCCCTGGCAGCGGCGCCAAAAATTTGTTGCGATATATTATGACCTAGCACGCAAGTGTACGTATCGAACAAATAATATAGTGATAAACACAGGTATCGAACCCACAGAGACCTACTATGCTAATGATTTTTGTAATCTGTCGCAAATTGATTTGAAAATGACTTTGAGTGGAGATATGAACTAATACGAACTAAACTAATGAATTCTAACAACTGAGTATTAAATGATTAAAACAAGAATCAAGAATATAAAGAAAGCGATGGACACGATTTCACCGGGTAGCTACAAACTTAGGGATTTCAGGGTAAGACCACTTAAACATTCCTATGTATACTAATCTCGTTCTTTCATAAATTTTCGCTAGCCTCTCCCGAGTGATCTACTGAATCTACGCAAATGTCGGATTAATTATCCTCTCGGCCTTAAATCCTATTAACGCATTTACGAGCATTAAAAGCAAGAACTCTAACAATTTCACAATTTCAAACAACTTAACCAATTATGATGAGTGAAAATTGATTTTGAGTATTCTACATATAAAATAATTAACAACTGTTTTTAATGTATTTATATAGCATATATAACAAGTGGAAAATCAACACAAATTTATTTTTAGAGGTCGTACCAAAAATTTAAAATTTTGTAAGATCTAGTCTTTTGAAAAACATTATTCAAGTAAATTTAGAAAACAATTTTGTTATAATGATTTTAAATAACATGTACATGTTTATACTTTGACCATAGCTCTGATACCATATGTTGGAATAGGTCTAGGGTTAAAGAAAAATTTATCATTAATCATATTAATGGCGGAATATAAAAATTTCTTTTAGAAGTAAAACAATTTTTACTAACCTAAATAAAGAACATATACATGTTATAAATTAATAGCATTATAAAACCTACTTGAATACGAACCTTTCTTGTAGCTTGATCTTGAAGCGTCTTGAGAAAGGTGGATCTTCTTCCTTGGCTCGCTCGTCACCTTCGCACCTAAAACGTGAACTCGAGAAACCTAAGGTTTCTATTACAAGAGTCTATAGAGGTTTAGAAGGATTTGTGTGTGGGCACAATTAAACAATATGAACCAAGAACAATTCTTGGATCATAAGCTAATTCTCTTTTCAAGTGTAAATGTAGGTGCAAAATAAAAGGAGTATTTTGAGAGAGAGAGAGAGAGAGAGAGAGAGAGAGAGAGAGAGAGAGAGAGAGAGAGAGAGAGAGAGAGAGAGAGAGAGAGAGAGAGAGAGAGAGAGAGAGAGTTTGGCCAGAATTGAGAACACAAGAGCAAGAAACTTCATTTTTCACATCTCTATGTGTGCATCTATTTATACGAGAAGAAAAAATCTATAAAGGTCAATTATTCATTCAAGAAAGAATAATGTATTCATGACACAATATTTGATTTTCCCTTCCCCTTTTCCTCTTATTTTAGTCGGCCATACACAAGGCATTAGTGAGGAAATTTGTTTCCTCACTTAGCACATTTGTTTCCTTCTCAAGGAAATTCATTTCCCTTTTTCTTTTGGGTAATTATCCTTATAAGAAAAGGGAAATAAAACTCTCCTCTTGATGCTAGTACTTGGCCGAACTTCTACCTAGGGGAGGGGCATCTAGATGCTTCCTTATTTCTTTTAAGACAATTCTTAAAATACCCATAGTAGAATTATAATTGCACAAATAACAAAATTAATTTCATAATGCCTTAAACGAATTTTCGGCTTTAGGAAATAATTAATATTTCCATCATATGAAAATATTCAAAATCTTATTTTGACATTCACATCATTTTATGTCCATGTGGACAAAATACCCTTTAGACATTTTCCGAGAAAAAGTATTTGAACTTATTTTGACTTAGCTTATAGTTTAACAATCCTACTCTAATGACCTGTAATAGTGACCTTATGGATCCAAATGAACAAAGCTTGAGCTTCTATACTCGGACTAAAAAGTTCACAAACCTTTTCCGAGTATTAGCTTAATGTCAACTGACTCCACTAAAGAGTTGACACTGAGAATCTCTCGGTTCAAATGAACTTATTTTCTACTCAAAATTCAACTTAATTATATCGAGTGGATCCATTGAATGTTATCTATGTTTACCCTTCATGAATATCATCAACTAGACGGGATTTATAAAATTACCATTTTACCCCTCTAGTTGTTATTTCCTCAACTCCTTTGTTACTTGTGAATAAGTTAGAAACAATGTATTGACGAGGAGCTAACCAATCACATTGTTTCTCGGAAAATGTCTAAAGGGTATTTTTTTCCACATGGACATAAAATGATGTGAATGTCAAAATAAGATTTTGAATATATGATGAAAATATAAATTATTTTCTAAAGCCGAAAAGTCGTTTAAGGCATTATGAAATTAATTTCATTATTTGTGCAATTATAATCCTACAATGGGTATTTTAAGAATTGTCTTAAAAGAAATAAGGAAGCATCTAGAAGCTCCCCTCGTAGGTAGAATTTTCGGCCAAAGAGTGCATCAAGAGGAGAGTTTTATTTCCCTTTAATTATAAGGATAATTATCCAAAAGGAAAAGGGAAATGAATTTCCTTGAGAAGGAAATAAATAAGTTAAGTGAGGAAACAAATTTTCTCCTTGCTTGAGGTGTATGACCGGCCATCCTAAGAGAGAAAGGGGAAGGGAAAATCAAATATTGTGTCATGAATGCATTATTCTTTCATGAATGAATAATTGACCTTTATAGATTTTTCCTTCTCCTATAAATAGAGCCTCACATAGAGATGTGAAAGATTAAGATTTTGCCTTGTTCTCTCTTGCTCTTGGCCGATCCTCTCTCTCTCTCTCTCTCTCTACAAAATACTCCTCTTTATTTTGCACCTAGATCCATACTTGATCTAGAGAATCAGCTTATGATCCAAGAATTTTTCTTGGTTCATATTGTTTAATTGTGCCCACACACAAAACCTTCTAAACCTCTATAGACTCTTGTAATAGAAACCTTAGGTTTCTCAAGTTCTCGTTTAGGTTTGAAGGAATCAAGCTAGAAGGGAAGATCAATATTTCCCAAGACACTTCAAGTTTGAAGACACAAGAAAGGTTAATATTCAAGTAGATTAAATAACGTTTTTAATTTATAACATGTATATGCACTTTGTTTAGATTAGTAAAAAATGTTTTACTAGTAAAAGAAATTTTTATATTCCGCCATTAATGTGTTAATAATAAATTATTCTTAACCCTATACCTATTCCAACAATTCAGCACTAAAATATAAGTATCTGAAGATTTTATTGGATAAGTTGAACATCGACGACATCACTCTTCTCAAAATGTTGCTAATCTTTAGCGATGGATATGATTATCGTCGGCCCAATGATTAGCCAAGCCAGATCTCTATCTGCCAAAGATGTAATATTTACTTCGATAAGATGGATCTCAAACCACAGAATAAGCAATAATTGTTTTCGGTTTGCCAAATTGGGTTATCATTGGTAGACCACTCCACAATGATGCTCGTTTTGTCAAATCGAGTCTTCACTTGCCGAGCAGTCCAGATGGATATGTTTGCCAAGTCGAGTTTTCATTTGCCGAGCAGTTCACGCTGACGCACCCTAAATCGTGTCATCACGAGAAATTACTAGTTGTTTCTAATTAGAAGCGACATTTATTTTTAGAATTTACTGTCATCTAAACTAAATTCTTCAAAAAATTAAAATTTGGACTTTTTGACGCGACAAATCGCTTTTAATAATCAAAAGTTAAATATTAAAAGCGAATGGTCACTTCTAACCTTCCAGAATATTTTGACTAGCTTTTTTTCCGCTAAAATATTAGTATTTTGATTTGTAAAAGCAACTACTCGCTTCTGAAGTCGCTTATAATGCCTAAATAATTGACTCAAACTTTTTTCTGCCAAAAAGTTGCTTAGTATATATTTTTTTTACCTTTAGAAGAGACTAGTTGTTTCTAATGCCCAAAATATTTAGGTCGAACATTTGTCTCCCAAAATTTCACTTCCGGAGACATTAAAAGCGACTACTGGCTTCCAATGTCCAAATTAACCAAAACATCAACGTTTAAGTTATGAACGATATTAGAAACGAGTAGTTACTTCTAATACCACTTCTAATGTTGCTTCTAACATTTATCACAACTTTATAATCGCGATTTCTCTTTCTTTTTTGCCCATTTATGATAGACAATATTCCCCAAAGAAAACTCTTTGCAAAGGTCCAACCAACGTACGATCTTCGCCCCCGCCTACGATTGCTCCGACCTCTGCCTTTGATTCCGAGAGTTGTGCTTTTCTCTAGTCACGAAGACAACGTCTTCTCCATCGTGCTTGTAGTCGGCCAAGCTTCATGGCGAAGGTCTCCCCCCTGTGCTTGTTAAGTTCTCCTTTGTCGGTGTAGGAGGTATGTTTTTTTCTATACTGTCTCAAGTATTGTCGGTCAAGGTGTTTCCATATCCTTATATTTTTTTTGGTTTCGGGATTTAACTTTGCTGCCGGATACCAAAACTCTGTCGGAGACTGAAATTGCCAGTTCGGTGCTCGTCGATCGCCGCCTCCCTGCTTGTCGATTGTCGCCTCGCTTCTCATCAATCGCCGCCTCGCTGCTCACAAGTTGATTGTTTTGTTTTGTTTTTTTTTGTTTGGGTTGGTTGTTACTAAATCTCGTTGGACATTTTCTCTCAGCCAATCTTGTGCACCACCGGAGACCAAGAAAACCCGACTGACCAGATTTCCTCCTCCGCCTATTCACAAGCTTCGCCCGCCAGGTTTGTTTATTTCATTTATTTTTTATTTTGTCTCAGGTTTGTTTTTCTATCTACAATAAACTTTTGTCCACCTTCAACTTTTGGTTTTAGTGTCCTGTCTAGATTTTATTTTTTATCACATGGTTAGGTGGTCGTTGTGTTTCTCTTTGTTGTGTTTTGGCTTCGATTAGTTCTTTTGATTTTTTTTAATGCTTGTGATCATGTAGTCGCCGTGGTCAGGTGGTCGCCATTGTCTCGTCACTGCATGCTTATCAGAAGAGATGACGTTGATGCTCTTGTGACAACGTGGACAGTAAAGGTGGAAAGTAAATGTCTAATTATTGTTATAAGTTTTGAAACATGCCATTTTTTAACAAATATCTCGCTGTATGATTTACTATTCAAAGCTTGTGTCTTTTCAAGTTAGCTTACTTGATATCGTAGATAAAACAATTTGCGTTTTTCAGAATCCATCGCTCTTCACTCCTTTGTACGCCTCGGTAGCCGATGTCGCCTATGGTGGCTATGCACGGAAAGTGAGATTTTTTACATATATGTAGAAGTGTGCATATGTAGAAGTGTGCATATATATTGTGTTATCTATATTATTAATAATATTGAAATAAATAAAACACAAATACAAGGAAATAGAAAACGAAATAGGAAATAGTAGAAAAAATAGAAAGGTAGTTGAGGCCCGTTGGACGGTTTTTTTGAAGCTTTTTATCGCCCTCCAAAGGTGCTAAGCCTCCCAGGATACAATAGCTTTGAGACGAGTCTAACACCACTTGAAACGTCTCCGACGAACTAGAACCCAAAGCCAAACTTTCACCGGACTACAAAAGAAAAGAAAACTTTCAGAGAGGGAGAGAAAATAAGAACGAGAGAGCAATGCTCTGTCTCGGTTTAAGGTGTGTTTCGAATGATACTTCGCCCTCATTTTATAGGCAATGTTGTAAGGTGGTTACAAACCATTCAACTCAGCCATTTAAGGCTCTCAATGCCCTTTACTCCGGCGACTTGAATAGCCAAAACCGACAACCCTTAATGGCCACCTAACCGACCATAAACGTGCCTCTTAGTGCACATTATTTCGGTTGTAAACGTTTCAAAATCGTTTGGACGCAAAGCCAAATTATTATGTTAATTCCCATAATAACCAATAAGTTATTTGAGGAATTAAAACATAAGAGAAGTGATTTTAGTAATAAAAAGATAAGTATTGAGCCCGGAAAGCCCGAAGGTCCAAGAAGAGCCTAAATTGTCAAGATCCAAAATCTAAGATCCGAGGCGGCGGTGCATGTCTGTGTGTGCGCGAGAGATTAGAGCTAACCCATTTATACTCTCCCCCATTACACTTAGATGTAATTTTAAGGAGAAAAATCACTTAGAAACCCTTCACCAACACACATTCCCAACCTATGTGTGACTCTTTTTATTACACAACCTCTCACTTTCTCTAAACACATATCATATGTGTTTTTTAGCATTCTTAGAGCATCAATTTCTCATTCATTATAAACATGATTTTGGAAAATAAATACTCAATCTATACCCGTCGCAACGAGAAATAAGAAATGGAAAAATTGTCCAATTTCGATGAGGGGAACCCACTCAAATATTTA
Organism: Urtica urens; assembly: GCA_958296335.1. Classification (NCBI taxonomy): domain Eukaryota; kingdom Viridiplantae; phylum Streptophyta; class Magnoliopsida; order Rosales; family Urticaceae; genus Urtica; species Urtica urens. The sequence goes on from OY282525.1 coordinate 11,557,014, forward strand.
ACCGAAAATCATTAACACACTAGGTAAAAATACTCCTTTTACCATTTATTCCAACAATCCCCCACATGAATGAAATTGTATACGAAAATTATAAAGACACGACACGACTCACAGTGGTGAAAGTTCTGCAGTCAATACAAGTATAGGATAGGTAGGTAAAACCTTTGAACCTTCCCTTGGTAAGATATGTCATATTTACTGACTACTCAGTAGATACGATGTCTTTGAACTGTTAGTCGTTTTACATAAACGATAAACATATCCCCCACTGATTTCTTCCTGACACGGGTTCAGTTCTCATGGTTATGTTTGTTTTGGCCATGAACATTCGCGTGATATTGTAAGAGTTTCTAAAGAAGTAAGCCCTATTAATTCTCTTTCAAAGCGGCCACACCTCTCCCACATAGGTGATTCTCCAATTAAGAATAATCTCGCATTATTTATTCGGATTTTCAACAATCCGGTTAATTAAAATCATTAAAAGCTCTAAGGTTAATCTCGTACGAGAATCACTATATAATAGTAATAGGAGCAGAGGTTTCCCCCACAGTGACCTAAGTTAGCTATTGACAGTTAGGTTGTCCCATTGAACCAAGATCTCGGGATCTCCGGTCATCATGGTTGGGTTTATTTTGTCTTAGCTTTAATAGCCATGGTCTTTAGTCCCATTCCTTTCGATGTCTTCTCTACTAGGTCCCTGTTCAACTCTTTGGTTAACGAATCCGCAATATTTTCTTTGGAACTCACATAGTCAATACTTATGACTCCAGACGCGAGAAGTTGTCTAATGGTATTATGTCGTCGACGAATATGTCTAGACTTACCATTATATATCACACTCTGTGCTCTCCCAATAGCAGATTGGTTATCACAATATACTCATATTGCTGACACAGGTGTATTCCAATCAGGAATATCTTCCACGAAATTTCTAAGCCATTCAGCTTCTTCGCCACATTTATCCAATGCAACAAACTAAGATTCCATCGTGGATCTAGTTATCACTGTTTGTTTGGATGATTTCAAAGATATAGCTGTACCCCCAGAGTGAATACATATCCACTACTGGCCTTTGAATCTTGAATATCAGATATCCAACTCGCATCAATGTATCCTTCAATTACTTCGGGATATCTCGTATAGTTTTTTCATAATCACGAATGCATCGTAGATACCGCAATACTCTCACGATTGCTTTCTAGTGTTCAGCACTTGGATTACTCGTATATCGAGCTAATCTACTGACAGTGTAGGCCAAGTCAGGTCTCGTACAACTCATCAAGTACACGAGACTGCCTATCACTCTAGCATACTCCATTTGAGATATACCTTCGTCTTTATTCTTAGACAAGTGTTGACTTATGTCAATTGAAGTTCTAGAGATTCCAGAATCCTTATTACCAAACTTGTCTAGAATTTTATCAACATAGTGTGGTTGATCTAAGACAATTCCATTCTCCGTCCGAGTAATCTTAATCCCTAAGATTACATCAGCAAGTCCTAGATCTTCCATATCAAACCTCGAGTTCAAGATATGTTTTGTGGACTGTACCATGCGATCATTGCTTCCGACAATGAGCATATCATCAATGTATAAACATAAAATACATATCCTTGATTAATGATCTTTATATATACACATTTATCACACTCGTTGATTTTAAATCCGTTTGACATCATTATAATGTCAAATTTCTCGTGCCATTGCTTTGGGGCTTATTTAAGGCCATAAAGCGATTTGACCAGTTTACAAACATTCCTTTCTTGTCCACTAGCAATACAACCCTCGGGTTGAGCCATGTAGATCTCTTCTTCGAGATCTCCATTAAGAAAATTTGTTTTTAGATACATTTGATGAATTTTTAAATTCCGCAATGTGGCAATTGCAATTATCAATCTTATAGATGTTACTCTCGTCACTGGAGAATAAGTAATCCAACCCTTCTTGTTGTCTATATTCTTTGATAACAAGTCTTGGCTTGTACTTATCAATAGTACCATCGACTTTCATCTTCCTCGTGAAGATCCACTTTGAACCAAGATTTTAGTTCTAGGAGGAAGATCAACCAACTCCCAAATATGGTTTTGTAAGATAGAATCTATCTCACTTCTTATGACATCTTTCCATAAGTGACCTTTAATGGAGTTTACAGTCTTCGTATATGTTTAAGGTGGAGCCTCAAGCATGTAGGTCAGAAAATCAGAACCAAATTATTTTTCTACCCTCGCTCGTTTGCTTCGTCTAAGTCCTTCGGACTCTTGAGTTCTCTCATCCTCAGACGTGTCAACATTTTCTTGAGATATTTCTTCAATATCGTAAAGAAGTTGATTTGAAGAACTCGGTTCATCTTCCTTAGACTTATAAGGAAACAAATGTTCAAAGAACAAAGCATTTTTAGATTCCATAATTGAATCTTTGTGTATATCGGGGTTTTTTGAATCATACACAATGAACCGATATGCATTACTATGGTGTGCATATCCAATGAAGACACAATCTACCGTCTTTGGTCCGATCTTCATTTTCTTTGGAAGAGGAGCCATTACCTTTGCTAGGCACCCCCACATTCGTAAATATTTATAGGAAGGTCTTTTACCTATAAACAATTCAGATGGAGACGTATCCTCGTTCTTTCGGGGTATCTTGTTCAAATGATCATTTGCAGACAAGATTGCCTCCACCCACATTTCTTGGGGTAACCCAGAATGTAGCAACATTGTATTCATCATTTCTTTGAGAGTGCGATTCTTTTGTTCGGCAACACCATTCGATTGAGGAGAATAAGGAGGAGTTATCTCGTGAATAATACCATGTTGTGCACAAAATTCCTCAAAAGGTTCAACATATTCACCTCCTCGGTCACTTCGGACCTTTTTGATCTTCTTATCAAGTTGATTCTCAACTTCTAATTTGAAGATTGAAAATTTCTCAATTTTCTCGTCTTTGCTCTTAAGCAGATAAACGTAACAATATTTTGTACAATCGTCGATGAAAATCACAAAATATTTATTACCTCATCTTGTTGGCATGAACTTTAAATCACATAAATCGGTATGGATTAAGTCAAGAGGTTAATTACTTCTTACAACACCATGAAATGAAGTTCTCGTTATTTTTTATTCAACACAAATTTCACATTTATGTTTGAGTCAATTTTAAACTTTGGTATACAATCCAAATTAACTAATTTTCTCAACGTGTCATCATTCACATGACCAAGTCTACCATGCCATAAATTAAATGACTCAATAATATAAGCGAAAGAATCATTCTTAATAATTTCATTGGCCATAATGGCAATTATATTCATCTTGAACATGCCATTTTTAATATAGCCTCTACCCACATACATTCCATTATTAGATAATACAATCGTTTGAGACTCTAAAACCATCTTAAAACCATGGTTACATTGCACAGTCCTAGAGATGAGATTCTTCTTTATGTCAGGCACATAGAGCACGTTGGTGAGCTTCAACTCCTTCCCGGATGTCATCTTGAGGAAGACGCTGCCCATCCCCTTCACTTCAGATATAGCGGAGTTGCCCATGAATAGCTTTTCTCCATTTTTCGTCGCCTCGAAAGTGGAGAAAGAGTTCCTATCCGAGCATATGTGGCGGGTTGCTCCAAAATCCAGCCACCATTCCTTCGGGTTCGAGACCACCATGTTCACCTCGGAAACCACGGTTACAGGAAGCTCTTCATCACCTTCAACGACGTTGGCTTCCTTCTTCTTATTCGGCTTCCTGCAATCGGCAATCCTGTGACCTTCTTTGTCAAAATTGAAGCACTTGCCAGCGAACCTCGGATGGTGCTTCTTCTTCTTGAAAGATCCTCCCTTCGGCCCAAGTTTATGGGCGAGTTTTTTCCCCTTTGAGCTCTCACCATGCTTGATGACGGTGGCCCTCTCAGATTAAGTCTTGAACCTCTTATCTGAGCCGCGGTTGTCCACCTTGATGCGGAGACGCACAACCAAGTATTCAAAGCCTATCTCCTTTCGCTTGTGCTTGAGATAGTTCTTGAAGTCCTTCCACCCCACATATAGTTTTTTGATGACCGAGACAACTTGGAATGACTCGCTTATGTTCATCCATTCAGCATGAATCTCGTAGATGATAAGCTGCAGGTCTGGCACTTGACTCACCACGGTCTTTGAATCTACCATTTGATACTCGAGGAAGCGGCCCACGATGTACTTTTTTGAGCCCGCGTCCTCGATATTTTACTTCCGATCCAATGAATCCCAAAAAATTTTGGAGGAGCCTTTGGAGCTATACACGTTGTATAACGAGTCATTAAGACTATTCATTACCGAATTCTGACACAAGTAGTCGGAATCCATCCATGCACTAAACGCCATTAGCACATTGCGATCGGTTTCGTCCTCGCGAGGAGTCGGTGGATCTTCGGTTAAGAACCGTGCAAGACCAAGAGTTGTCAAGTAGAACAACATCTTTTGTTGCCAACGTTTGAAGTTCAACTCCGTGAACGTCTCCGGTTTTTCGGCCGGTATGACGGTGGAAATTTGTGCCGCTGAACCGGTTGGACCGTTCATGGCCATAGAGGCCATTGGTTGGATTAGACCCGCAGGTCAGTTCCCGGCCGTAGCCGCCATCGAGGTAGGGTCCAAATTCACAGGAATTTGACCAATCATCGTGGTCGGGGTGATCATCGAGGAAGGATTTCCGGTGAGACTAGCATCAGCCCCCAAATTAGTCGTGTCATTCATGTTCGACATTTTTCTACAAAAGAAATCAATACTATTAGTTTCTCAAAAATAACCGAATCCGGAAAATAAATCTTGTTTCCTTGCAAACTGTCTAAGTTAAGAAGTTAACAATATTATTAATAATATTGAAATAAATAGAAGACAAATACAAAGAAATCGGAAATACGAAACCGGAAATAATAGAAAAAATAGCAAGGTAGTTGAGGCCTGTTGGACGGTTTCTTTAAAGCTTTTTATCGCCCTCCAAAGGTGCTGGTTTACTTGAGCGAAATCCTCCCAGGATAAAAAAAACTTTGAGATGAGTCTAACACCACTTGAAACGTCTCCGGCGAACTAGAACCCAAAGCCAAACTTCCACCGGAATACAAAAGAAAAGAGCAATTTCGGAGAGGGAGAGAGAATAAGAACGAGAGAGCAATTCTATATCTCGGTTTTAGGTGTGTTTTGAATGATGTTTAGCCCTCCTTTTATAGGCAATGTTTTAAGGTGGTTACAAACCATTCAAATCAGCCATTTAAAGCTCTCAATGCCCTTTACTCCGGTGACTTGAATACCAAAACCGACCAACCTTAATGGCCACCTAACCGATCATAAACGTGTGATAAGCGCGTTTCTTACGTGATTATAAGATGAACTTAAGCGAAGAATCGATGTTTATCCTCAAGTATTTTGATAGTTTTTGTAGTTTGTGTGAAGTTTTCAGGACGTTCAGGTGTGCAAAGATCTATAAGATGTAAAGATGGAAAAATGAGCATTATAGATGCAAAAGAGAAAGAGAAATAGATCATCCTAGGATGACGGGGCGATCGCAAGGATTCCGGAACATTTTACGGATCTCAATTCCGATACCCGGAGCTCAAGATATGGGATAAAAAGTGAAGCAGCGCGCAGACCTCCAGAGTGCCCATCGCGACGCGATGAGGTCCACCGCGACGCGACGGAAGACCATAGCGACGCGATGAAATCCACCACGACGCGATGGAGCTCCGACAACAGCTTAAATTGACCCGTGGACTTCGATTTTAAGCCGTTTGATCAATTTTTGAAGGCCAGATCTGTTGAATGTTGAGGAGGTCGACTTCATAACCTAATGACAGCCATTTAGAAGGTATTCTTGGTTGGTTTTAGTCGGGGAGAGAGAAAACACCACGGAGGAGCCGGGGGTGAACGGAGAAGAAGACCGGAGACGTTCTGGAGGCTGCGACGAGTCTGCGACAACCAATCTAGTTTTTCTTTCTCTTCTCTTTCTGAATCTCTATTGTCATGGATTATTTTTATTGTTTCATTTCTAGTTCTTCCACCATCACCATGAACTAATCCCTTAGAGGGTGATGGTGGATCTTTTCTTGATAATTGTCATGGATTTATTCTAGTTGCTTTGAGGTTTGATTTGATTCTTTGGCTGGTGTTTATTTTATTTTTGTTCTTAATGCTCGTATATGCCTGATCATCGTATGCTTGATTTTAGGATTAGTTATTCTCTCTAGCGAGGTTTAGTTAGTCGTGCGAATAAAATAGAGTACCGTAGTATATTTTGTGAAGTCTAGAGATAGCCACAGCTGCTAGGGAGTCGAGTGAGTGTTCCAAAACATAAAGCAAGCTAGGTTCGTTGCCTTGAGACCGAGAGGTAAAAGGAGTTCGTAGTCTTAGGTCGTTAATATCACTCTAGCGAGGGTTAGCGATAAAATTTACGTGAACACGATTAGCACAGCCATAGGATTGATTATTCTCATTTGTCTAGAAATCCCGACAATAGGATAGAGAAGTGAAACCTCGCCCTTGTCCCCCACATTCATCTTTAACTAGTTTTAATTAAATTGTTTAATATTTTAGAAGTTATTCTATTCACATCACATTTTCTACTTATTTAAATTGTAGTCGGCTTTGATTCGCAAATAATTATAAATCCTCGTGGGAACGAACTGAACTTGCTAACTATATTACTTGTTCGACGTGTGCACTTGCGCGCGCGATTTTCGCAACAAGTTTTTGGCGCCGCTGCCGGGGATTTATTTAATTATTTGTGAATCTGATTTGTACTGCAATTTGAATATGTTCTTAAACTAATTATATCTACGTATTCGTGTGCCCTTTCAGGTGTATGCGAAAAGACGGATGATCAGCGATACTTCCGATCGACCTTGAGATAGAAAAGACTTTCAAAAGAAATCGGAAGACAAGAAGGCACGAGCGTCAAGAACCAGAGAGTCCAGAGCAAGAGCGCCAAGAACCGATGGATAATTTTCCGAATATTAGGCAGCGAATTCCCGAGGAACCAGTCCTCGTGGAGAGACCTCTCATTGACTACGTGTCACCGAATGCCGAGGGTTATCGATCAGCCATCCGTAAACCAGCGATTACGGCGGATCAAAGCTTTCACATCAACACGGGGATTATCAATATGATTCAACAAAATCAATTTTCCGGACCCCCAATGAAGATCCGAATGAGCACATATGCAATTTCAACGAGATGTGTGACACATTCCACATCCCAAATATTCCGGTGGACGCCGTACGACTACGGCTGTTTTCATTCTCGTTAAGGGACCGAGCCAAAGGGTGGTTGCAATCATTGCCGTCCGACTCCATATACTCATGGGAGGACCTCTGCAACGCCTTCTTCACCAAGTACTTCCCCTTCGAGAAGACCACTCGCCTTCGGAACGAAATCCACAGCTTCCGTCAATGGGACGGAGAGACTCTATGCGAGGCATGGTCGCGATTCAAGGAGATGCTCAGAAAATGCCCCCACCATGGGATTGCTCGGGCAGATTTTCTAGGTACGTTCTATTATGGTCTTCTCACCCCAACAAAGACATTAGTAAACACCGCAGCGGGAGGGGCTGCCCTGACAAAGACGCCATCCGAGTTTTATGAACTCCTTGAAGAATTGGCAAGAGCGAACGAGCAATACCCCATGGAGCGCAGAATCTTGAAGCCGGAGCCAAACACAATACACGTTGCGACAACCTCATCCAACGATTCGGAGTTATTAAGGATGATGTCGACTCAGATGGCTCTCATCACGAAGCAAATGGCAAATTTTGACGCTCAAGCTAAAGCCATACAAGCCACGGTCGGCAAACCATGTTTTTGGTGTAATGGAGGACATGCCACCGAAGAATGCCCAATAAAAATTCAGGAACACGCTAACTTTGTAGGCAACTACAACCGCCCGACATTTCAGAATCCCAACAACTCATACACGGGCGCGAGAAACGATCTTCCTAATTTTTCGTGGAGGCAACCGATGAACCAAGCTCACAGGCCAACACAAGAAAATCATCAACAACAAGCACAAAAGGTGGACCTCGAGGATCTGATGGCGACATTCATGAACGAAACTCGCACCGCCCTTCAGAGTCAATCGGCCCAAATCAGGAGTCTCGAGACTCAAATGGGTCAATTAGCATCAACATTGACCGAGAGACCTCAAGGATCACTTCCGAGCAACACAGAGGTAAATCCAAAAGGTCATGTGAATGCTATTACTATATGCAGTGGTTTGGTTTTGGAGGATGCAGATAAAAACGCAGGAAAAAGGGTGCTGGAATCCCAGGAAACATCACCACCGCGACGCGACGAAGAGTCATCGCGACGCGACGACGGAACTACAAGTCGGGCCGCGACGCGATGCCCCGCATCGCGACGCGATGGGCAATCGGGTCTGACATGTTTCCCTGACGCAAAAGAAGCTGAAACGTCCAAAATTGCGGCGTTTCCTCAAGTTCAAGTCCCGTACCCCCAGAGGCTGAAGGATGTGAAGCTCGACAAACAGTTCGGGAAATTCATTGAAGTATTCAAACAACTTCACATCAACATCCCTTTCGCGGAGGCCATCGAACAAATGCCGAGCTACGCCAAGTTCTTGAAGGACATCCTCACTCACAAGCGAAAGATTGAAGACTGCAGCACAATTTCTTTATCCGAAGAGTGCAGCGCAATCCTCCAAAAGAAGCTCCCTCAAAAGCTGAAGGATCCGGGAAGCTTCACGGTCCCATGTGCTATCGGCGAAGCATATTTTGAGAAGGCACTGTGTGACCTAGGAGCAAGCATTAACCTCATGCCGTACTCTATTTTCAAGAAGCTTGAAATAGGCGACGTGAAACCAACACGACTGACACTACAGATGGCCGACCGCTCAGTCAAATACCCTCGAGGAGTCATCGAGGATGTGCTCGTAAAGGTAGATAAATTCATTTTTCCGACTGATTTTGTGGTTTTAGATATGGAGGAGGACAAAGACATTCCGATCATTTTGGGGAGGCCATTTCTAGCAACTGGAGGAGCAGTAATCGATGTGCAAAAGGGAGAGCTGAAGCTGAGAGTGCAAGATGAGAAAGTCACTTTCAACGTATACAACTCGATGAAGTACCCGAAGAGAAAGTATGTTGAAGAGCTCGATGCGAGCACAAAGCGCTCGAGACCGCCGGACGACGAGTGACCCGGTCGTTCACTCGCAAGGTAAGTCTCATTTCCCCCACGTATTTCAGTCCTTTTCACATTGAGGACAATGCTTAGTTTGAGTTTGGGGGGGGGGGGGGGGGGGGGGTTTAAATTGCGATGTATATTAGTTTTTTTTATTTAGTTTTGTTTTTGTTTCTAGTTTTTTTCATTTTTTTTATTGTTATTTGACTTGCGTTGTTCGATAGGTTGTTTATTGTTGTTAAATTGATTAGTCCACATATGCTTGTCAATGAGATTTTGAGTTTTTAAAGACTTTAGGCTTAGGAGTAAAAATTCATGAATTGTTAGGAGGAAATTGAGTTTTGAGAATCTTAGTTGTCATATAAGCCCGAATTTTGTATGTCCCAAAGTTTAGGAATGCTAGATGCGTATTATTGTCGAACAATTGAATTAAAATCACCGTACTTACTAGAACCTCCTCCAATTCCTAATCGAGGCGAAATTAAGTACACATTGATCTAGTGAGAATGATTTAGGCATTAGGATAAACCCTTCAAGCTAAAAAACCGGACCCAAAAATATTGAATATCATTTAGAACCCGGTCACAAAAAGCCTAATGTTTTACCCTCTCGTTACTTAGTCAGAAAAAGCCTTGAGCCATAATTTTTAAATTCCACAAAAAACCCGTTGATTTTTAGCGACTCTTGAGAACAAGTAAATTCGTTAAGCTTAATAGATAGAAAAATATTGGGGAATATTTGGTTGTCTCTAGAGAGTATACACATTCTTTGTAGAAAAAAAGAAATAATTTAAACACCACGTCGAGTAGTAATATTGTAAAAACCTTCTCTTTGTCTTCTTCTTCTTTAAAAATAAAAAATAAAAAATAAAAATAAATAAGAATTGAAAGTTGAAAAGAGAAGTGTTAGTCGTTTCGACGTGGTGTAATAGAAAAGGCTATGTGAGCTAAGGTTTGAGAAAATATAAAAGAAAAAGAGAGTTGTAAATGAGGAAAACATGTCTTGGGAAAGAAGGAGAAAAAGTTAGAAGTTCTCGAGTTCTTATTTGAGTCGCTAAGATCAATCTCAGTCACTAAAAAATCACTTCCATATCCTTGACCCGAGCCTAACATCACAAGCCTCATAAGACCTTTTGACAAGCTAGAAATGATTTGTGTACATTAGTGGAGATCAAGGGAGAAGAGGAGGCCTATGGTAAGTCAAAATCGTAAATAACAAATCTCAAATATATATTACGGTTTTTGTGGTCTTATGATTTTGTTTGACAAGAAGACAATTTTAGGTATCCAAACATTTTTGAGATAGGTAAACATTGCGAAACGGCTAATGTTAACATATGATTTTATTATCTCTTTTGAATTCTAGCAGTTAACTAAGCGTTTAAAACCTTGAATTTCCGAAGCCGAAAAGTCTTGAAAAGTAAAAATAGAGTCTAAGCATGAATCGATCGAAATAACAATAATATTGAACCTATCTTTTGCTGTTTAGTTTTTGTTTTTTTTTTTTTTTTTTTGTGTTCGTGTGCTTAATCTTTTTTCTACATTTTTGTTATTTTTATTGCTTGAGGACAAGCAAGAGTTCGAGTTTGGGGGAGTTTGATAAGCGCGTTTCTTACGTGATTATAAGATGAACTTAAGCGAAGAATCGATGTTTATCCTCAAGTATTTTGATAGTTTTTGTAGTTTGTGTGAAGTTTTCAGGACGTTCTGGTGTGCAAAGATCTATAAGATGTAAAGATGGAAAAATGAGCATTATAGATGCAAAAGAGAAAGAGAAATAGATCATCCTAGGATGACGGGGCGATCGCAAGGATTCCAGAACATTTTACGGATCTCAATTCCGATACCCGGAGCTCAAGATATGGGATAAAAAGTGAAGCAGCGCGCAGACCTCCAGAGTGCCCATCGCGACGCGATGAGGTCCACCGCGACGCGACGGAAGACCATAGCGACGCGATGAAATCCACCACGACGCGATGGAGCTCCGACAACAGCTTAAATTGACCTGTGGACTTCGATTTTAAGCCGTTTGATCAATTTTTGAAGGCCAGATCTGTTGAATGTTGAGGAGGTCGACTTCATAACCTAATGACAGCCATTTAGAAGGTATTCTTGGTTGGTTTTAGTCGGGGAGAGAGAAAACACCACGGAGGAGCCGGGGGTGAACGGAGAAGAAGACCGGAGACGTTCTGGAGGCTGCGACGAGTCTGCGACAACCAATCTAGTTTTTCTTTCTCTTCTCTTTCTGAATCTCTATTGTCATGGATTATTTTTATTGTTTCATTTCTAGTTCTTCCACCATCACCATGAACTAATCCCTTAGAGGGTGATAGTGGATCTTTTCTTGATAATTGTCATGGATTTATTCTAGTTGCTTTGAGGTTTGATTTGATTCTTTGGCTGGTGTTTATTTTATTTTTGTTCTTAATGCTCGTATATGCCTGATCATCGTATGCTTGATTTTAGGATTAGTTATTCTCTCTAGCGAGGTTTAGTTAGTCGTGCGAATAAAATAGAGTACCGTAGTATATTTTGTGAAGTCTAGAGATAGCCACAGCTGCTAGGGAGTCGAGTGAGTGTTCCAAAACATAAAGCAAGCTAGGTTCGTTGCCTTGAGACCGAGAGGTAAAAGGAGTTCGTAGTCTTAGGTCGTTAATATCACTCTAGCGAGGGTTAGCGATAAAATTTACGTGAACACGATTAGCACAGCCATAGGATTGATTATTCTCATTTGTCTAGAAATCCCGACAATAGGATAGAGAAGTGAAACCTCGCCCTTGTCCCCCACATTCATCTTTAACTAGTTTTAATTAAATTGTTTAATATTTTAGAAGTTATTCTATTCACATCACATTTTCTACTTATTTAAATTGTAGTCGGCTTTGATTCGCAAATAATTATAAATCCTCGTGGGAACGAACTGAACTTGCTAACTATATTACTTGTTCGACGTGTGCACTTGCGCGCGCGATTTTCGCAACAAGTTTTTGGCGCCGCTGCCGGGGATTTATTTAATTATTTGTGAATCTGATTTGTACTGCAATTTGAATATGTTCTTAAACTAATTATATCTACGTATTCGTGTGCCCTTTCAGGTGTATGCGAAAAGACGGATGATCAGCGATACTTCCGATCGACCTTGAGATAGAAAAGACTTTGAAAAGAAATCGGAAGACAAGAAGGCACGAGCGTCAAGAACCAGAGAGTCCAGAGCAAGAGCGCCAAGAACCGATGGATAATTTTCCGAATATTAGGCAGCGAATTCCCGAGGAACCAGTCCTCGTGGAGAGACCTCTCATTGACTACGTGTCACCGAATGCCGAGGGTTATCGATCAGCCATCCGTAAACCAGCGATTACGGCGGATCAAAGCTTTCACATCAACACGGGGATTATCAATATGATTCAACAAAATCAATTTTCCGGACCCCCAATGAAGATCCGAATGAGCACATATGCAATTTCAACGAGATGTGTGACACATTCCACATCCCAAATATTCCGGTGGACGCCGTACGACTACGGCTGTTTTCATTCTCGTTAAGGGACCGAGCCAAAGGGTGGTTGCAATCATTGCCGTCCGACTCCATATACTCATGGGAGGACCTCTGCAACGCCTTCTTCACCAAGTACTTCCCCTTCGAGAAGACCACTCGCCTTCGGAACGAAATCCACAGCTTCCGTCAATGGGACGGAGAGACTCTATGCGAGGCATGGTCGCGATTCAAGGAGATGCTCAGAAAATGCCCCCACCATGGGATTGCTCGGGCAGATTTTCTAGGTACGTTCTATTATGGTCTTCTCACCCCAACAAAGACATTAGTAAACACCGCAGCGGGAGGGGCTGCCCTGACAAAGACGCCATCCGAGTTTTATGAACTCCTTGAAGAATTGGCAAGAGCGAACGAGCAATACCCCATGGAGCGCAGAATCTTGAAGCCGGAGCCAAACACAATACACGTTGCGACAACCTCATCCAACGATTCGGAGTTATTAAGGATGATGTCGACTCAGATGGCTCTCATCACGAAGCAAATGGCAAATTTTGACGCTCAAGCTAAAGCCATACAAGCCACGGTCGGCAAACCATGTTTTTGGTGTAATGGAGGACATGCCACCGAAGAATGCCCAATAAAAATTCAGGAACACGCTAACTTTGTAGGCAACTACAACCGCCCGACATTTCAGAATCCCAACAACTCATACACGGGCGCGAGAAACGATCTTCCTAATTTTTCGTGGAGGCAACCGATGAACCAAGCTCACAGGCCAACACAAGAAAATCATCAACAACAAGCACAAAAGGTGGACCTCGAGGATCTGATGGCGACATTCATGAACGAAACTCGCACCGCCCTTCAGAGTCAATCGGCCCAAATCAGGAGTCTCGAGACTCAAATGGGTCAATTAGCATCAACATTGACCGAGAGACCTCAAGGATCACTTCCGAGCAACACAGAGGTAAATCCAAAAGGTCATGTGAATGCTATTACTATATGCAGTGGTTTGGTTTTGGAGGATGCAGATAAAAACGCAGGAAAAAGGGTGCTGGAATCCCAGGAAACATCACCACCGCGACGCGACGAAGAGTCATCGCGACGCGACGACGGAACTACAAGCCGGGCCGCGACGCGATGCCCCGCATCGCGACGCGATGGGCAATCGGGTCTGACATGTTTCCCTGACGCAAAAGAAGCTGAAACGTCCAAAATTGCGGCGTTTCCTCAAGTTCAAGTCCCGTACCCCCAGAGGCTGAAGGATGTGAAGCTCGACAAACAGTTCGGGAAATTCATTGAAGTATTCAAACAACTTCACATCAACATCCCTTTCGCGGAGGCCATCGAACAAATGCCGAGCTACGCCAAGTTCTTGAAGGACATCCTCACTCACAAGCGAAAGATTGAAGACTGCAGCACAATTTCTTTATCCGAAGAGTGCAGCGCAATCCTCCAAAAGAAGCTCCCTCAAAAGCTGAAGGATCCGGGAAGCTTCACGGTCCCATGTGCTATCGGCGAAGCATATTTTGAGAAGGCACTGTGTGACCTAGGAGCAAGCATTAACCTCATGCCGTACTCTATTTTCAAGAAGCTTGAAATAGGCGACGTGAAACCAACACGACTGACACTACAGATGGCCGACCGCTCAGTCAAATACCCTCGAGGAGTCATCGAGGATGTGCTCGTAAAGGTAGATAAATTCATTTTTCCGACTGATTTTGTGGTTTTAGATATGGAGGAGGACAAAGACATTCCGATCATTTTGGGGAGGCCATTTCTAGCAACTGGAGGAGCAGTAATCGATGTGCAAAAGGGAGAGCTGAAGCTGAGAGTGCAAGATGAGAAAGTCACTTTCAACGTATACAACTCGATGAAGTACCCGAAGAGAAAGTATGTTGAAGAGCTCGATGCGAGCACAAAGCGCTCGAGACCGCCGGACGACGAGTGACCCGGTCGTTCACTCGCAAGGTAAGTCTCATTTCCCCCACGTATTTCAGTCCTTTTCACATTGAGGACAATGCTTAGTTTGAGTTTGGGGGGGGGGGGGGGGGGGGGAGATTTAAATTGCGATGTATATTAGTTTTTTTTATTTAGTTTTGTTTTTGTTTCTAGTTTTTTTCATTTTTTTTATTGTTATTTGACTTGCGTTGTTCGATAGGTTGTTTATTGTTGTTAAATTGATTAGTCCACATATGCTTGTCAATGAGATTTTGAGTTTTTAAAGACTTTAGGCTTAGGAGTAAAAATTCATGAATTGTTAGGAGGAAATTGAGTTTTGAGAATCTTAGTTGTCATATAAGCCCGAATTTTGTATGTCCCAAAGTTTAGGAATGCTAGATGCGTATTATTGTCGAACAATTGAATTAAAATCACCGTACTTACTAGAACCTCCTCCAATTCCTAATCGAGGCGAAATTAAGTACACATTGATCTAGTGAGAATGATTTAGGCATTAGGATAAACCCTTCAAGCTAAAAAACCGGACCCAAAAATATTGAATATCATTTAGAACCCGGTCACAAAAAGCCTAATGTTTTACCCTCTCGTTACTTAGTCAGAAAAAGCCTTGAGCCATAATTTTTAAATTCCACAAAAAACCCGTTGATTTTTAGCGACTCTTGAGAACAAGTAAATTCGTTAAGCTTAATAGATAGAAAAATATTGGGGAATATTTGGTTGTCTCTAGAGAGTATACACATTCTTTGTAGAAAAAAAGAAATAATTTAAACACCACGTCGAGTAGTAATATTGTAAAAACCTTCTCTTTGTCTTCTTCTTCTTTAAAAATAAAAAATAAAAAATAAAAATAAATAAGAATTGAAAGTTGAAAAGAGAAGTGTTAGTCGTTTCGACGTGGTGTAATAGAAAAGGCTATGTGAGCTAAGGTTTGAGAAAATATAAAAGAAAAAGAGAGTTGTAAATGAGGAAAACATGTCTTGGGAAAGAAGGAGAAAAAGTTAGAAGTTCTCGAGTTCTTATTTGAGTCGCTAAGATCAATCTCAGTCACTAAAAAATCACTTCCATATCCTTGACCCGAGCCTAACATCACAAGCCTCATAAGACCTTTTGACAAGCTAGAAATGATTTGTGTACATTAGTGGAGATCAAGGGAGAAGAGGAGGCCTATGGTAAGTCAAAATCGTAAATAACAAATCTCAAATATATATTACGGTTTTTGTGGTCTTATGATTTTGTTTGACAAGAAGACAATTTTAGGTATCCAAACATTTTTGAGATAGGTAAACATTGCGAAACGGCTAATGTTAACATATGATTTTATTATCTCTTTTGAATTCTAGCAGTTAACTAAGCGTTTAAAACCTTGAATTTCCGAAGCCGAAAAGTCTTGAAAAGTAAAAATAGAGTCTAAGCATGAATCGATCGAAATAACAATAATATTGAACCTATCTTTTGCTGTTTAGTTTTTGTTTTTTTTTTTTTTTTTTTTTGTTAGTGTGGTTAATCTTTTTTCTACATTTTTGTTATTTTTATTGCTTGAGGACAAGCAAGAGTTCGAGTTTGGGGGAGTTTGATAAACGCGTTTCTTACGTGATTATAAGATGAACTTAAGCGAAGAATCGATGTTTATCCTCAAGTATTTTGATAGTTTTTGTAGTTTGTGTGAAGTTTTCAGGACGTTCTGGTGTGCAAAGATCTATAAGATGTAAAGATGGAAAAATGAGCATTATAGATGCAAAAGAGAAAGAGAAATAGATCATCCTAGGATGACGGGGCGATCGCAAGGATTCCAGAACATTTTACGGATCTCAATTCCGATACCCGGAGCTCAAGATATGGGATAAAAAGTGAAGCAGCGCGCAGACCTCCAGAGTGCCCATCGCGACGCGATGAGGTCCACCGCGACGCGACGGAAGACCATAGCGACGCGATGAAATCCACCACGACGCGATGGAGCTCCGACAACAGCTTAAATTGACCCGTGGACTTCGATTTTAAGCCGTTTGATCAATTTTTGAAGGCCAGATCTGTTGAATGTTGAGGAGCTCGACTTCATAACCTAATGACAGCCATTTAGAAGGTATTCTTGGTTGGTTTTAGTCGGGGAGAGAGAAAACACCACGGAGGAGCCGGGGGTGAACGGAGAAGAAGACCGGAGACGTTCTGGAGGCTGCGACGAGTCTGCGACAACCAATCTAGTTTTTCTTTCTCTTCTCTTTCTGAATCTCTATTGTCATGGATTATTTTTATTGTTTCATTTCTAGTTCTTCCACCATCACCATGAACTAATCCCTTAGAGGGTGATAGTGGATCTTTTCTTGATAATTGTCATGGATTTATTCTAGTTGCTTTGAGGTTTGATTTGATTCTTTGGCTGGTGTTTATTTTATTTTTGTTCTTAATGCTCGTATATGCCTGATCATCGTATGCTTGATTTTAGGATTAGTTATTCTCTCTAGCGAGGTTTAGTTAGTCGTGCGAATAAAATAGAGTACCGTAGTATATTTTGTGAAGTCTAGAGATAGCCACAGCTGCTAGGGAGTCGAGTGAGTGTTCCAAAACATAAAGCAAGCTAGGTTCGTTGCCTTGAGACCGAGAGGTAAAAGGAGTTCGTAGTCTTAGGTCGTTAATATCACTCTAGCGAGGGTTAGCGATAAAATTTACGTGAACACGATTAGCACAGCCATAGGATTGATTATTCTCATTTGTCTAGAAATCCCGACAATAGGATAGAGAAGTGAAACCTCGCCCTTGTCCCCCACATTCATCTTTAACTAGTTTTAATTAAATTGTTTAATATTTTAGAAGTTATTCTATTCACATCACATTTTCTACTTATTTAAATTGTAGTCGGCTTTGATTCGCAAATAATTATAAATCCTCGTGGGAACGAACTGAACTTGCTAACTATATTACTTGTTCGACGTGTGCACTTGCGCGCGCGATTTTCGCAACAACGTGCCTCTTAATGCACATTATTTCGGTTGTAAACGTTCCAAAACCGTTTGGAAACAAAACCAAAGTATTATGTTAATTCCCATGATAACCAATAAGTTATTTGAGGAATTATAACATAAGAGAAGTGATTTTTGTAATAAAAAGATAAGTATTGATCCCGGAAAGCCCGAATTGAGCCCAAATTTCCAAGATTCACGATCCGAGGCCCGAGGCCCGAGCCCGAGTCTGGCCCGGCGGCGGCGCGTGTGTGCGTGCGAAGGATTAAAGCTAATCCATCCACACTCTCCCCTCTTACACTTAGATGACACTTTAAAGAGAAGAATCACCTATAAACCCTTCACCAAAATACATTCCCAACCTATGTGGGACTCTTATTACACTACCTCTCACTTCTCTAAACACATATCATATGTAATTTTTAGCATTCTTAGAGCATCAGTTTCTCGCTCATTATAAACATGATTTTGGTAAATAAATACTCAATCTTATACTCGTCGCCACGAGAAATACGAATATGGAAAAATTATCCAATTCCGATGAGTGGACCCCACTCAAATATTTAACCGAAAATCATTAACACACTAGGTAAAAATACTCCTTTTACCATTTATTCCAACATATTGTTATGTTTGATCTTCGTTTGGGGAACTGTGTTAAAGAGTCCGCAAAGAGCTCTGCTCGGATTGAAGAACACTTGGAGGATTTTCTTGAAGGTCTGAGAGAAGCTACGTAGTGGGAACTGAAAAGTCTTATGATCAATCTCTATTAAGGCATGAATGATTTTTTCATCGTGTTAGTGAAGACTGATATCTGAATTAGGTTTTTTATTCCTAATTCTATTTTAAATGATATCGATGAACATAAGAGCATCTTCAACCGCAATATATACATATTTTATTGGGTAATTTTGATGTATAGCCATGTAAACTATGGCTAATTTGGATATATTCAAGGTTTCATAAATAGATTGAAAATAACCAGGCTAATTCGTTTACAAAATTTTAGAGACAAAAATACCCAAAAACAAGACTTCTCCACTAAATTAATCAGCCTAAAACTTATTATAATAATTTCTTTTAAAATAGGATCATAACTAATTAGGAAACTAAATATTGTTTATAATTAATAAAACATCTGGCTCAAAATTGGTCAACCCACATTTAAAATTTGAATTTTGAATTCCAAATTCGAAAACACCATTTAAATTTGATATTCATAATTAATTCCATAAATAAAGTGTATTTTTGTCTGTTTAAAACATATTTATGATGTATTACAATGTTAACATAATGTAAAAATACGACGTAAATGATACATGTATCGAGTAAATAAATCCGACCATAAAAAATAATCAATACAGTGTTAACATAATGTAAATACTACGTAAATTATAAAGAACATAAATGAAATATGGAAATAATTCGTTCCAAACAAACAAATAACAGCACAATGTTAATATAACGTAAAGACAGTGTAAACCATACTGAACTACAAACACGTTTCAATCTCTACACAAACTTGATTCGTATAATGAAAAACTATCATCATGAAACAAATCCATATCCGGCCAACTCGATTTTTTTTCGATTTGAATCAGTAATTCAAGAGGTTTTTTTGCAATCCCAATGAGAGAGAAACGAAAAAAGGGAAATGAATATCGAGAAATATGGAATAATTAAGTGTAAATTAATAGTTTCGTTTAATATAGAATCACTGCTAATTAGGAAACTAGATACTATACATATTTAATATAGAAATCGCATAAATTGGTACATCCACGTTTTAAATTTGAAAATTGAATTTCAAATACGAAAACCAAATTTTAAAATATAAAATAATAATAAAAGATACGGGTATATTTGACCATTAATAAATTGTTAATATTTGTAAACGAATATGGCTGGCTATTTTCAATCCATTAAAGATAAGGCTATAGAGTAATTTTTTCTAATTTATTACATAATTTAAGAGTAAATATCATATTAAGTAGTAGTGACTCGTCTCCTATCAAACTCTATTATAACTTTAAAATAAATATTTAATAATTTTAATTAATATTTAATTATATTAATAATAATTTTAATAAATATAACAAAATTAAAATTTTCAAAAAACATATTTTTTTACATTAGAACTAACTAGTCGCTTCTAATATTACTCGCCATATTTTTGGAAGCCTATTTATGCGCTTTTTCATACCCTTAAAAGTGACTATAGAGGCGACTATTCCCTTCTAAATTTATCGCTTTCAATATTTAGAAGCGACTTATCTTTAGAAGAAAACTTTTAAAATCGACAAGTTCGCTTCTAAAGGTAAAATAAAAGTGACTTTTTGAAGCGAGTTTTGTCCTAGTGGTTCGTCGAGCAGTCCACACTGATGCTCGCTTTGTCAAGTCGCTAGTCTTCATTCATCGATCAGTAGATAGCAACACCCGCTTTGTCCAGGTCAGCCTTCACTCACCGAGTAGTCCACGTTGATGTTCGTGTTGCCAAATTGGGTCATCACCCGTCAAGCAGTCCACACTGATGATCGTTTCATTCAAGTCCAGTCTTGACTCACCGAGCAGTCAATAGTGACGCTCGCCAAGTCGGGTCATCATCTATCAAGCGGCCCGTCCTGATGCTCACTTCACCAACTTGAGTCTTTACATTCCCGAAAGTCGACAATGATACACATATTTAAAATTTGATTCTTCGCTCGTCAAGAAGTCAGCTCTGGCGTTCATTTCATCGAGTCGACACTGCACTCGGTGAGCAATCAAGGTTGATGCTCACATCATGAAGTTGGGTCATCACCTACCAAGAAGTAAATAGTGATGCTCGTTATTCAAAACTGGGTCATCACCCCCTAAGTAGCCAGCGATGACGCTCGTATTGTAAAGGCGTGTCATCATCCGTCGAACAATCAAGAGTGATATTCGCATCGCTAAGCCGAGTCATCATCCACCGAGTAGTTGAGAGTGACATTAGCATTGAGAAGACAAAATCATCATCAACCAAACGATCAACAACAACGTTTTCATCTTGTTGCGTTTGCATCTGGGTAACTAGTGGTCCAAGTGAGATTCGCATAAGTAGCATCGCGTGCATTGAGGAAATGAAATTTCCAATTTTATTGAAGTCAAAGGTGACACCTCGCTCCTGGTTCTCTACCTTTGTGGTCTCACAAACCAGGATGGTTACTCTCCGGCAAGTGTCCTCCACGACAATCATCTTATCATCCTCTATCAAGACATTGGCCGCCTGGGCATCCTTTGCAGCACCCTCATCAAACACGAGGCACTGCTGAATTTTGGCGAAGTACCCTTTCACGGCTAGAAGATCCCTGCTCTGTGACAAGAGGCGCGTCTTCAAGGTCTAAGGTTTCCTCTGGAAGGAATCCCAAGGAATCCTTCTGGACAACATGTTCATCCATCTCTTCAAGAAAGCGTGTCTCTGCTATACCTCCTACCTCCAGTGGGTCAATGTCGCAAACTCATTCTGAGTTCACCGCAGCTCTTCTCGCATCCGCTTGAACTCCCCAGCTTACAAAAAAACGTATCATTACGCAACAACGCATATGAATACGGGTCAACCTTTTTGCATCATCAAGTAAATTTTTTGAAATGACAAATGGCTGTCAATTGTCGTAGATTTTAGATGACAGTTTACGTACGAGATTCTCTATGCAAGCAAAATTCTGTGGATAATGTTTTTGGATAAAATCAGGCCGACGGTGATTATTAAACTGCACTTAAAATCACTTAGAAGATCGCGCTTCAGGGGGTCGAACACGCCTCGAGACCATGCCCGGAGGACCAAAAATTGTGCCTTGGGCCATGCCATAGGGGCTAGCCACACTTATGACTGCCCTTCAAGGGTCGGTCGCACCTCTTCTTGCCTTTCGAGAGCATGCCTTCCCCTCGAAAGGCACCGGCCATGCGTTGGACATGTGTATGCTAGCCCCTCGGAGGCCAGCAATACATATGCCTCCCTCTCGCGGGGACTATCTGACGCTCGTGTCTAAGCCTCAAGGGCCAATCAATGCTCGTCTCTAAGCCCTAGGGGCAGGCCACGCCCGTGCCTGAACATCAGGAGCCGACCACACCTATACATGCACCTTGGGGCCGATTGACACCCTGCATGCGCCTCAGGGGTCGGGCAACGCCAGTGCACACGACTTAGGAGCCAACCAACGCCGATGTCTGCGCCTCAGGAGTAACCAACACCCATTTATGAGCGTCAAGGCCTTGTCAACGCCCCTGCATGAGTATCAAGAGCTGGTAACTCCCATGCCTAAACCTCGGAGGCCGCCCACACCCTTGCCTGAGCCTCGGGGGCCAGCCATCCTGTGAATGCACCTATGTGGCTAGCCGGCCCCCATGCCAACACATAAGGGGACAACCATACATGTGACCACGCATCAGTGGTAACATCCATAAACTCTATAAATAGAAGATTCGGCGTTATAATCACACTCTTTCGGACGACTAAACTCCATAAAATAAATACACATCCCACAAGGATTAAAACGTTTAGAAGAGGAAGAGAGACATGCTAAATCCCGAGGCCGGTCGACGTCAAGGCTACTACTTGACAATCCCAAGTGATGTTCTCATACTTCTCATTAGATGGTTTCTTCATATACCAATCTTAGTATAGCAAGGCATCTACGAGATTCCCGAGAGATTCACGATCCTCGCTAAAGCCCGAATTCACCAACAATTTCATCTCACGTAAAAAATCCATTGAATTATGTCATATTCTGATCCTGATCTTCACGAGTACGTTGTAAACCCTATGAGCACGGTCACTCATCTCATTTACCACCCTTTCACTTTAGCCTACTTGAAGCGTCACCTTACGCCCAAGCTCGGCAATGCCATTTCATAGAGGAGTATATCCGCTGGTCTAACACACTCGACGTAGGTACGACCACCTGGTCCGGCCTCGGGTCAAACTTCATAAGCCGGATAATCGTTGTCCAATTTCGAGTAACAACAATAAGCACAGTGGTTATTACAAAAGCGTTTTGTGATAGTGAAATTAACAAAACGTATCCCCCCATGTTTAAGTTGAGTAATTATTCAATTTTTTGTCAACTTTTTGCAGAACTCTTTTATTTTGTTTTGAGAGGTGAAGAAAAATTTATAAATTGAAGAAAAGAATGAAGGTTGAATAGAAGATGGTTTGTTTGACTGGAACTATCTTATCATAGGAATTTTGGGAAGTAGTGCATTGGTGCATAACCTCGTTAAGAAATCTTGCGTTCATCTTCATTTATTTTACATTATTTGTTGGTTTGTACGTTTGGTTGATTAAATAGTTTGCGCATGAAATTTGCGAAAATCTTTTGCTTTGGGTATGAAATCTCAACATTAGTTTTAGCAAAGAAGTAAATAGGTTAGGAATATGGGAAGTGTAGATCTTGAACTATTCCAAGCTTTATTTAAATACATTTATTGGAGTATAATGTTCTCAGTCGAAGGTACTGATCATGCACATGATGTTTAGATGCAAATCGAGACCATTTTTTCCCATGTTCTCATAAAATATATACGGACAGCTTTAAAAGCCTCTCTGGCTTAAAGCAATTATATAAAGAAAAGCCTGATGTGTTCTGATCTTTGGGTGGTGGACTGGTTAGAAGAGAGACCTGACCACACACGAAGAGAGGTGGAGGTGAGGTGAGGCTGTAGTCCCCCACCTAATCGTTTTTCAAAATAAAGTTACAGGTTGACAATATTAATTAAATTAAGCTCAAAACACATGCCACATTATAAAAATCAGTATGTAAATAACACACTGAATTAAAAAACATACCAAAAAAATGTTTATTTTAGCAACTGTAGATAATAACTTGATTATAAATATGGTTATATATTAGAAATTGGGGACCCAAACTCATCAAGACTAGTGTCAACGAATATGATATTGTCTAGTTCTACACTGATTCGTTCAAAAAAAGTTCTACACTGATCAATTCATAAACAAATAAAAATCTATAAAAACATATTGATTTATAAATATGAACAACATTGGTAATATCCATTTTTTATACTTTCAGTCGATCAAAAGGGCAGTCGAAACTTTGAGACTAAATAAGAATGATTAATAAAATATACTCGACTTAACAACAAATATATACTTGATGAGAAGAAAAAATCAAGATACAACTACAACATTTTACTAAAATTCGAGATATGGAAATGATTTTTTTTCCCCTAATTAATAGCAATTACAAGCCTAAAGTGCTGTGAAATTTTCAAAGGTAAAATGGATCAGTAATTTATAGACCGTTTTGATGGGCAAAAAGTAAACTGGCCATGGATATTATGATACCATTCTGCATATTAACTTTACAAAGCTTTTTGTATATAAACTTAGATGAAAATGTTTCTCGTAGTCAAATATATGAATTAATTGAATGAATGAAAAATATGTAAAAAGAAAAACATGGGTTTACACAGGATACATGGGTACCGGCCGTTGTCAGATATTTAGTATTGGAATAATCTGCTGTTAGCGGATAAACTAGTAATATTCAGTAAGGTACTTATATCTCCCGATGACTGTACGGCATATAAAGATAGATTAATCAACGAGAGAGTTAGTTGGAGTAAGATTAAAAGATAAAAGAGTTCATTTTTCTCTTAAGTCGGGAAAGAGATCATAAAAAAAGACAGTCTTCTAAGCAATCTTGAGTTATGTCATGAGTTGTTTCAAGGTATTTAAGAGCCTCATTAAAGATCTTCATACTTTAACGGCTAAATTTTGATGGGGAAGTGGAGAAGACAAGAAGAAAATTCATTGGGATAACTGGGAGGAACTTTGTTGTCGAAAAGAATTTGGCGGAATAAGGTCTAAAAATTTAGAATGGTTTAAGAAAGATCTTCTTGCCAAGTATATTAGGTGAATCATTTGCCATTCAAATTCTCTTACCTCCAGGATCCTAAATGTGAGCTATTTTCTAGACTCTTGCATTCTCGAATCGAATCGGACTTACAAAACCTCTTCAATTCTGAAGAGCCTTTTTGGGGTTATGAGGTGATTGAATTATAGTCGATACGGAGGGTTGGTATTGGAACTACAGTGTTTGCTAAATTTTGAGGATTCTGGAGGAATTCTTAGTCTCGGACATTAAATTTCTCGGAGGTCTTTGGAATGTGCATAAGTTCCAACTATATTTATGTGAGGATGATATTGAGGGAGATTATAAAGATTCAGGATGTTTCCACAACTTCCAAAGATGAGCTCATATGACACTTCACTATGTGACATAAGATTTGATTGGCTCACAAAGAGAACTTGGGCATCAAATTTTGTTCATCAATTTTATAATGTAACCTTTACTTGCAGCTCAATTATCTTAAAGATAAAATAGTAATTTCTATGGGTTAATGTTTTCTATAAATACCATGGTTTGTGGGTTGTAATAGACACTTCAACTCAAATCTTTATCTCTCCATATACAAAGCTATCTCTCAATAGTGAGATCGGGGAAACGTGTGGGTTTGTTTATCTCTCCAAGTCTTGCTGTGCTCAAGTACTTGTCGCAGATCATTTTTTAGGGAATCAACATTTGGTATCAGAGCGAGGTCGTGAGTGTTGTTGTTAGATCTCTTGAAATTTTTAGTATGATATGTGGTTGCAGTTCTGACTGATCTTCCGCATCAGAAACGATTTCTTGAGATTTTACTGTGTGATTTTCATCTGTGTCGAGGCAATGCCAACACGATGGGTGATCTCCAAGTCGTCGGAGGAATTAAGAAACTCAACAGCAACAACTACAACACGTGGACAACATGCATGATGTCCTATTTGCAAGGGCACGACCTTTGGGAGGTCATTGGCAGAAACAAAACTACGCCACTGGAGGAAGATGCTAATGGTATCTTGCGAAAATGGAGAATCAAAGCAGGAAAAGCGATGTTTGCCCTGAAGACCACCGTTGAAGAAGAGATGTTGGAGCACATTCGGGACGACAAGACGCCTAAAGAAGCATGGGACACGTTCACAACGCTTTTCTCAAAGAAGAATGATAACATACCACAACTCTTGGAGAATGAGCTACTATCAATCTTACAACACAACCTGACGATTACTCAGTATTTCCACAAAGTCAAGTCGATATGTCGTGAGATTAGCGATCTCAATCTGAAGTCTGTCATAGGAGAAGCACGTACGAAGATGATCATCATCCATGGGTTGAGACGGGAGTATCAAAGCTTCGTGATTGCTGTACAAGGATGGCCCGTTCAACCATCACTTGTAGAGTTTGAGACTATTCTAGCAAGTCAAGAAGCGATGGCTAAGCAAATGGGAGGCATCACGGTGAAGAATGAAGCGGAGAAGCACCTTTTGCTAACGCATGAAGAATGGGTGGCCAAGCAGAAGAATAACCATCAAGTTGAGTCTTCTTCTAGCTCGTCGAGTCGTAGGGGGTATGGTAGAGATAGCCGATCACGTGGTAGAGGCCGAGGAAGAGGGAGAGGTCGTGACATGCGATGTCGCGGAAGCATCTTACCTTGTCAAGATGGCACCATGACCCAAAGAGACAAGAGCATAGTGAAGTTCTACAATTTTCAGAAGTTTGGGCGCTATGCATCAGAGTGCAGCAGTAAGAAGCACGTCGAGGAAGCGAATCTGACAAGATTCCACAAAGACGAGCCCATGCTGATGTTCGCCCAGCTGGAGAAGAACGTTGAAGTGCGGAGAGACGAGAAGACAAGTGTCGAATATGAGATCGACTTTGAGCCTAGGCGAGAACCGGTCAGAGTGAAAACCGACCTAGAGGAGCCAGCCAACGTGAAGTCGAGCCCGGAGGCCGAGCTGATGATGGCCAAGAAGAGGCTCATGTTGGAATAGGTGTAGGGTTAATACAAATTATCATTAATCATATTAATGGCGGAATATAAAATTTCTTTACAAGTAAAACAATTTTACAAACCTAGGCAAAGTGCATGAACATGTATCAATTTAAAAACATTATTTAAAACACTTGAATACTAAACTTTCTATTGTCGCTTGATCTTTGAGTCCCTTCTTGGATGAAGATCCTTCTCCTTGTCTCGCTACCTTACGTCTTTGAATTCTCGAGCAACCACGAAAGCTTCTACCACTAGAGTCTTCGAGCATTTTAAGAGTTTAGTGAGTGGGCACTATTAATCAATATAAACCAAGAACAATTTTTGGATCATAAGCTAATTCTCTAGATCAATTGAGGATCTAGGTTCCAAAATAAAAGATTATTTGAGAGAGAGGGAGAGAAGTGGTCGGCTAGAAGAGAGAGAGCAAGACCAAAAAAACTTCTTTTCACATCTCTATGTGAGGCTCTATTTATAGGAGAAGGAAAATCAAGAAAGGGTAATTACCCTTTCCTATTATGCATTCATGACATAATAGTTTATTTTCTCCTCCCTTTCTCTTCTACATGGTCGGTCACCATTGTATTTTAAGTGAGGGAAATTTGTTTCCTCACTTAGCACATTTGTTTCCTTCTCAAAGAAATTAATTTCCTCTTTTTTTTGGGCAATTACTAATATGCAATAATGCACCAAATAAAAGAAGATATTTCTCTCCCTCCTTTGATGTAAAGTGGCTGACCATATGGGTGTCTACACACACATATTTACTTCTTAATTTGTTCATAACAAATTACGGAAAAGCCCTCGCATTATTGCCCATACAATAACATGTCACAAAATTTAATTCACTAAGCATGAAAACCAATTTTCAGCCGTGTGACTTTAAATTAATTTGTGAGAAAATTCAAAATATTATTTGACATTTTACATCAATTATCCTTAAGGACGAAAATACCCTTTAGACCATTTTCGGAAAATACGTCTAGTTCAACAATTGAACTTAGTTTTACTTAACTTTGGGTAAATTACCCTTATGACTTGTGATAGTGACCTCATGGACCCAAATGAACAAAGCTTTAACTAGGACTCTTTGACTCAAAATTCAGAAACTTTTCAGAGTCTAGTTTAATGTCAACTGACTCCATTAAAGAGTTGACACTAAAAATCTCTCGGTTCAAATGAATATATTTTCTGCTAAAAAATCTACTTATTTGTGATGAGCGGATCCACTGAATATTATCGAATGATTACCCTTCATGAATATCATCAACTAGATGAGATTTATAAAATTACAATTTTACCCTTGTAGTTGTTATTTCCTCATCTCCTTTGTTACTTGTGAATAAGCAAGAGACATTGTATTGACGAGGAGCTAAGAAGTCACATTATTTCATCCAAATAAAGTCGCTACTTAATTTTGGATATCGCGCTGTTCATTTATTCACACTCCAAGTAATAAAGCATGAGGTGATATGCATTGCATTTCAGCAATCTTGTACATGAATTCCTTATATATGAGAACTTCACAAAGCTGGTTTTATGACATCTTCATAACTCAACATCTCAGTAATTGGTCTAGTCTAGATCACTCAGTGGACCTAGAATTTGACTCTCTGAAATGAGAATATTGAAGCTATGAAATGACATGTCTCATTTCAAAATTTAGTTAAGCATGATGCAATTCATACATAGTGACCTTGAGATAGAAGATGTTAAATGGTTTGTTCTTACATTGTCTCAAAAGGTGCACTGGTCAATTCAGTATCTTCAAATGATACACTGGAAGAACTATAGAGTTCCTAACTCTCTATGCCTCGTAACAAGACATCATAGATTCTTCCAACAATCATATTGTGATCAATAGTCCGTTGATCTTTAGAATGTGAATATATCTTTTTAACCAAACCATGAAGAGTTTGTTCACATAAATCTTCATTTATCTGTTCATACATTGTTAGGTTTAATTTAGGACTATAAGACTATTGAATATCATAAATCTTCAATTAAACTAAAAAGGAATGAATGAACGTTTCATCTTTTATTAATTTAATCAGCAAATTACAATAAAGACTTATGAAATATTTATATATTACATCAATATGTAAATAACTAAATTTCTTGTGGGCATCTCTGCCAACAAACTCCCACTTGAGTCAAAGAAGATGAGAGTGGTCCTTCATGCCCAATCTGTCTCGATGTTGGTCGAACACCTTATTGGATAGGGCCTTGGTGAATGGATCTGCAAGATTTTCCACCGTTGAGATCTTCTTCACCTCCACGTCTCCGCGGTGCACGATCTCTCTAATTAAATCGTATTTCCTCTCAATATGCTTAGAGCGCTTATGGCTTCTAGGTTCTTTTGAGTTTGCAACACCCCCACTATTATCAAAATAAAGTGTCATGGGCTCGTTATCATTTGGAACGACTTCCAAATACTTAAGGAATTTTCTAAGCCAAACAGCCTCTTTGGATGCTTCACAAGCAGCCACATATTCTGCTTACATAGTGGAGTCAGTAATGCAAGATTGCTTGATACTCCTCCAAACAACAAATCCACCATTCAAGATGAACACATATCCTTGAGTGCATTTCCTAGAATCCTTATCCGCCTAAAAGTTGGAATCGGTGTACCCCGTCATAGTCAGGTCAATACCTAAATATGTAAGAATCCGGTTCCTAGTTCTCCGAAGATACTTATGAACATGCTTAACAACAACTCATTGCTTGGGTCCAGGATTTGATTAGAAACGGCTAACTACACCAATGGAAAAATATATATCCGGTCTAGTGCAAAGCATCGCATACATGAGACTTCCTACGGCTGAAGCATAGGAAATCTTTCTCATGTCCTCAATCTCTTGTGCAGTCTTGGGAAACTGGTCCTTAGAGAGTGAGACTCAGTTTCTAAAGGAGTTTTGGCCCTTCTTGTTGTTTTGCATAGCAAAGAGATCCATCACCTTATCTATATAAGGTGCCTGGGAGAGCGACAAGGTCCAGTTCTTTAGATCTCGAAAGATCTGAATCCGCAGAATGTACGCAGCTTCCCCTAGATCCTTCATATCAAATTGCTTGACTAACCAGATCTTAACCTTAGATAATTTACCGACGTTATTACTAAGGAGTAATATATCATCGAGACACAATACCAAAAACACAACCTTGCCCTTGTGTATCAACTTATCCACACAACATTCATCTTTAGACTATTCAAAACCGAAGCTTTTAATAGTTTCATCGAATCTAATATTTCATGATCTAGATGCTTGCTTTAATCCATAAATGGATTTAAGTAACTCACAAACCTTGGTCTCTTGACCACCTTCCATGAAACCGTCTGGTTGAGCCATGAAAATGCGTTCAGCAAGATTGCCATTTAGAAAAACAGTCTTAACATCAATTTGCCAGATCTCGTAATCGAGACCGACAACTACGGATAGAAATATGCGGATGGATTTAAGCATTGCGACATGCGATAAGGTTTCTTCATAATCGATACCTTCCTTTTGGGTGTAACCCTTAGCGACTAGTCGCGCTTTGAACTTCTCAACGTTCCCATCCGGACTCCTTTTCTTCCTATAGATCCACTTACACCCTACAGGTTTAACCCCTTCAGTAGGTCTACAAGTTTCCGGACTTTGTTGACATACATCGAATCCATCTCAACTTTCATGGCGTCAAGCCAAAGGTTTGACTAAGAACTACCATAGCTTGGCTGTAGGAAACAGGGTCATCCATGTCAAAGACGGCTACGAGAGTATCGCCATAAGACATGTACCTATCGGCCTTTTCAGAAGCCCTCCCACTAAGTCGAAGTATTAGTTGATGAGGTCCTGAATTGTAAGGTTGCGTTTCAGCTGGGGTACGAATAGTTCTTACAGATGAGGAAGAAGCTTCCTTACCCAACTTTTTTTCAAGCACAATTTTGCTTCTAGGCTTTGTATTCTTCATAAAGTCCTCCTCAAGGAAACGAGCATTAGTGCTGACAAAATTTTTGTCATCCTCGGGAATATAGAATGTGAAACCTTTGGTTTTCTTTGGATATCCAACAGACACACATAAATCTGACCTGCTAACCAACTTGCTAGTCTTTTACCTAAGCACATGTGCGGGGTTACCCCAAATTTTGATGAGACTTAAACTAACTTTACGCCCAGTCTATCGTTCATAAGGAGTACCATGAACCGTTTTAGACGGAACTTGGTTCAGAATGTATGTTGCAGTTTCGAGGGCATATCCCCAAAAAAAATTAGTTAGTAATGAGTAAATCATAACTGATCTAACCATATCCATCAGAGTTCGATTCCTTCTCTCCGACAATCCATATTTTGAGGTGTGCCAGGTGCTGTAAGCTGAGAAGTGATACCTTCTTCTTTATGAAAGTCATCGAACTCTTCAGACAAGTACTCACCACCTCGATCGGATCGAAATTTTTTGATCTTTTCATCAGTTTTCTTTTCCACAAAAGCCCGAAAAATCTTAAATACGGTAAAGGTTTCGGATTTGTGTTTGAGAAAATAGACAAATCCATATCTTGAGTAATCATCGGTAAAGGTAATGAAGTATTCGTGTCCTCCACGTGCCTGAATTCTGAGCGGACCACATGCCTCAGAATGTATTAGTTTCCAGCAACTTAGTGGCTCTTTGACCTTTATCAGAGAAAGGTAGTTTAAGTCATTTTTTTACACAGGATTCACAAGTCGGAAGTGAGCCTACTGCAAAGCCTTTGAGTGGACCGTCCCTCACAAGCCTCTTCAGTGCCATAAATGTGTTAATTTTATTATATCAGAGGAGTCATTAGTTTTGATCCTCTTTGGTTTACTAACTTGATCATTATTTCAGTGTCTACTACCAAAGGTTGTGTAGGATAAAGATAGTATAAACCATTCTTCATACATGCATCAGTAACAAATAAATTGGAAAAAGAAATTCGAATTCCATTATCAATAAACTTTGAATAATAATTTTGCTCAACAATTTGAGCTACAAATATTAAGTTTTTCCCAAAGAAAGGAAAAAATATAAATGATTCAAATTTAAAGTTTTGTCTTCAAAAGACAATGTCACGGATCCCACAGACTTAGCAGACACCAAGCCCCCGCTTGAAGCAGAAGTCGCCATCCTCTAAGAATTTGATTTTCCTGAACCCATTCAAGGAACAAGAAATGTGGTTAGTAGCCGCAGAATCAAGGATCTACGAGGATACATTATCAGCTACTAAAAAAGTTTCGGTAATAAGTACAATACCTTTCCCTTTAGCCTAGAGGTAGGTAGGACAATTTCTACGCTAGTATCCGGGCTCATTGCAATGATGACAAGTGTCATTAAACTTGTCCATCTTTATAGCCTATGACACCTTCTTCTTCTGAACCTTGCTAGGGTTCTTCTTATCGGCTCTATGAGATCTCTTCTTAGATCCAGAGGTGGAGGCACTGTACTCAGTAGCATGAGCCTCTCCATTAGCCCTCTTTTTCTTAAAGAGTCCCTCAGTGGTGTGAAGCTCCTTCATAAGCTCGGTAACAGTGTACCCTAGCTTAATCATGGAGTAGTTCAGCTTGAAAGTATAAAAAGATTCAGGGAGAGTTTCCAAGATCATATCTATTTTGGCATCTCCATCAATCTCTGATCCAAGGATTTCCATCTCATTTTGATAACTTATTATCAGCATCATATGTTCTCTAACGGGAGTCACTGCTTTCTTACCACAGTTCATAAACTGTCAAACCGCGTGTTGCCTAGCCTGACGCCCTTGCCCTCCAAACATATTTTGGAGATTGAAGACCATATCACTGGCTGAATCAAAAGCACGATGTTGTTCCTGCAACATATTGTTCATCGATGCTAAAATATAGCATCTCGCAATCTCATTGAATCTAAGGCAGGCTGTGAGGGCGTCTGTGTCCTCTTTAGAAGAATCATCATTCGTTTCAAGAGGACATGTGGTGGTGAGTACCCATTTGTGCTTTTCCGGAGTTAGGAAGATGTCTATGTTACGTTTTCAATCTACGTAATTATCACCTTTCAGTTTATTCGAGGAAAGGATAGTAGAGAGGGGGTTTAGAGACATGTTACTGAAAGTTGAAACAATTTATGATTAGCATTTTCTTTAGGATTTTAAATTTAATATTGAACAGAATATTTCCAAAGGTGTTATGAACAAAATGACAATTTACTCTTTCGTGGGAAGGCCGCAAAGAGTCGCATTTCATAAGTAAATGACACATCATTAATGCATAGTCGTGATGTCAATACATTAATGCTTTGACTAGCCACCTTATAAAAACGTTTGATCACTCAAATCGTTTTGCAGGGCCTCAAGGGAGGATTACTAAAAATTGAGTCTAAGTGTGTAACCAACCACTAAGTTCAACAAGATCTACTTTGAAAACAATCCGCCGAGGGGAGGCCTAATCTCATCGTTTCACTTTTGAACGTAGCTCTACAAGCAATGTTAAGGTCACTGCATCTTTGAGTACTCTCATCAAAGAGAGGGTCACAAGGGTAACTCTTAATATAGTGACATATGCACTTAACATTAGTGTTGAAGATCATGGGTTGGAAACAATAAGTACAACCCTCCCACTTAGTTTTTGAAATAGCCACATCATCTCTTATACGTTTGGAAACACGTTTCCATGAGTAAAGAGAGATACATGGGATCATTAGAAAAAAGAACTCTAAAATCGATATTTGTGAAAGAAGCGGAGCAGTGTTAATGCACTAAAGCACAAGGAACATGCTCGGATCTATCTTTCTATTAATTTATTTTTCCTAAGGAAAGTGTGTGAGATTAATAAATCTCACTTTTCCACTTGAAAGTTTTTGAGATTCAAAATCTCCAAAAACTAATTTCTTCATCTTCATGACATCTTCCTTCAAGGCGTCGTCATGGTGCTGAGCGCGTGAACTTCAATAAGCCACATTTGCATCAAGAAGAGGGGAAGAAGTTAGGAGTCGCAAATCCGGATTCAAAGTCCTAGACCTCGCGGTTTTTCGTACACCTTGGACTAAAAAAGTCATAAATGATACATCCCCTATTTGATTGAGTTAAAACTAATTGCATTGGATAGATAACTTATGTAACTTAAATTTGGTTGAAAAACCACTAATTTTCAAGTTCTGAGAAAAGAGTTATGCCCGTTTTTCTGACCCATAACAATTTTTCCAGAAATTAAAAAACCAATAAAAGTACGTCGGATCTAGGCGTATTGAGAAAAGAGGTTTCTTGAAACATTTTATTTATTTGTTTTGATATAAATTGTGTGTTATATTAACATATTAATAATTTACACAAAATTAAACAAATATCATACTATAAAATACTCAATAACAAATTTAAACTAGAAGTGCAATAAACTAGTTTAAACTATGTACATAATGTTTTCAAACTTGTCAAAAAAAAATTGATTTTGAATATGCTGAACATAAAATCTTTAAAAACTGTTTTAATGTATTTATATAGCATATTTAACAAGTGGAAAATTAATTCAAATTTAAAGGTCTTACCAAAAATTAAAATTGTCTAATATCTAGTTTTAGCAAAATCATTATTCAAGTAAATTTTGAAAAGAATTTTCGTATAATGATATTTAAATAAATGTACATGCTTATCTTTTGACCTATGCTATGATACCATTTGTTTGAATAGGTCTATGGTTAAGAAAAAAATTATCATGAACACATTAATGGAATATAAATAAAAAAAATTCGTAAAACAATTTTTACTAACCTAGGCAAAGTGCATGAACATGTATATATTAAAAATATTATTTAATTACTTGAACACTAACTTTTCTTGTAGTTTGATCTTTGGTCAGCCATCCTCATGCTCAAGTGAAGGAAATTTGTTTCCTCACTTCGAATATATATTTACTTCTCAAAGAAATTCATTTCCTCTTTTCTTTTTGGGTAATTATTTTTATAATTAAAGGCGAAGAATTCTCTCATTTTTGGGTGATGTTGGCTGAATTCTACACTAGGGAATGGGCATCTAAATGCTTCCTTATTTCTTTTAAGAAAATTCTTAAAATACCCATTGTAGAATTAATATTGCACAAATAATGAAATAAATTTCACGATACCTCAAACAGCTTCTTGGCTTTAGAAACTAATTTATATTTCCATCACATGAAAATATTCAAAATCCTTTTTGACATTCACATCATTTTATGTCCATGTCAACAAAAGTACCCTTTATACATTTTCCGAGAAAACGTTTAGTTCAACATTTGAACTTATTTTGACATAGCTTCTAGTTTAATAATCCAACTCTAATGACATGTAATAGTGACCTTACGGATCCAAATACACCAAGCTTGAGCTATAATACTCAGACTCAAAAGTTCACAAAACTTTTCCGAGTATTAGCTTAATGTCAACTGACTCCACTAAATAGTTGACACTGAGAATCTTTCGGTTCAAATGAATTTATTTTCTACTCATATTCAACTTAATTATATTGAGAGGATCCATTGAGTGTTACCTATGATTACCCTTTATGAATATCATCAACTAGATGGGATTTATAAAATTACCATTTTACCCTTCTAGTTGTTATTTCCTCAACTCCTTTAATACTAGTGAATAAGTTAGAAACGATGCATTGACGAGGAGCTAACAAGTCACAACGTTTCATCCAAAATAATCATTTATTCTATTTGGACACCGGCCGGTACATTTATACAAAATCCAAGTAATAAAGCATGAGGTGATATACATTGCATTTCAGCAATCTTGTACATGAATTCAATATTTATGAGAACTTCACAAAGTATACTCATGTCAACTTCGAAACCCAATACATCATCAATAGAGCGCATCTAGTTCACAAACTTGGATCTAGAGTGTACTTTCTCAAATAAATATATTCAAGTTATGAAATGACATGTCTCATTTCAGGATTAAGGTAAGCACGGTCCAATTCATACATATTGACTTTGAGACGGAAGAGGTTAAATGGTTTGTTCTTACGTTGTCTCTAAAGGTGCAATGGTCAAATTCAGTATCTTCGGAAGGTACACTAGAAGAACTATAGAGTTCGTAACTCTCTATGTCTCGTAACCAGACATTATAGATTCTTCCAACAATCATACTAGGATCAATAGTCTGTTGATCTTTAGATTGTGAATATATCGTTTTAGTCAAAGCATGAAGTGTTTGTTCACGCAAATCTACATTTATCTCTTTATATATTGTTAGGTTTGATTAAGGACTATAAGACTATTTAATATCATAAATTTTCAAACAAACGAAAAACGAATGAATGAACGTTTCAACTTTTATTAATTTAATCAGCAATTACAATAAGGGCTAATGAAAGATTTATATTACATCAATATGTAGCCGGAACTGTAGCCAATAAACTCAGAAACCGTAGCCGGAAGCAATTATTTCCTACTACTTGTTGACGACTACAGTCGTTGGATGTGGATTGATACGCTCAAGGAGAAGAGTTGAGCCTTTGAAGTCTTCAAAAAGTTCAAGAGGCTCTTGGAGAACTAGTCAGGGCATCGGTTGAACACCCTGCGAACAGATCGAGGAGGCGATGTCTCGTAATTTTTCCGAATATTGCGGAGAAGTAGGTGTAGAGCGACACCTCACCGCACGATACACGCCCCAGCAGAATGGCGTAGTGGAGAGGTGGAATCGGATGGTCATGGACACTGCAAGGAGTTTGTGGAAGAGCATGCAAGTCAAGGCGAGATTCTTGGAAGTAGCAGTACGACACGCGGTCTACTTGCTGAACCGTCTATCGACAAAGGCGCTAGGTGAGAGCACCCCTTACCAAGCGTGGAAAATGAATAAACCTCATTTGGAGCATCTGAATGTGTTTGAGTGCATCGCGCATGGAAAGACTATTGGACCACACCTCATGAAGCTCGATGATCAAAGTCAGCCAATGGTATACCTTGGCGCCGAAGAAGGGGGCAAGGCACATAGGTTTTACGACCCCCGGCGTGGAAAAGCGCATGTGAGCAGAGACGCCGTGGTCGAAGAGAAGAAGAAGTGAGATTGGCGCGACGAGAAGAGAGAGGCCAAACAAAACTTGGTATAGTTCATCCTCGAAGAAGAAGATCCGCTCGAGCAAGAAGAGGTAGAGCATCCCAGCCATGGACAAGCTACACCCAGCTCGACGGAAACCAGTTTCCTGGAACCAGCTCACCACCCGGTTCGCCCAACCCAGGATCAGGGATAATCACCCCGATCTCAGAGAGAGCAAGTTCAGGAGTAACTAGCTCAGATGACTCGTCAATCAAGGATGGACCAAGAGGTTTTGTTCACTGTCCGATGTCTACGAAGAAGCACAAGAGCTCGATATGAGCGCATAAGAGCTCTTGTTGATGACTGTTGACGAACCAGCCAGCTATCGCGAGGCAACCACCGAGAAGGAATGGTAGGAGGCGATGAAGAAAGAGTTTGAGTCTATTGAGAAGAAACAGACGTGGGAGCTTGTCGACCTTCCAAGAGGTCACAAGTCCATTGGTCTGAAATGGGTCTACAAGCTCAAGACGGACTCAGAAGGCAAGATCTTCAAGCACACGACTAGGTTGGTCGCTAAGGGCTACGTGCATAAGCATGGAGTAGACTTTGAAGATGTGTTTGTTCTTGTGGCCGGACTCGACACAGTCGGGCTTATCCTAGCCCTCGCAGCTCACCGAGGTTGGAAAATCCATCATCTTGACGTCAAATCAGCGTTCCTGAATGGTTAACTGGAAGAAGAAGTTTACATTGCTCAACCGGAAGGTTTTGTCGACAAGACCGGAGAGCACATGGTGTACAATTTTTCAAAGCCCTTTATGGGTTGCGACAAGCACCACGTGCATAGAACACTCGACTAGACAGGAGTATGAAGAGTCTTGGATTAAAGAAGTGCTCTCAGAAACAAGCGGTCTACACGAGGAACACATAAGAAAAGGCCATCATCGTCGGTGTGTACGTCGACGACCTGATCGTGATTGCATCAAGTCCATATGAAATTAATGGATTCAAGGAGCAAATGATGAAGGAGTTCGAGATGAGCGATCTCGGCCTAATCTTGTGATACCTCGGCATCGAGGTCGATCAGAAGAAGGAATGTGTCACAGTGAAGCAGACGGCTTCACGAAGAACATTCTGAAGCAATTCAAGATAGCGGACTGCAACCCGAGCAAGTATCCAATGGAACCAAAGTGGAAGCTGGAAAGATGCAGAAGGAGACTAGTGGATCCCACGGAGTACGGATGTGTCTTCGGGGGTCTCAGGTGCCTAACCCACACCCGACCTAACATCTCATATGCAATTGGCATGGTTAGTCGTCACATGGAGAAGCCTACTACTCTACATCAGTAGGCTGTGAAGCACGTCCTTCGTTACGTGAAGGGAACGACGAGCTATGGGATCCAATACGGAAGAGGAAGTGGAGCTGAAGAACTGGTCAGTTTTACCGACAGTGACCTAGCCAGTGACATTGGTTGCAGAAAAAGTACCAAAGGGATGACGTTTTATCTCAACGGGAGTTTGATCACATGGCAGTTTCAGAAGTTAAGAATTGTGTCAAATACTATTGTGAGGCCGAGTTTATGGCAGCAACCGCAGCGGCGTGTCAAGCGTTGTGGCTTACAAGTTTGTTGAGCGAGGTTACCAGAGTCGAGCAGAACCCAGTAACTCTCTACGTGGACAACAAGTTCGCAATTGCACTGATGAAAAATATGGTGTTTCATGGACGCAGCAAGCACATTAACACTCGATTTCACATTATTCGCAAGTGTGTGGAAAATCGAGATATCATCGTGGAGTTTATCAACATCAAAGAGCAACGAGCTGACATTCTCATTAAAGCTCTAGCGAGAGTAAAATTCGCGGAGATGCGAAATCTCGAGCCAAGTCAAACTTACGAGGGAGAATGTGACAATAAGATTTGATTGGCTCACAAGAGAACTTGGACATCAAGTTCTTTTTTTATTAATTTTATAATGTAACCTTTACTTGCTGCTCAATTATCTTAAGGATAGAATAGTAATTTCTATGGGTTAATGTTTTGTATAAATACCATTGTGGGTTGTAATAGACACTTCAACTCAAATCTTTATCTCTTCATATGCAAAGCTATCTCTTAATAGTGAGATAGGGGAAAAGTGTGGGTTTGTTTATCTCTGCAAGTCTTGTTGTGCTCAAGTACTTGTCGCAGATCATTTTTTAGGGAACTAACACGCTAAAGATGGAGAGTATAAAATACAAAAGTGGGTATAGGGTGGTTTGTGATTTATCGGTGGCCGAGTCTTCGTCAAATTGTGTCTAATGAGTGGTGGGGTATCATGTGAAAATTTCATGTTCCTCCAAAGATCAGAGTGTTTTTTGGAATGTGGCCGGAGGTTAAATTCCCGTATGTGATAAAAGATAGATAGACGTTGATCCCTATTGTCCGAGGTGCACCACGAGAAAGAATTCACTTTTCATGCCTTATGTGAGTGCCCGAAAAAATGTCAAAGAGTGGAAAACGATTGGACGGTGAAATATTTACCCTAATTTTTATAACATGTATTTTGGCCTGAATTTATATAAGATTTATAAATTTGCTTAAATTTTTTCGGCTTCCCTAACATCTCAATCAAATTGTGTAATCCGTGCGAGAGATACGAATTCAATATCAAGTTATATGATAAATAATCATATTCATAGTGATACGTAAAATACTAGACATGGATGACGAGTACCAATTTCGAAAGAGACAGAAAATACTCAACCATGTGATCGGAAATAATTCACACAAATTCTAAAGCGTAGAAAGAAAACCCTCCATTACATAGCTTTCATCACCAAGTCAACAAGACTGCAAACAAACAACTCTCTTCACAACCAAACGCTATAAATTATTTGAATTATTTCATGATAATTCCCACTCTCAAGTTTAAGCCCGTTTTTTCCTAGTGATCGCCGGAGCTCCCTTCCCGGCGCCGGAGGAAGCAGACTTGCTGGGCTTCGAGAGCAAACCACGGAGAATCGCGAGGATAGCGACCCACAAGAACGGGTAATACGTGTTAAGAAGCTTCTGTGAAGCCCTCCCGGATCCAATCAACTCCGATAATATCGCTGACTAAAACACAAATGTTTAATTACTCACACACATCGTTGTCTTAATATCAATAATCAATATAAGATAGAAAAATAAAAACATTACCATGGAGGTGAGAACCGAGGCGCCATAGATCAAACAGGTGGTTCGCAACCAGGGCTTGGAGGCGATAATGGCGTAGAGACTTAAGAGAGCAAGAGGCCATTGGAAGAGAAGCTCTAGCCAAACGAGTCCGACAAAAAAGTGAGGCTTTTCGGCAACGAGGTAGTCTTCGAACTCGCCCACGTACCACTTCTTCAGATCCACCACCGCTGTCGGAAAAACGCCATCCGGCACCAACGCCTGAGCTCCGATCACCGGCAAGAAGATCGCCATAGCCAGGAAGAACACGAAGAGTATTAAGTCGACGATTTTGAGAAATACACCCATTTTTTATAATATTTTCGTTTCTTCTAAGTGACCACCTCTCTCTCTCGCCTTCTTTTTATAGGAAATGAAACCAGAATTTGCAGGGACAAATTGGTATTTTTTTAATAAGAAATTCCGTGTTATAGCTATAGTAAATTATATTAATACTTTTATTTTTCTTAGGACAAATTTTATTTTGTAGACTTAAAAATATTAAAAATATTTAAATTAGACCATATTTTTAAAAAACTCACTATTCCATCTCTTTCCTTTTACTCGGTCGAAATTCTCTCAAACTGCCTAATATTTTTTTTTTTCAAAACTCAAACTATTCGATAGAATACGATAAATTACGATAATTTCGAGTTAAGAAAATTTCTTAATTTGCGTTGGAGAAAGCCGAAAATCTCAAGAAAAGCCACAAGTAAAAAAATCTCCAAAAATGTAAGGTTAGGTTTGGATGTTTTTCTACATAAAATCACATGTAGTTAGTTTGGAGTTTTTTAATATAATGGATGTTAAATCGGTTTAATCAATAATATTTGAGGTAGTTTCGAGATTTTAGGTTTACAGAAAATGAAGAACACGATGAAGATCATCGTACGTACGATGGTCGTACGATAGAATACGATTAGATACAATAGGATACAATAATATTCATAAAATTTTGTACAATAGGGTACGATAGGCGTATGATGACTTTTTGTATGATGCCCTACGATTTTTTTTGTTTTTTTGGTGGTGGACCACTTAAAACTCCTCTACAACGTCTCTTTTCCGAGGCGAATCACTTATGGTGGGACCTCTATAGTCAAAATGGTCAAGAAGAGGTACGAAGAAGTGAAGTTTATCGAGCAAGTTAGAGCGACGGTGTTCGAGCAATTCTTTGCAGAGAAGAAATTGAAATTTGTTTCGGTCCTTAACCACGGCTTGTTGGAGAGGAAGGTTGAGTCTCCTAAGTCTGGAGAGATCTGTTGGAATAGGTCTAGGGTTAAAAAAAATTATCAGTAACAAGTTAATGGCGGAATATAAAAAAAAATTACAAGTAAAACTATTTAATAACTTAGGCAAAGTGCATGAACATCAAATTATTTAAAAAACATTATCTAATTATAATTTACTTGTTGCTAACTTTTCTTGTAGCTTGATCTTTGAGAAGTCTTAGGAAATGTTGATCGTCTCATCTTGCTCTTATCTTCGTCTCCACGGAAAGCTTGTCTCCTTCGCACCTTGTCATGAACTCGAGTAACCGAAGGTGTCTATTATAAGAGTCTATAGAGGGCTTGAAGGATTTATGTGTGGGCACAATTAAACACAATAACTCAAGAAGAAGTCTATGAACTAAAGACCTAATATAGGTCGAAGTCTGATGAGGACTTAAGTGCCAAAATAAAAGAAATATTTTAGAGAGAGAGGGAGAGAGGATGCACGGCCAAAGAGATAGAAAGAAAGTGCAAAAAGCTTATATTCACATCTCAATGCGAGACTCTACTTATAGAGAATGAAATACATGAAAGGGTAACAAGTCTTTCCTACTGGTTATTCATAACACAATATTTGATTTCATGTTCTCTTTCTCTACTATGTGGCTGAATTCTATAGTTCATAAGTGAGGAATATTTGTTTCCTAAGTTGGCACATTTGTTTGCTTCACAAAGAAATTCATTTCCTCTTTTCCTTTTTGGCAAGTATCTTCATACTTCAAGTCAAACGAATTTTTAGATATAAATTCTCTCCTCTCTTGATGTTTGGCGAATTCTATACCTATGGGAGGAGCTTCTAGATGCTTCATTATTTCTTACTAAGACAAATCTTAAAATACCCATTGTAGAATTAATATCGCACCAGTAATGAAATTAATTTCATAATGCCTCAAACGACTTCTCGGATTTAGAAAATAATTTATTTTTCCATCATATGAAAATATTCAAAATCTTATTTTGACATTCACATCAGTTTATGTCCATGTGGACAAAAATACCATTTAAACATTTTCCAAAAAAATTTCTAGTTTGACACTTGAACTTATTTTGACTTAATTTCTAGTTTAACAATCCTACTCTAATAACTTGTAGTAATGACCTTAAGGATCCAAATGAACAAAGCTTGAGCTATTATACTTGGACTCAAAAGTTAACAATAATTTTCCGAGTATTGGCATAATGTCAACTAACTCCACGAAAGAGATGACACTGACAATCTCTTGGTTCAAACGAATTTATTTTCTACTCCAATTTAATTTAATTATGTTGAGTGGATCCACTGAATGTTATCTATGATTACCCTTCATGAATATCATCAAGTAGATGAGATTTATAAAATTACCATTTTACCCTTCTAACTCTTATTTCCTCAACTCTCTTGTTACTTGTTAATACGTTAGAAACAACGTATTGACGATGAGCTGTTAAGTCACATTATTTCATCCAAATAAAATCGTTACTTAATTTTGGATACTGCGCGGTTCATTTTTTCACAATCCAAGTAATAAAGCATGGGGTGATATACATTGCATTTCAGCAATCTTGTACATGAATTCCATATCTATGAGAACTTCACAAACCTGGTTCATGACATCTTCATAAATTAATATTTCACCAATTAGTCTAGTCGAAATCACATAGTGGACCTAGAATTTGACTTTCTCAAATGAGAATATTGAAGCTATGAAATGACACGTCTCATTTCAGGATTTAGGTAAGCATGATGCAATTCATACATAGTGACCTTGAGATAGAAGATGTTAAATTCTTTGCTCTTACATTGTCTCTAAAGGTGCACTGGTCAATTCAGTATCTTCAAAAATACATAGGAATAACTATAGGGATTTTAACTCTCTATGCCTCATAACCAGACATCATAGATTTTTCCAAAGTCATACTAGGATCAATAATCTTATCATCTTTAGATTGTGAATATTTCGTTTTAACCAAACTATGAAGAGTTTGTTCACGCAAATCTACATTTGACTCTTCATACGTTGTTAGATTTGATTAACGACTATAAGACTATTGAATATCATAAAACTTTAAACAAACGAAAAAATAATGAAAGAAAGTTTCAAATTTTATTAATTTAATCAGTAAATTACAATAAGGACTCATGAGAGATTATATTACATGAATATGCATATAAATAATTTTCTTGTGGGCATCTATGCCAACAAAATTTACTTAAGACTTGGCTCGAGTATGCCATCATGTCAACGTTAGACTAGAAGGATGGTCTGACGAAGATCGAGAAAGACAAATGCAATAGTCGGAGGCTCATCGACGAATACCTGAATGAGACAACTCATATAAACTTAGTGCACTCATTGCAGGTTAGAATGCGTGCAACAGTCCCGATGATGTCTACAAGATTGGGTTACATGTTTTCATTCTCGACTACCTTTTGGGACAAGCCGCGAACAAAGTTATCGAATCAAGGTTGGAATCGTTCCTCCATTACGTTGAAGATCTATCGTTCTTCTACAGCTTACCGTTGGGGAACATGAGCAGGACTGAGACGTTTCAATCACTCTTAGTCGACTTGAGCCATTACCACAGGGGCTCGAGTTGAAGTTGAAGAAGAAGCTCGTCGTTGTACAAAAAGAGGCGAAGTACATTTTGTCTAATAATCTTCAATTCTTTCAGTATTGAGCATATGAGGCTATCCCAGAGATTGGGCATGCATTTAGAACGA
The DNA here is from genome assembly GCA_958296335.1 of Urtica urens. Classification (NCBI taxonomy): domain Eukaryota; kingdom Viridiplantae; phylum Streptophyta; class Magnoliopsida; order Rosales; family Urticaceae; genus Urtica; species Urtica urens. The sequence goes on from OY282525.1 coordinate 11,600,572, forward strand.
GCGTCAAAAATCGAATGTCGAGAATGCATTAGTGGTCAAGCCATGTCCTCGTGCTTAGTAAGGACGTATAGAAGATATCGAAGAAGAAAATAATAATTATAAGTTATGAATAACTCTTAACATGATACGACCTAGGCCGGCAGAGAAAGAGTTCTTCAATACTCTTGAGGAGCAGACGAGTAAATGTCTATATCCGATAGACATGGCAGGAGAAAATACGACAGAGCCAAAGAACATTGAAGAAGAAATCAACATCGTTGGTTATGTCACAGAAGAAGCCGGCGTACTCAGTCACGATGAGAATGAGGACGATGACGAAGAACATATTTCAGAGACTCCTCGAAACACTCGGCGGACAAAAGAATCGAGAGCTCATCAAATCGTTGCGACTCTCCTGATTACGGGAGGCCCTCTCATCGAAGTCCAAGTCGTGATTTTGAGCAAAGTAGTGAAGATCCAATCTTCATTACAAGAGGCTGTTGGAATAGATTTAGGGTTAAGAAAAAATTATCATTAACACATTAATGACGGAATATAAAAATTTCTTTACTAGTAAAACAATTTTTACTAACCTAGGCAAAGTTCATGAACATGTATATATTTAAAAACATTATTTAAATACTTGAAAACTAACATTTGTCTTGTTTCTTGATCTTGGAGTCCCTTCTTGGACGAAGATCCTTCTCTTTGTCTCGCTCCCTTTCATCTTTACATTCTCGAGCAACCACGAAAGTTTCTACCACTAGAGTCTTCGAACGTTTGAAGAGTTTTGTGAGTGGGCACTATTAAACAATATGAACCAAGAAAAAGTATTGGATCATAAGCTAATTCTCTAGATCAAGTGAGGATATAGGTGCCAAAATAAAAGAGTCTTTTAGAGAGAGAGAGAGAGAGAGAGAGAGAGAGAGAGAGAGAGAGAGAGAAGTGGTCGGCTAGAAGAGAGAGAGCAGGACCAAAAAGTTTATTTTCACATCTCTATGTGAGGCTTGATTTATAAGAGAAGGAAATACAAGAAAGGGTAATTACCATTTCCTATTGTGTATTCATGACACAATCTTTGTCGTCCTCCTCCCTTTCTCTTCCAAATAGTCGGCCACCCTATGCCATAAGTGAGGAAAATTTGTTTCCTCACTTAGCACATTTGTTTCCATGTCAAAGAAATTAATTTCCTCTTTTCTTTTGGCCAATTACCAATATGCAATAATGCACCAAATAAAAAGAGGTATTTCTTTCCCTCCCTTGATGTAAAGTGGCCGGCCATATGGGTGCCTACACATACATATTTACTTCCTAATTTTTTCATAACAAATTACGGAAAAACCCTAGCATTATTGCACATACAATAACATGTCACAAAATTTAATTCACTAAGCATGAAAACCAATTTATATTCATGTGACTTTAAATTAATTTGTGAGAAAATAAAAAATCTTATTTTGACATTAAAAATCTTATTATGAAATTTTACATCACTTATCCTAAAGGACGAAAATACCCTTGAGACCATTTTCGGAAAATACGCCTAGTTCAACAATTGAACTTACTTAGACTTAACTTCTAGTTACAAACTCTACTCTAATGACTTGTTATAGTGATCTCATGGACCCAAATGAACAAAGCTTTAACTAGGACCTTTGGACTCAAAGTTCACAAACTTTTCAAAGTCTAGTTTAATGTCAACTTACTCCACTAAAGAGTTGACATTGAAAATCTCTCGGTTCGAATGAATATATTTTCAACTAAAAAATCTATTTATTTGTGATGAGCGGATCCACTGAATATTATAGAATGATTACCCGTCAATCATCAACCGGATGGGATTTATAAGATTACCATTTTACCCATCTAGTTGTTATTTTCTCAACTCCTTTGTTACTTGTGAATAAGTTAGAAACAATGTATTGACAAGGAGCTAACAAGTCACATTGTTTCATCCAAATAAAGTCGCTACTTAATTTTGGATACCGCGCGGTTCGTTTATTCACAATCCAAGTAATAAAGCATGAGGTGATGTACATTGCATTTCAGCAGTCTTGTACATGAATTCCATATCCATGAGAACTTCACAAAGTATACTCATGTCAACTTCACAACCCAATACATCACCAATAGAGCGCATCTAGTTCACAAACTTGGATCTAGATTGTAGCTTTCTCAAATGAATATATTGAAGTCATGGAATGACATGTCTCATTTCAGGATTAAAGTAAGCACGATGCAATTCATACATAGTGACCTTGAGACAGAAGAGGTTAAATAGTTTGTTCTTACATTGTCTCTAAAGGTGCATTAGTCAATTCAGTTACTTCGGAAGATACAGTGGAAGAACTATAGAGTTCGTAACTGTATATGTCTCATAACCAGACATCATAGATTCTTCCAAAAATCATACTAGGATCAATAGTCCGTTGATATTTAGATTGTGAATATTTTGTTTTAACCAAACCATGAAAAGTTTGTTCACGCAAATATACATTTGTCTCTTCATACATTGTTAGGTTTGATTAAGGACTATAAAACTATTAAATATCATAAATCTTCAAACACACGAAAAAGGATTGAATGAACGTTTCAACTTTGTTAATTTAATCAGCAAATTACAATAAGGACGCATGAGAGATTTATACTATATCGATATGTAAATAAATAACCTTCTTGTGGGCATCTCTGCCAACAAAGGCATGTGGGAAGAATTTCATTGAAGTCAAGGATTTATACTCCAGACTCTAGGGAGAGATTCTCACAAGAAGATTATTTATTTACATATTGATGTAATATATAAATCTTTCATAATTGCTTATTGTAATTTGATGATTAAATTAATAAAAGTTGAAACGTTCATTCATTCCTTTTTCGATTGATTGAAGATTTATGATATTAAATAGTCTTAGAGTCCTTAATCAAACCTAACAATATATGAAGAGAGAAATGTAGATTTGCGTGAACAAACTCTTCATTGCTTGGTTAACGGACTATTGATCCCAGTACGATTGTTGGAAGAATCTATGATGTCTGGTTACGAGACATAGAGAGTTAGTAACTCTATAGTTCTTCCTTTTATTTTCCGAAGATACTGAATGGAACAGTGCACCTTCAGAGACAATGTAAGCACAAACCATTTAACCCTTCTGTCTCAAGGTCACTATGTATGATTACATCATGCTTACCTAAATCTTGAAATGAGACATGTCATTTCATTGCTTTAATATTCTCATTTGAGAAAGTCAAATTATAGATCCATTAAGTGATCTAGAATAGACTAATTGGTGAGATATTAAGTTATGAAGATGTCATGAACCAGCTTTGTGAAGTTCTCATAGATATGGAATTCATGAACAAGATTGCTGAAATGCAATGTATATCACCTCATGCTTTATTATATGAATATTGAATAAATGAACCGCGCGGTATCCAAAATTAAGGAGATACTTTATTTGGATGAAACAATGGGACTCTTAAGCTCCTCGTCAATACATTGTGTATAACTTACTCACAAGTAACAAATGAGTTGAGGAAATAACAATTAGATGGGTAAAATGGTAATTTTATAAATCTCATCTAGTTGATGATATTCATGAAGGGTAACCATAGATAACATATAATGGATCCACTCAATATAATTAGGTTGAATTTGACTAGAAAATAAATTCATTTGAACCGAGATATTCTAAGTGTCAACTCTTTAGTGGAGTCAGTTTACATTAAGCTAATACTCGGAAAATGTTTGTGAACTTTTGAGTCAAAGTATTGTAGCTCAAGCTTTGTTCATTTGGATCCATAAGGTCACTATTACAAGTCACTAGAGTAGTATTGTTAAACTAGAAGTTAAGTCAAAATAAGTTAAGTGTTGAACTGACCTTATTCTCGGAAAATGTATAAAGGGTATTTTTGTACACATGGACATGAAATGATGTGAATTGTCAAAATAAGATTTTGAATATTTTCATATGATGCAAATATAAATTATTTTCTTAACCCGAAAAGTCGCTTGAGGCATTATGAAATTAATTTCATTATTTGTGCAATATTGATTCTATCGTCGATATTTTAGGAATTGTCTTAATAGAAATAATGAAGCATCTAGAAACTCCTCCCTTGTAGATGAAATTCGACCAACATCAGTAGAGAGAGTGAAATCATATCTCTTATTATTTTGTGCATTATTACATATTGGTAATTTCCCAAAAGAAAAGAGGAAATAAATATCTTTGAGAAGGAAACAAATTTGCTAAATGAGGAAACACATTTTCTTCATTGTTGCAAGGGGATGGCGAGCTGTCTGATAGAGAAAGGAGATAGGAAATTAAATATTGTGTCATGAATACACAATAGACAAGAGTAATTACCCATTCTTGCATTTCCTTCTCCTATAAATAGAGTCTCACATAGAGATGTGAAAATAAGTTTTGGACTTGCTCTCTCTCTATTCTAGCCATCCATATTCTCTATCTCTCTCTCTAAAATACTTCTTTTATTTTAGCACCTAAGTCCTCATTAGACTTGTTCCTGAGCTATTGTGTTTAATTATGCCACACACAAAATCCTTCAAACCTCTATAGATTTTGTAATAGAATCTTTAGGTTTCTCGAGTTCAAGACTAGGCGTGAAGGAGTCGAGCCAGACAAGAAGATCAACTTTTCTCAATACCTCTCTAAATACTTTTTACATTCAAGCACTTTAAATAATGTTTTTAAATTTATACATGTTCATGCACTTTTCCTAGGTTAGTAAAATTGTTTTACTTCTAAAGAAATTTTTATATTCCGCCATAAATGTGTTAATAGTAATTCTTTCTTAACCATAGACTTATTCCAACAATAATTACCTATCTGACTTCATAATGAAATTGAATAATTTTAATTACGTAAAAGTTTTTTTTTCATTCACTAGATTGAAGTCGAGCTTTGCCACGTGTAATTATTTGAAGTGGCATATTCAAAAATTATCCGAAGATTTATCATGATCTCTCCTCCGTTCAATCTCAGCTTCATGAGCTCACATGGCTCGTGAACCAAACTGTCCATCAGTTTGTCAGAAGGAAAGCATTTGTGTTGTGAATAATTTAATGTCAAAAACATATTTTTTTACACGTTTATTCTCTATTGTAGCGGTGATTGTGGAATGTTTTTTGTCAAGTACGTGGATCATATTCTCAACGCTCCGTACGACACACTCGTCACTGAAAACATGAAAACGTTCCGGAAGAGGTGGACCTTTTTAAAAAAGTTATTATGTGAACATGATTTATGTATTATTGAGACGTTGTTTTGTTTATTATTTCAAACTCTCTTAAGTTATTAAGACACTTTTATGTTTATTACACCTTGAGTTTGATATCGGTTTATCCGTTGCCTTCCTTGTTTACTTTTATTGGACAATCGTCTTGTTTATTTTCAACAGGAACCAATACTTTTATATTCTTAATTTCTTCTGGAGCATACCATTCGTCTTCACTCCCAATTGGAAGATGGCCTCATTATACATTTGATCCACCTTGTCTTCACATAATAGGTACTGCATAAAGGATATATGTCCATGTTCTGATGATGAGCTGATACAATGGCATGTTCACAAGGGATGCCTAAGTTTACATAGTTCTCACACGCAGTCTTTTACGTGACATTTATACAACCTGATCCCGTACCTGTGCGTATTATGCTTTCTTGTCCATATTCGCAAAATCAGCTTTCCACATTGGTGTAAGTTCCAATATTTAATTTGTGCGCAATGTCTTCTCGTTCGAAAAATTGTAGTGTGAATCTTATGAACTCAAGCAGTTTCGTTATCATAAAAGGTCTCTCATGCCTTGTTTTATTGTTGAAGCTTCCAACATTGTTACTCGTCATAATATCATATCACTCAACATAAAAATTAAGATTTAAGATAAACAAAAAATATTTGATTCAAACTAAAGTGATTAAATATTACCGTTTCCAAAGAAAGAACGGTCTTGTCCATTGATCAAACTCGATTTTTTCAAGATATTTTGCGATATCGACATCTTTTCGCCTTAATTGTCTAAAGTGAGATTCGAATAACGTCTTGTCTAAGCAATACGCATCTTTGTACAATTCTCCGCGAAAATGGTCAATCTTAAACTTATGTTGGACATTAAACTGCAGATAATGGTAGCAAAGTCCCATAAGATTTTCCAGGAAATGCAACTTCGACACCATAAATGATGCTAATATGTGGATTAGATATGAATTCCAAATCAGGCACGTCTTCACTGATGACTTCTTTCAACTTCATGAAAAACCATGTCCATGAATCATAACACTCAAAATCGACAACCCCAAAAGCAATTTCATACAAATAGGAAGTCACATCCAATGCAATTTTGGGTCTCCATGGCGGCATATGATGCTCTTCCAAATGAAATTTTTCGTATTGGCTTCTGTGATTGTTGCCAATGGCTCTGCCTTGACTCACTTTGTGAAGTAGTCGATGGAAATCATGGAGAATTATATTTCCTTGGGACCATGGGGAGCTCACCTATCGGGTCAATTCTCTAGTTGGTGAATGGTCGATGAAAAATTATGGAAATGGCACCGGAATTTGCCTCGGAACGTGAGTCAATCTTTTGCACTTTTTGTACCCCTTGACCCATGCGTGAGCATCTATCTTATAAGTTTGTCAAAAGCATCCAAGCCTAAAGAGTTTTAGCGCCAGCGACTATCTAGCTGTGTGGTTCCCCCATAGGCCCTCTTGTACCTCATGCATCGCCTCCTACGCCTCAGCAAACTAGCGGCATCGAGAATCCGTGTTTGTACAATATGTTTTCGCGCGTCATGTATCTCAACGCTAGTCTCTTTAGCTTTTTGGCACCCTCGCGATTCATGGGCAATGCATATTATGTGATATACTCCGTTAGGGGAGTCATCAAAGAGGAGGGCGGAGAATCCACAACTATTCTCACGTCGCCTCTCGAGACGGACACAACTATTCCCATGTCGCCTCTCAAGACGGGAGATCGAGTCAAGAGTTCTATCGGTACATTTCCTCCGCCATCCTCATCGATGCCCAATGCAAGGCGTGCCAAAGCATCGACTTCGACATTCTCTTCTTGCGAGACTTGCATGATTTCGAATCAAGTTATCACTTCGAGGTTCTTGAGGGTGGTAGCCAAGTATGCGACTATGTTTTGCTTGGACTAGGATAAAAAAAATTCTATAGATAGGACAAAAGTCACTTCTAAAGCCGAATATTTGCTTCTAAATCACTTTTAGAAGCGACAATTTGTCGCTTCTAATGTATCGCTTCTAAAGAAAAGTCGTTTCTAACGTTTTAGACCGACAAATTTAGAAGTGACTAGTCGCATCCAGTGTTGTTTTAAGGGTCTCGAAAATTTCCAAAAATAACGTGGGCAAAAATGGCAGGTAACATTTAGAAGCAACTAGTCGCTTCTAAAGATTACCCGCCATTTTTTAGAAGCGACTTTAAAAGCGATTACTTGCTTCTAATTGACCTAAAATATTTTCTTTACATGACTTTAGAAGCGACATTGTCGCTTCTAATTATTTAAATTATTTATTTTTAAAAAAAAATTATTATAAGATTTAATATTAATTACTTAAATTTTATTATTATTTTAATTAAAAAAATATAATTAAATTTAATAATATAGAAATTTACTAATTAATATCAAATAAAACATAAACTAAATAATATGATCAAAAGTCGTTAATAACTTAATCAAAAGTCAAAAGTCGATAATTACATAATCAAAAGTCTAAAGTCGATAATAACATAAGCGAATATTGATAACAAGATAAGCGAAGTCGGTAAGTAAATAAAAGCAAACCGATAAGTCTAAAACATAGAATAAATTATAATCATCCTCGTCGTCCTCGTCCTCGCCGTCCTCGTCATGCGCGTCTTCCGGCGGGTCCGTGTGGACGCTCGTCTGGTTTGGTGTCGAAGGCCGATCTGGTCTCTGCTGCGAGCCCGAAGCGCCCGTCGAGGGTCTGAAGTGGGACATGTACTGGTCCAACGTCGACTGAAACGCGAGATTCAAATTGATGTTCGGAATCAGGATCAATCTCGCGCCATGCCAAACACAGCTCCTTGGAGAGCCGCCAACTTCTCTTCCATGTGAGAGGAGGACTTCGAACTCGCGTTCCCTACGGAAGACGATGAGCTGTCGTGGGCTTTGGCTTCAAGTATGTCCGAGCGCGGAATTAGTGGTCCAATTCTCGAGGATTTCGCTCATAGCAACATCCTCAAAACCACCCAAGTCCACCTCACGTCCCGACGCCCGAGCTTGCTCTTGTAGATCACCCACTCGAGCTAATATCCGAACCTACACACACAATATAAATTAAATTAATTATTAATAACAAAAATTATAAGGTAAATTTACAATGAAATATATACTTACATGATAGTCTCCAGCAACATGTGTGGTCCACTGACCATCAGGAGTCATGTGCATCCTCTCCCACGCACCGAGCGGCCCTAGCATCTGCCTACCTTCTCCCACCTGCTGCATTTAACACATTAGAACTATAATATATAACTTATGTAATTTGAAATTGATTGAAAATATACTTACGTGACTATGACGATACTCGAAAAAATGAGATTGTGCCTTGTCGACGTGGTCTTCTTCTTTTGATTCTCTTTCTTCCGTTTGGACATATCCTAGAAAACAACATTGGTTAGAGTAAAAAATTTATTTTTAAGAATATGACAATTGATTAATACGTTTAAAATAATTTATACCTGAAACGTCTTTGTGTTCATCCTATCAATCATCTCGGACCACTGTTGTCGCGTCATACCCTTGGGCGTTTTCTCGAACGCCTCCTCCCGATCTCCGCTGCACGTGATCCAGTAAAATAGACTATATTTCGCCTTTCCTTCACGCAGACGCTTCTTTGCGTCAAAGATAATAGTCTTCTCTATAAGGCTCGAGTAGCACGCTGCTGAAACAAGTTCTCCCGACTCGTCCTCGTACACAAAGTCATACTCTGCTTATATACTATACAAAATAGCAACTACTTGTTACGCCGAGACCCTATTCCAGCTCGGCGTCATCGGAGCGATGTGCTCTAGCACCAAAACTCCAAGACTATTGGAAAACGTGCCAACGCGCTCTTCTTTTTTTACTCTCTCTTCTTCACCTCTACTGAGAGGTGGATAAAATTGGAGGCGGACGGGGTCGAAGACAATCTTCACTTTCTTGTCTCTTCTAGGTTTTTGCCTACTTTAACCCGTAGTCGCACCACGTCTGGATAAAGGAGTTGGAGGCTCATCCCCACTAGTCGACATACTACAAAGAATAAAAGATAAATTAGAATTTTAGTGTATAAAATACATTAAATTTAGTTTTATGGGCAATGGAACTACAGCCGATGATGAAACGTCAATTTCGGGCAAATCCCATACGAACCGGTGATTACAATCTTCGACGACATTCCATTCCCCTCTTTCAAGATTTCGAGGATCGGGCAAGTAAAAAAATCGTTTAGTTTGAGTAGCAAGTATAAATGGTTCGTCTGGATACGTTATCTTTGCGAAAGCGTCTACGTACATCGGGCTTGTCAGCATACCAACGACACCAAAATAGTAAGAATCGGCAATCATGTCGATAGTTCAGCACGACAACATCGTCCATCCTTCCGTAGAACGTGTAGCCGTCCACAAGTACGCAAACACCACTATTTTGAGTATTACGCATCTCATCTCATCTCATCCACAATGACGCCGTTCACCACACAACTCGGATAAATGTGAACATTAGTCCGACCGACAATGCATACAATATGTCAGACACATCCATTCCACCAACCTATTAGTCGTAAACTTTTTTAGCAACCCAGACTCTAAATTCTTTTCGATGCACTTTGTCAACATCATGGAGACGTTCAGATTCCATGATATTCCAATGCTCATTGTTTATAAGTTAAAGAAGTTAGAGAAATAAAAAAAAACAAATTTATGACTTTATATGGATACGATTAAAAACACTCACGTCATATACGGATCGGTTTCGGTATAATTTGTCAAGATGTACCACTCTTCCATCTCTCTCGACTTGTCGTCTAACCGGGTCGTACTCATCTTCCCATAAGGCACACACTTCTCGAATTGAAAATTAGAGAACTCATGAGGCTGAACGACATCGGTCGAAGCATCTTCAAAGTACCTTGCAACGAATGCCAAAGCTTCTTCCACAACGTAAGCCTCAGCTATAGATCCTTCGGGTCTCGCATTGTTTTGACCGAAATGCTTAAGTGTTCCAAGGTATATTTCAAATGGATACATCCATCTCATATGCACTGGACCACCTTCGAGAGCTTTCTCAGGTGGATGAATGATGACATGACCCATGATTGTAAAGAAAGCGGGCGGGAAAATGATTTCCATCTTACATAATATCTCAACGATGAAGTTTTGGGCTTTCTCGAGATCCTCCACTCGTAACGTTCTTGAACAAATGAGCTTAAAAAAATTTCCAAGTTCTGCAATCGTCTCTTGGATTTGTTTCATAACATAAGGACCAATAACCACTGCCAACAACCTTTGCATTATCACGTGCAAGTCATGTGCCTTCAACCCTGTCACTTTTCCATTGGGAGTGACATTCTTTTTCAAATTTTCTGCAAGAGCGTCGTGAAACTTAATTGACTTGAGATACTTGGCAAAAACATTTTGTTGCGTGGTTATGAGAACGTATGAATCTTGTGTTTGAACCACCTATTTCCACGCTTCTCCAAGTGTAAACTAGACTTAATCTTCAAGTCTTTTAAAAGTCTTGTCTCCCCTTATCGGTGTCCTTATCTTTCCCATCAATGCTGAGCAACATCCCTAGTAAGTTTTCGCACACATTTCTTCTATGTGCATCACATGAAGGTTGTGCCTCAACGTCAAATCAGACCAATAAGGTAACTCGTAAAAGATACATTTATTGGTCCAATTCAGCTCGCTCTCACCTTGCTTTCGTTTCGATCTCATACACTACTCTCCCGTAATCAATTCTGGAAGAATGTTCAACTACTAGAGAATCTGGATTTCAGTCAAGTTCTTCGGAGGCTTTTGTTTCTTGAAACGCGTTGTGTAGTGACCACAGAATGTTCTCATTCGGTGAAAATCAAGAAAATATCGCCGATGATCATAATACACGACTCTGTTTTTAACGGAAAACGATGGAGTGTCTTTGGTGCACGTCAAGCACGCAACGTACCCTTGACCACTCCACCCAAATAAACTGCCTCGAGCAGGAAAATCATTTATTGTCCAAAGAAGTGCTACCCGCAAATGGAAGACATGATGATGGTTAGACCCATCTTGCACCTGAACCCCCAATTCCCACAGTTCTTTCTACTCTTCAACGAGCGGTTGCAAGAACACGTCAATGTCTTTCCCGAGCGATTTCAAACAAGGAATCAAGATCGTCAGCATCAAGTACTCGGATTTCATGCACAACCAGGATGGAAAATTGTACGTCGTCAACACCATTGGCCACATGCTATACGATAGGGTCATTTCTCCAGAAGGATTAAAACCATATGTAGCAAGTCCAAGTCGTACATTCCTTGGTTCGATAGCAAAGTCCGGATATGTTTCATCTAACTTCTTCAACGCTTTCCCGTCAGCAGGATGACGTAGAACGCCTTCTTCAACCACAGGTTCTTTTGCATGCCACTGCATTTCAACGGTTGTGTATCCGGAAGCGTACAACCGCTTGAGATGATCTTTTACAGGATAGTATCGTAAAACTTTACGCGGTACTTTTTTCCCAACAACCCATCTACTTTTGTTGCACACCTTACAAACATCTGCACCTTTCAAATCCTTCTGAAACAGGACACAAACGTTCGAGCACATGTCAATCATCTCGTAGCCCATTCCAAATCGCTTCATCTTTGACTTTGTCTCGTAAAGTATTTCAGGAATTCTATTCCCAACAGGATGAGACTTTTTCAAGAGTTGTAGAAGTTCCGTAAATGACTTGTTCGTCCAAAGGTTCGTCACATTAATGTGCATTAACTGAACCAAGAAAAATAATGATTAAACGCCTTACAACTAGGATACAATTTTTCATTTAACTCGGCAAATAGATCCACGATCTTCTCTTCGTCACCCACATCTTCAGCAGCTGGATCATTAAAAAAGTCAGGATCATTCCTAATATTGTCACTGCGTCATGGATTCCACCAACATCGTCTTGATCGTTTGAATCATCAAAAATTTATGGTACAAGAACGATTTCTTCACGTGATGATACAACCCAGTGTAATACGGAGTAAATCCTTTGTGCATGAGATGCGCTCGAACAACTCCTATGTGTTTTCTTAACGCATTATTGCAACTAAGACAAGGACATTTAATGTTGTGCTCGATGTTCATTTGAAATCGTGCAACTCGAATAAACTCGTTCACACCCATTTCGAATTCAAGACCACATCGATTATTCTCAATAATCTAATTTCTACATGGATTTGGCATGACCCTGAATATTGAAATTATGAAAGTTATGAGATTGATGACTATTGATAAATATACTAAAATAATAGGAGTTATTTGATGATATGATATCAGAAGTTTGTTGAATTTAGATAACCAAATCGAGATTAAATTATTTAATTACTTAATAATTTACAAAAATTTAGACAGAGTTTCCCCTAAAAGTTTGACAAACCAAAAACCTGAAATTTATAAACGAGATATACATAACAACCAGAATTATCCTATTCATCAATACATTTCAAATCGAAATAAAACAAACTACATACATTTCCAAATTCATAATTACGTCAAATGATCAAAAGTTAAGTTACTAAATTAACAAATTAAATCAGTCAAAACTTCACATATTATCTAAAGTACTACAACATTTGAAATTACTAACTACCAATTACTTATAAAAATTAACTAAGTTATTAACTAATTTTAGTAATTCAATTTACATAATTAAATAAAAAAAATTAATTAAGTCACAACTTAACATATTACTTTAATAATTAACAACATTTGAAACTACTTATTAACAATTATTTATACAATTTAACAAATTAACTTAGTTATTAATTTCTTAACAAATTACTTAAATATTTAAGTAAACTAAATATAAAAACAATAAAAATGAAACCTTTATGACGATGCGAAATGATGTGAGACAAGTCACAAGACAAACGGCGAGAGGGGTTGCAAAACGAACGTAGAGACGGGTTGTGAGACATTTAAAAAAAGGTCAAAACCATACACTTTAAACTATAGCATATAAAAATTAAATCAAATTAAATACAAAAAAATTAAAACTTACCGGTTGCAACGACGGAGAGAGAGAGCTTGTAAACGGAGGAAAGCTCGCTGGTTGACGACGAGGCGTAGATCAGAACGCAACGAGTCTTTGCTGGAGGAGGGCTGAAAATAAAAAAAATTAAATACAACGATCGGGACAAACATACGGTTGCAACGACAAAAAAACTTACCCGAGGCAACAAGGAGGAGCAGGCCGGACGACAGAGAACCGGAGACGGAGGCAGAAGCCGGCCGGCGGAGGGCAGGGGCGGTGGTAGGAGGCTGAGGGCAGGGAGGGAGCTGGGAGGACGGAGGGCGAAGGGGGAGGGCCGGAGGGAGGGGAGGGAAGAGGGACGGCCGGAGGGAGGGAGGACGGAGGGAGGAGGGACGGCCGGAGGGAGGGAGAAGATAGGGATGAGGGAAGGCCGGAGAGAGCGGCAGAAGGAGGGACGGCCGGAGAGAGGGACGGCGGTTGGATGGGAGGATAGGAGGGAGGGAGGAGGAGGGACAGCCGGATGGGAAGGAGGGCGAAGCAGGCGGTAAGGAGGGAGGGAGGGAGGATGGAGCAGGAGGTAGGAGGGGGAGGGCGGGGGAGGGTCGGGTGTTTTAAAGCCGTAGGAGAATTAGAAGCGATATTATAAGCGACTAGTCGTTTCTAATGTCCTTCAAAACCAAAGCGACTAGTCGTTTCTAGAAGTGAAATTTTGGTGAAAATGTTATGGAACCAAATAATTTGGGTATTAGAAGCGACTAGTTGCTTCTAATGCCCAAATTTCTATACTTAACAAAATTTTGGCGGAGAGGTTTTGGAGCCAAATAATTTGGGCATTAGAAGCGACTAGTCACTTCTAATGCCTAAACATACTGAAAAAATGGCTGCGAAGGATGGAGCCAACAATTTTGGCCTTCAGAAGCAACTAGTCGCTTCTAAGATGTCGACTCGGACCATTAGTCGCTTCTAAGATGTCAACTCGGACCATAAGAAGCGACAAGTCGCTTCTAAAAGTAAAAAAATTCATTTTTTAGGAAAATTTGGGGTGTTTACATTAGAAGCAACTAGTCGCTTCTAATGCTAAAATGTCGCTTCTAATTTCCCTTGTCGCTTCTAATTTCCCTTGTCGCTTTTAAAAGCATATTTTGTAGTATTGTCGTTGGTCGTATAATCACCTTTCGCCTAGTTCACAATCAGTTGTGAATCGCAATGTACACACAAATTTTTGGCCCTTAATTTGTAGGCTAACTCCAAACTCAAAATGCGTACTTCAACTTTTCCACATCTTTGGAGGCTTTGAATTCAAAGAAAAATGCGTACTTCAACTTCTCCACGTCGGAATTAGTAAGAACTACTATGACGCCAATCCCCAGGGCATTTGACGCGCCATCGACGTGCAAATCCCTTACTAGACCCATTGGGCCAAAGTCCCTTTTCTAAGGCAATTCTTTTCCTCTCGGTGGCTTAGGAGTCACGTGTATGTGTAAACTCTATCGCGAAGTCGGCCACGCTCTGTCCTTTTATAGCAGCCCTTGGCTGGAATACGATTTTGTATTGGTTAAGCTATTGTGACCATATGGCCATCCTCATCAAAGATCCCCGCTAGAGAGCTTTTTCGATTGGGTGCCTAGTGCGCACAACAATTTGATGTGCCTGAAAGTTGGGGCAGGTTTTCCTTGCGCTCATCATTAGGGTGAAGGAAAGCCTCTCAATCTCAAGGTACCAAGTCTTGGCATCGAGGAGAGTTTTTCTAACGTAGTATACTGGAAACTGCACCATTTCTTCCTCGCGGATGAGTACCGCACTCGTCACCCTCTCGAACACCGCAAGGTAGAGTATCAAAGCCTCGCCTTCGACATATTTTGACAAAAGTAGTAGGGATGCGAAGTACGACTTCATCTCGCGAAATGATATCTCGTATCTGGTGGTCCATTCGAACATTTCATTCTTCTTTAGAGCTTGGAAGAAAGGCTAGCAACTCTCAGTTTCCTTGGATATTAACCTTGTCAAGGTTGCGATACTATCGGTTTGGCGTTCCACTTCCTTCAGTTTTTGCGGTGACTACATCCCTAAATTGTCGTGATCTTTTCGAGATTTGCCTCGATTCCTCATTCGCCAACCATGTAGCCGAGAAATTTTTCTGATTCAACCCCATATGTGGAATTTTTGGGGTTGAGTGTCATCTTGTATGGTTGGAGAATTGTGAACATTACTTTAAGGTCTCAGACATGGTCTGGAGCCTGGCGAATCTTGACCAACATATCATCCACGTACACCTCCATTGTCTTACCGATTTGATCGACTTACATACGATTGACCAACTGTTGGTAGGTGGCACCAGTGTTTTTCAGGTCGAATGGCTTGACCTTATAGCAGTAGAGGCCTCGCTTCGTGCATTCGGATCTGGTTTTAGCCTGAACAGGTGTTCCTGCCTAAGTTGAGGGCGTATTTATTAGGGGAGCGATTCCCCTATAACGGTAGGTGAGCTGAAGCCTACACGTCGGATGACGTCCCGAGCAGGCTTAGATGAGGTGGTGGTGCTTATCGTAAATGAATGTGCTCGATAAGCTATCTACGTAATTATGAGACTCGAGATCAGTTAAAGACTTAGTTCAGATTGATGGTAGGTGGTTGCTAACGTGTCCGAGCGTGAACTATGTCAGGGGTATCTCGTAGTTTCTAATTGGTTCTTGTCGTACCGGTATTGGTGCAAGAAGCGTGAGAATAAGATGGTTGTATGGCTACCTTGGGACACGAGTCTAGCTTTCCTTCGTGTGGATGTTCGAGTTCTCGATGTATCAACTATTTCTCAGTGAGAATGTTTTAGAGAGTCAATTTATTTCTTCAATTGACGTCCTCGATTTGTGCTCTTAGGTCCCTATTTATGGACTTCGGGAGGTGTGCCTTGTTCACATTGGGTGGCTCCATGAGCATGCTCTCTATCGAGCGGTCGGTGCCTTGAGACTGCTTCCGGACAAATTTTTGACCCTTCGCCTGCTCTGGCCAGTTGGCCGATACCTTAGGCATGCTCTCGGTTGGGGCTTTGGCCTTAGCCCTCCTCTCGGCAAGTGGTCGGCGCCTTGAACCTGCTTCATGTCGGAGCCTTGGCTTCGAGCTTGCTCTCGGGTGGGCTTTCAGCGTCGTAGGCCTGCTCCTGCTCAGGGCATTGGCCTTGATACTGCTTCTTGTTGATGCCTTGGCCTCGAGCCTGCTCTCGGCCAAGTGGTCGGGGCCTTAGGTCCGCTCCCGATTGGGGCCTTTGTATTGGCCTTGGCCATGCTCCCCGCAGGGCCCTGGGCTTGAGTGTGCTCTCGGCCAAGTGGGCGTGGGGCCCTAGGCTTGCTCTGGGCCGAGCCTATGGCTTGGGCCTGCTCCTCGCCCGGGGTCTTGGCCGCATCCTCATGCTTGCTCTCGGCCGGTTGGCCAGCAGCCACACATCGAGTTTGCTTACGGTCGGGTGGCTCACTCCTTTTGGCCTCGTTGCCACTGGCCGCCTTGGCCTCAAGGCTGCTCCCTTCACCGCACCGCCGGGTTCATTAGTCGGGCTGAAATCGGCTTGATAACGCATGCTTATTTTTTATTTTCTTTGTATAACGTGTCAATATTATTAGGTAAAGAGTGGAAGATCTTCTTGTAGATCATGTTGTGTTTCAGTTACCCATATCCTAATATGACTTTTGAGCACGATCAACATCCATGTCTTAAAGTCCAATGGCCAAAACCAGATATGGAGTGGGCTAAAGACCTACAAGGGCCGAAGTAAATGTTAGTCTCATTTGGTTAATTTGGTCTTGCTCCATTTGACTCGTCAACTATCAATGAACTCCATTCTTAACAATATTGTTGAATCTTCGTGTCAAGCGTGGATACATATGTAAAATCGGATCAAATAAAATTGACTAGAAAATAGTGTTCCATCATTTTCAATACGAAAAGATACAAACCCATCAAACATAAAACTTACGAACAAAAAAAAAACTTCATTTAAAGTCATCACTGGAAGCATATATAGATCTCCACGTTGGTTCAAGCACGCTTCTTCCTACTAATTGCCGGAGCTTCTTTTCCAGCGCGGGAGGATGCAGACTTACCAGACTGAGATAGCAAACCACGCAGCAACGTGAGGACCGCGAACGCCAAGAACGGGTAGTACGTGTTAAGCAGCTTCTCCGACGCCTTTCCTGATCCAATCATCTCCGATAATATCGCTGACTGAAATGCAAAATCTAGTCATTCACATTGTCGTCTGATTCAAGAGAGGAAAAAAGAAAAGAAAAGAAAAGGCAATACCATGGAAGTGAGAATCGAGGCGCCATAGATCAAACAGGTAGTGTTCAACCAGGACTTGCCGGCGACAATGGCGTAGAGGTTGAGGAGGGAGAGAGGCCATTGGAAGACCAGCTCTAACCACAGTAGTCCGGCGAAAAAGTGAGGCGGTTCGGCGATGAGATAGTCTTCGAACTCGCGCGCGTGCCACTTCTTTAGATCCACCAACACCGTTGGAAACGTGCCCTCCGGCACCAACCCCTGTGCGTCGATCGCCGGAGCTCCGATCGCTATGATAAGAAAGAACCCGAAAAGTATGGAGTCAACGATCTTCACCAACACGCTCATTTCTTATCTTCTCTCCGATCTCTCTTTATTCTCCCTTTTTCAATGTTCATGGATCCAGTCTATTCAAATTAGTAAGTAGTAATAATTTATTCAAAAATTGTTCCAAATAACCAGATCAAATATTGATATTGTTATTTGGCCATTTTGTTTTGTTTGTTTAGTAAATAGCCATTTATTTTGACATGACGACTAGTAATTGATGTTAATGAGTTATATTTTTAGTTAATATATATATATATATATATATATATATTTATTTTGATTAATGGTTATTAACCAATTTTTTTAAAACGTTTGGGTATATAGCAATTAATATATTTTAAAGTGCTATAGCTACTTATTCCTAATTTATTCGCAACTTTAGGACAATTCAATGCATGTGGTTTTTGTTTATATTGTTTTTGTTCTTATTCCAATTTCGTATTTCTTTTTCTTTTACTTATTTGTTTTCGCAAAACAATCTCATCTTTCACCGGAACATGTGTTGGTTATAAATACGGCTATAATACTATTCAAATTACTAACCTATGGGTTAATCTGTCCAAATGAATAAAATTCAAATATCTTGTTCTTAAACTATTTTGATAGAATTATTTCCTACTGACTTCAACTTTAAAGATAATTAACTGGATTAAGGGAATCTTAAGCTACCGGTTTCCTTTACAAACATAATTTTGAGAACATTAATTTCCTAAGTGCAATTTACGAACTTACAAACTTGGTTTACCAATTTTAGTAGAGAAAAAAGAAATTGAAACGACGTTTCCTGGAAAATTATATCCACCATTACCATAACTGCAATGTTTATCTTTGCAAATCATGGATGAAACTAACGAGGATGAAACTAACGAAGTTGAAACAAAGATAATTCTAGTTTAAAAAGATGAACTATGATACATGTGATTTTATTGATCAGCCGTAAGGCTCATATATTAGTGAATTTCAATCCCTACTTTAGTTTCAACTTAACTCAAGGAAATATATTCTAATTAGCGGAAGCGCACTTGAATTCATAGATTATAAAAATGTAGAGATTGGTGGTCTTTCAATTGCAGATTACCCTAAGTTCTCTTAGTATTCTTGCTGATGTGTATATAAGAAAAGAAGTGTTACTCTGGAATCAGGGACATGTCATGTTATTAATGATTGTCTTGCAGTTATTATGATGCTAAATATTACAATCTCGTCCTTATATCAACATAGGATCAAAGTAATTTTTTGTTCTATTAATCACAATTAAACTCGTTAATACTCACATACATCAATATAATCAAATGACATAAATCGATCATGAATATATGGTACATAAAATTCTATGCAAAGTGATATTCATATCAATTTTATCGGATCCTACTTAAGAGGTCAATTTTTTTTTAAATATGCAAAGTATAATAAACTAATTTCATAAATCAAATGACATACGGTTGATTACAAAATTACAGCACATAAATCACACAATATAAAACAAACTTCCACCAAATCTAGATATCTTAAAGTTCTAGAACACTCATACAAGAAGTGTGTTCGTGAAAGATCTTCGATGGTAGACCCTTCGCAACAGGGTTTGTTATCATTGAGTTTGTTTCTAAATGTACTATGAAATCTGTCTAATATGCATTATTTCCTTAACAACTAAGAACTTGATGTAGATATTCTTTGGCTTTGTGGAGCTCCTGTTGTTGGAATACATTACACATGATTTATTGTCATAATATAACTTAAGCGGCATTTCGATTCCTTCCACAATGCGCAGCCGGTGATAAAATTCATCAACCATATACCATAGCTTGATGCATCGTAACATGATATGAATTTTACTTCCATCGTAGATGAACTTATAAGAGTCTGTCTTTCACTCTTCCATGAATAGCTCCAGCAGCCAATCGATGTGGATCTCATACTATCTTGGCATCCTGCAAAATCGGAGGATTTGACCTCTATACTTTTCCATATAGTCTTTTGTTCTTTTCAAGTATCTCATGACCTGTTTAGCTGCTTTCCAATGATGCATGCCTGGATTGCTTAAGTATCTGCCTAAAACTCCAAAAATATACGTAATATCCGGACGCGTATAAACGTGACCATACATAAGAGTCCGAACTGCGGAAGCATAGGTAATCTTATCTATTTTTTGAATCTCAAGATTTCTTTTTGGGCAATGGTTGAGACTAAATTTGTCTCCTTTAGCGATGAGTCTCCTAGTTTACAATCATACATGTCAAATCTCTTAAGCACTTTATCGATGTAGCTCTTTTGTGACAATTCAACTAAACCAATAGAACATTCTCAGTAAATTGGAATCCTAATACAAAAGAGGCATCACCAAGATCTTTCATCTCAAAATGATCTGATAAAAATTTCTTAGTTTTATGCAACATGCATTTATCATTAGTTGTAAGTTAAATGTCATCGACATATAAAACCAAGAACATTTGTCTACTTCCATTGAACCTATGATATAGACAATCATCAACAACATTCATCTCAAAACCATACAATAGAATAACTTAATGAAATTTGTGGTGCCTTTGACGCGAAACGTTGTTCACACCATAATAGATTTTGTTAATTTGCAAACCATTTTTCTTGAGTCTCCTAACGCAAAATTTTCAAATCGTACCATATAATTTGTTTATTCAATGTCTCCATTTAGAACCGCAATCTTGACATCCATTT
The DNA here is from genome assembly GCA_958296335.1 of Urtica urens. Classification (NCBI taxonomy): domain Eukaryota; kingdom Viridiplantae; phylum Streptophyta; class Magnoliopsida; order Rosales; family Urticaceae; genus Urtica; species Urtica urens. The sequence goes on from OY282525.1 coordinate 11,621,102, forward strand.
GATGGAATTCCAAATCAAAATGTGCGAAAAGTGCATGATTGTTGGAAAAGAGTCCTTTGATGAAACCGAAGAAAAAGTGTCTTTAGAGTCAATCCCTTCTGTTTGAGTATAGATGTTTGCTACAAGACGAGCCTTTAACCACTCATCATTACCTTTTGAATCCATTTTGCTTTTGAAAATCAATTTGCAACCAATAGGTTTTTTCCTTCAGGCAATTGGAAAAGTTCCCAAACTTTATTCTCTTGCATAGACTCATACTCTTTCATTCATTGCTTCTAACAACTTTATAAAATTATTGTCCTTCATGGAATATTAGAAGTTGGCAAGGTTATCTTCCATCATATCATAACCATCTTCATTTTCCACAAGAAAAACTATGTAATCAACTGGTATAGCATTTCTTCTTTCGGTAGTGGATCGCCACAAAGGCACTTGATCTTGAGGTTCTTGAGTTTGTACTTAAGGTGGTTGAATGAAAATGTCTCATTGCTCTTGATTAATGAAAAGAACACAATCCTGAACATTATCAAAAGTGACTGGAATAGGAAACAAATTTTCCTCGATATGAATTATTGAATCCAAATCCTCATGAAAAAAAAATGTTTTTTTCTTTACTTCTCCCACCGAAGATTGTCTTTACTTTAGGATCTTAAAACTTTAGCCCCTTGTCACTCAGAGTATCCAATAAGGTAGATGTTTACTGTTTTAGGATCCATTTTTTTTCGCTCGGCTTATAAGGCCTCGCTTCAGCAGGACATCCCCAAATATGCAAATACTTTAAACTAGGCTTTCGCCCAGTCCAAAGCTCATAAGGTGTTTTGATAGTTTCTTTTAGCTAGTACCCGACTTAAAATGTAGGCTGTAGTCTTGAGATCCTCTCCCCATAATGATTTGGGTAAGGCAGAGTGACTAATCATATGTTTTACCATATCCTTAAGAGTTCGGTTTCGTCGTATCAGCACCATTCATTCTGAAAGGTACCACACTCATCTAGGTATTTGGCAAAGGGTCCCAGACGTCTTTTGCTTGATAAGTCATATCTACCATATGACTGCATGCCACAACCAGATTTGACTTTATTTATTGTTTTCATTGAGTTGGTTTTCAACTTCACCTTTAAATTATTTCAATCGTCGTGGTCATATTTGACTTTCTTAATTTTTTCATTGAGTTAGTTTTCAACTTTAGCTTCAAATTATTTAAACACGTCTTGAGACTTTTTATGAATAAGAAAAATATATGCATATGTTGAATCGACATCTATGAATCATACAAAATATTTTTCGTCATTCCAAGAAGGCGTAGGAAATAGTCCACAAATGTCTATATGTATCAACTAAAGAAAAGAATCGTCATATCTTATACGGAGTCGTCATAAGGACCCGATTGTTAACTCGTGGACTTGAGATTTGACTGGCAATCTACTTGGGGTATATATTTTGAAGTTAAGCAAAATGATTTGAGAGTAAACTCGTGTACTTGAGACTCGATTCAAGGATTTAGAGTTGACTTGAGGAATCATATTGAGATTCGGCACAAGAACTCAAAATTTAACTCGTGGACTCCAACATCTTAAGTTTGAGTATGCTCAAGAATGTTGAAGTCGGCTTTGTGGCTTCTTATTTGACTCTAGGATATTGAATAAAATCACGGATGCCTCAGTCATTTTGAAGACCTGATACGGAGTCGACACGATAACTCGAAAGGTAACATGTGGACTTGATCGTCGATATGAAGAGTCAATAGACGATTGAGGGATACTATTCATAGCCATCACGAGGACGTGAGAGTCAACTAATGGACTTGAAATTTGACTCGGGGAGTTAAGAGTCGACTCGGGGAACCTTATTAGAAATCAACACGAGGATATGAGACTAAATAGTATAATTGTATAAGCCTCGACAGGAGAGATGAGAGTCAACTTTTAGATATAATCTGGAGTCAACACAAAGATATGTGTCTCAGTTTGAAGAATCTTCTGTGGGTTTTACATGTGAACATTAAAGTCAACTCCAAACTTGCTTGATTGCCAACATGATGACTCGATTGTCAACTCGTGAACTTGCTCATTCCAGTCCATCTATTTACTACCTTTTCTATTTAGTCCACAACACTTTTATTCACTGGAAACTAGTTATCTTGAGGTTGTTAAAGTCAAATTGGTAATGGTCTCGCATCCTTTGGATTGTTAAAGTTTCGATTTTTGTCGATGCATTAATCATAAACTCTCGATGCTCCCATTGTTTTTCCATGTTTTTACGGAAGCCCTAACACCTCATAACGCTATCATACCTAATACTTATGTGACCGCCTGTACCACCTCTTCGACGGGTCTTGCTTACATGGATGAGACTTCAATGAACTCCTTCATTCTTCCAAAATATATAGAAGGGATTCCCAAGATCACTCCATCGAATCGATACCTTCGAAATATTGTAGATGAATGTTGCCTTCATGACTTTGGTCATTTTCAGGATTCTTTCACTTGGTTTTTCCTCAATGGAATGCTGTAATTTTTTAACGTATTCATTGATCGCTCCCTCACAAACAAATTTCAAAAAAACATTCTACCCCAACAATGCAGTTAGTTTCCTTAGGTTTTGTCTTAGGAACACTTACCTTTAGCATTTCATCAAAATAATTTGAAAATTCAAGATCGAGAGGCGCAACCTTGTTGGCACTAATTTCTTTACAAGGAAGCATGGTTTGGCAACCAAGATTATAGTTTTCTAGAATATTGTAATTTCTTTGGAAACCCTCAATCTCATTCATGTACTCAAAAACGTGTTGTCTACTTGTGGAACTTCTCTACGTATATGGAACCACAGAAAACTCCGACAACTTCATAACTTCATTCTCAGTTGAAAAATCAAAGCCCTAATGATCAGATACAACTTGGGTGTGCCTGCTCTCATCTCATTCATCATGAATAAAAACACTTCAAGATTTTTTAAGGAACATATCGAGAGAGAATTAGGTTTGGTTAGACAATATGTGACTGGAAAAAAGGATTGACTCACTCTCTTCTCGAGAACGAAAGAAAAAAGTATTTACGACAGCATAGTGGAGCTCTTTGGATACAACATGCCGACCAAAAATACTAGATTTATTTTCCTAAAAGGTCACGTAGCGATGAAGGAAGAATATCATCGATATCTGGCATGACCAACGGAGAATTATATTAAATGTAATATACAATTACTTCCGCACCATTTACTGATCCACTTATCGCAAAAAACTCACTACCATAACCACTGTGAATCACAATCTATCGTCTCTTTAGGTGTAACACCATTTTGGTTAAGAGACATTTATTTTTCTCAAGATTTGAATGTTGGGATTGGTGCCCACAATATTAGACATTATAAATACATTTGTATTTCGTTTTGCGGAAACATTAAATAAAATTAAATACTCATTCTTGATTAAGTTTGTTTTTATGTATGTTTGCTACGGTCTGAAACTGTTATCGACGAAAGAGATGCTAAGTACAGACTTGAAAAGATACCCTCTTGTGACTAATTTAAATAATAGTTCGCAATCTAAAGATCGATAGGGCAATCGAATCTGAGTATTGATTGTTTGAATGAATCATGATATCTTATCTTATGATATAGAGAGTTGTGACTCTGTGATTTATTCTTGTGTCTTAAAGAATACATTGAACAAGATCAGTGATACTCTGAAACTCGAGATAAAATCGTTTAATCACTCAAAACTTCAAGATCACATACGAGGGGTGTTATGATAATTACCTTAATCTTGAAGTGAATACATATATTCTTGTAACACTTTATGACATCTGATTTGTCAATGGGAAATGAATAAATAAAGTTTCATCTGACCCGGCGGTTGGTGTCATAACGTTTTTTCGTTGGATTATGTGATTCACGGATACAGAATTCGTGTTGAAACAATGTAGAAGCATTAATATCACACTATACTTTTGTTAGAGAGTGTGAATGAATACACGGGGTCTGGTATTCATTGAATAGAACATTCTTTGAATAAAACATGTGACATGTAAAGACATCTCACTTTATGTTGTTCTCATTCACAAATGACAAAGGAGTTAGTGAAATAATAACTCAGGGGTAAAACGGTAATTTTACATTCCTCTGAGTTAATGATACACATGAAGGGTAATATCGTAAAATACTTTATGGATCATGTGAAGAATTTTGTCACATCAAACGAAAAATAAACGCATATGAACTCAGAGAGTTTCAATATTAGTCCTTTAGTGGAATCGACTAATATTAAGAATTAAAAGTCGAAAAAGTTTGTGAACTTCTAAGTCCGATCTTTATTCTAAAGTTTCGTTCATGTGGGGTCCATAAGGTCCCAGTGATAGATTCTCGAACGAGATTTATTGAACTAGAACGATTGACTTTCTCATTGTAAATTGTGATTTACACTAAGAGAATAATTTTCTAAATAATTAAATAAATAATTAGTTATTTATTATTACATTTATTTAATGAATCATATTAAGTTATTATATTTATAATAATATGATTTGATGATTCAAATGAATAAAAGATGAAAATACATAATTTCTTGTTTGGTACTTCTTTAATAAGTATGAAAAGAATTAGTGACTCGTCATTAAATAAATGAGATGTTCTAAATTATTTAAATATTATTTTAAAAATAAATCAAATATATTCTGGAGGTAAAATAATGTAAGACTGGCCATAATTAGAGAATTAGGGCTGGGTAATTATTTTAAACTCAATAAAAAGAACGTTGGGCTTAAGTTTGACTAACGGGTCAAAATTAGATTTTGACCTAAGTAAAACCTGCTCTCTCAGACATAAAAATGGATTTTTGAAACCGTAACCCTAACCTAATTCATTATTCTCGGCCAACACCTCTCTCCCCCCTTGTGTTATTCTTGGCCGAAATATTTGAGAGAGAAAAGAGATCAAGAAAAAGTTTCTTGATTTCTTGATTCGTTCTTGAGTGATCTCTCTTCACTCGTTGTTCAATCTAAAGACCCCACTCTCATGATCTCCCAAACCCCGAGAGAATTATCATTGACTCAACTTGTGGTGTTTGGGTGAGTGGTCATTGTCACAGGGCCGGCCATAACACAAGTATGGCGAGCAAGACGCGACGAGACACAAAGCTGCCAGCCAGCCCTTGCGCTTGCCGCAAACCGGCCAGACAGCATTCCGGCCGGCCAGCAGCCACAATTGGGGCTATCTCCTCACGCGCGTCATGCACGCCTTCAGCCCGAGTTGCCCTGCCTTCTACGTGTCTCAGGTCCTCCTCCACCTAGGCGCATAGGTCCCACACCTCCAACAAGGCATACGGACCCGCATGCTCACAAGTGCACCTTCTCCGGCTGGCGATCAGGCAATACGACGAGCAAACATATTCTGTCCGGCGAGGCAAAATCTTCTTATCCGGCAAGCCTGTGCCTCACCCATTCTGACGAGTCAGAATCTTCAATTTCGGTGAGGCAATTGAAGAGGCATTCCGGAGTGACCTAGTAACTCACGAAATTGTTTACCACTTCACGTGTAAGTCACTTATAACGAATTGGTTTACAATATTATAAAATTGTTTACAGGTTGCTAGATTGAAGTGTATTCAATTTGTTGATCAATATGTGTAGATACAGAAGGTTGATGTTATGAAAAGTCATTGTTAGATTAGTAGATTTCGAAAAATGAAACGACGAGAAAACTTAACTTTAGTTAAACACATATGATGCTTATTAGATTGATTTATTGTTGGAAGTGACCAGTGCATTTTAAAAAAAAATCACAATTATATCCATTGAAATTTTCGTAGACTATTGGCAATTTAAACCTCACTCTTGTAACAAATAAAACAAAGATAAAATAATTATTTATTTCTATGACGTGTAAAGATGTATTTTTTATGCCATTTAATTCTGACATAATTCAACGGTGAGAATCTCTTGTCTCAATCTCATCTAACGGCAGTGCCTTTCAGCACATTTTCTCGCGACAGAGAGCGAAATAGCTTTTGCACTTCGTCAATGGCGATTTCTTCTTCTTCGACGTCTCGCCTTTTCAAATCTCCATCGCCTTCTCTTCTTCCACTCAAATCCAGATTCTTTCTTAGCTCTCCCAAACCATACAATCTCGCCCCTGGACGTTCCACCCTGACCAAGCTCAAAGCCACCATGGCCAAGGATAACGGCTCTTCTTCAGCAAGAACAACGCCGGATTCTCAACCAGGTTTTCTGATTCCGAATCTCAGCTCTCTCGAGCTTCATTTTTCTTTTATGTTTGAGCGATTGACTTTTTAGTTCAAGTCTCAGTGGCTCGAATTGGGGAGGTCAAGAGAGTGACGCACGAGACGAACGTGTTCGTGAAGATAAACCTCGACGGTACTGGTATTGCTGATAGTAGCACTGGAATTCCTTTCCTTGATCATATGCTGGATGTGAGTAATTTTATTTCTCATTTTTCGTTTCGTTACTTAAATCAGTTAAATTGTCCAACTTCGTAGATAATGTCCAAATTCCGTTGACTTGGGATTGGGATTTCTGATAATGTATCTTTCTGCGTAGCAACTTGCATCGCACGGGCTGTTCGACGTCCACGTTAGGGCAACCGGCGACACACACATCGACGACCACCACACAAATGAAGATGTTGCTCTTGCAATTGGAACGGTACCCAGCTTGAAAACACAACACTATTCTGTCACATTTCTTTTACCGTTCTTCTTGAGTCAATGTTTATTTTGTTACTTGTTTGCGCTCGGCAGGCTATTCTTCAAGCGCTCGGCGATAGGAAAGGGATTTACCGGTTCGGCGACTTTTCCGCGCCTCTGGACGAGTCGCTGATACACGTAGCGCTGGTATTGTTTCACTTGGTTGTGTTAATGATAGTCCTAGAACAATGATCTGCTTTGGTCATAGGATTTGATGATGATTCATAGTAGTAGGTGTTATGCGAGAGATTCCCCAAGTATTATCGTCATTCCCTTAATGTTTTGTATTGAGTTTCAAAAATATGTGCTCATTTGAACCGGTGCTAATTGGATTCGTTTGCATAGGGTTGAAGGAGTCGTTTGCAACTATAGTGTATCGAACTATTTGTTTGGGCATATAGATATTGTTGTAAATAGTTTGTTAATTAATTTATTCAGGATTTATCTGGTCGACCACATTTAGGTTTCGACTTACAGATCCCAACTCAAAGGGTTGGAACATATGACACTCAGGTAAAGTTTTCTTTTTTGGGTAATTACATTTTTGCAATTTAGATTTCATTTCTACTCGTGAAACTGATCTTTGTTTTCCATCTGTAGTTAGTAGAGCATTTTTTCCAATCTTTGGTGAATACTTCAGGAATGACACTTCATATCCGGCAGGTAATTAAATTCAGATTTTATGTTCAGTGTAGTGTTCACCAATTTCTGATTCCTAATTTTACTACAAAACACGGTGTTGAATAATTTAAATTGAACCAACTCTGGTTTCGTTAAAAGCTTGCCGGGAGAAATTCACACCATATTATTGAGGCGACATTCAAAGCGTTTGCTAGGGCTCTTCGACAAGCTACTGAGTACGATCTGCGTCGGCTCGGAACTGTGCCAAGGTTTGATATAATCACCTTTCTCACTGAATTTTTCTTCGTCCTTACTCTTAATGTGTATGCCATGGAAATAGCCTAAATTTTCTCTGTTTTCCCGGCTCCAAAATCCTTGTAAACAACAAATGAATTTTGTTCTCCGCAGTTCAAAGGGAATCCTTTCACGATCTTGATGCATAAGAGCTACAAGAGCACGGATAAAATTGCATAGTGAAGATTCAGGGATCAATTTTTGCAAATGATGACAACAATTCAGAGGGCGTCAATAATAAGTTTTAAGGCGTTCAGTTGTTATGCCTTGTTTGATGTTAAAGTTCTAATATATGTTAAAGATACTTATAAAATATAGAATTTTTTTATTTTATTTGTGTCTCCTCGACCCTCAGGGGTTGGTCTAGTGGTAAGGGTGATACTTGGGATATGCACATCTCGAGTCCAATACCCCATGGACGCTGCAGTTGTGGTAGTTCCGATCGATAATACCACGGCCTCGTGGATACTTGTCTAGTACACCCAGGTACGATGGTTATCAGAATGGAAAGAGCATTGCTGATCTCCTTGTACATGTAAAAAGTTAAAGCCAATCAAATTCATGGCATACATTCTCAACTTTAAAAAAACTTCCCGGACAAGATTGAATATACAACATCACGTCTCTTTGTTTTGAAGGCAAGATTTACTTGCGATGGGGATTGAATCCACGCTCTCCCACTTGTAGGGGGTGTGCATTACCACTAGGTCACCCTAGTTAACACTACAAAGTCACGTCTTGGGCGTGAAATGTCATGGTAATCTCATCTTGATCCCTCACAAACTAGCTAGTCAGTATGAAAATACTTTTCTCGAGGCTCTCCATGTGGTTGTCCTATTTGATGGAGACGCTGGGAGCCATCACGCTGTCATATTCAAGTACGATGGTACCTATTCCCGGAGACCATGCTCGTTAGTAACTGGATGTTATAGAATGTCCCTACTTTATATTCTCGTTAGATAATTTATTTAATATATTATTTGTTTATGATAATAAGATAGACTATTTTATAGATAAAATAGTATATATTTTTCGGACTCATAAACAATTACCAAATTCTCATCTAATAGCATCATATTTATTTCCAATTTGAGAAAAACCATAACCCTATTGGGCTTTGACACATTTAATATTTCGGTTTTTTCGTATTTTTCTTTAAAACAAGTAATTTATATTATTTTTTTAGTGTTGTAAAATAAATGGAGACAATATAATATAATAAAAGGAATAATAACAAGATGAAGAAAATGAATCAGAGAATTATATTATTTGTGTTCATCCATGATTTATAATAACTCTATACAAAATACAACCATACTTTAATATGAATAAATACACGAAAATTAATCTAAAGTTTAATATGTGAATACAAAGTCTTGGAAACAAAACGTCATCTTTATAAACTTATTAATATTTATAATATTCCCAAAGCCCATTTTGGATGACTCTGTACAAAAATTATACCTCGTTATTCATAAAAACTTACTGAAAAAAAATCGTACAAGGAGAAAGGGTACACAATTTGTACATCACACATAAAAATTATCTCATTAAAAACTTTATTAGGAAAATTCGTTGGCATAAGACTTAAAGCAAGGGAAAAATATTATGACGCGTATTTCTCTCCCTTATTTTAACATGTCATCTAATTTATATTTCTGAGATTTCTCATGCCGATCTTATGTACCAATTTCTCAAAGTAAGATGTTTGAAGAGCAACAAATCTACAAGATTGTCACAAAAACGAATTTTACAAATATCATTTTCTCCATTTTCATTAAGTTCATGAGTAAAGAACAGTTTTGTAGAAATATGCTTTATTTTGTCGCCTTTTATGTAGTCATTTTGGTTCGAGCTATACAAGTTGCATTATCTTCGTATAAGGTAGTTGGACTTATTTTATCTATTAAAAGATCGCAATATTCACATATATGATGGATTAAAGACCTTACCCACACACATTCACGACTTGTTTCATGAAGAGCCAACTATTCAGCGTGGTTGTGTGGGTCTGCTTTATCGAAATTCAGGAAATAGTGGTATCCCCATATGTAAATATATAGCCAGGTTGTGACCGTGCTTAGTGAGGATCATATAAACATCCGGACTTCGAGTCCGTTGAATAAAATAAGCTCATACCACCGTACCAGCATATCTGATCAATCCGGACATTGATACCTTTGAATAAAATAAGCTCATACCACCATGCTCGATGTTCCTCCAAGATATCCAAAAATTTGCTAAACACCATTCCAATGTCTACGAGTTGGAGACGAATTGTATCTTACTAGTAAATTTAATAAAAATGCTTTATCGGGACGTGTACAATTTGCAAGTTACATTAGTACTCCAACGTCACTAAAATAGGGTACTTGAGGACCAAGAAGTTCTTCTTATCACGGGCGAAAAGGATCCTTCTTCACATCAACGAAATAACAATCATGGGTGAACTCAAAGAATACAATTTATCCAGATTAAATAGTTTAAGGATCTTTTCAATATATAATGACTAGTGAACGAAAATCTTCTTTGATGAATGCAATTTGAAGGCCAATACAAATTTTGTTTCTCCCAAGTTTTTCATTTCAAATTCACTTCTTAAATATGTCGTCGTCTCTTCAAGTTCATCATGAGTTCCAATGATGTTCAAATCATCAACATAAATCGCGATGATGGAAAATCTAGTTCTTTGTCCTTCTAATAAAAACACATGGGCTTATTTCATTATTGATGTATCTCTCTTTCAAAAGGTATTCATTAAGTCGATTATATCACATTTGACCAAATTGTTTCAGCACATAAATAGATCTTTATAGCTTTATTGAGTACAATATTCCTCAGCTTTTTGGGATGCATGCTTCATGCATTTTTACTCTTTCGGGTTTTTTCATGTATATGTTATTATCAAGTGACCAAAATAAATAAGCTGGCACAAAATCCATTTAATTCACTTGGAGCCCTTATAGAATTTATATACCGAATACAAATCTGAATGTGATTGTATCCATGACCGACAAGTATGTTTCTTCACATTTAATTCCTGATTTTTGTGAAAATCATTATGCCGCAAGCGGCGCTTTGTATCTTATGACTATGTTTTTCTCATTTCGTTTGCGCACAAATACCTATTTGTATCCTATGGATTTGACATCTTCAGGTGTCTACACAATAGGTCCAACGAATTGATATTTTTCAGGTGAATTCAAATTATGTCTTAAGGGAATCTTTCATTTGCGCTAATAACTTTGTCGGTATCCATTACACGATCTTGGTTCATAATCGTCATTTTCCTTTGAAATATATAACGCAACTTCATATGCAAGTATATTATACAAACATATACTTTGGATGCAACATTTTGTCGAATCTAAAGGCCAAAATTCGCATCTACACGCACTTTCGGTATGCGACAATGTCGCATCCAATATGTCGTAGCTAAAAGTCTTAGATGCGACTAGTGGCATCCAATAATCCATCTACATAAAATGCAACAATTTTGATGGCACTTTTCGCATCCACAATGAACGAAAAAGTAACAAAAAATGAGGTAAACGACTTTTAGATGCGATTAGTTGAATATGATATTATTAAAAAAGTTAAATACTATGCCACGTCAATTAAATGGAACAAATGGGGAGAATTTTAGCCCGCACAAATTTTTAGACACTTTAGATGCGACTAGTTTCATCCAAATTCAACTATTAGATGCAACTAGCCTCATCTGTTATTATTAAAAAAAATTAAATACTCTACCACGTCACTTAAATGGAATAGATGCGGGGAATTTTAGGTCGCAAAATTTTTTAGAGACTTTCGGATGAAACTTGTCGCATCCAAGTCCCGATACAGGACTTTTGGATGCGGTTAGTATCATCCGTAAGTGTATACAATAAAAAAATTAAACCTCCGATTTTATCTATTAGGTGCGACTATTGCTTCTTCAGGAAGATTAATTTTGCAGGTAATGTTCTCAACAAGTATATGTGACTTGGTCACATTTTTTTCATCATTAAATGCATCAAGCAATGTATTTGAAATTTTTTAAGTGGATAATATTTTGAACTTTAAGTTCACATTGATTTGTACGAGGATCAAAATGAGACAATGTTAATGAATTTCATGAAATTTGTTTTTTCTTTTTTAAACTTTTGTTTATCTCTCCCTAATGCAAGAAACGTTGTCTCATCAAATTGACAGTCAACGAATCGTGCCTTAAACAAATCCCTTGTCATGGGTTCCAAATGTCTAATAGTTGATGGAAAATCAAACCCAATAAAAATTATCGATCTTCTTTAAGGTCCTATTTCACTACATTGAGCGGTATTGGGAGATAAATTTCACATGCAAAAACTATAAAATGAGATATATGTGATTATTCGCCATCAACAAATTGCAGAGGAAAAAATTTATGATATGTTGTTGGCCTTATACATATTAGAGATGCAGTGTACAATATTCCATGTTCTCATGCAGAATTTAGCGATTTGGTTCTCATAAGTAAGGGCCTAGCAATCAACTAAAATCTCTTAATAAAAGATTAAAGTTCTCCTGCATTTTTAAACAAATTTCCTTTATTTTATGATCTGGAAAATACGGTCTTAGTTGAATTATTTGAGCAAGGAGTCTTATAAATGCAACATTGCGAGTGGACAAAAAAACATGCAGCCAACGTGTTGATGCCTCAATAAGTACCATAAAGTACTGAAATGGTCCGCTTGTAGGGTAATAGATCCACATATATCTCCTTAAATCCGTTCTAAACATATTGGAAATTTAGTCGCAAATTTAATTCTAGATTATTCTGTTATCAGTTTTCCATGAAAACATGTCATACATGGAAAATCTTTAAAAAAAATAAAATTTTACTCTTTGAAGGATGCTCATGTAAATATTATATAATTTTTCACATCATTATGGAACCCGGAATCGTCTAAACGATCATGCCATAGAAGAAAGCTTGGTGGGTCCACTAATTTTTTGTTAAACACCATGTATGACTCAACTGAGTTTATATAAAGTAAAATATAATCCATAATTGTATGATAGGAGTTTTTCCATAATTTATTTCCTTCCCGAGACCATAGATGAAATGTACACATATTGAACGGCAACTGTATTCTAACCGTATTTGGATGCCCATGAATTCATAATTTTGGTTTGTTGTCTCAATGTGATAATCATTTCATCATATAGCCTTAAAACTCAAAAGAGTTCTTTCTGATCTAGTTGAAAGCATTGCATCGTCAATGATAAATTTTGTACCATTGGTAAGAGTATATGGGCTCTTCCTGTTGGAATCGTTATATGATTTTTAGAATAATTTAATCCTTCTTGAAGCGACAAAATATATAAATTCTATGTAAAAAATTGACAAGCCAGACGAAGTGCTTGAACATGGATAGATTAAATCAAACAATGAAAATTATTTATACTCGGTACCAAATTTTGACTCTTCAAGGGCCCGTCTCCCCTCGCAGCAAGTCACCTCCACATGTCCTTGATCCGGGCAACCACTATATTTTTTACCACTAGAGTCTGTAGTGTGTTTCTTGGATATAATGTGTGGGCACTAGTAAACTCTTTGACCCAAGAAAAAGTCTTCGAGCCAAATGGCTAATATAAACCCTAGGTCTAATAAAGACTTAGGTGCCAAAAGAAAAGAGAGAAGAAGAGGGAGAACGGGAGAAGGTTGGCCAAGGCTAGAGATACAAGATTCGGCCAAACTAAAGAGAATGTTGATTGTTTGAGTTACTTGTTTTAAATTCACAATGTAGTGTGATATTTATAAATAATGGAATGCATTGAATTAGAGATGTTATAAGAGGTAATTATTTCTTTGTATTATTGCAAAATATCTCCGAGGTAATTGTCTCCGAGTTGGTATACCATATTTACGGGGATTCGGAGGCGACCATCGCCTGAGTATTACTCGGGACAGGGCAGTACGACGCACCCACTTGGGTATGTCTTGCTAGTGGGGCAGAACAGACGTTGCTATCGTGCGACGAGGAAAATTGGACGCCGACCCCACTTGTGTCAGTCCTATGATCACGTCGTCTCCGACACAATCATGATCATGAGTCGAGCTGTCTTCCTCCTCGTATCCGATGAGGTTTATGATTAAGTCTTTGTTGACCCCACGACATGCTAGCAACTCTGCCAGACACTGGTCGGTTTCCTCCCTTAGGCCGTCCTTATTATCACGAGGGGCAAGGTTTCTTTGCCTAGACTTCTTTCCAGAGGCAGTTCCCTCGGTCCTCTATGTGGCAGTCGACGGAGTCCATATCGCGAGCTAGCTGCTCGAGCAATCAGATTGTTTGATTGGTCGGCCACAGAGGTCACCAAAATGTCACTCATCTTTTAAGAGTCGACGAGTGAACGAAAGAGATGAAATAGAGAGGTGTGGATGAGACATATTCATGGTAGGGGCCCCCTTCTTCTAGCACCAAAATGTTGCGCCAAACAACGTTAGGAGGCCTAAACGGTCAGATCCTCACTCGGGCAGAATGACTTTTGCTTCGTCATGAGCATGTCTGGTGTATCGAATCGTCTCCTAATTGTTGGGGATCTTCAAGTTCTTCTGTTATCTGAAAGAGATGAGCAGACATTAAGTAACAATGAACAACATAGGTGAGTCCTCTGTTTACCTCTCCGAGATTTAACATTAGTAGAATATGGCAGAGTTTAGAATGACGAGCAGAGATCGATGAGACCGAGTAAAACCGAAATATTTGGGTCAACAATGTTTAGGGGCTCGAGTGACAAATATTTTGGGGAGAATTCTTCCTATTGGGAGAGAATTCTTGAGAGAAATAGAGAGTGAGAGTAATCATTTAGAGCGAGAGAAAAACTTATTAAACATTAAAAACAATGTTTGTATTCATAGGGTCCCAGGGGGACTTAACCGTGTGCTTCTAGTAGGTCAGTCAGTCAAGGCCTTTCCAGGGAAAGGAGGCTGGTCGGCCCTATGTCTTGTGTCGTGGCCTAAACGGCCAGCCCTTGTCTGGTTCAAGGAGGCCGACCGACCTTGTTCTAGAGAAGGCATTGGGATGAGACTGGCTTGCCCTTGGTTTAGGCAAGGAGGCCGGCCAGAGCATGGCAAGGGGTAAGGAGGCTTGCCAGCCCAGATGTGGTTGGGGATTTCGCTGGTGCTAAGTGGTCTTTCTTCCTCGGTGGGTTCGACAGAGGTTTGTTTCGGCGATTTTTTGGGTCGTCGGCAAAGTCTTGATTTATTATCATCTTGAAACAAGGCAATAATACTTTGTATATTGTGAAGAAGACTAAATTCCAAAGAAAAATTTGTCTCAAGAAAAATAATTTATTGGTATTTCTTGTGAATCAACAAGTTCAGTATGCTCTTAATATGGTATTCATAAGCTATAGAATCAAGAGCGCCGTTTGGGTTGCGACTGAAAAACAACTAACATGAGTTGAAATTAATAATCATTTTATGGTGTCTTTACAAATGAAAAGACATTATAAAGTATATTTCAGTTAATTGAGATAAAAAATGTTTTAACAATTAAGGTACTGACCATTTCAATATAAAATTAACTACGGTTAATTAAAATTTCAACTTCATAAACATAAAATATTTATAAGTTTCTGAAACACTCTTTTAAATAAGAGAAAATTCCCATTCTGCCACCATTACTAATCCTCTTTCCCTAAATCCACCAAAAGTGAATTCCTTCCCAAAATACAAGTCTTTTGGAGTTGAAAAGACCTTGAGAAATTGCCCAATTTGCCACCTTTAATAAGTCAATTTCCCAAAATCCTCTAAAAATAATTTTTTCCCAAAATACTAGTGAAAAAGACCAAATACCCCTAACAGATTTTAATCCTCTTTCTTTCGTCTTCTTTTTACTTCTTGCAACCGGCTCTCTCTCCCCTTCATTTTCGAATTTCTCTCTCTCTCTCTCTCTCTCTCTCTCTCTCTCTCTCTCTCTCTCTCTCTCTCTCTCTCTCTCTCTCTCTCTCTCTCTCTCTCTCTCTCTCTCTCTCTCCGTAGACGCAATAGGCTCTGTACAGTTTTGTAGACGACATTGTAGACTCTGTTACAGTTTTGTAGACGACATGGTAGACTCTGTTACAAATTTGTAGACACATTGTAGATAACGGTAAGAGCCTAACCTCGTCGGAGATGAAATGGAGCTGCGTCGGAGACGTCAGAGATGGAGCGGCGCTGCGTCGGAGACGTCGGAGATGGAGCGGCGCTGCGTCGAAGACGTCGGAGATGGAGCGGCGCTGCGTCGGAAATGGTTGAAAAATTGTACAGGTCCGCTCCATCTCCGACGAAGGTCCGCTCCAACTCCTTCATCTCCGACGTCTTCGACGCAGCGCCGCTCCATCTTCGACGTCTCCGACGCAGCGCCGCTCCATCTCTGACGTCTCTGACGCAGCTCCACTTCATCTCCGACGAGGTTAGGTTATTATAGTTATCTATAATGTTGTATATAAATTTGTAACAGAGTCTACAATGTCGTCTACAAAACTGTAACAGAGTCTACAATATCGTCTACAAAACTATACAAAGCCTATTGCGTCTACGGAGGGAGAGAGAGAGAGAGAGAGAGAGAGAGAGAGAGAGAGAGAGAGAGAGAGAGAGAGTTCGAAAATGAAGGAGAGAGAGAGAGAGGCCGGTTGCAAGAAGTAAAAAGAAGAGGAAAGAAAGAGGATTAAAATATGTTAAGGGTATTTGGTCTTTTTCACTGGCATTTTGGGAAAAAAATTATATTTAGAGGATTTTGGGAAATTGACTTATTAAAAGTGGCAAATTGGGCAATTTTACCCTTAAAAAAAAATTACTTACATTTTGACCCTTCAAAGAGGGAACCGGCTAAAAAGAGAAAATGTTAAAAAAAAAAATCAGCAAACTCCCTGTAGCCGGTCTCTATTAGCTCTAACTTTTCACATCCCCTTCTTACATTCTCTCTCTTCTTGTTTTTTCACCTTCTCTATTTTCTTCTTCAACACTCAACCTTCTTGAATGTGGGTTTATTCAGGCTGAAAGCTTCATAAGTCAAACAAATCTTCATCTCCAACAACACTTAACGAAAACTTCATCCCCGACAACACTCACCCAAACATTAAGCTCCGACAACACTCCATTCCACCCGTTCTCGGACTTCTCAGAGTCATCTCCAGTCCATCTCCGACGTCTCTGACGCAGGTCCCCTCCTTCTCCGACGAGGTTAGCTTATTCTCGTTATCTACAATATTGTCTACAAAAACTTACAGAGTCTACAATGTCGTCTACAAAACTGTAACAGAGTCTATAATGTCGTCTAAAAACTGTAACAGAGTCTACAATATCGTCTACAAAACTGTAACAGAGTCTACACTATCGTCTACAAAATTATAACAGAGTCTACAATGTCGTCTATATGGTAGACCTCCCCTTTGACTATGCGATAGAAATTCTACTATTATTAGTGAACAATAATTAATTTTAAGAGATCGAGGACACAACTCATATGGATATAGTAAGTCTCGCTTTATTGTAGACATATTTGTAGACGTTAGTGTAGACAGATTTGTAGACGTTAGTGTAGACAGATTTGTAGACGTTAGTGTAGACATTCCTGGTTATTGTAGACGTTATTATAGACACTGCTGTAGACAAATTTGAATACGTTAGTGCTTAATGTAAAATTGATTTTGGAGTTGTTGATGCAGATATTATAGACCCTACGTTAGTGCTGCTGGTCGGCCAAAAAAGAGGAGAATACTCTCATAAGGTGAAGACGCTACGCGGCGCAAGTGCAGACGTTGCGGTGCGATAGGTCATAATCGTCAAACATGCAATAGTGCTACTCCTTTGTTTCGAGGATGAGATAATGTGTACAATTCTGTCTACAAATATGTCTACAATTCTGTCTACAAATATGTCTACAATTCTGTCTTTAAAGCTGTCTACAATTGTGTCTATAAAGCTGTCTATAATTCTGTCTACAATGTGTACAAAGTTTTGTACCAAAAATTATAAAATTATGTCTACAATTCAATTGTTCAATGAGAAAATTTACAATAGAGAGTCAGTCTGTCTACAAAGTTGTTCCCACTTACACATACACATCCCAACATACACATACACATCCCAAAAATACAAATAGTTTCCAAATTACACATACACATTCGAACATACAAATAGTCAGTCTACAAATCTAATTTTCAACATCCGAATTCGCACGCTTCGCGAACTTCAACCATCCGTGTTGAAACAAATCAATGCATAATTGTTGACGGTAGTCGGGTATGTTTTCTTGACAAACTCGTGTAGCTGATTGGCCGTGGACCATATAATCCATGACCTTAACCACAAATATGCCACATTCCCCGCTGTTCACATGAAGAAACAAACATATTTAATAAAAAAAGAATACCATTGCATACTAAATTCGTATTAGTCAAAATAAATAGAGAACATACCCGTTATTTTGTTGAGGCATCATCTGCATGAAGTTGACCTTCAACGGCGGGGAGCTGCTATCTTCAATCCCTAAATGGTCGAAAACATTTAGGTATGACAGAATTACTGGGATGAAGGCAGCCCAAACCTCGACCTTGCGAACAGTGACAACCTTGTGGTACTTGTTGTCGGATAGAGAGTCGTACACAGTCAACTACCTATCCGCAATGTTCACAACCACAAGATACCAATGACCGATTTCAGACATACATATAGGCATGTAAATGTCTTTCACATTAACCCATGGCCACGTATAGCGCATTGACTTATTGGTTGCCGTCACGTAGTCAATCACCCGTGAATGTTGGCTCCAGTCGAACTCGTCTTTATTCGCCGTCCCCATCCAGGCTGAATAGCTCTGCTCAAGGTAGGATGCGAAATGACAGGTCATGATAGTGAAAGACGTGTCCAGCTCGCCAAACCACCTCTTCTTCCGAAGGTAGTACGAAACGACGTCAATATGCTGTCAATAATTGAATCTACAAGTCAGTCTATATTTCAATATACAATCAGGTCTACAATCAAAGTCTACAATTCAATCTACAATCAATTCTACAATAAAGTCTACAATAAGGTCTACAATTAAGTCTACAATTCAATCTACTATCAAAACTACAATCACGTCTACAATAAGGTCTACAATTAAGTCCACAATTCAATCTACAATCAGGTCTACAATCAAGTCTACAATAAGGTCTACAATTAACTCTACAATTCAATCTACAATCGGGTCTACAATCGGTTCTATAATCGGGTCTACAATAAGGTCTACAATTAAGTCTACAATTCAATCTACAATCAGGTCTACAATCAAGTCTACAATAAGGTCTACAATTAAGTCTACAATTCAATCTACAATCAGGTCTACAATCGGGTCTACAATAAGTCTACAATTCAGTCTACAATCCTGTCTACAATCCTGTCTACAATCGAGTCTACAATTCAATCAAAAATTCAATATCAAGTCTACATTCAAGTCTATAATACGTACCTGATCTGACAACCATTGCTCCGATTCCCATAACGTGTAGAAGAAGGTTTTCGAAAACACGTCAACCACGTTGAAACTCAATTTCCCAATAAGCTCTCCTCGTATTTCTTGAACCAATTCCCATCCGCATTTTTTTTCCTAAGCTTGTTAAGCTACATCCAAGTTCTCATGATCTTGGCTTCTTCCTGAGTAGGGGAAGTACACGGTAGAGAGAGCGGATGTTTGAGGGGCTTCTTCATTTTGTTCATGAAATATTTGTAGATCGGATGGGGGGGGATGGAGTGTATCTACTCGGGGACCGAGTTGGCCGGGATGGTCGGATTGAATCATCTTGTATGACGATGGGCTGCGACATAGACGGGGCTGAGTCATCGTGTACGACGATGGCCTGCGATGGCGTTGTTGCTGCAGGTGTTTCTTTGCTTGAGCAGGATTGGCTCTCTACGTCGGGTACGACATAGTATTTGTCCAACGACGCTATCTGCGTATCTGTCAGCCATTGCTGGATTCATTACTCTCGGCTGAACCAGGTCCTACATTCAAAAAATGTAATCAACTTCAAAACATATGACTCTTCAAATAAATATAAGAGAAATCAAATAAGTACCTTCGTTTTCTTTTTCGTCTCCTTCGTCGTCTTCGTTGTTTTTATCTTATGTGTATTCGTTTTTCTCTTCCTTGTCTTCTGTTTTCTCTCCCTTTTCTTCATTTTGCTCGTCGTTGCCTTCTTTTCTCAGGTCCTGGTCGTCTTCGTCGTCTTTGTCTTCTTCTTTCTCTTTCTCTTCTTCATCTTCTTTATCTTCTTCTTTCTCTTCTTCTTCTTGAACCACAACTAGTTCATTGGGTCGGGGGTTCGCCACCGGCATTGGTCGCGGATAGTTTGTTTGAACTCTTCAAACATTTGCTTCATTTCTAACTTGAAGCTTGTCCATTCTCCCTTCAAATTTTTTATTGTTTCTTCAACAGTCTTCAACCGAGCCTGCAAGAGTTAGTCAACTAATCAATCTACAATTCAGTCTACAATTTAGTCCACAATTCAGTCTACAATTAAGTCTACAATTCAGTCTACAATTAAGTCTACAATTCAGTCTACAATTAACTCTACATTTCAGTCTAAAATCAGGTCTACAATTTAGTCTACAATCAGGTCTACAAAACAATCTACATTTCAGTCTACAATTTAGTCTACATTTCAGTCTAAAATTCAAGCTACAAGTCGTTCTATATACTTACATCCGAATGGGTATCGGTGATGGAGTCAGTAGATGTCGAGGTACGTGTTGTCGGGGTAGGTGTTCTCGGAGTTTTTGGGTCTGGGGCTACAAATTCTCGAGCCGAGACCTGCAAAACAAATCAAACATCATGAGTATAACAACATAATCATTAAAGTTACAAACTTACGAGATATACCTCATGTACGCCGCAAAGGTTGTGGAAAGAGAATTTTGGATTTTGAAAATTCGTTTTGTGGAAGGCGTCTCCCACAACGGCCCACCCCGTCTTCCATTGCCGCATAAGTGGTTGCTCGGAGGTCGAGACCCTCTCGCAATGATGAAGCGTGGTCAATATGGGCATCGTCTCGTACGCCCAGATCTGAAGCGGGTACAAAAAAGAGGGAAAGTTGATTTTCCCCTTTGACCCCTCCTTCCCAGCGGAATTCTTGAGGAACTTCCGGGCAGCGTCCAAGAAATACTTCCACACCACGTTCCCCCACGGGTGCGAGTTGAAATCGTCAAAATGGTCGACCAACTTCACGAACGTCCAATCGGGAACGTTGGTATGACCGGGTGCTGAAAGTAAAACGCTTATCAAAAAATGCACGAGCTTGAATTTCACTCGCTTCTCAATATCCCACGCTGCCGTAATTTGTAGGAAGGCAGCCAAGCCCGCTCGGGACTTCACGGTCCCATTCATGTTGACGTCGGAGTAGACTCCACCCTCGATGACGTCACAAATCGGGGGAACATAATTATCCACTATTCGGAGATCGGTTATATCCGCAAAATGTTTAATGGTGAACCCCCTCCGCAAGCCGCCGATCTCCATCTGTAGAAAGTTCTCGTTCTCTACCCCGTCAAAAGTTCCAACCCTCAAGAGAAGGTTGTTTATGATCCGCGACGACCGAATCACCTTCGCGAGGTTCAAGAATTACCCGAAACATGATTTTCCAAAGAGAGCATTCTCCTCTTCGGACAATGCCACCTCGGCCTCATATTTTTCAAACGAACCATAAAAACTAAATTTATGGTCCGGTATACATTCTTCTTTGATGGCCCGGGTCCATCCCTGAAAAATAAGTAAATAAATCTGGTCTACAATCAAGTCTACAGGTCTACAATCAGGTCTACAGGTCTACAATCAGGTCTACAGGTCTACAATCAGGTCTACAATCCTACAATCAGGTCTACAATCAGGTCTACAATCGGGTCTATAATCAGGTCTACAATTGGAACCAAAATCAGGCTATAAATCAGATTTACAATCAGGTCTACAATCGGGTCTACATTTTAAATCAGGTCACAAAAATGATCTACATAACAGTCCACAAAATTGTATACATCTCAAACATACCTTCAAGTACACGTTCCCTGCTTTCTGAGGATGTTTGGGGTTTGTCTTTACAAAATCAGAGTCCGAAGACTCAGCTATGCAAGGTCGTTTTGGTTTTTCAGACGGTTTGCGAATGGACTTCCTTTTTTTTATCTTTTTTCTTCGAAGGCTCTACGTGACCAGCTACCGGCACAGCTCGAGATTTCACCCTCTCGCTTGTACGTTTGTTCTCCATTTCGATTACCTATTACAATATCTATGAGAAACCGAAAATAACCCCATGCAAAACCGAAAACAAGACGACGAAGAACACGACGAACACGACGAACCCGAACCCAAACCCAAACCCACGCACGAGAATACGAACTTGAACCTAAACCCACGCACGAGAATACGAACCCGAACCCAAACCCACGCACGAGAATACGAACCCGAACCCAAACCCCCTCGCACGAAGATACGAACCCGAACCCAAACCCACGCACGAGAAGACGAACCCAAATCTAAACCCTCGCACGAACCCAAACCCGAACACAAACCCAGAGCCCTAACCACAAAAACCCCCGAACCCAAACCCAAACCGCGAGCCCTAACCACCAAAACCCCCGAACCCAAACCGCGAGCCTGAACCACCCAAAACCCCCAAACCCAAACCGCGAGCCCTAACCACCAAAACCCCCGAACCCAAACCCAAACCCAAACCGCGAGCCCTAACCACCAAAACCCCCGAACCCAAACCGCGAGCCATAACCACCAAAATCCCCGAGCCCCAAACACCAAAATTCTGAGCCCCAAACACCAACACCCAAATCGCGAAGTTCTTACCTGAGATATCGCGGTCGACATAGAGGGGGAGTGAAAAATCGCGGCGTGAGAAGTGAAGAGTCGCACGGGAGAGTGAGAGTGAGAAGTGAAGAGTCACGCGGCGGGAGAGAGAAAAAGAGACGGGATTTGGGAGGGGGAATACGCGGGGGAGAGAGAGAAAGAGATGGTAGGGAGAATTTTTCAAATTTTTTTTTTCTTTTTTAATTGAAGAAGGAACCGGTTACAAACAAGTAAAAGAAAGAGGGACTATATTTGAAAGAAATATTTAATGTCAAGGGTATTAGGTCATTTGTACTGGCAGATTGGAAAAAATTTATTTTTAGAGGATTTAGGGAAAGTGGGTTAGTAAAAGTGGCAAAATGGACAATTTTTCTTTAAACAAGCACTCATTAGAGCATCTTTAATGTTAACCTAAAATGACATTAGATTAATTTGTCATATCATATTTTTAAACTAAAACATTATAAGTTAAATTTACCTCTAATGATAAACTAACTGTATCTTTTAGCTTAACTATATTCAAATGGCAATGATCAAATTCTTTTTTCCAATTTTCATTTATTTTCAATAATATCTTAATTTATGTATTTGATACAAATAAATATTAATCCACATGTCAACAATCTATAAATGTTGGTCTCGGCTTAGCAAATTAGGTTTATAAAACTAATTGACTTAACTAATTAGCTAGATAAATTGCAAAATTATAATTAAACTGTTGGTCAAATAATATATTTTATTTATTAGTAAATACGTGATGTGCACCACTAAAAATGCTTGTAGACTTCGATTTAGATTGTCTCTTGACACTGATATGGACATAATTTCTTATTTCATCTCAATCGACTAAAGTCTACAAATTGTTCTTCTATTAATATATGACATGGAAATCAACACTTTTAAGTTGTTAAAAATTAAACATATTAGAATAAAATAATTAAATTTCATTTTTTTACACATGATTAAAAAAACTATTTATAGTTATAATCTGACTTCACTTTCGTACATGTTTATAATTTACATACATTTAATATTAATCCTGTTTAATTGAGATAGAATCTTGACAATACCTGCAATGGTATTAATTGCTAAATACGCAGCACTAGCTCGCGATCGTGGAGGATTGAGTGTTGATTGTATAGTTCGAGACCACGCCAGAAAGGTGATCATATCGCGTACGCTTTTTCTTGTTAGAAGTTCTCTCCTCAGATTGCAAAAGCGTACACTGCCCTCTGTGGCATAGAGTTAGTTCGCAACGTCGATGGCAGGAGAGCGGAGATCCAATCTAACTGCTTGGGGGTGGTGAAAATGATTGATGAGGGCACAATTTCTGCGACATAACTTGGGACGATCTTACACCGCATCAGATTTTAGCATTCAGAATACTACTCATTTAAGTAATGTTGCAGCGCATAATCTTTCACGCTATGCGATCAACTATCACTCGTCTTCGACCTATCTAGGTTCAGTCTTGCCTTGTTCGGAGGACGTCAGTAGAGCCGATGATCGTGAGTTGAGGTCCCGTAATACCACCTAGGGCCCCTTGTTGATTGAGTATATTTGTGTTTGTGTTTATTATATTTTCGGTGGTTTCTGTTTTATCCTTATCTTTATAACCACATATTTCTTCCACTATACGTGAGAGTTTTTATGATATTTTGTGATACCGACCACGCTTCCTAAAAAAACAATCATGTGTTGGTTTAGCAATTATTTAATCCTGTAAACATTTTTTACCCAATAACCAACTTACTTACAAATATCCGAGTTCACTTAAAATAATGTCAAAACTATTTTGGTTTTGTATCCTGACCAATTGGCACCCTTGTTCTTTGTTCTGAGCAAGTAACAAGAAATTGCCCAAAATATCAAATCTTTTTCATAGTTTTTTTTATAAAATATTCTTTTCTTGATTTACTATTAAAAAATTTGAAAAAATCATATAACCTTTTAACTTTTACTTTCTACCATTTTCAACAATCCTTAAATTAATCTCGATTAATTATAAATTAATATTCAAATAACTTCTCATTTACTCTCTGAATATTTTATTTTTTATTTTTTTATTAACCGAGACTAATTAAGCGAGGATTAAATGTTGAAAACAAAAATTTAAGGGTCATTGTTTTTTTTTCGTTTTTTAGTAGTGTACTGAAAAAATGAGAAAAAGAAAGCAAAATTTTAGACAATATTTCTGGAATTATTGATAATTAAAATCAATCAAAATATTAATTAAAGATCTAGTTATTTTGGAAAAACTTACTTAATACACCTACCAAACTTCTAATATTCACTAACTTTTTTTTTTTTTGAAAAAACTAAAGCCTCATTAAAACCTTCTGCCCCCAAATCGGTGCGACGAAAAGAAAGAATGTCCGACATCGATTAAATGATTTCAGCTAAAGCCCGAGATAAGTTGTCCCGCACAACGGGAGGAGCATCTCTCAAACTAAACATACCCGAAGACAAAGACACCAACCCCACCTAGCAATGACATGACTAGCTCTGTTTATGCTTCTATTAAATCACCCAAAATTACAAGAGTTAAAATCTAAACTTAGTTTACCACTTGGTCAAACAATGGGGTTAATCTTTACTTTTAGACTTTCATGTTTTTCTTACAAATAGTCCAACACAATTTTATTATCACCTTGTACATCCAGCTTCCGATAGCCGTAAAATTTACCCAACTTCAGTGCTAACTTCACTCCTTGGAGCTCCACCTCTAAAGCCGACTCTGCTTCAGACACGCTCCGCCACATCCACACGACTTCACTATCATTTGTGGCTACCATCCCCACAGTCACTGCGTCTTCCGAGAAGGCTATGTCGCTATTGATTTTGACTCTCCCTAGCTCTGGCTTCGACCACAACATTCGTACTGGGGTCATGGCCACCACCACTTCTTCCACGACCGACCTGTCACTAATATCGATATTGTTCTACCTTGTGAGAATAGGGTTGACCAAACCTTTGAACTCTATCTTGGCTCCTTTGAAAATTACATGATTGCACAAGAACCGTAGTGAATCAACTATAGCCTCTACCCTGAAAATGAATTCATTTTTGTCTAGCACTCTCGAGCTTTCACCATTCGCCTCCAAAAGTGAGCTTAGGGCATCGAGCCCCAACCTCCAAGTCGAAAGATCCCATAAACGTCCTCATCTTGCCACTAACCAAGTTTCAGCAGCCCATTTACACCCAAATAATAAGTGTAGCACAGTTTTCTAACTCACGCGGCATAGGTGGCAGCTGATATCGCCAAGGGGAAAAGCCACCGCGAGCCACCCAACCGTGGGGAAAAAATTATGGCCAACTTTCCATAAGGTAATTACATACCTATTATTGTATTTCAGTCTCCACATGCTTTTCCAAACTAAGTCACTTAAATTGAAGATAGATTTAGTAAGTATCCGATAGACAGACATAATACAAAATAGTCCTCTAGGGTCATCCGACCATAACCATTTGTCTTGCATATCTAGTCTTGAGGTCAATGACATAATTTCTTTAGCTCTATCTTCACCACATTCCAGTATCACCCGGTTATGGTCCCGCCTTCTCGATCCTAGAATGAACGGATCCTTTACTTTTGCATCGGCACCCAAATAACCTTGGAAAGTTTTCTGCACAATACCACCCTCTAGCCATTTGTCTTGGAAAATCAGTGCATCTTCCCTATCTCCCACTTGAATTAATGAATTACTCTTCATGAAGTCCTTTATCCTCCATATGTCTTTTGCTGGCAGAGATGCCTAGAAGAAGATTATTTATTTACATATTGATGTAATATAAATCTGTATAAGTCATTATTGTAATTGCTGATTAAATTGATAAAAGGTGAAACGTTCATTCATTCCTTTTTTAGTTCGTTTGAAGATTTATTATATTAAATATTCTTAAAGTCCTTAATCAAACCTAAAAAAGTATGAAGAGACAATGTAAGAACAAACCATTTACTTCTTCTGTTTCAAGGTCACTATGTATGAATTGCATCATGCTTACCTAAATCCTGAAATGAGACATGTCATTTCATTGCTTTAATATTCTCATTTGAGAAAGTCAAATTATATATCCATTAAGTGATTTAGAATAGACTAATTTGTGAGATATTAAGTTATGAAGATGTCATGAACCAGCTTTGTGAAGTTCTCATAGATATGGAATTCATAAACAAGATTGTTGAAATGCAATGTATTTCACCTCATGCTTTATTATATGAGTTGTGAATAAATGAACCGCGCGGTATCCAAAATTAAGGAGATACTTTATTTGGATGAAACAATGGGACTTTTAAGCTCCTCGTCAATACATTGTTTATAACTTACTCACAAGTAACAAAGGAGTTGAGGAAATAACAATTAGATGGGTAAAATGGTAATTTTATAAATCTCATCTAGTTAATGATATTAATGAAGGGTAATCATAGATAACATATAATGGATCCACTCAATATAATTAGGTTGAATTTTACTAGAAAATAAATTCATTTGAACCGAGAGATTCTAAGTGTCAACTCTTTAGTGGAGTCAGTTGACATTAAACTAATACTCGGAAAAGGTTTGTGAACTTTTGAGTCCGAGTATAGTAGCTCAAGCTTTGTTCATCTGGATCCATATGGTCACTATTAGAGGTCATTAGAGTAGGATTGTTAAACTAGAAGCTAAGTAAAAATAAGTTCAAGTGTTGAACTAAACGTTTTTTCAAAAAATGCGTAAAGGGTATTATTTTCCACATGGACATAAAATGATGTGAATGTCAAAAAAAGATTTTGAATATTTTTATATGATGGAAATATGAATTATTTTGTAAATCCGAGAAGTCGTTTGATGCATTATGAAATTAATTCTTTATTTGTGCAATATTAATTCTACAATGGGTATTTTAAGAATTGTCTCAAAAGAAATAAGGAAGCATTTAGAAGTTTCTTCCATGGGTATAGTTCGTCAAACATCAAGAGAGGAGATAAATTATATCTAAAAATTCATTTCCTTGAAGTATAAAGGTACTTGCAAAAAAAAGCAAAAATTAATTTATTTGAGTAAGAAACAATTGTGCTGAGTGAGAAAACAAATTTCTCTCACTAATGCAGATGAGGATTGGTCAACTACTAAAGAAAGAGAAGAGGAAATCAAATATTGTGTCATGAATACACAATGAGAAATATTTGTTACCATTTTTTTGTATTTTCTTCTCTTATAAATAGACTCTCATATTGAGATGTGAAAATAAGTTTTTTGCACTTGTTCTCTCTCTCTCTCTCTCTCTCTCTCTCTCTCTCTCTCTCTCTCTCTCTCTCTCTCTCTCTCTATGGCTGACCACCTTCTCTCCCTCTCTCTCTTAAAAATATCTCTTTTATTTTAGCACCTAAGTTCTCATTATACTTAGACCTAAATTAGTTTTTTAGCTTATAGACTTGTTTCATGAGTTATTGTGTTTAATTGTGCCCACACACAAATCCTTCAAACCCTCTATGGAATCTTGTAATAAAAATCTTAGGTTACTCGAGTTCACGACTAGGTGCGAAAGAGATGAGCATTCCGTGGAGACGAAGCTTGGAGCGAGACGAGACGTTCAACCTTACCTAAGGCTTCTCAAAGATCAAGCTACAAAAAAGGTTAGTCCCAACAAAATTATAATAAGATAATACTTTTAAATAATTTGATGTTCATGCACTTTGCCTAAGTTAGTAAAATAGTTTTACTTGTAAAATATATTTTATAGCCGCTATTAACATATTAATGATAATTATTTCTTAACCCTAAACTTATTCCAACACGATCTCTCTACACTTATCTTCGTTTGCCCAAGCTTCATAAAATTTGAAGTGTTTTTTTTATACCCATCACAACTCAAGGTCTATTAAAGGTCATCACCATATTCTCCATTGCACACAAAAACTCCCTTCTATCTTCCAGTCACGGGGGCCCATATGTTGCAAGCAAGTGCCAATCGTCACTTCTATTATCTCCTCGTAGCACAACCCAGACAAAAATCTTGGTTGTCTTCCACACTCCATGTTTATTCCTCTCCTCCACCACACGCATATCCTACCGGCCAAATCATGCGGTGTGAACATAACACTACCCAAAAACCCAAACTTCTCTTTAAAGCTCATACATCTTTCTCCCACTAACCTTCATTTCCAACAAAATTAAGATATCGGTTTATTTTTTCTTATAAGGCACCGGATGGCCTCTTCTGTCGAGTCTCCCGCCAGGCCTCAAAAATTCCATGAGCACACAACATAACCCCGGTAAGGAATTGTTAAGGCTCGCCTCTCGGACTGTTTTATCTCCTTAGTTTAGCTGGTAGTTGATCCACTTTCTCTACTCTGTCTACCTGAGTTCAATTTATTACCATCTTCTTTTGTTCCAACTCTTCTTGTGCCCCATCTCTTCCTACTTGATCCTTTGTAGGTTTTCTGGAATTTAGCCTTTCCTTTATCAAAGGCCATCTCAAGGCTCAGATTTTCGTGTTTTTCTTCTTCATATCCTTCTGCCACTCTTGCCCTTTTTGCAAGTAACGTCGTTAGAGCACTTTTTTCATTTTACCTGTTGTCTCCCTTTCTTCAAGAGTTTGATGTATTGGGCTTTCGTGTTGAAATGTTTGGTCTTGGGTATTATTGAGATTCATATCATTATTTTGGCCTAGTAGCACCTTGTTAGGTTTACCTCGTCGTTAATTATGAGTTGTCCTTTCAGAGACTTTGATTGGTTATTACCAGCCTGGCATCATTTGATCTAATTATGTGAGCCCCCTTCTGATATTCTTTTGCCATGAACAATATACCTCGTCTCCACCATGTTTATCAAGGAGCATTACAGTTGCATACTTTTAGGCATTGAGCCTCTCCCTTCTAGCAACATTGTCGGCGCATCTTTTCCACTCCCTCCAACGTGGCTTCTCTTGTCATGAGGATTCGTGTGTACTACACTTGCCCCCTCCCCATTCTGGTTCAGGCATGTTATTTTGATTTCAGTCTTTTCACTATCCCGGTCCTGGCCATTTGGCTTCAGTCTTGCCTCTCTTCCTAAACCAGAGAATATTGTTCCAGAGCTTTTCCTTTATGAACCCCACCTTCTGGATTATCACAACATATGCAATACTTGGATTTCACATAAAGCCACTCTCCATATGCTTTAACCTCCGACGAGTGGTCCGTTCTTATACGGATCAAGTCTTGTCTACTACATTCTTCTTTGAAATGCCCTAGTCTTCCGCATTTGAAGCAAAATTTTCCAACAATTTCAAACTTTCCTTGAAGCATAACAGGGCACAATTTCTTTATGTTGATAATGAGAGCTTTGAATCTCAATTCTCTTCTCTCATGTGCTGAGAAATCTAGAAATTCACTAAACCTCGGTGAGCGGCTCGCGGTTTCTCCTCACTATTTCTTGCCGGTGAGCGGCTCGAGATTTCTATCAAGTATCGTTGGGTACTAGATTTAGGGTTTTTTTAGTTGTGTTCTTGTTTGCGTTTGCATGTTCTTCTCCAATTTTTGTCTGGTCTTCTTATGCTGCGAACATAGATGTGTTGGAATTTAGTTAACAATTAACCTAATTTAATTACGAAACACATCAATATGTGGCGGAATTTCATAATTCAATTTAACATATTATAAACGTTTTAAAACATGTTCGATAACCATATCATTAAATCTAACCTAACATGTCAATAAATTTACAATCACATCAATAAATTTATCTAAGCATGCAAACGAATAATCCAAATACATATAATTATTCTAAAACATCATATTATTCAGATCCAATTCGTTCGAGGGATACTTACATAAGATTTGGATCTGCGAGAGCAAGTCTCGGTGTACGTCAAGGTGGTCGGTGATCCTCTACGCCACGCGCGTTCAAGAAATCCTCAAAACCGTCGTGCCTTCGATCCTCCAAAATTAGCCGGCCCTGGGGAGAGAAAAATCACTCAAACAACCACAAGTTGAGTCAATGATAATACTCTAGGGATTTTTAGGAGAAAAGAGGGTGGGCTCTTTCGTGGGAACAAGGGAAGAAGGAATAAAAGGGGATTCTCTCTACGGTTCGCTCTCTCAATTCTTTAGGGATTTTGGCCAAGTATTTTTCTCCTTGGGAGAGAAGAAATAGTCGGCCAAGATGGGAGGGGAGAGAGAGAGAGAGTGGCCGAATGAGCTAGGTCAAAAGAGAGAGAGAAGAGCTCCTTTTATTTCAGGGAGAATGAGCTTAATTAGGTCAAAAACAATTAATGACCCATTAATCAAACTTAAGCCCGATAAATCAATTAAGCAATTTTCCAACCCCTTATTTGCAGTAAGTGGCCGGCCATATTATGTATTTATCTCCCAAATATTTTCGATTTATTTCTAAAATAATATTTAATTAATTTAGAACATCTCATTTATGTAATGACAAATCATTAATTATTTTCATACTAAACAACGTAGTACGAAACGAGAAAATATTTATTTTCATCTTTTATTTATTTGAATCATCAAATTATATTATTATCAATATAATAACATAATATGATTCGTTAAATAAATGTAATAGTAAATAACGAATTATTTATTTAATTACTTAGAAAATAATTTTCTTAGTGTAAATCACAATTTACGTTTAATGAGAAAATCGATCTTTTCTTGTTCACTAATATCTCATCCAAAAGTCTATCATTGAGACCTTATGGACCCACATGAACGAAGCTTTAGAATAAAGATCGGACGCAAAAGTTCACAAACTTTTTCCGACTTTTAATTCTTAATATTAGTCGATTCCACTAAAGGACCAATATTGAACATCTCTAAGTTCATATGCGTTTATATTTTCGTTTGATGTGATAAAACTATTCTTCACATGGTCCACGGTGTATTTTACGATATTACCCTTTGTATGTATCATTAACTCAAAGGAATGTAAAATTACCGTTTTACCCCTGAGTTATTATTTCACCAAGTCCTCTGTTATCTGTGAACGAGAAAAACATAGAGTGAAATGTCTCAACATGTCACATGTTTTATTTCAAAGAATTCTTTATTCGATGAATACCAGGCCTGGTTTATTCGCTCACACTCTCATAACAGAGCATGGTGTGATACTAATGCCTTAGCATTGTTTCAACACAAATTCCATATCTGTGAATCACATGTTTCAACGAAACAGTATTATGACACCAACCGTCGGGTCAATGAAACTTCACTTAGCCATTGCCCATTGAAAAATCAAATGTCATAAAGTGTTGCAAGAATACATGTACTCACTTCAGGGTTTAGGTAATTACTAAAATACCCCTCGTATGTGAGTTTGAGGTTTCGAGTGATTAAACGGTTTTGTCTCGAACTTCAAAACTTCACAGGACTTGTTCAATATCTTCATTAAGATATCAAGAATGAATTACAGAGTCACAACTCTCCATATCACAAGATAAGATATCGTTTAATTCATTCTAACAATCATTACTAGGATTCGATTGCCCAATCGATCTTTAGATTGCGAACTATTATTTAAACTAGTCATAAGAAGGTATCTTGTCAAGTCTGTACTTAGCACTTCTTTCGTTGATGACAGTTTCAGAGCGTAGACATAAATGCGTAAACACAATCTTAAATAAGAATGGATATTCAATCTTTATTTAATTTCAAAGTAAAACAAATACAAAAGTGTTTAATATCAAAAATCTCATTTGTGGGCATAAATGCCAACAAGATGAACTCCTCGTAGTTATTTCCTCCGAACGATTTCTTCAATTTTTTGGTTTTTAGGGTGATTTCGCGATATAGGGCACAAATTTAATGTACCGTAACAATTTTGGTTTTCCGTTTTACTTAATGATTTGGGTTAGTTGATTTGTGTTTTTCTACACTTGATTGTTGACTTGGTTATAGACTCGATTGAAATATGTTTTTTGTAGAATTGATTGTAGACTCGGTTGTACATTTGTGTTTAGGTTGTTTAAATTGTTTAGCCGAGGAATTTTAATGTTTAGGTTGTGTTTTTTGTGTTTAGGTGCTAGGTTGTTTAGCAGAGGACCCTTAATGTTTAGGTTGTGTTTTGGTGTTTAGCTTGTTTAAGTTGTTTAGGTTGTTTAGCCGATGTCTCTTAATGTTTAGGTTGTGTTTTTTGTGTTTAGGTGCTAGGTTGTTTAGCAGAGGACCCTTAATGTTTAGCTTGTGTTTTGGTGTTTAGCTTGTTTAAGTTGTTTAGGTTGTTTAGCCGATGTCTCTTAATGTTTAGGTTGTGTTTTTGTGTTTAGGTTGCTTAGGTTGTTTAGCTGAGGACTCCTAATGTTTAGGTTGTTTTTTTATGTTAACTCAAGTAGCTCTAGAAGTTCTTGAGAATGGAGTCCTTGGTGTTTAGTGCAAACAAGAAAAAAGTCCTCAACTGTGTATGTTGTGTTCATATATGTTATGTTTTCATGTTTAATGTAGCGTTTGTTGGTTGTGTAATAGGGTATCAAAATGGAGAGTAAAAGAAGAAGTCATCGGCTTAAATTGTTTGCCGTACTAGCCACTTGTACCAAAGACGCAGAGTCTTCAAAATGAAAAAAATGCGGTGAGACTACCAATTGAACATACCAAACGAACTCGTGTCGACAAGTCTCCGGACTATGATTTCGTTAAGACTAACCGGAAACCTTCTGGGTAAGCACCGGTCTCATCCTCGATGGTAAAATTTGATTATTGTTTTGTAATAACTTTCATTGAGAATGTTGTGGACGATTTTGTAGACGTACTTGTTTATTATAGACGGTATTGTAAACATCCATGTTCAATTGTCGATCATTTATAAACAATGTTTTAATTGTAGTCAGCATCGTAGACTTCCCGGGTTATTGTAAACTGCAACGTAGACAATATTCATATTGTAGACCATAATGTTGCTCATTTTGTAGACTATATCCATATTGTAGACTGCATTATAGACAATGTCCATATTGTAGACCATATTGTTGACTATTTTTACACAATATCCATATTATAGATCATGTTGTTGACTCATATATGCTTTAACTTGTTTTTCAGGGATGGGCCTCTGCATCGAGGAAGATGCCATAGCGGATCATAAATGTATTTTTTATGGTTCGTATGAGAAATTTGAGAATGAGGTGGCCATGTCTGCATAGGAGAAGGCTCTCTTTGCCAATTTTGTTGTAGGAAGTTTCTCAACCTCCCGAAAGTGACGAGGTTGTCTCGAATGATAAACAGCCTTTTCTCAAGAGTTGGTACTTTTGAAGAGGAATAGGACAACGATGCTCTATACATAGAGCTCGGCGGTGAACTACGGGCATTCATCATGAAGGACTATCATAGATAATCGGTCTCCGAATAGTCAAAAATTACGTAGCCCCGGTCTACAACATCGTCGGGTGTAGAGTCTATGCCGACGTCTACAATAACGGGATCGTCCAGCAGGGAAGTACGCGTCAAAGGGGAAGATCAACTTTTGCTCGTTTTTGCATTCGCTTCAAATATGGGCGTTCGAAAACAATGCCCATATTGACCTCATTTAGTTATTGCGATATGGTCTTGGACTTTGAGCAACCGCTTAGGCAGCGGTTGAAGACGGCGGTGAACATTGTGGAACACTCTTTTCAGAAGACGAATTTTCAACATGAGAAATTCGTGTTCACGACCTTGGAGCAATACAAAAAACATGTAGAGGCTCCAACATGAGGTATATCTCTTAATTTTTATCATTTTAATTTTGTTTATATTGCCTTAATATTTATGTTTCATTTATCTACTTATTTTGCAAGTTCCGCCTCGAGCAATGTAGCCACAACAACTTCGAGGTCACCCATAATCTATCACAGATACCGATTCGTATGTTTAATATAGTTGTCCATAGTGTAGACTGTAATGTTAGTATAGATTGTTTTGTAGAAAAAAGTGTAGATTTCCTGGTTTATTGTAGACATTATTGTGGGCATTATTATAAACGTTATTGTAGACTATGATTTAATGTGGATCTTATTGTAGACTCTGATTTAATATAGACATTATTGTAGACTCTGATTTAATGTAAGACATTATTATAGGCTATATCAAATGTAGACATTATTGTTGACTTACACGGCTTATTGTCTTAATTTATTTGGTAGGCTCGGTTGAAGACTGCGGAAGACACAGTAAAATATTTAAAGGGAGAGTGGACTTCAAGTTGGAAATGAAAGAAATGTTTGAAGAACTCCAACAATGTGTACACAACCAATTGCCACTGGCCAACCCCGAACCCGATGAACCACATGTGTTTCAAGAAGACGAAGAAGACAAAGCAGAAGAAAAGAAAGACGAAGAAGAGAAGAACGACGATGAAGACAAAGAGAAGCATGAAGATAAAGAAAAAGAACATGAAGCGGCGAATAAGGAGACCGAAGAAAATAAGGAGGCCGGAGGAGAAAAGGAGACCAAAGAAAATAAGGAGGCCAAAGGAGAAAAGGAGGCCATAGGCGAAAATGAAAAGGATGGTGGTGATAAGGACGAAGAAGGT
Organism: Urtica urens; assembly: GCA_958296335.1. NCBI lineage: Eukaryota > Viridiplantae > Streptophyta > Magnoliopsida > Rosales > Urticaceae > Urtica > Urtica urens. The sequence goes on from OY282525.1 coordinate 11,656,026, forward strand.
GGACTAAATGAAAAGGACTGCAAATGTATTTTCTTGTTTTAGGTTTTGTAGCTCGTTGTAGGCTACTGCAGACGGTTTTTAATATTTTAATTTTTAAGTATATTTCGTTGAATTGAATATAGGACCTACAACACAAAATTTTGTATATTTTTTGAAGGGCGGTGGTACAAGAAGTTCGAGGAAATGTTGCATGGGAAGTGAAACTTCTCCAAATTTGAGGTTGTTTCGAAAACTTTCTTCTACACGTTGTGGACACCAGATGAATGGTTGCCGAATCAACTGATTTTCATTTTGTTATAGACTAAATTGTAGACGTTACTGTAGACTCAATTGTAGACGTTATTGTAGTAGATTCAATTGTAGACATTACTGTAGACTCAATTGTAGGGTAGTGAATTCTAATGGTTCTGTTTTGCATTACAGCATGTCATGTTGTTTTATACTATCTCCGGAAGAAGAGGTTGCCAGGCGATCTGGAAGCGTCCTTCACCATCATGATTGGCCATTTCTACGGGTACCTTGACAAGAATTACTTCGTGTGGACAGCGACAACCAACAAGAATTAACATTGTTTATCTTCTCGGTAGCAGTGATGTCCATAAACATTATATCTAATTAATCTTCCAACGCGGGAGAAAGCCTTCTTTACAAAGTTTACCGAATTTTTTATTTTCTAAGATAAATATTTTGTAAACAATTAAACATTTTATTTTAAAAAAATAATTATTTGAGTGATACAAACCTTTTAACAAAAAATTGGCTCTATAGCCTTATAAAACGTTTTCATTTTGGATATACCCAAGGTTTCGTTAATAGATTGAAAATAGCCAAACAAATTTGTTTACACATCGTAAATAGTCCAAAATACCCTTAATTCGTTTACATATTGAAAATATAAATTAAGGATATTTTGGACTATTTATGATATGTAAACGAATTTGTCTGGCTATTTTCAATCTATTAACGAAACGTTGGGTATATCCAAATTACACATAGTTTACAAGGCTATACATCAAAATTACCCTTATTTTATTGTTCCACCACTATTCGTTTACATCGATCGTACCATAGGTTATTGTTCCATCGAGACCAGTTTTTTTCCAACCAACAGCTTCCGAATTTTCCGCTCACCTCCATGCAAGTCCATCTTATTTCTTAAGTGAGATTTATTATATGGTCTATGTGTTTTTTAAGATATATAATTCACCATGTTATCCCATGTCACCTTAATAAACGTTGCTCCTTGTCGATTTTTTACTTCAATTTTGGTAATACACATGTCGCATAAGATATCGACCATGTTATAATCCCATAATGTAACCTTTCCCCGAACAAAAGGGTAGACCACCCCTCGAGACGGAAAAAGGCTTTTTTTTAAAAGAAGTTTTACCCCATCAGCTAAAGCTTGCAAAACTCCTAAGGGCTCAGCGTATTATGGGCCAATAGGTTGTTGCAGTCCCGCGGATATTTCTCTTTCTAACCATACAATTACTAGTATACCCATTGTTATTCCCAATACAGGAGTAAAAACAGGAATATCCCATAATTTTTTGGTACATTTAAATTAATTTTCAAAATAATATTATTGAAAATTTAAATAATATTATGTTATAAATAATCTTATTAAATACTTTTTTTAAGGCAAGCTTTGTTTGCAGTGAGGATTGAACCCACGCCCTCCAACTTGGAGGGGTTGTGTATTACCACTAGGCTATCCTAGTTAACACTCTTATTAAATACTTATATATGTACAATTTTGAAAAAAAAACTAAAATCATAAATATAACTTCTTATATTTGTAACATTATGAAAAAATTAATTAATTATATTACAATTGATTAACTAATTATACTAACATAAAATTAATTAGTTGTATAACTACTGGTATCATAATTATATGTACACGGTAATTAGTATATTACGTAGTCATATTACATGGTATTATATATTGCTATATTACAATCGGTGGCCTTTATAGTTATATTATTTACATAGTCATATTAATACCTAAAACTTATTGGTTAAAAGAGTTAGAGCTCTAATCTTAAATCGCTTTGAAAGCTCAGGTTTAGACTCTGAAATTCTCTGTCGAGTCACCGTCATCGCGATACAAAAATCTAAATCGCCGACGAGCAACCACCTTTTCATTCAAAAACTTAATCTCAAAATCTCGGCAATCCATGTAAAGTTTCGTTTCTTCGAGTCTATAACCTACCTGAGTAAATTTCTATATAAGTTATCATTAAAAATCTATTACAAACTCACGCTCACTGGCTTCGAAAATAAAGTTGACCATAAGTTGGTAGGTTACATTTAAAAGCGACATTGTCACTTCTAACCCTTTAAAAGCGACTAGTTGCTTCTACAAATATGGCGGGTAACTTTTAAAAGCAACTATGTTGCTTTTAAAGTTTACTCGCCATATTTTTCCACGTTATTTACGTTTTTTATCCTTAGAAACAGCTCCAAGAACGACTAGTCATTTCAGAAAATTAGAAGTGATTGACTTTTAAAAGCTAACAGTGAGAAGCGACTAATCGGTTTTAATTTCTCTTTTAAAAGTTATTTAGAAGCGAGCTCTTTGACATTTAGAAGCGACTTTTGTCCTAGTGAAACGTGTAGTTAGTCAAACTAATGTAGAATGATTAAATGACTATGTATTAAGCTAGAATTTTAACAACTTGAACTCGTTAATTGAATTAAAAATGAGGATAATACACCAACTGAATATGGAATTATCGAGAATTCAAAAATTAAGATTTTTAACTTTTGATAATTGTTGGTTTTTAAATAACTACCCAAATCACTTTTGATTTTTTTTTCACGTGCAAGATAAGAATAAAAAACAATTTTTAATTATTTTATTAACTTTTAAATTTGAAATTTATCTATTCATATTTATCTTACTTCAATTTTTTTTCAAAAGAATTAAGAGAAATAGCACAAAGTACCATTATTTGTATTTGGTTTTCCCAAAATCTAGTAAAATTAATTTTTTCCCAAAATACCCCTAAAATAATTTCTTTATAATTTATTCCATATCCTTATTAATCGGTTACTATTTATTTTTTTTATAAAAAAATTAAATTTAAAAAGTTAAAAATTGCTCCATCCTTGAAAAATAAGTTTTTCTTAATTTTTTTGTCTGATAATATAGTGTAGGGCGTTTGTATTAGTTTTATTTTTTTAAATTGTATTCTGTGTTTTCACATAAAATTAACTTGTGTTTTGGGAGGAAAACATGTTTTGATAGATTTTGGGAAAATCAATAATAAAAGTGTTATTTTGAGCGATTTCTCAAAGAATTAATTAATAGTCAATTGGACGAATTGGTCCTAACTTACAAACTTATATCGGATTAGCCAACGCTTGGTTAATCTTTTGTAAATGTCCATAATGCTTATGCGGCGCTTACGTGGAACATTTATTAACAATGTTTAGTTATTATATTGTCCTAATAATTTCGGCCAATTTTTATTTGAAATTTAAATTGTTGTTTTAAATTTTATTTCAAATTTTAAATCGGTTTTAAACTTTAATACTTTTTATTTTAATTCAAATCATCCCCATTTTAATTACTTATCAAATGTAATTGATTGACCGAATTTATTATACATAATCAAGTAAATCCCTTTTTTTCTGGCTGGAAATAATTTTATGGAAAGTTTTGTTTTAAATTTTGTTACCATTTATTAACACTTATATTTAGATTTTGTATTCAAATTCTGTAACTTCCCTACCTTATTTGAGTTTTGAATCGGGATTTTATCCATTTACATCGTCCAGTATTTACGCTCGTTAATGATATTCAATTTACACTGGAATGAATTTGTTCCAACGTAAATTGTGTTGAGTTTGACAACGTAAATTAATTTTACATCGTAAATTGAGTGAGTTTTACAACGTAAATTGAGTATACACTGTAAATTGAGTTAACTTTTTACAACGTTAATTGAATTTACACGTTTTTTTTTGCATACTTATTAACAAAATACGTTTATTTGATTAAATGATAGAAAATCAAAATTTCATACATGAATTTGAAATCAAAATAAAAACACAAAGAAGAATAACGAAGAACGATGAAAATTGTAATTTTCGTTCGCCGATGTTCGTCTTTGCCGCCGTCAGCGCCTCCGTCGTTGACGTCGCAGCCACCGGATCAAATAAAAATGGTTTGGCCTGGAGAAAATCATTCCGCTCGATGTAAATACAAAAAAACTCTCGTTGGGTATAAATTATCCGAAATTTCGTAAAGATTAACATAAATAACTTAGAATACTTGTAAATCAGTAGCCGGGAAGATTTATTTCGTCGACGGAAGGATTAGTTTTACGATTCTTCGTCTGGATGATTTCGAATCGGTGGGGGGAATGAGAATTCGAAATTGTGGAAGTAATGAATTTTTTTGGAGAAAATGAGATTTTTGCATGGTTTAAATAATCATTAATTTTATCTCTCCAAATATTTGATTAAATATTTGATTGATGTGGTTAATCGGCGTAAATCTTGCTCATTTGTTTTTCTTTAAAATTTTCAATTATATTTGGGGCGGAATTCGAATAAGGGTAAATGTGGTATGAAAATTTGGTAAATTAAACTTGTGAACATTTACAAAAGTCCAAATCCAAATTTCTAAACTCCCATTGGACTATTACATTCTTTTAACCCTTAATTAATCTCATCTTTTCCTCAAATCTTTTGCCCGAGGTTAGCTTCGGCTTTTCGAACGCCAAAGCTAAGAAAAACCCCAATCTGATTTCGTGCAAGACCTCCGTAGCGAGAGAGAGAGAGAGAGAGAGAGAGAGAGAGATGAGCGAGAGTTCGACGAGACCGGTGCCGAGAAGAGACAGTCCATGGGGAAATCCTCAGGAAGAGCATCGTCAGCCCAAGGCCCATCGCTGCAACGACAGGGTCGAGGATGTCATTCAGGTTTTTGCTCTCTCCTTCTTTTCACCATTTTGGATACTATCCTTCTCATGAATTCAGAATTGAGAATTCCCATTCATATATTGCTGGATCAGCACACTCGGCCTTAGATTACGTCAATAGAGGTATAACAGACACGAAAATATGTTTCCAGCGCTAGAGCACGTCTGCTCATTATACAATGATAATTAGTGTTATGTTAGGAAGGAAAAGGAAAATAAAAATTTTACGGTCTTATTCATTTTTTCCTCGATCCAAATAATACAAGTCAAAATTGAATGGGTTCCATTTTACGACGAGATTTCAAACAGGCGATGATTGAACAGTTTTGGTGTTGATGTCAATGTAGGCTGCTTTTGAAGGAAATCCGTTTAAGACGATGCCCGGGCCTTTCAAGCTATTCTGGCGGTGTATGCGATCCAAACCCGGGTATGACCGCTCTACTCTAGTGAACATTTACTTCATCGATTTTGTACTAGGCAATGCCAAAGCGGGGTCTTGAAGCTAAGAGAAGGCTTGCTTAGTCTTTTGAATTTGGGGTGGTGATGGGAATTTAGAGATTAAAAAAAAAATCAGCTAACCATATTAAGGTCTTGTTTCTTTAGAAAAAAAAATTGTAGAGAAACCTACCACGTGACAGCCATTAAAGATTTCTAGCCTCGTTTGACAGACGTATAAAATTCTGTTTTAAACATATTTGATGAGCCAGGTTCTACCTTGTAAATAAACATCTTTCTTAACATTTCTGTTGTAGTTGTATAATTTGTAAGTTTAGTACTCAGCATAGTTGCCTCATCATTTACATTATATTTGTTGCTACTTGTAAATGAAGATATTTGCATTTTTTGCAGTGAAGAGCCAACCGAGCCGTACACATATTTGCAGTTTGATCCTCCTACGAGGGACGTGAAGCTCGAGTAATGTCCAATAGCAAATCTTTTTGCTGTTTTTTTTTTCTTTGTACTATGCTGTTGATCAAACTTATGCGAGTCTGCAAAACATACACTGATCTATCATCTTGGTTCCGAGTTTTTTTTTTACTTTGGCCTAAGAGTTGTTGGTCTATTGTTCCGGTAAACCATATTTGCAAAAATAGAAATGAAAATGAAATAAAATATTTGTGCAGGCTTTTCTTCTTAGATTGTATGCTCTTAACTCACTAAATTTGATATTGAACAACAAAGTGTTATATAGTCGACGGAGACGTGGGCTATCGCCTCTACCTTTCTCCATTCTTAAAAGGGTAAAAAAAAAACTTGTGATGAGGTGTATAACTCTTTCTTTTTTCATTTTGGAATAGAATCGGAAATGCTTTTTTTGCTATGCACAAAGGGCAAATAGGCCTAGAAATCGATAATGGGCTCTCCGACAGTGAGGTTTCGCTCCACGGTCCACGGAAGATCAAAAATCTTGGCCGTTACGAATTTGAACACCTTGTTCACGTTTATGTTGTACGTTGCACTTGAGAAGAAGAGCGTCGCATTTAGGGCCTTGGCATATGATCTCGCCTGCCAAAAAATGAATTAATAAAAAAAAAATTAGCATATTATTGGTATTAAAATTGTACCTCTTTCTTCAAAGCAGCTTGGCTCTTTCAATGATTCAATAAGCTGGGTATGGTAGGTCTATCTAAATTCTGAAGACATGATTCGGTCGTCTATCGAGGGTGACTCACCGACACAAAAAGTCTATTTTGGGTCCATTCTTCCTTAGTGCTACGTGGTGATTAGTGTATATATACATGTCCAAAAATATCTTTGCTATTATTATAACGCCGGTCAGTGTTTGCGGCCTTAAATGTACACTACTGTATTAACTAAAAATTATAATAATTGACGTGCAAAATTAGGATGTAACACCCCTTTTGACTTTGATATGTTCACGTCTTCTTGATTGCAATGCCCAACCGGTCACTTGATCTTTGTAGTTTGATTTTGTTTCGTGCGAATTATATGGATTCCATAAATCTTACACTACAATGTTCCTTCAATTATTATTTAATAAAGATAACGACCCTTTCTAATTCTAATTTCTAACCACTCCTCATACCACCTTTTGGTCAAATTTGGTTTTCTCAAAGATTTTGATCATAATTAAATGTTGCTAATATTCGCCTCCCTATATCAGTTACTTCTATTGGATAGACATAATTTACCTGGCTTGCGATTGTCCATTGCAAGTCTATAGGAAGTTGAATGAAATCATCGAATTTCGTCCCAATTAAAACTGGAATTGCAGTCTGAGAGAGAGAAAAAAGAAAAAAATAAGACGCGCAAAAAAAGAAAAAGAAAAAAAGAGCTAAACGCTGGAAACATACCTGATTCCATTTACGTGCTTCTTGGTACCAACTTAAAACACTGCAATAATTAGATTAACAAGGAAAATAAGAAAGAGCCCAAAAAATTCAGTTTCCAATATGATAAAGATAACTAGTAATAAGCTCTTACCTATTTAATGTGCAACGACTTGTGAGATCAAACATGAACAGAATCGCTACAGAATCCTTACAGGCAATCGGAATATTGTCCTGAGATTTCGTATCACCTGTCCAAATCCGTATATTCGGTGAGTAATCAAATGAGCTGAATCAGAATTAGTATCAAATTTTTGGAAATTTACCTCCAACTTCCCAAATGGAATAGGAAATCCGAGCACCATCAATAAGCAAGACCTTATCAATCGAGCTTAATCCACTTTCGTTTTCCTTCACCTTTTCTTTCTCTCTTCCCGCGTATTTCGCCTTCAGCCAAACATAAATCAGAAATCGGAAATAAATGAAAATTAAAACCACGGAAAAAGAAAAATAAATCGATTTTTTCGCAATATAGTTTACCAGGAAGCTAGTCTTTCCGATGTTGCAATCTCCTAAGATCGTGATCTTCAACGAGACTAGATCGGAGTCCAAATCTCCGATCTCGACGGAGCTCTCGTTCTCCGGCGGCTCCGGCGGCGAAGGCGATATGATCAGAGCCTGAGCCTGGGGAAGCATACGGTACCGGACAGTTTTCCTGAGACAGGACATTAAGAAGCGGTCCATTAGCCGGCGAATACATCGCCGGAGAACCAACATCCGTCTCTGTAGTCTGCGCCGGAGACAGAGCTCGACCATATCCTCGGCGGAGGAGAGAGAGAAAGTGATATAGAGAGATTAGTCTAGGGGTTTATTGTGTTCAATATCGGCCATGGATATTGGAGCTTTGAGCTTTCTGTTTCTGAGACAACTTGAATTGGTATTTTAAGAATGTGCGTATATATCTCTATTAATAATGGTAAACAAAGGAGCAATTTCTTTCTTTTTTATTTAAATTGTATTGCAATATTTAAATGAAAATTAATCTAATTTCAGTTACTACCAAACTACCTTTTTTGTCATTTATATCCGACTTTAAAAACGGACGGTTGACCAGTAATTTTCGGACGTGATTTTATTGGTTTCTGTCTTTAAATCACCTGTTTTTCAGTTTCACTCAGGGTTGGCGTTGGATATATATGTGAGTTTTATTAGTTTGCATGGATAAAATATTAATTCGGTTGGTTACTTTATTTATTTATAGTTAAAGTGTTGTTGTAAATAAAAAGTATTTAGATCCACGAACTTGAAATATTATTACTCTACGATTGTATCTGAGAGTCATAATATATATTTGTACTTGTACATATAATATCACTTAAGAGACTCATTACTTTAACAAACTTGAATTTTTTTTGAGGCCGTGAATTTGGTTCTCGTTTATTTTAGATAATTGAGTTGGTTTGAACTCAATCAGTGATAATAGTGAAAAAAATATTGAACTGTTGTTACGAAGTTTAGTAATGTGCTCTTCAAAAATACTACTTTAGGATTAAAAGTTTTTTTTCTTCTTATAATTAACAGAGAAATGATTTCACATTGTTTATACAGAAAATTTATACCATTAATTTGTGTAGCTTACTCATGGGACATGTATATTTGACTTTTGTTCGATCCAATATACAAATAAATATCTTTCAACTTAGTATATGCCGGCCGGGAAATAATTTAAAGTATTTGATAAAGACATAATATGGAGTCACACGAGAGCAAAGAAAAGAGAATGCAAACACATTTTGTTAAGAGAAATTGTCTAAAGTACCAGTTGCAAAATTCACACAAACATATTTTCTTTTCAAAATACAAATAAATTTTGTGTGGAAAAACGAAATATCATTTAAAAAAATAAAACTAACACAAATACCTTATAATATATTACCGATAAAAAAAATTACAATTTTTAAGGGTGAAATAATTTTTAGTTTTTTTAGTTTAATCTAAAAATATATATAGATAATAACCGGTTAATATGGAAATGTAATAAATGTAAAAAAAATTGTTTTAGGGGTATTTTGATTTTTTGTACTGGTATTTTGGGAAAAACTCAATTTTAGTGGATTTTGAAAAAATCAAATAAAAATAGTAGTAATTTGTGCAATTCCTCTTTTTTAATGATGATTTATCTTTCGTCATGATTCGAAGTCGAAGTCGTCTATCAATTTGAGGAAGATGCTTTCCGATGTTAATTTACATGCTAGGAGGAGTTTCACATTACTTGATGTGCTCTTCGTATTTGATTTATGTCTTATTGTTTAAACAAAATAAAACCGAATAGATTACTCAATCAAGGGTTAACGTAAAGCATTTTTTTTTGTGTTATTGTCATCTATTATCATATAAAAATAGATCATTACAAAAAAAAATATAATAATTTCCCATCATATTTTCTCGAATAATAAATAATGAAATCATATATGCAAACTTTTCCGAATAAAATGTATAGCTTAAACCCACCCTTTAACTTCAATTATTTATTTCATTTTACTTCCTTCTTAAACAAGTAGTGGATCTCCTTGTTTAATGGTTAGTATTCTGAAGTGGCTCACCACCTATTTATGTCCATTTCGTTACAAATTAAAAATGATACTGAAGAATTATATATATTATATATATTTCTGCACTATAGTAATCATATATATGGTAAGATTTCAAAGTGGGTGGGAAAGTAGTGGAGCTTTCGTGAGTATAACAAAGCCAAAGCAATATCCAAATCCAATGGAGAGGTTTCTAAAGTTGGGTCAAATAAATTTGTGACGGAGACGAAGAATCACTCTTTTCAAGTAGCAATATGGTCATTTGAACATAAAAATTGCTAAATACTCAAAGTTTTGTAATTATTGATTCATAGCAATAAACTAAAATAAACGGTTTTTGTTGACACATATACCCTTATTCAATAATGCATAAATACAAAATTGAAAATTACAGAAAATAACAAAAAACAATTAGAAATAGAAAATAATAAATCAATAATCGACGTAATAAAAAAATAAATTAACCCCACTAACGAAGGTTACTATTCAAATAAAATAGAATAATTAGAAAAATCTTACAAAACCCGGTTAAAATGAGTAGTTAACATTCTCGCGAATAAGCATAATTTGAAATTTGAAACAGCGTAAAAAAGTCGCTGACAATAATAAACCAATAAAATCAAACAATAAATCTATAAAAACGGTTATAACTTAACCATCCAAAAAACATAAATAAAATAATTATATTTAATAACACTAATTTCTAAAAAGGACATTATTGTAAAATAAATTCTTTAAAAATAGACACGTCACCTATAAAAATTAAGAAAAACAAAGTACAACTAAATTACAATACTTCTTTTCGAAAGAGTTGAAGTATTCCATAAGCTTCCAAAATAGACCCATTTAGAAAATCAGCAGGGAAAAGGTATGTATTTTCGTTGAATTGTGAATATAAATATGTATTTTGAGGGCTATCTTTCAAAACCCGTTGTTTCGGGTAATGAACAATCTGGCAAATCTTCTCGTTTCATACAATAATATACAGACTATTCGACCTCTTCTTCACCATAATAAGCTATATGAATATATTAGGATAACTATACGGAAATACTTGTAAATAATAGTGAAAGTTATATGGGATAAATAGTGATTGTCGGATGAAATAATAAATAACAACAAAAAATATCTCATTGTGCACTTGTATTAGAGCTGTATAGTAGGATTAGAAACAGATTTTTCATTTATCTGATTAGTTTTAAGTCGATGTCGTTTATACTCATAAACGATGTGTTTTGCGACTTTAAGTGTAAACTCTCCATTTTTGTATTGTTTTATCATTCAACTCGAACACCTCGATTTGAGCTCAAAAAACTCCTCAATTTTCTATCTCAATTATTTCTTTCATCTTCTCCAATCTTCTCTTATCCTCGACCGTAATAACTTGTGTAAGAAAAAGAAAAAATCCATCGTGCTAGAATAACAAATTTAAAACAAGAGAAATAATACTTACATCAATTTTTTTTATTCCTATAAGATATTTTTTATATCCATGTTTATGTTTAGCAGTTTCAATATACTCAACGTTACGTTAATATTTTTGGGTAAATACTTACTGTAAGTTATTTACGAAAATATTAAGACTATTTGATATAAATAATTTATTCAAATAAAAGGGTCAAAATAGTTCGAAATTTTTCGTAAACAACTTACATTTTGCATTTACACAAAATTAGCGTAATATTGTGTAAATTGAAATTGATAAACATAAATATAGATATATACCTAAAAAATCCTTTTTATTTTGACAGAGAGCTAAGAATTAATTGAAACTTTGAAAAATGCGTCTAATCTTCCTCCTCAAATTTTACTTGTACACTACAAAATTAAGGTTTGCATTGATCATGTATGGTCCTACTTGAAGTACTGTTTAGTTTAAATGGGTAAACCGTGCATATCATAATATTTCTACTATTTGCGATCGAGAAAAATGACATATGTACTTTATAGCTTAAAAAAATATCGAGCATAACTTTTTATTTTGAAAAATATAGAGTTTGTACCACTTATATAACTAAAATAACGTAATTGGTCGCTACAAATTAATATAATTACTTTTTCACTAAGAGTAAAGTAGTGAGTACCACATTAGTAATAGTGACAAATTTGTCATTAGTTACACGTTTCGTCACTACTAATTACATAGTACTCTTATATCAATCGTTTCTTTGGACGAATAGTTATATCAATCGTTTCTTTGGACGAATAGAAATGTGGAAAATCCATCTTATTTGCTTTTAGATATGGGTATAATTCTAAAACATAGATAACAATGCAACTTAAGTTATACGTGTAACATGGAGCCGCTCGAATTTATAGAGTTACACTTTCTGGTCATTTTTATACTTCGTTCAAGCCATGCTAGGATGTATAAAAGTCATGCCTACTAAAACCCTGTACTCGAGAGGCTTCATTTTCAAGTTTCTGGGCAAACATTTTTAATCTTAAAATAAGATAAAGAGATTTTACATTAAAAAAAAAGGTTTGTTGTAGTCATCAGTAGTTTTGAGTATTATTGTTATATTCGAATTGTTTTATTTTTATTAAACAAGTATCGCGTGAAGTGTGTTTTTAATTTATTGAGATATTCTATAATAACATCGCGATATCTATTATGAGATATTTCTGGAAAATTTTCTAGTATTTATTACTCGAAGGCTTTCTACAAAAGTTTACTGAATATTCAAAGAAAAGAAAACCCTAAAAAAATCTTTTGATTTTGGACGTTCCGAAAAATTCGAGCTGCTTTCCTTATCCTCCTTGAAGTTTTTCGACAGAGATCGCAGAGTTTCTAAACGTGCATGATCGATGGACTGGAAATCTCAGATCTTTTAGATCAATGGTGTAAGTTCACACACTAATTAAATCGATTCGATTTGCGTTGTGCGTGACATAATTGATCACGATTAAAGTTGCTTAAAAAGACACTATGAAGAGTGTTCTTCATGTAGAATTGAGCGGAGGCTCTAATTTAGGGGAAAGGACTAAACTAGTTTTCACTTTATAGCTAAGTAATATTGGCATTGATATTGAGGCGATCCATATAAGATTATCATTGTATTATTAACTAGATACTTAGTAAATTATTTCCACGGAGTTGTATACACCCCAGATGTAGGTGACGTTACACTGAACTGACGCGTCATTTACTTTCATGCATTTAATTACTGTCACCTCATTTTTTTTTGCAAAGTGTTACACACATTGTTGCATTATTGTGTGTAACAGTTTGCACGCACCCTGAACTATAGGGTGGTTTCCTGTAGTTAATCAATTATATTGAGATGGACAGTTCCATGGAATGTGGATGAGTGAATCACCCTCCTATACTCAATGCACAGGGTATGCTTTCCCAAAATCAGTTGACAACAGAACCTGAAAAGCTGTAATAAATTTTTAGGCTCCGCGTACACTCCCGAATGCAAATTATGGTATGAGAAGTCTCAAGCCTGAGAGGATTAGACAGCTGCAGAAGATGAGGAAGCTCTTGGAAGTTTTAGAGCCCTCAATGTTATTTACAATGGTATTGACAAGAACATATTCAGGATTACTTGCACCAGTGCTAAAGACGCCTGATAAATATTGAAAGTTGCTCATAAAAGAACATTTAAAGTTCGAGCTCAAAGTTCAAATGATTACAACAAAGTTTAAAAAGCTTTATCTATGAACAGCGATGAGAGCATAGCTAATGTTAAAATTTGTGATATTGATAATGAGTCATTTACTCTTGGTGTTCCAAGGTCAGATGAGAAGTTGGTGCAATAAATCCTAGGTCATTACCTTCCAAGTTCCAGATGAAAGTCACAGCCATCGAAGAACTTCAAGATTTGGCTAATACGATACTGGATGAAGTAATTGGCTCCCTCATGGGATATGAGTTGTCTATTCCTATATATGATAAGCGAAACAAGAGTATGGCCTTGAAGAGCTCTCGTAATGAACGTGCTAATCGGGTATCTTGTGACTTTGAGGAAGATATCTATGATGACATTGCTTTATTGCCGAAGAATTATAACATGGTGATGTAGAAATTCAGCGAATTTCCACCCAGAAATGTATCACAAGATGTTAGAGACAACCAACCTCAACAACAATGCCAAAAAAAGAAAAATTCTCGGAGGCTTTACATAAGTAATGATAGACAAGCAGCCAACAAGGGAAAATGGATTCAATTTCATGAATGTGAAGGGTATGATCACATTTATAAAGAATGCGCAAACTTCCTGATAATACAGAAGAAAGTGAATCTAATCTCCAATAATTACCTTGCCTTCACTGCATGTATCTCGAATCTACCTGAAAATAAGGTAGACATTATCACCGAGAATCCTAATGATGAGTTATCCTCTTTTCATGATTCTGATGAACATATGAACAATTGTGCTCTTAATTCTCGTGATGAAGTTAGTGTTCAGATAAGAAGAATAATATGATTTTTTTCATGACAAATGAAAGAAACAGGTTGCCGGAAACTATTGTTTGATTGAAACTAGAGGGTGCACGGCTAAAGTGTGATTTATTAACAATTGTGCTCTTAATTCTCGTGATGAAGTTAGTGTTCAGATAAGAAGAATGATATGATTTTTTTCATGACAAATGAAAGAAACAGGTTGCCGGAAACTATTGTTTGATTGAAACTGGAGGGTGCACGGCTAAAGTGTGATTTATTAAAAATTACTAGGTGTGTCAAGATGTTAAATTTTGATACCAGTTACACAATTCTCACACTGGGACACAAAAAATATGAAGGGACTAGGATATACTCATGGTAACTCTTCATCTCTGACCAAGTTTGCTCCATTGAAAAGAGGAGCATCAACTAGAGGACATGATGAGATGGCGAGAAAAAATCCTAGACTTATGTACCAACAACATATGAGATCGCATGTCAATAGATATCCATGGATATGCCACTCCTGCGGAAGAAGAGGGAATATTTGCCCTTATTACTATCGGTTGCTTGACTGAATGATGCATCAACCTCAATATCCACATAAGGGGTACATTCAGTTAGGTACAAAAACTAGACTGATCTGAAGAGTTAAACATGAAAATATAGATAACATTACCTTACACTTCTCTACATACCTCTACATTTGAAGATTCATTTTTTGATAGTGGGTATTCTGGTCATATGAAATGTGTAAAAGATTATCTGACAAAGTGAGAATGCTATAAAAGGAATACCAAATATCAAATTAATTGACGGACACGCTAATGGTGAATTTCAGATTGGCAAGCAAGTAAAGATGTCCCACAAAATGTTGCAATATTATACTACATCAAGAGTCCCTGAACTACTCCACATGTGGTATTATGCTAATAGAAAGCTTAGTAGGAAAGCTCTGTGTTTTTGTTTGTGTGAATGACTTCTCAAGGTATACATGGGTATACTGTTGGCAAAGATGCCCACAAGAATGTTGTTTATTTACATATTGATATAATATATAAATCTTTGTAAAGTCCTTATTGAAAGATTGTTTATTTACATACTGATGTAATATATAAATCTTTGTGATTTGCTGATTGAATTAATACAATTTGAAACGTTCATTCATTCCTTTTTAGTTTGATTGAAGATTTATGATATTCAATAGTCTTATAGTCCTTAATCAAACCTAACAATGTATGAAGAGACAAATGTAGATTTGCGTGAACAAACTCTTCATGGTTTGACTAAAACGGTATATTCGCAATCTAAAGATCAACGGACTATTGATCCCAGTATGATTGTTGGAAGAATCTAAGATGTCTGGTTACGAGGCATAGAGAGTTAGGAACTCTGTAGTTCTTCCAGTGTATCTTTCGAAGATACTGAATTGACCAGTGCACCTTTAGAGACAATAGAAGAACAAACCATTTAACATATTCTATCTCAAGGTCACTACGTATGAATCGCATCATGCTTACCTAAATCCTGAAATGAGACATGTCATTTCATAGCATTAATACTCTCATTTGAGAAAGTCAAATTCTAGGTCCAATGTGTGATCTAGACAAGGCCTATTGGTGAGATATTAAGTTATGAAGATGTCATGAACCAACTTTGTGAAGTTCTCATAGATATGGAATTCATATACAAGATTGCTGAGATGCAATGTATATCACTTCATGCTTTATTACTTGGATTGTGAATAAATGAACTGCGCAGTGTCCAAATTTAAGTATCAAGTTTATTTGGATGAAACAATGTGACTTGTTAGCTCCTCGTCAATACATTGTTTCTAACTTATTCACAAGTACTAAAGGAGTTGAGGAAATAAAAACTAGAAGGGTAAAATGGTAATTTATAAATTCCAACTAGTTGATGATATTCATGAAGGGTAAACATAGATAACATTCAATGGATCCGCTCAATATAATTAAGTTGAACTTGAGTAGAAAATAAATTCATTTGAACCGAGAGATTCTCAGTGTCGACTCTTTAGTGGAATCAGTCGACATTAAGCTAATACTTGGAAAAGGTTTGTGAACTTTTGAGTCCGAGTATAGAAGCTCAAGCTTTGTTCATTTGGATCCATAAGGTCACTATTACAGGTCATTAGAGTAGGATTGTTAAACTAGAAGTTAAGTCAAAATAAGTTCAAGTGTTGAACTAGACTTTTTCTCGGAAAATGTCTAACAGGTATTTTTGTCCACAAGGACATAAAATGATGTGAATGTCAAAATAAGATTTTGAATGTTTTCATTTGATGAAAATATAAATGATTTTCTAAAGCTGAAAATTCGTTTGAGGCATTATGAAATTAATTTTGTTATTTGTGCAATTATACTTCTACAATGGGTATTTTAAGAATTGTCTTAAAAGAAATGAGGAAGCATCTAGATGCTCCCTCTCTCTATGTAAAATTCGGCCAACATAGCATCAAAGAAGAGAGTTTTATTTCTTTTTTCTTATAAGGATAATTACCCAAAAGAAAAAGGGAAATGAATTTCCTTAAGAAGGAAACAAATGTGCTAAGTGAGGAAACAAATTTCCTCACTAATGCAACATCATGGCCGGCCAAACAACGAGGGAAAGGGGAAGAGAAAATCAAATATTGTGTCATGAATACATTATTCATTCATGAATGAATAATTGACCTTTATAGATTTTTCCTTCTCCTATAAATGGAGCCTCACATAGAGATGTGAAGGTTAAGCTTTTTTCTTCTTCTCTCCCTATTGTGGCCGATCCTCTCTCTCTCTCTCTCTAGAAAATACTCTTCTTATTTTGCACCTAGATTCACATTCAATCTAGAGAATTAGCTTATGATCCAAGAATTGTTCTTGGTTCATATGGTTTAATTGTGCCCACACACAAATCCTTCCAAAACCTCTATTGACTCTTGTAATAGAAATCTTAGGTTTCTCGAGTTCAAGATTAGGTGGGAAGGTGACGAGCGAGCCAAGGAAGAGGATCTACCTTTCTCGATACGCTTCAAGATCAAGTTACAAAGAAAGGTTCGTGCTCTAGTAAATTCAATAATTTTTTTTAATGTATAACATGTATATGCTTTTTTCTAGGTTAGTAAAATTATTTTACTTGAAAAAGAAATTTTTAAATTCCGCCATTATTTTGATTTATGTTAAATTTTTCTTTTAACCCTAGACCTATTCCAACATATACTTCATTCGAGAAAAGTCAGATACCTTCTCGGTTTTTGAAGAACTATGCCATCAAGATTAGTGCCAAAAGGTTGAAACAGTATGAAAGATAATTAGAATTCGCTGTGATCATAAGCACGAGTAAGAGAACTCAAACTTCTCAACTTTCTGCTCTGGAGAAGGAATATCTCATGAATTTCCAGCTCCTATCACCCCTTAGTAGTATGGGATTTTGAAAGAGAATAAAACGCTACATGAGATGGCTTCGAGTAATGTTGCTTGCAAAAAATGTGCCTACTCATTCTAGGCTGAAGTTGTAACAACAACATGCCATAGTCATAATCAGGTCCTATCAAACTAGTTACTTCAACCACTTAGTATGAAATTTGGCGAGGTTAAAAACCTAACATAAAATACTTTAATATTTTTGGATCCATATTTATATTCTTGCTGATAGAGAACCAAGAAAAAAGTTTGATTCAAAAAGTGATAAAGGTATGCTTGTTGCCTATTCCCAAAACAAAAACCCCTTCAGAGTCTACTACGGAAGAACAAAGAGCATAATGGAATCCATAAATGAAGTTGTGAAAGATACCACACATATGTAGATGTGAGATGAAGAATATACCAATTATTACAAAAGCACTAATGTCAGGAATATGTATCACCAATTATCTTAAGCATCGCTGCTCAAAATGAATCAACTCAAGAAGTAGTTTCAGGTGGTGCAAAAATCTGACCTGGACAAGAGGTGTCTTCTACTGATGTCGCTCGTGATCTTCTAACATAATTAAAAATCACTACCATATAGATGAAGTCATTGGTGATGTAAATGACAACGTAAGAACTCGACAAAAATATCTAGTTAACTATCGTAAAATGATAGGAAACATTTATTTTGTATCCAAGATTGAACCCATAAATATCTCAGAAACTATAGATGATGATTTTTGAAGGAACACCAGGCATGAAGAACTTGTGCAACTTGAACAAAAATTAGTATCAGAATTAGTGCCAAGGCCTAATCAGGCAAACATAATTTGCAGTAAGTACATTGACAAGAAAGAGCCCAATGAGCATGGGAGTGTCACTCATAATAAAGCAAGATTAGATGCTCAAGGTTATGTTGGCAGAGATGCCGACAAGAAAATTATTTATTTACATATCGATGTAATATAAATCTCTAATGAGACCTTATTGTAATTTGCTGATTAAATTAATAAAAGTTGAAACGTCCATTCATTCCTTTTTTTTATTTGTTTGAGGATTTATGATATTCAATAATCTAGTCCTTAATCAAACCTAACTATGTATGAAGAGACAAATGTAGGTTTGATTAAGGACTATAAGACTATTGAATATCATAAATCTTCCATAAAACTAATAGGGAATGAATGAACGTTTTAACTTTTATTAATTTAATCAGCAAATTATAATAAGGACTTTATAAAGATTCATATATTACATCAATATGTAAATAAACAATCTTCTTGTGGGCATCTCTGCCAACAAACTCTCACTTGACTCAAAGAAGATGAGAGAAGTCCTTCATGTCTAATCCATCTCGATGTTAATCATAGAACTTATTGGATAAGGCCTTGGTGAAAAGATCTGCAAGGTTGTCCACCGTTGAGATCTTCTTCATCTCCACGTCTCCACGCTGTACGATCTCTCTAATCAAATGGTATTTCCTCTCAATATGCTTAGAAAGCTTATGACTTCTAGTTTCCTTTGAGTTAGCAACAGCCTCACTATTATCACAATAAAGTGTCATGGGCTCGTTGTCATTTGGAACGACTTCCATGGTGGAGTCAGCAATGCAAGATTTCTTGATACTCCTCCAAACAACAGATTCACCATTAAGGATGAACACAGATCCACCATTCAGGGTGAACACAGATCCAGAAGTGGATTTCCTCGAATCCTTATCTGCCTGAAAGTCAGAATTGGTATACCCCGTCATAGTCAGGTCAGTACCTGAATATGTAAGCATCAAACTCCTAGTTCTCCAAAGGTACTTAAGAACATGCTTAACAGCAACTCAGTGCTCGGGTACATGATTTGATTGGAAACGACTAACTACGCCAACTGCGAAACATATATCTGGTCGACTGCACAACATAACATACATGAGACTTCCTACGGCTGAAGCATAGGGAATCTTTCTCATGTCCTCAATCTCTTGTGCAGTCTTGAGACTGGTCCTTAGAGAGTGAGACTCCATGTCTAAAGGGGTTTTGGCCCTTCTTGGAGTTCTGCATAGCGAAGCAATCCATCACCTTATCTATAAAATATGCTTAGGAGAGCGACATGGTCCGGTTCTTTCGATCTCGAAAAATCTGAATCACCAGAATGTATGCAGCTTCCCCTAGATTGCGAATATTTCATTTTAACCCAGACCATGAAGAGTTTGTTCACGCAAATCTACATTTGTCTCTTCATACATTGTTAGGTTTGATTAAGGACTATAAGACTATTGAATATCATAAATCTTCAACCAAACTAAAAGGGAATGAATGAACGTTTCAAATTTTATTAATTTAATCACCAAATTGCAATAAGAACTTTATAAAGATTTACATCAATATGTAAATAAATAATCTTCTTGTGGGCATCTCTGCCAACATCAACTATCGCAGTTTGAATCTTCATCTAAACTCTCAACTGTTTCGAATTTTCATCTCTCGTCTATATATCCCTCGACAATATGGTTAGTACAAGAACCGGTATACACAATTATTTCATCCAACGTGCTCCCATAGAGAAGAAGAAAAATGTACCGAAGAGAGTGATTCGCAGACAAGCTTTGCAACAAGATGCTAGGGATTTGGGAAAAAATACCACGAAGCATGCCGATGGTGCCTAAGGTGCCTCTGGGGAATTTGAAACTCAAAACTCTCTTGATAAGCAACGATGCCCTCTCTCTATTTTTTGTATCACTGGAGAACCTTCAAGTGATATCTCTGAGGAAGCTCCAATGAAGACAAATGATCAATCTGATCAAGAAGGTATCGCAGAGTCTGTCGAGGCTACCCGTACTATTGACACTAAGTCATGTAACATTTGTCCTCATCCGAATGTCGGAGATATTCTGAATGATTGCATGCCCCTGGAGGTCAGACCCTTACCAGCGAACATCAAGATTATCAAGGGGATGTTAGTCTCGGTACAAATCACGAGCATCCACATATTGTTGGTCCCAAATGTTCTAAAAATACACAATCATGGTCTGCACAACGATTTGACAAAACCTCATAGAGAAAAGAAGTCTCACATAAGTATGATGTGCCAAATGATGACGAGACAATGATCAATGCATTACATACTACATATAAGATGAAGAAGAAGGCCACACATGTAGAATCAGAAAAAGCTCGTCCCGATCCTACAACTGCTGTCAAGAAGAACCTTGCTCCAACAAAGCCAAAACAAGTTTCTCTATCCACTGCTTCTGCCTCAAAGAATAAGAAGAAGAATGTGAAAATTGGTTTATCCAAAAGAAGAATCCCAAGAGTACCCCCGAACCAGAACATGTTCATGATGATGTCTAGGAAGAGGATGACTAAGATGATGTGATTCATCCATCACCTGTGGAGACCATAAAGTACAGAAGAGGTATGAGACTTCCAAGAATTGTGCTTGCTGCTCCGCTGGACAATGTTTTCATTTGCACAGAGGCACAAGTTGCAAAATGGAGGTATGTACAATGGATGAATGTTGTCCTCGGACTTAAACAACTAAGTATTTTGTTCTTTTCATAATTAGTAATGCCAATTGAACACCTCCACGAATGTATCTATTGAACTGGTGAGCTAGGTCGTCTAATATATCAGATCGGAACTATGTTGAAAATTTGATTTTGGAGCCTTTATGTAAGACCATTTTGTCAAGCATGCTCAAATATATGATGTTCAGATGCCTATTGGATTTCTTTGCCTTGTGTATCATATTTTACTTGACCAAAAGAACGATCCCCTTCGGTCTGATGATATTCTCGAGAAATCACCTAGCCCGTTGCAGTTTAGTCACAAACTGTTTGAAGGGAAGTATGTATGTGATCTTGACATACCATCTGTTCCAACATCCGTTGATGAGAATGTGCAATAAATGTGGCTTAGTTCATCTGGTCAGTCAGACATTCTCCAAACTCTCCTCCAAGAAGTAAGCTTTCTTCAAGACCTTTTTCAGACTTCTGAAGGCAAAATGTTGTTGTTGAAGGAATTATTAAGATCATGATATCCTCTGAAAAGTTCAAGGCATCTTTCTCACAAGGAAAAATAAAGATGATAGACCATACTACTCTTTCTAATACAGCTATAATGCTTTTATAGATGATGCAACACTAGTTGACACATCTTCCTTCTAATCTTCCTTCTAAGACACTCTGCATTTGTCCTTTTATTTTGGTTTATATTACCTAAAATGTTGTGTGTTTGTCTTCTGCTTTGAGTTTTCAAGACTATGATGCTAAATTTATTTTGTCTACTACGATGCTAGACTACTACGATGCTATTTTCAAGTCTATGATGCTACCTTTTGATTTGTTGTTTCACACTCATTTACCTCCCTTCGTATTTGGTATATCCTTGCCCTTTGCGTTGTTTTGAGGAAATCAGGGAGAGAAAATGTTGAAGAAATAACCAGTAATCTGTTAAAGATAAAATCAATTAAGACTTGCCTAAAAAATAGCCAAAGGGCCCAGATTGGCTTATTTTTATTAGGCAAGTATCGCGTAAGGTGTGCGATTAATCTGTCGAGATATTCTGTAATAACATTGCAATATTTATTATGAGCTATTTTTGGACAATTTCCTGCCGTAATAGATTCGATACACGAACACCTTCTACAAAGGTTTACTGAGCATTCAAGGACAATAAAATCCTAAGAAGACCTTCTGGTTTTGGACGCTATAAAAAGTCGAGCTGCTTCTCTTATCGTCCTTGACGCTTTTCGACAGATATCACAAAGTTCATATATGTGCACGAGTGGTGGACTGAGAATCTGAAATCTTTGAGATCAGTGGTGTAAGAATCAATTCACACAATATAATTGAATCAATTGAATTTGTGTTGTGTGTGAAAAAAATGATCATGATTGAAGCTGTTTGAAGATACATTGTGAAGAGTGTTTTTCATGTGGATTTGAGTCAACGCTCTAATTCATGGGGACTAAATTAGTTTTCATTGTATAATTAAATAATATTGACATTGTTATTGATGATATTCATACAAGACCATTGTTAAACTATTAACTATATTTTTAGTGAATTCTTTTCACCGGATTGTATATCTCTAGTTGTAGGTGAAGTTGTACCGAACTGAGTTATCATTTCATGAGTCATTTACTTTCATGCATTTAATTATTATTATTTTATATTTTATTTTGCGAAATGTAAAATAAACTGTTACATTATTATGCGTAACATCTTGCACACTGCCTAAAAAAATTCCAAGTCATAACCTAAATTTTATTTAACATTCAATTAAAATATAGTCAAGTTGTTAAATCGCCTTGTAAATTATGTCTTTCTTGTTCAAGATTCTTGTAAATTTTGTCTTAAAAGCTTATGATATTTAACAATAAGATACAAGTAACATGTATTTAGTGAAAGCTTGGAAATATGATGAATTTTCTATAATATTATACAGTAACTTCTAATATTCTTGAAGAAATTTTAGTACTCAATTGTAATCTATTTTTATTTTTATCAATTTATTCATTCGAGGAGCTTTTAGAATACACACACGTGTGTATATATATATATATATATATATATATAATTGCGCCTGTTTTTATTTTAAATATTATTACTACTTATGTTTACACTATTCGTCTGAAGTATTATGTATCTCAAGTACTTTAGCATGCACGTAGAATCTTGGACCGTTAATTCTCAGGATCTTGTCTTCACTTAATCAAATACAGTTATTATAATTTTCAATAAAACCAGAACACACGAATACATATTAGCAAATCAACTATTTCCCTTGAAGTACTATTAAATTTTTAATAATCTATGCAAATATTTATCATTCTTTAAAATGTAGTAGGAGTCTTGTGTTCATGAACTAACTTTTAAGAGAAAAATGTTGAGTCTCAACGTGTGACAATGCATAAGTTTATAGGTTTGCTTATGCCAACTATATATTGAATCAATGGTGATATTTGAATTTTGTGTTATCATTTTTATTTCTCATAATATAATCCTTCCACAATAAACCCCTCATCATTGGCCGCCATTCACAACAATACCAAACGACAAGTATATAAAAAAATCATTATATTTAGTTAAATCCACTCGCTTTGTCAACGTGTCTTGAGGTTAGCATGGCTGTAAATTTCCCGTATCTAAAATAATAATAATAAGAAAAATAATGACAATAAAAAATTAGCATGAAGTAAAGCGTGGAACACTTGAAAATTAATATCTATTTGTCACGCTTGCGTTTATAATTTGTTAGCATCTTGGAATAAAATAATACTAGACAAGTACAATCTAAGTCTTCTAGATCTAATAATTTATAAATCCGTATAACGTCAAATGATTGAGATAGGATACCATTTTCTACAGGACGTTGCACGCATTTCTTTCAAATGTGAGAGCATATATATATATATATATATATATATATATATATATATATATATATAAAATGGTATTGTATTTATCAATCCACAAGCATATTTATATCATTATTGATGCTTTTATTAAAATTGAAGAGAAATATAGGTTCATCTGGGAAAGGACTGTAAACTAAAATAAAAAACAACTATTTATGCTACATTGATAAGCAAAAGATTTCAAAGATATGAAAAATAAACATTATATTAAGAGATTCGAAATTTCTATTCGGATTTTACTTAGCCAACAAAATACTAGCACAACATGGCTGTATGTCCTAAGAATAAGTTATCGTAGGTATATATAAACTATTTATCAATGATAAGTATGTTACCCACCAACATATATAGATTTACTAAGTTCCTCTATATAGAGATATAGTTTCGTTTAGAACTCCCAATATATTCCTCGACCATTTTTTACTTGATATCTTAAAGTATCTGGAAGATCATTGTTGTAATGTTTATTTGACAAGAAAGTGAACAAAAACATAACGTAGCTATAGTATTGGCTACAGAAAAGATAAATCTCACAAATCGTTCAAAACAAACATCTATAAGCGAAAGAAGGCTAATGATAAAAATCATTTCTAGGTTTTGCAATAATGCTTAGAAATCATGTGTTAGTACCATAAACCTCACGCTAGCACATGACAATAATCCTAGGCTTTTGTATGTGTACACATGCTACCTTGCTCAAATTAGCAAGATTCCATAATAATAATGATGAAAATAATGAATAAATAATTAAGTCTCTCGAATCCTGTTTATGTTAGGTGTGGATTTGCAAATTTTCTCCGGTCTATTTGGTATCCGAAAAATCATACAAAATTAATTGTAAAATCCTTCCAGTTTTACTAATATTGTTTGGATGGAGAAAAATAAAAGAGGAAATAAAAATTTAGATGTTGTCATACGTTTTTCAACAATGTTGCTGCTGAAATTTGGATAACGTTACGAGACCTAAGCGTTTAAAGTCTCGCTCGGGGTGAGTGACCTTCGCTTTAACTTGAGCGTGTCGAATTTGATGTCCTAAATCGTCTCTTAAATGTTGTGGAGGCTGACCAGAGTCTTGCAAGGGCAAGGGCGCCGACCAGCCTTCTGTCTCATGGTATGGCCTGGCCGGCCTAAGAGTGGCAACGGCCATCAAGCCAGCCTGCCTTTGGTTGGAACAGGGATGTCGGTTGGCCCAAGAAGGGAAAGAGGTGGCGCAGGCGTGGCAAGTCCTCTTTGGTGCTTGGGAAGGCTGTATGGCCTTCCTTCGGTGAGGGCTTGAGGAGGGTTCGTCTGGACGAGTTTTTGGGTCACCGCCGAGTCTTCGCTTTCATATCGTCTCGAAACGAGACGATAATAGACAATGTTACGAAAGCAAAAGTGGTCATATCTCCGCTCGAGGCAAGTGACCCTGGTTTTGGCTTGAGCGTGTTAGATTTGATGTCACAAATCGTCTCTGATCTGTAGTGGAGTTTCGAGTTATTCTAATACATGAAAGAGATGAAAAGACGTGAACTAAGAAAAAAAAATAGAGAGGTCAACATTACCTCCCTCACGCTCAACATTAGTAGAATGTGCGGAGTTTAGGTGTCAATGAGGAGAAATTGATTAGATCGAGTGAAACGATAATGCTTGAATCAAAGGCGTTTCGGTTCTCGAATCCCAAAAAATTTAGAAGCTATTTGTGAGATAATAACTTTGGTATAGTGTAGTTTGAGAGAATAATTGATTACCAAAACCATTCAGCAAGAGTTTGTATTCATAGTTCCGAGGAAGTACTTTGATCGGCCATGAAGTGGTGTCTACCCAATGACTGGCCTGCCACAGCCTAGTTACTTAATCGCCAACCGATCATAAACCTGAATATAAATAGGTCGAGACGATGATAGTGGGCTCAGGGTTCAGTTGTTTTGTACACCGTGTCTGAACGAGACGATAACATTAAAGATAAAAGAATAAAAAGTAAAATGTTAATGAATTGATGAGTGAATTCTAATATTCAAACAAATAAGTGAAAAAAATAAACGCATCAAAGTTCATGCTCATTTTTTAGTTTTCTCTTACACCTTTCTTATTTTTTAAGTAAGAAAATTTTCCGAGTTTATAAAAGTTTTTTGAATGATAAAAAAAATATTAACGTGGCCAATAAGACGTCGAATTTAACTTTATATCCCACTTAATTGGTTTTTCAAAACAAAAAGAAAAACTGTGATCCAATAAACGGCATGTGAAACATAGATATATTTTTTCTATCTACACTTGAGGGAAAAAAAACTATATTAATGAATCCCCCTTCCCAAAAATTGTATCTTATAAAGGGATTTGGAATTGAAATAAGGAGGCGTATAAATGATAAAAATGAAATGATATATTAGATTATATTGTGTTCATGAATGATTAGAAAGGGGGAGGCGGTTATCGGTGCTTGGGCTGGCGTGATCTGTAGACTTGTCGGAGGTCTTCTTCTTGAGGATCTGCTTAACCTCAGTCTCTTTCTTGTCAACAAAGTCAATCAAGTTCTTGAATGATGTGGTGGAGCGGAAGTTGCGGCGCGCCGACCTGGCGCCGGAGTGGTCGATGGGCGGGGCGACGGCGGCAGGGTCTTTGTCGTCGGGGACGAACTTGCGGTACTGACAGCAGATGCGGCCGAAGAAGACAGTGAGGGCGATGAAGCAGACCATGCCGGAAATGACGAAAAGGCCCCAGAAGCTTGTGAGGGAGAGGCGGTTGGAGTCCTCCTCCTTCAGCTGCATCGAGCACTCGTCCGCCGCCGACAGCCACTTGTTCCGGATCTTCTGCAGGTCCCCGTTCTCCGACAGCTGCAGGATCGCCGTCGACAGGTCCACCGCCAGAGGCGAGTCCCTCTGGAATGCCTGCCCCATATCACACCACCACTATTAAATTCTCTTCCACTTTCATCCCTTTCTTTCCAAAACATCCTCCCCAACCAAAAAGAGTAGAGAAATTCCATAGTTGTAAAATTTATACAATTTGACTTTTGTTCGCATTTCGGATTAAATAATCCTAAATTTGAGAAAATAAACTCCTTGAATAGCACCCGAGACGGTTGTCGACGTTCTTTAGTGAAGGCTACTTTGGTCCAAGAATGGGATAAAAGTCCGACGTTTTCTTAAACTAAACGGGTCTAAACATGATATTTTCTCAACTATTTAACCATTAACATAGAAAATGAAACTTCAAAAGAGAACTAGACCTAAATTGGTCCCTAACCTAATTTGATAGGCGAAAATGCCGCCAAAATGCCAATAAAGAGGTTTCAAATAGTTGTAAAGGCCTTGTTTGGTAAGATTTCAATGTGTTTTAGTAATTTGCATAAATAGTCCGGGAATTATAGTATTAGTTGCAATTTTGGTCCCGAAGCTAATTTAGATGGACCTCTTATTTCATAAACACAGATGAGCGAGTTAAAATATAATAATTAATTTCAGATTCAAAGTTTTGTAATTTAGAAGTTAGGTTAGAGGTTGTTTAGGGAGCAAGAAACACTCACGAATCCCCATCCGCTCTTGGTGAACTCCTGGCCGACGGTGCGGTATTTACACTTGGTGACGGTCATAAAGAGCTCGATGTAAGGAAGCTCGTCGACAATGGCAGCCACGCCGCCGGGCTTCTTGGGGCCGAGGCTGAGCGCGTCCGCGTATTCCTGCATGTTCTTGAGCTTGTGCAGCCTCGGCTCCGCAATGTTGAGCTCGTTGATCAGATACTTCCACGCAAACGACCCTTCCTGTACTCCGATCCGATCATTGCTCGCTATCAACGTGTCGATGCTCTCTATCCTCGATGTCAGCTGCTGCACCGTCAGGATCGAAGTCAAGCTCGCCGTGTAACTCGAGTTTATGATCAGCACCACAAACAGCCATATTATCAGCACAAACCGCCCCAAAGTTCCCACCGTGTTCTCTCCTGATACACCACCACCAAAGGAAGGCAAACAGTGTCAACGCTGGCCTTTTCGTGTGAGCAGTGCTACTGCAATGTTTTACTTACGGTGCGAGAAGAACATGGTCGAGAAACTAAACCAGAAGATAGTGATGAGCTGTTTCCTGGGAGAGCCACGGAACTCGTGGTTGAGTCTGTGCTCGAGGATCCAAACCACGGCTCCAACGAACAGGAAGAACCCAGCCGTCACGAGCCACATCGCGAGAGTGAAAGGTTTCATGAACGCCCACGGGTTTGACTTCCGTTCCTTGACCGGAGCCACCACCACCAGCCCCGACTCCATGTAAGGCTGCGTATAGTCCACGATTCTCGTCCTGTTCGTCGTGATCGTCACGTCCCCCACCGCCGCATCATATTTCTGTGTATACGATAAATTGA
The DNA here is from genome assembly GCA_958296335.1 of Urtica urens. Classification (NCBI taxonomy): domain Eukaryota; kingdom Viridiplantae; phylum Streptophyta; class Magnoliopsida; order Rosales; family Urticaceae; genus Urtica; species Urtica urens. The sequence goes on from OY282525.1 coordinate 11,684,379, forward strand.
ATTTAAACATATACAAAGCCAAAAACAAATTGCCAATTCGAGTAACTTGTGAATTATGTGAAAGAGAAAGAAGAAAAAAAAGTACTCACATTCTCCGCGACCTGGTTTACGAGATCGTTGTACTCAGGGTTTCCTTTTCCATTTCCGAACAGCATGTAAGTCCGAGGGACCGGATAGGGAAGCAAATTGATGGCGGCTTCGAAGACATCGATTGAGAATCCTCTAACCCCGAGAGGACTCTTGTCCTTGGAGACGAATTCCTTGTAACTGACGCGATTCGGAACCGCGATGCGGAGCGGCTTCCCGTTGTTGGGGAAAACCCAGCCGCGCGGCGTGACCACCGTCTCCCCCGGCCATATCACGCTGAAAAGCTGCTGGCTGCTGGCGGAGCGGTTCGCGGGCCTCGAGTACACGATCTCCGGCTCCAAAGTCGACAGCCCTGAGTGGTTCGTCCAAAACCCCACCCGACGCGAGCTCGACCCAGCGATGTTGAGGACGTCGTACGCCGGCCTAACCAAGTCCTTGTCGCGCCCGAACCGCACTTCTCCGCTCAAACCCGCGAAGCTCGTGTTCAGGATCGTCTGCAGGTATCTCTCGCCTCCGTCGAAGATGCGGAGAGACGAGAAGTTCAGCGCGCTCGTGTTCGACTGCGCCAGCTTCGGGTCGTTCGAGAATGACATCTTCGCTCCTCCCGCCAGGAACGACTCCAGCGCCCGCGCCGCCAGCCACACCGTGTCGTACGCGTAGTAAGCGTAGGAGTTGATCCCGGATCCCCCAAACCGCGACACGAACTCCCTCTTGCGCGTCGAGTCCGGCGTGTGGTGCCTGAAACCCATTTCATCTGTTTACCCGAGCACGTAATTCTAAACAAAACAAGAAAAAAATATTGTTTTTAAAGACCTGAGAGCGACGACGCCTTGGAGCAAGGTCATGACGTCAGGGTCGGGGATGGGCTTGGAGTCGAGAAAAGTGGGGAGCCAATCGGTGGCGATCCAAACGTAGCCGGCGCCGGTCATACCGAGAGACCTCGCTGCAGAGAAGATATCGAGGCCCGAGTCGGGATTGACATGGACGACAAAGACGCGGGATTCCATCAGATTCATGGAGACCAAGAGGTCGACGATGTCGGAGGGCTTGGCGCCGGGAGCGAAGGCGGCCTTGTGGGCGATCCTGCCGCGCTTCTTGGCCATGGCGTCGCCGAGGATGGAGATTCCGTTGCGGCCGTACTCGTCGTCGACGTGGACGGCGATCACTTCTTTCCAGCTGAAGTGGTCCACGAAGTCCGCCACCGCATACATGATGTGGTGGTCGCTCTGGGTGGTTCGCACGTAGAACGGGTATTGCAGCGCTGACAGGGTCGGGTCCGTCGACCCGAACGACAGCAGCGGGACTTTGAGCTCGTTCATCGCGTGCGAGATCGTGTGGGCGATCCCCGACGACTGTGGCCCGATCGCCACAACCACTTCCGTCTCCATCAGCTGCAATGCTACATTCGTGAGGGCATAATTGTCATTAATTGCTCCCCCTCCAAACATCATTTTCTTTTTAGTCCATTATGCTAAAGAAACAAACTTTCAGTGTTTAAGAGAATTATGATAAGAAATAACATGTTATGAACTAAAAAAAATTACGATAAAGAAATGGAAAGCCAATTAGAGGAAAAAAATAAAGAGGAGAAAGAAACAAAGCTTAACGACAGACAAAGTCTCTGAAAATATTCGAATCATGTGAGCACATGATCTATTTTATAATGAAAAAGTGAAAAAGCTATATATAGAAGAAGCGAGTACAAAGGTGACTTGTTGTAGAAATGTGAGTTCAAAGCATTTTTCAGAACCAACAACATATCTCAACTCTAAGCTCTTGAAAAGCAATATGTCGGCTCGTAAATAAAAAACAGTTCTTTAATAAAAGGGTTCAAGGCATTTCTTTTTTCTGATACCTTCAACGGTGCCAACAAATCCACTGCAATTTGTGTCCCCAAAAACGATATTCAATTTGGTGCCTCTGAGAACGGTTGAATCGGCGTTGACGTCCTCCACTGCGGCCTTAATCGCCGGCATCGCCGACCTTCCGATCACCGAATTGAAAGTGAACAAAGCTCCGATATTGACGCTCTTAGGCCTTGAAGAAGAGGGTGATCCATTTCTGGGTTTTGAACTTGGAGATGCAACAGTCTTATTTCCAGTCTGAGCGATCACTTCCAGAGGTGCCCAGAAACAGAAAAGTATGAACAAAACCTTCAACTCTGAAGAAACTTCCATTTCCAACGACTCTCTAATTCTTTGCCTAAAGAACCCAGCTTGAAGATTAGACCAAAAAAATTATTATTAGGAACAATCTCAGTCCCAACTAAATTTTCTCAAATACCCAGTTCGGAATCCGAACTTCGGATATGCAAAGATTGAAGCTTGATCATGAGGAAAAAGTCCAAACCCAGATATAACTTTTTTTCTTCTTTTTTTTTTTGCTGGACTAAACCTCAAAAATAAAATCCAAGCTAGTGCTGGATATTTATTTACTTACCCTTTTTTTTTACCGCCATGAAAGACTGTAGGACCTTAATAGTTTATTCCAACATGGGACATAAAATAAGCAATTTCAACGAGGGTCTCTTTGATAATAGTTGATCGTTAACTCTTTTGTGTATTTGTATTTTTGTACTTTAATCCCAAAATATGCATTAAATAATAATCTCGAAAGAAACTAATAGGGAAAGGTCTATTAAGCAATGATTAGTAATAAAAATATCACTCCCACAATATCCCACATTGAGACAGAAAAAAACAAGAAAGTGAAAGAAAAAAATATCAGTTAGTATTATTAGCAAGAATTTATTTTTCTTCTTTCAAACAGAATTACCTGAGTGACCAAACTTGAACGAAGCTTTTTCAGTGTCACATGAGTGAGTGTGTATATATTTGATGTGTTATATATACTTGTCTGGATATACGAGATGAGGTTGGCGATGATCACTATAAGAGCCAAAAAGAAGAGAGCTTCGCAGTCACAAATACAAACAGCAAAAGCCTCGAGGCTTAAATACAGTGATTGCATGCTTAAGAAAAGAATTATTCTTTAGCTTTCAGTTTGTACAGCTAGCTTAACTTTTCAGTTATTAGGTGTCTTAAACTCTATTATTATAGATGTTTCTATTATAAATTTCCACTTGACCGTGTCAATATCATATATTTTGATCAGGCTCAAAATTTGCCCTCTTTATTTTTGCAATTCTTTGAAAAAATATATCGTTTTGTTTCTCATTTTTTTAACATAGTTTTCAAATTACGTTGTTATGTTAATTTTTGTTAATTTTGAGCTGTTTTTATTTGAATATGTAAATCGTTAATTTTGGTTAATTTTAATTGGCCGTATTGAACTATAACCCAATTCCAGTAATGTTAGCACAAAAAGAAAATATATATATATATATATATATATATATATATATATATATATATATAGTCAAGAAGCTCTTTCTTGAGAGGAGAAGTTAAACAAGAATTAATGAAGAATGAATGCGGATATGATTTTTTAATCTGTTACAACTACTACAAATGACAATGATGAAGAATGAATGAGAACATATTTCTTAATCCAAGAAGAATTGTGAAGAGACATGTTGATGAAAATTCATATATATTAATCCAGATAAACAAAAGAGACATGTTGTACATTTGTAAAAATTAACATAAATTAACTCGTCAATTCGTCTAAATTCATTGTTTATTTTCAATACTCAAAATAGTATTTATGGATTCAAAATTAAAATTTCAAATCGATATTCGTCATAATTGACTGCCAAATAGACAAAATTACGATATATAAAAAGAAAAATTAATGTAGAACATACTCAATAAATAAAACTGCCAAAAAATGATAACAATTAAGGAAATTTTGCATAAAGTAATTTCAAATCTACAATGAAAAGTTAATTGAAATTAACACGATAAACTTTTTAGTATCTTATTAATTTGAAGAATCCAAAATCGAATTTATGAATTTAAATTAAAATTTCAAAATTCAAACTAATTTTGAGATGAATTTGAAGTCATTTTAAACGTTAATTACCATTTATATATGAAATATATAAATTAATGAAATAAATGCAACATAAAAGATTGCAACATAAAAGAGTATTCATACTTAATCAAAAAATAAATCTAAAAAATCTGATTCAATAATCAATTTTTGTAAATATCTAAGTTGACAATCGCGAGTTAAATTCAAATTATAATCACAAAAATCTGGGCCCCCGATTAATTTTGTTTAACAGAGATCTAATTTCTAGTTTGAATAATAATAAAAATAATTAAAAAAAATATTTTTAAATACATGTTTTATTAAATTGCTACGTGAGTTTGAATGACTTTTTTTTTTAAGAAATATAAAAGAATTGACATAAAAATTGCAACGTTTAATTTTGTTTAAATAGAGCACTCTTTCTTTATTTAAAATTATCAAAAATCAATTATGTACTTTAAATATGGGTAATTGTGATAAATACTCTTATAAACGTGTTGAGATTTCAATATATCTAACGTTTAATAAATTTTATGTATATACCTAGGTGAAGTAGTTAACGAATTTTGTTGGACTGTTTTAACGTAAAAATATGTTCTCGCCTACCTTTCCCTTTGAAATGAATTAAAAAATATTTTAGCGGTTTAAAGAAAAATCTCCTCGGAATTGATTTGAAATTCAAACACTAAAAGTTAAAATAGGAAATTATTTTACAAATGATTTATGAAGATATATGGACCATAAAATCGTATAAACGATTATGACTGGGTATGAACACAAAAGTTACGGAACATTAAATAATTTGAAATAAGTATATAGTTTAGTGAGTAAATAGCCAATATTTTGTTAAAATATGTAGATTTTTGTTATCATACGCTATTATATAATTTTGTGCGACAACATGTTTTATTTGTTTATATAGAAAATTGAAAGAAAAATTATTCTTAAATATTTTTAAAATAACAAGTTTACTTCTGAGATTTTGTTAAATGTCTAAAATAATGAAATTTCTGAAAGAGGTTAACCCTTACTTGTATTAATGGATAATGTAGTTGGTGTATCGAAAGTTGTAAGAGAAGATAACGGCTTTAAATTCATGGTGAGATACGCTCTTTCATACCCGGTGGTTCTCATTAATAAATTTGATCTTTTATATCTTTTTATGATGTTGGTATGACTATATTATTCGCAAGTGTGTCAACAGACTCTATCTCTCCTCCAGAATCTGAAAACAACGTGTCTAAATGGAAAAGTGGGCCCAAGCTTTAGACTGGTAAAAACCATGAAACATGTGGGCTTGTATGATATCCCAATTTTTAAATTGAGAATTTTTTTAAATGGGTTTGTTGACTACTAAAATATTAAAATTACACTTTTTATATATACTTTTATTTCACATTAGACTTTTGACTCATTTCAGACAAATATTTTTTAAACTTCGTTGGATTTCATCGAATTTTATCTTATTCTGTCAACAACAAAAAATATCATCAATTCATATTGAATTCTATTCGATTTTATCAGATTTTATCGCGTAAATAAACAAAAATTCATCAATTTATATCGGATTTCATCTTATTTCGTTAACAAAAAAAATTCATCGATTCCTATCGGATTCTATCCGATTTCATCCGATTTTTTTGTGTAAAAAAACAAAAAAAAAGTCATAAATCTATCGGATTTCATCTTATTTTATAGGATTTTATTTGAATTCGTTAACAAAAAAATCATCAATTCCTATCGGATTCTATCGTTTTTCATAGGATTTTATCGCCTAAATTAACAAAAAAAATTCATCAATTTCTATCGGGTTTCATCTTATTTCATCGGATTTTGTCTGATTTTGTTAAAATAAAAAATTCATCAATTCTTATCGAATTTTATCTGATTTCATCGAATTTTATCGCGTAAATAAACAAGAAATTCATCAATTTCTATCGGATTTCATCGGATTTTATTTTATTTCGTTAAAAAAAATTCATCAATTTCCTATCGGATTCTATCTGATTTCAACGGATTTTATCGCGTGCATGAAATTCGATGATGAAGAAAAAAAATGAAAAAAAAGTTTAAAGGGATTTGAAGGGTATTTTTGTCCGAAATTAGTCAAAAGTCTAATTTGCAAAATATACATAGAGGTCTAATTTTGATATTTTAGTAATTAACAATTTCAATTAAAGAAATTTCTCTTTTAAAATTAGGTATCCAATTATTTCAATTACGTATCACAAATTTTTTTATTTTTCAAACTTATTTTCCTTATAAGCCTTCTATAGCATGAGAAACGACGTTGTTTGTATAAATTTAAAAAACAAGAACCTAATGCCACGTGCTCCATTTACTATTTGTTTAAAAAATTTGAAGACCTGTAGAAGTTTCATCATACTGTACGGAGTTGATGAGAACAGTCCAGTTGCAGATAGTTTAACAAATAAATATGATAACAAATGAAAACAATTTCTAAATTACAACATTCATAACATAAAAAAATTAAATAAACAAGCACAATCAAGCAATTATGATTTGATTTCGATTGATTGTTTTCTATTTGTTTCTTAATAAGTACTAGCTAAATGAATCTAATCATATTAATTTATAGATTCATTTTCAGTAAATGTGTCATTGAAAATAAGTAAATATTAAAATGATTTATTTTGCTTGTTTGTGAAAAAATAATTAATTGATTAAAACCTAAATAAAAGGAATTTAGAAAATAAATTATAATAATCACTTATTTGGCCAACTCATTTTCTTATTTTAAATAAAACTTAAAAAATATTTTTTATTTATTTATATTGATCCCACTAGGCTCATTGAGCTAACGGACTTTGACTTGGTCGACTCATTGAGCTCACTTGTTAAGTTAGGACTCAATAAGTTAGTCCAGGTCATGAACAATAAAGATTCTATGGCCGAGAGGCTCTAAGTTGGAGAAAATAAATATTGTGACAAGGCTGTCACAAAATTCACTTTCTTTATCAAAGATGAGGCATCCTATTTCTATTGTGGTTGTGCTTCGAATCATCATGTCTCCGCACAGTGAGTAATCACCTCTCTGAATTTCACGAGCATCTAATTGCACCAAATAATAATATAATTTTTACAACAAATGTATACCCTTTGAATTTTGGACTTAACAACAAATCTAAGAAATCAATAATAAAAAATTGTAAGATCAACCACCAATCTTAATTTATATAATCATATACTGAATTGCATGAAAAACATATCAAAATATATACTTATTCAAACAATTTTTAAATTTATTTATGAGATTATTAATTAACTCAAATACCTTTTATACCACTTGTAGGTGTTTTTAGGCACCTTATACAACTAACAAATGTAAATATAAATAATTATACTATCATGAACTAAATAAATATGGTTGTAAACAATAATCCATATTATTTAACTTATTATTACAAAGAGAAAATATTAAGCCACCAATATCAAGATACAGAATCATAAGACTTATAGGTTGCGTTCACGAACATAATTTTCATGTTTTAACAATTACTCTTCAGTCTAATATAGACTATTTTAGCGTCTTCTTTTCTGCTATTGTTAGATCTACTCCAAGTACTCGTTAATGTAATGACACCACGGTCTTCCAAAACATAATCTCCGAAGCGAGTGGGCAACACTCTTTTATCGCACAGATCGTGAACAAGTCGTTTAGATCTTATCTCTCTTATTTCTAAGAACCGAATTGAAGCAATTTCGAAGGAAAATAAGAAGAAGATGGTCATCCACGATCATAGGAAAGAGAGGCTGAAAGTATTCAATCTCAATTTGGTTAAGGAATGATTCATTTTGCCATTTATTTATAGTAGCTTAAATATATGTATTCTAGGGTTAGGATATTTTATTTCATCTATCATTGTTGATTTAATCTCAACAGTTAGATCTCATCTTAATAATTTATAATTTATCTCAACACTGTTAGATCAATATTTATGATAATATTTTTAGATAATATAGGATGATATTTCTCCTTAAAAATTTCCTCATGTATCCGTACAAAATAAATAGTGAGTTTAGGTAAACTAAATTTCCTATAAACTTTCCATTACATTAGAAATAAAATAAAGAGAAAATGTTGCCTTCCCTTAGCCAAAATGGTCGGCCACCTCTAATGCTATAGCGCAAAATTTGAGCGCTACCCTAGCTACCTCATGGGCTCTAAGCCCGTTTCAGTTTTTGGGCCTTCTGTGCCCAATAGTTTTAAATCTATTTTAATAATTTATTTACTTAATCCAAAAACAAATAATTAATTCTAGTACAAAATTTATTTTAGTATACAAGTACCCGCATTATAAAATTTATTTTATTATACAAATACCCGCACTAAAAAATTAATGTTGTTAATAACCATTACAAACATGTGAAATAATAGTATGATACACATTACTATTAGAGAGTTTGTACTCGCTTTTATCATATTCAAGTCGAGGACTATGGGCCTAATAATATGAGTTATAAAAATTATAACAAAATACCAATCGACCATTTCTTTCATTGAACAATTCGTTTAACCTTGATCAGTACTCCACCATGTAATACAATGTTATTCTGTATTTTACACTTGAATTAAGTTTACTCATCGCGACGAGTGCCCACTGATCTATTTTGTTTATGATAAAGATCCTCCATGCTCATCTCGTATCGAAAACGGTCAGTTATTCATTTATACATTTCTCTTTACATATATACCATAAGCATCGCGGTTTCCCTAGTGAAAGATTCAACCGAACGTAAGTCAACTTTGAAAGTCTGCACAATCATTCGGTTATGGACTTAATTGTTACACGAGTGAACATTAATCTTCATTCAAAAAGACTGAATTTTGTATCTGTCAACCACTTCTTTCTACAATTATATTCCGAATTCTCAAGACATAAGTTTAATAAGCATATGTACTAGCCGTTAATGAGTTGAGTCAAAGAATCCGAAAATACAATCTAGAAGTCTGTGACTACTACAAGATTTAGATAGAATCTCACTGTGACCATTATAACGAACTTAGTTAGTGTGTCTCGTAATAGTGTTTAAACGACATATTTAGGAGTTTGTCCAGATCGTACACTTATCAAAGTGCAGATGCTCTTATTGTGTGATCAACCTTTACTTTTGTGTTCCACGCATATGACTTCAAACATGGTTTTCCATGCGCATATCAGTCACTGACCAAGTTTTAGTTCACTGCCTGAACTCGGATGCGCAAAATGCGATTCAGTTTAATACGAAGATAAGACAATTGTCAATTATTTTAATTATTTAAACGTCGACCCATTAATGGTAGGATACTAATAAAATTAATTCTTTTACAATTTATTATCTTCAAGCGAACGATATTCTTGACATCATCAACTCCAACAACGATGTGAGAACGACGTAAATCAATTAAAAAAATGGTCGAACAGTCATTAACTTTCATCCGATATCGTTTCAATTTCTTTTTACTTAAGGAGTATCTATTTTGTTGGTTTATTTCGTTTTTAGTTTCTAAAATAGTATAATAATTGAGTTTTTGTTTTTCTAATTAATCATATTTCATGCAAATTTATGTGTTCCGCGTATTTTAAATATTGTTTTTTATAACAATTTTTTAATAGCAACTCCAACTTATTGTATTTTAAATCCGATTGAGTGGAGAAACGAAAAGGACTCCTAAGCATGATGCTAAAAAAGGGTTGAAATAAATAAAGAAATATTATGACGGCCGATGGGTACTCTAAAGTCTAATATCACCCACAAAGACTTGATTTGTCCTCTAGATCCAAGTTGCTATTATTTTGGTCATTAAAATTAGAACAGATACATGACTGTGAATCGATTGCCTTTCCTTGTTGTTTATTTTATATTTCCTTGGTGGGGATATTGAACAGTGATATGCTTCGTCAGATATAACGTCTTCGTCGTATACATCTATAGTTTAAGCCTCAATTTAGCTCTTAGGACAGCTCAATCAACCTTGATTGAAATTTTCATTTCATATAAGATTATGGCATTTACAAGCTGTGACTTACTTTCTTTACAATTAACGCATAACATGCTTTGGATATTATATTTGTCTTCCTAATCCATGCTTCGGATATTTATTAACTTCGAGTTAATAATTATATTATATATATAACAAAAAATTGATGAATTGACCATCTTTTGCAAATGTCTTTTACTTTTGTCTAACGTTTTGTGAAATCATTGTAAATGACATTGGTGCACATGTAACACATTAAATACGTTTTAATTTTACTTTAATGCCTTTGTAATAATTGGTCAATTTTTTTGAATTTTGAATTTTAAATTCGTGTGAAAATTGTAATTATTTCCCAAAAATTTCAAAACTTGTCGGTTATATATATTTTGACATTAGTTCCTATGTTAATGGGTTGACTATCAACTCATTTAATGTCAAATAATTAATTATGGTTATTTCTATTTTTATTGCGGAAAACAATATATTCCCGAACATAATATTTTTGTTTTTATTTTTGAAAGTGATTAATTATTGATTGTTTCAGGTAAAATTTCGCCATTTATTCATCCAATATATTTAAAATCGTAAATTGACATTTCATTTACAATTATTAGAGTGTTACAACGTAAATTTGAGGTGAGTTTACAACGTTAATTGTTATACACAACGTAAACTGAAGTTTTATAATATAAATTAACAAAACACGATTTTGATTTATTTTACTTGAGGAAAGAAATCAAAATTTCATACATGAATTTGAAATCAAAATCAAAACACGAAAAGAAGAAGAACAAAGAAGAACGAAAGCCGTGTTCATGAAAACTCCTCATCTTTCTTAGTTATGAAAACTTCACATCCTTATTCTTCTTCTTCGTCATCATCGTCGTCGTTATCCTGTAAGATTTCTTCCCCGTCTATTTCGTTCAAGCGCTGTAAATGAAGAAAATGATTCTAAAAAAATTGATTTATAGGTATCCATAAAAGATTTCAAAAACAAAAACAAATTAGATACATAACATTACATAAATATTTGTTAATCGCAGACCGACTTACGTCGTTGATCTCTACTTTTCGCCGATGACGAACCTCAGAATTTTTTGGTGAAGCTTTACATTCAACAAAAATGGAGATTAGTTTCTACCGTTTACATTTTCGAGATTTTAGAGAGAGAAAATCGATTTACAGGTATTCATAAAAGATTTTAAAAACAAAAATAAATTAGATATATAACATAACATATATACTTGTTAATCACCGTCCGATTTACGTCGTTGATCTCTATTATTTTTAGCCCATTGTGAACCTCAGACTTTTTGGTGAAGCTTCACGTCAAGCAAAAATTGAGATTTTTGATTTTTGGGTTTTCGGTTTCGGGATTTTGGAGAGAGAAAATCGATTTACAGCCATAAAAGATTTCGAAAACAAAAACAAATTAGATACATAATATAACAGAAATACTTGTTAATCACCGACCGATTTACGTAATTGATCTATACTTTTTTTCGCGGATGACGAACCTCAAATTCTTTTGGTGAAGATTCATGTTCAACAAAAATGGAGATTGTTCGTTTTCGGATTTTCGGTTTCGAGATTTTGGAGAGAGAATACCAATTTTTTTTGAATGTGCGTTTTGTAATTTTTAATTTCTCTCTCTAGGAACCAAATAGTATTAATTGATTGTGTTAATTGAATGCGATTTTCAAGGCTAATATTAAGTATAATTAATATTTTTTATTTCTTTTTTTTATTCTTTAATAAAATGGTCAAAAGTTATATTTTGGGCAAATTTGAAATGAAATTTTTGTAAAATTATTGAGTAGACAATTGCAATAGTTCTACAAAACATTGATCAAAACCAAATTACCAAACTTATATAAATTTATTATGTACATCAACCCTATATATAATGATATATATATATATATATATATATGAATGTCTAGAATGATCAAATATTGAATAATCATTTCATTGGGAATGTATTTCGAAGTATTGTTGTTAACGAGTTAGGTGGAACAAGTTGGAGTTTAAAACTGCTCTTGATAGTACAATCATTAGTGTCTAATAAAAGTGAAGATAAAAATATAAATAAGCACAAAGCTTTTGTAATTTGAAATTACACACGTATGTCTCAATACATTCGGTAGATAGTATATTATTCAGACAATTACTACACTATGTGTTAGAATGATGACTTGCGTAAATTATTAATTTTAGCGGATAACAATGATGTATCAGCCAAACAACAATAAAAACATAAACAATGAACATGCAATATTTGTAACTTAGCTCATTATTAACAAAACTAGTCTAGTTAAAGTAGAAAGCACATGCATATTAAGTTGGAAGAAACTCTAATTTGTTGGAAGAAACTCTAATTTGTTGGAAGAAACTCTAATTTGTAAACACCGTAGTCTTGACAAGTCCTGTGTGGCACTAAGCTCACTTTAGGTCTGAAATTCTCTCTTTTCTGAGTCTCTCAGTTGTTCTGATTGAATCAATTATTTTTAGAAGAGTTGTCAAAGTTCTTGTTGTGCCTTCTACTTAACAGATTTGAAGAAGTGTTCTAACTTTGATCTCCAGTTCTATCATTTACTTCTTTCATAAATTTGCATGACCAACACTCTAATTTGTTCTGAAATCTCATGTTCTTCCCCAGATTTGATTGAAGCTTCTGCTTTCAGTGCAATGTCTTGTTCTTCCTCTATGATTTCCTCTCCTTCAAGTTTAATTTATAAGTGCGTAGAGACTTAATAAGTTCATATATTTTCATCTTCTTCATGTCATGAGTTTCTTCAATTGTCAATACTTATATGAATAACCCGAGGAGAGTTCAGAAGATTTTGTTTAAAAGTTCGACGTTGTCTATTGGGTATACCCATGAAAAGGATTCATATTTTGATATTAGTTTATCAACATTCATGTATATGGTTTGGAATATGGTATTCATTGCCTATAATTTTTTTTCTCTTAACATGTTGATAATCTTTCAACTGTTGCCGCCCCGTTCGGACCTCGGTCTATAAAACAACTCTTCGGTGGATTTTGGGTCCACCGACGCCGCCTCCACGGACGGCCCACGCACTTTGGTCGACTGGCCTCTTGCCCACAACCGGCCGACCTTGGGGTAGCCAGACTCTATGTTGCGAAAAATGCGCCCGCAAATGCACGTGTCGCTCAATTAATATACAAAGTAAGTACGGTTCGTTCCCACGAGGATTTATAATTAAATGTAAATCTAACAATACCGAATTTAAATCAAGAGAGAATGAAAGTGAAGGTTGTGATTTCTAAATTGCTAAATAACTTAAAACTAAAAACGATTTAAATGTGAATGAGGTGGAAGAAGGGTGTGGTTTCACTTTTCTGTCATACTGTCGGGATTTCTAGACAAATAAAGAATAATCAATTTTATGGTTGTGCTAATCGTATTCACGTAAATTTTATCACTATCCCTTGCTAGAGTGATATTAATGACCTTAAACTAAGAACTCCTTTTACCTATCGGTGTCAAGGTATATAGCTTGCTTTACGTTTTGGAACACTCACACGACTCCCTAGCAGCTGTGGCTATCTCAGACTTCACAAATTGTACTACGGTACTCTATTTTACTCACACGACTAATTAAACATTGCTAGAGAGAATAACTAATCCTTAAATCAAGTATATGATGATCAGGTATACACGAGCATTACGAACACAAGTAGAATAAACTCCAGCCAACGAATCAAATCAAACTTCAAAGCAACTAGAATAAATCAATGACAATTATCAAGAAAAGATCCACCATCACCATCTAAGGGATTAGTTCATGGTGATGGTAGAAAAACTAGAAAACAAACAATAAAAATAATCCATGAAAATAGAGATTCATAAGGAGAGGAGAAAGAAAATGTAGATTGGTTGTCGCAAACTCGTGGCAGCCTCTAGAACGTCTTCGGCCTTCTTCTCCATTCACCTTCTGTTCCTACGTAAGGTTTTCTCTCTTTAAAAGCTAAAATAAAGTAATAATGGCCTCTAAATGGCTACTATTAAGTTATAAATTCGAGCTCCTCAACATTCGAGCTCCTGGAATCCGAGTAACCACAATAGTTTCTAGCACTAGAGTATATTGAGTGTTTGTTGGATTTAGTGTGTGGGCACTACTAAACACTATGTCCAGAGCTAGTCTTAGAACCAAAGAGCGAACACAAATCCTAGGTCTAATGAAGACTTATGTGCTAAAAAAGAGAGAAGAAGAGAGATCGGTTGTAAGAGTCCGCCCTCTTCTAGAGAGAGAAAGTATCGAATGGCTTCATCTTGGTGTTTCTCACATGAACAATGCATAGTGATATTTATAAAAGAATATGTTGACCTGAATCAAATAAATAAAGAATATTTATTATTCATTTATATGTTATTTGTATCATATTTTCTATCAAATAATCATCATGACAATATCTTTCCAACAATGCATAGACATGGTCGGCCATGTATAAGCAAATCACATTGATTTGTTTCACCTGAGAAGAATTGCTTTATCTAGTCATATTAAGTTTTTTAATTGTTGTTTGTCCAATTTTTTGTCTTTCTTTGAAAAATAGCCTTTTAGTATGACGTGACAAATTATAAATATTTAAATTTACTATTCTTTCATTTACTATTTTGATTTATTTATTTTGAATTACTTAAGATTTATTCAAAAAATTTAAGTTACTTAATTGTTTTTTAAATTGAATGAGTAAAGTGGTTACATTGACTAAATAATTTGGATAATTTACCAAAACCATTTTTCTGGGTTAATTTCCGATTTTATTTTAGCAGAGAGACTAATAATTGATTTATATTTCCGGTTTGTAAATTATATAAAGCAATATGTTAGTTTAGATTAATTTGGGAAATTTTTTATTTTGAATTTCGAAATTGATTTTTGTTTGTAATTTAAAAGGAAAACTGGTTATTCATTAATATTCGATCTTGTTTAGATTTTAAAAAGTACCTTAGTTCTGATTTGTTTCCCGCAATATCAGAAGAGAGAGAAAAATTTAAATAGTTTTGCCTTTAATTTTAAATAATAAATACAGCTAATTACAGTTTTAATTGGTATTGCTTATTTTCAAGGATCTTGAATTATTATCCTAGATTATTTTCCCGAATTATAATTCCATTTAAACTGGATCCTTTTCTTATTATTTTAAAATTTTAATTTTCTTTTGTCTTCCATATTCGCGTTCATCTTTGTGCGGGTAAGTAATGCATTTATTTTGGTTTATTTCTTCTTCTTTTGTACTTCTACGCACTATTTTAAGTTTGTATTACGATTAAATGTTTAGTTTTTCACAGTTCACCTAGTGCATTTTAAAATGTCATGTTTTTAATTTCAACTTATTGATTCATATATTTTGTTAATTTATTATGCACTCAATTATTGGGTTATTCTCATTCTTCAAATGAAATTATGATGTTTTTAAATGAAATAAGTTTGAGTGCTGAATTATGTTTGTCCAAAATTATGATGTTAATTTTTGTTAACTTTGATATATTTCTAGCAAATAGAAAACATTAATTAGCGTACCTCATTCTTATTCTTGTTTATAGCTTTCTTCTGCCTTCTCAGTTTTTTGGGCAGTTGTATTTTGTATTTTGGTGGTTGAATGGTTTGCGTGTAAATCTGTTAATATTAATTAATATTGAATGGATTCTTAAGCCATAAATTTCGCAAATTACCATACGGTCTTTTTGCATTTAATTTCGTAAAATATACATATAATATATATATATATATATATATATATATATTAACAATTGTAGTAAACAATTTTAGTTTCTTTAAGAGGGGGAGTTTAGTCTCAAAATTTTGGTTTATTTTGATAAATTGCCATTAACGAAATCTGCCAAAAGATTGGCTATTTAGCGATTATAATGTTTCATATGTTTATTGTACCCTTTTTTGTTTGATCGATATCTTCATATATCAATGGCCAAAATAAAAATATCTCTTCGGTCAATGGGGTATATGGCCTGTCACATACATCTAGATTAAACTTCTAACTGTTTCTTTTATTTGTCCAAAATGAAATAAGAAAAACCCTTATACAATTATCACATATAATTTTACAAAATGAATTTTATTTCTTGAGGACCAAATCCAATTGCAACTGTGTGAGTCATTCCATATAATCGTATTTTAACATTCATATAATCTATTGTCCCAATTTACAAAAATACCATTTACACAAGTTTCGAAAGATCATCTAGTTTATCACTTGAACGTGTTTTGATTAGCATCCAGTTTAATAAATCCTATTTTAGTGACTTGTGGTAGTGATCTCATAGACCCAAATGAACAAAGTTTGAGCTAGGATACATGGAAAACTTCACAAACCTTTTTTAAGTTCTAGCTTATTGTAAACTAATTGACTTCACTAAAGAATCGACACTGAAGATCTCTCGGTTTAAATGAATATAATTCTTTGACCCAAAATACTGATTAATTATTATAAGTGGATCGATTGAATATTATTTATGTTTACACGTCATAAATATCATCAACTAGATGAGATTTATAAAATTACCATTTTACCTTTCTACTTTTTATTCTTTCAACTTATTTGTTACTTGTGATAAGTTAGAAACGACGAGGAGGTACCAAGTTATATTGTTTCATCTAAAGAAGTCACAACTTAATTTGGATACTGGTCACTTATTTATTTACATTCCAAGGAACAAATCACGAGGTGATATACATTAGATTCCAGCAATCTTGAACATGAATTTCACATTTATGAGAACTTCACAAAGTTGTTTATGACATATTCACAACATAATACTCACCAATAAGTTTTGTCTACATATCACATAGTGAGGCTTGAACTTTGAATTTCTCAAATGGGGGATGAGAGTATATGAGTTATGAAATGACATGTCTCGTTTCATGATTGATGTAACACACTTTGAGATATATAGAATATGTTAAAAGAGTTTATTCTCTCAATGTCTTTAAAAGTGCAATGGTCAATTCAATATTTTTATAACAAAAAAAATGTTGCGATCTACCGCAGTAACTTACAAAAACTTATACCATTTTTCCGGAATCAACGATTTTACTCTTAAAATATGAATTTAGTGTGAAATTTCAGTTAATTTCCCCACATACAACTTCAAAAATATAATAAAAAAATAAAAACATATGAATTAACAAAATGTCCGTTGACATACAATTGCTTTATTTCAATGAAAAGGACATGAACTTTCGAATTTAAAAGGATGATCTTCATTGTAGGTAATGCTTTTTTGTTTTGCTCTACAGTTTGTCTAGATTAGAACGTGACCAAGAAACTAAAAAGTGAACGTAAAAGAGAGAGAGAGAGAGATTGGGACTTTTTTTTTTATCAAGAGATTAAATTAGAGAAGAAGAACAAAATCAAATATTAAACAAAAAGATATTTCAGTCCTACTGCAAACAAAAATCATAATTATATACAATATATACATATATTGTACAAATAAAATAATACCTCTGTACTACACATAACGCACGAGGTCTCTAGTGAATCCACATGTACATGCCTTAAAATCCTTCCTAAATATGAGGGATCCAAGTGTAAGAATACACTACCACTAATTACTAAAAGCTATTAATATAATTTTTGTGACAACTAACATATTTAGTGGTAATCATGTATTATGAGTTCATCAAATGAAAGTTTAGAAAAAAAAACAACGAAAAGCTAGCAGTGAACACGTTACCTTAACGTACATCAAGCAGTGAAGAATATATATCGTGAATTTCCAGCCTTTGATATGAGACATTGCTGAATTTAGATCTCAAAGAAACATCGTTGAATTGTACGACGAGAACAAAATGGTAAGGAAAATAGACAAAATGGTAATTTGGCTACATACGTGTTTATTGTATGATCATCACGTGAAAAAACTAGAATAATACAATTAACGATAAAGAAAGATGGTATGGAAAAATCCTATAATAACAGAAGAAATTAAAATAAAATAAAAAGAAGTCCGACGAATAAGAAATTTTCCATTAACAGTAATATAGCTAAAATTTATGGTCCATGCCCAGTAATTACAAAAAGAACATGACCCAAATGAAAGCAAGAATACATCTAAAAAATCTTTAACCGTAATCTATCAAAGACAATCAACATTTGTGCCGATAAGTTTGTACAGAAATGTCAAATTTAAAATATATATTGGAAAATAAATATCGAGTTTGTATTCGTTGTATAACTATAATACGTAAATAACAATTAAGATAACTTAGTGTCGGAATTGAAATTGGAGCCCACTGTGTCTGTCGAAATTCATTCTAATATGGTTCAATAAACGACGTGTAGTTTGAAGGTTGTTGTCGTCGGATGTTGCATCTTCAATGGTTGAGATTTGGTTTTAATTGTTGTTTTATATAAAAACTGATCCATTGTATTCGAATCAGTTTAAATCCTAATCTCTTTTCTTCTTCTCTTTGGCGATTGTCGAGATCTCTGTTCTTGAATCTCGAATCGTCGTTCTTAAGTGTATTTTGTTAGAACTATGGTCGATCGTGTTGATCTAGTGTTCCTTGTGTGAGCCTTGTGTTTGGCTTGATAGATACACTTGTGAGAAGTTGCATACGTGTGTGTGTGTGAGAGAGAGGATTGACTTGTTATATGATCAGTGACGAAGACTAGTGCACAAGTTTCTCCGACCGGAGTACAACGAGGACGTGCGGTCTAGGTCAACACTTTGTTGGTCTAGATCCGAACCTCTGTAAATATTGTCGTGTTCTTTTCTTGCTTTCGTTTATGCTTTGTTCATCGATTGAGTTTTCTTGAGAGGTTAAAGAATCGGTAAATTTTTGGGTAAAGAATAATAACAGTGGTATCAGAGCCACTATCTTCTCATGGCTAACAAGATTTGACGATCCGATTTACCCAAAACTTTAATTCCAGGTGATCTGTAAAATTAGGATTTTTGTCGTTTTTATTTCAATTATGTCTACTTAAGAAAACTTGATACTCGTGTGAAGATTGTGTGTTCTTGACAGGTCTAATGAGTGTTGATCGCATCGAAGTCACTGCCTATGATGGCAAATATTACTTTGGTGTGTAGTACCAAGATGCAAACCCTTCTATTGCATCACAAAGTGTTGATTGCACTTGAGCCGCGTGTAGCTAAATGGTCTGAGGACTCAACAAAATGTAAGGGTGAGATTGATGAGGAAGCTCACAATTTCATCATTCTCAACCTCTCAAACAATGTCATAAGAAAGGTATATGGCCGTAAGTCCCCTATCTCACTCTGGGAAAAACTTGAAAATTTGTATTTTAATAAGTTTTCCCCTAACCTTGCTTACCTTAAGGCATCTTTATTCGCTTATAAAATGGACCCTTCTAAACTATATATGAGAACCTTGATGAGTTTTTGAAATTGACATTAGTATTTAAGGGAACTGATCATGACTTTGATGACACTAGCACTGCCATGATATTAATGAACTCAATTCCAGAAAAATATCAAGTAGTTAAAGATGCTTTCCAATACACTAGTATTGTCCCACATGATGATTTATTATGTTATGCTCTTAAGATTAGGGAAATGAAATTAAAGAACTCCACAAACAAATCTGGATCAAACCTGTTTGTAAAGAATAAATCTGGAACCAATGACAGTAAAGGAAAGAAGTGAAAATATAAAAATGTTAATAAGACACAGACTGAAACTAGAAAAAAATTTCATTGTGGAAAAACTGGACATTTAAGGAAGAACTACTAGAAGTGGCTTGACAAAAATATAAACTCTCCTAATCTTGATTAATTGTGCAACTACCTTTGCACCTGGACAAGAATCCTCTGAGGTCTCGAATGTGACTGAAATATCCAACATTGACCAATAGATTCTTGACACAATCTGCTCTTTCTAGATGAGCCCAAACAAAGAAGTTTTAATAGAGTACAACAATAAAAGTGTATACATGGGATATAACAACACATGTGCAGTAGTTGACATTGGGTCCGTGGACTTTAAAATAGTCAATGGAAGAACCATAACCTTGGCTAAGGTAAGGTATATCCCTGGACTCAAACTAAATTTAATCTCTCTTTGTGTCCTATATGAAAATGGCTGCAAGTATGTTGTTGAAAACGGTTCTCTGAATGTATAGAAAGGAAACTCTCTTGTTCTATCAGGATCAAAAATATCTGGCATTTATGTAATAAATGGTTCATTCTGCACTAGTGTGTCTTACAGTACTGCAGTGGTTGAGAACCAACTGACAGATACTCAGAAATGGCATATGAGGTTGGGGCATATGAGTCAGAAAGGACTCAATGCTCTTAACCAACAAGGATTTTTTTAGTAAAGTCAATCTGTCTTATCTACCTTTTTGTAAGCCATGTGTTATGGCTAAATAACACAAACTCAAGTTTCCAAAAGGAACTCACTTATCTAAGAGCATACTAGAGTATGCACATGCAGATTTGTGGGGTCCTGAAGCCCATGAAACACATGGTGGAAACAGATATCTTCTGAGCATGATAGATGACTTCTCAAGAAGGGTTTGGACCTTTATGTTGAAAACAAAACATGAAGCGTTTTCAAAATTCAGGGATTGGAAGATCCTTGAAGGGAATCAATCTAACAAAGCTCTGAAAGTTTTGAGAACTGACAATGGCCTTGAATTATGTAATACAGAATTTGATGCTTTTTGTAAGGATCATGGCATTCTGAGACATAAAACAGTCAGGTCAACCCCTTAGCAAAATGGTGTTGCTGAGAGGATAAACAGAACCCTGTTAGAGAGAATGAGAAGCCTTCTGTTTACTTCTAGGTTAAGTAAGTCATTCTGTGGAGAAGTCTTAGCCACTGCTACCTACTGGATTAATAGGATCCCAAATAGGAATGTAGATCTTAAGTGCCCTATAATAATCTGGAACGGCAGAAAGCCTATGATTAGTCATCTTAAGATATTTGGTTGTGCTTCTTATGCACACAATGGAGAGGGTAAGTTAGATCCCATATCCTTGAAATGTGTCTTCTTAGATTATCGGAAACAGAGTGGAACCAAGGGCTATAGGTTGTGGGAGAAAGGAAATAGATGGGTTAACATAATCATAAGTAGATGTGTTATATTTGATGAGAAAACATTCTTTTGCAAGAAATCAACCATGTCAGATGAATCCAGTGACCTTGTTGAAGCTAGAGACCCTAGTGAGATCCCAGAGTCTAGTACTATCCTTGTTGAGGTGGAGCATGTAGGTCTAGCTGACCCAGTAGTTGAATCGGTTACTGATAACTTCGACCAAAACCTCAATGATGATGGTGTTGACATTGATCAGGATCCAGTTGACCATGATAGACAATCTGATCAAGAAGAAAACCTTGAGAGGATAACCCAGAAAGAATTAGAATCCTACCAAATGACCCGAGATAGAGTTAGAAGAGATATAAGACCTCCCTCTAGATATTCCTATGTTGATCTAGTTTACACTGCCTTAGTTGCCTCCTTAGATATACAAGGTACTAAACCTGATTGTTTCATTGATGCTATGAATTCTAAACAGAAAGATCAATGGCATGAAGCCATGGTTGATTAAATGAATTCTCTACAGGTGAATAAAACTTGGGATTTTGTTGAGAAACCTAAAATTCAGAAATTGGTGGAGTGTTGTTGGGTGTATAAAATCAAAGAGGGTCTGAATGAGACAGTTCTTCCAAGATTTAAAGCAAGGTTGGTTGCTAAGGGCTATACTCAGTGAGAGGGGATAGATTCCACTGAAATCTTCTCTCCTGTGGTAAAGTTCAAAACAATCATAATTATGTTGTCCCTTGTTGCAAGCTTAGATCTTGAGCTTGAGCAGTTAGATGTGAAAACTGCATTTTTACATGGTGATTTGGAAGAAGAGATATATAAGACAACCTGGGGATTTTCTTGATAAATCTCACCCGGATTTTGTGTGTCTTTTGAAAAAGTCACTGTATGGACTTAAACAGAGTCCACGATAATAGTACAAGAAATTTGACTCTTTCATTATGAGTAATGGCTTTATTCGAAGCAGTTATGATAGATGTTTTTACTTCTCATCCTTACTGTCTGATCCTATTTATGTTTTATTATATGTTGATGATATGCTATTGATTAGTAAGTCTGTTAACAAAATCAAAAAATTAAAACAAGATCTTAATTCTGTTTTTGATACAAAGGATCTTGGTAAAGCTAGAAAAAAAAATACTTGGAATGATCATTGAAAGAGATAGAAAGAATTTTTGGTAAAAAAATTCATCAACAACCTTATATAGAGAATTAGTAACTTGCTGCACATTTTATGCCACTTGGTAGTTTGGATTGTAACACTATATCTATGCCACTTGCTGCACATTTTATTTTAAGTAAAGTTCAATATTCTGTCACTAGAGTTGAATCACTTAAAATGGAAAATGTTCCTTATGATAATGCTATTGGTTCTGCTTTGTATGCTATGATAAACAATAGACCTGATCCCTCGTTTGCTATATCTTTACTGTTGGTAGAGATCCTCACAAGAAGATTGTTTATTTACATATTGATGGAATATATAAATCTTTCATAAAGTCCTTATTGTAATTTGCTGATTAAATTAATAAAAGTTGAAACGGTATGCCATTCCTTTTAATTTGATTGAAGATTTATGATATTCAATAGTCTTATAGTTCTTAATCAAACCTAACTATGTGTGAAGCGACAAATATAGATTTGCGTGAACAAACTCTTCATGGTTTGGTTAAAAACAATATATTCCCAATCTAAAGATCAACAAACTATTGATCCCAATACGATTGGTGGAAGAATCTATGATGTCTGGTTACGAGGCGTAGGGAATTAGGAACTCTATAGTTCTTCCAATGTATCTTTCGAAGATACTAAATTGACTAGTGCACCTTTAGAGACAATAGAAGAACAATCCATTTATCATCTTCTATCTCAAGGTCACTATGTATGAATCGCATCATGCTAACCTAAATGCTGAAATGAGACATGTCATTTCATAGCATTAATAATCTCATTTGAGAAAGTCAAATTTTAGATCCATTACGTGATCTAGACAAGGCCTATTGGTGAGATATTAAGTTATGAAGATGTCATGAACAGACTTTGTGAAGTTCTCATAGATATGGAATTCATGTACAAGATTGCTGAGATGCAACATATATCACCTCATGCTTTATTACTTGGATTGTGAATAAATGAACTGCGCAGTATCCAAAATTAAGTAGCGACTTTATTTGGATAAAATCGTCAATACATTATTTCTAACTTATTCACAAGCAACAAAGGAGTTGAGGAAATAACAACTACAAGGGTAAAATGGTAATTTATAAATCTCATCTAGTTGATGATATTCATGAAGGGTAAATATAAATAACATTCAATAAATCCAATAAATATAATTAAGTTGTGAACTTTTGAGTCCGAGTATAGAACTCAAGTTTTGTTCATTTGGATCCATAAGGTCACTACTACATGTCATTGGAGTAAGATTGTTAAACTAGAAGCTAAGTCAAAATAAGTTCAAGTATTGACTTAGACGTTTTCACGGAAAATGTCTAAAGGGTATTTTTGTCCACATGGAAATAAAATGTTGTGAATGTCAAAATAAGATTTTGAATATTTTCATATGATGAAAATATAAATTATTTTCTAAAACCAAAAATTCGTTTGAGGCATTAAAAAATTGATTTCATTATTTGTGTAACAATGGGTATTTTAAGTTGTCATAAAAGAAATAAGGAAGCATCGAGATTCTCCTTCCCTAGCTATAGAATTCGGCCAACATGCATCAAAGAGGAGAGTTTTATTTTCCTTTAATTATAAGGATAATTACCCAAAAGGAAAAGAGAAAATAAATTTCCTTGAGAAGGAAATAAATAAGTTAAGTGAGGAAACAAATTTCCTCCCTATAATGCTGGATATGGTCGGCCATATTAGAAGAGAAAGAAGAAGGGAAAATCAAATATTGTGTCATGAATACATTATTCTTTCATGAATGAATAATTTACCTTTATAAGTTTTTCCTCCTCCTATAAATAGAGTCTCACATAGAGATGTGAGAAGTGTGCTGCATTCTATTTTTCTCTTGGTTTTGGCCGACCATTTCTCTATCTCTCTCTAGAAATTCTTTTTTATTTTGGCACCTAGATCCTCACTTGATCTAGAGAATTAGCTTATGATCCAAGAATTTTTATTGGTTCATATTTTTAATTGTGTCCACACACAAATCCTTCAAACACTCTTTAGACTCTTGTAATAGAAACCTTAGGTTTCTCAAGTTCAAGACTAGACGTGAAGGAATCGAGACAAGGAAGAAGATCCACCTTTCTCAAGATGCTTCAATTTAAAGGTTCAAGAAAGGTTAGTATTCAAGTAGTTTAAATAATGTTTTTAATTTATAACATGTTCATGCACTTTTCTTAGGTTAGTAAAATTGTTTACTTATAAAGAAATTTTATATTTCGCCATTAATATGATTAATGATAATTTTTCTTAATCCTAGATCTATTCCAACATTTACTCAGTCGATTCATGTCTAATCTTGGCCAAAAAACACTGGCATTCTCTTAAATGGGTAATTGCATAAATAAGTATATCAATCAGTGTTGGACTATGCTATGGTAAGAAACTTGCACCATATGAACTAATTGGATATGTAGATGTTGACCATGCACGTGATCAAGACTCTAGGAAATCGAATACTCCTTCTGTTTTACGTTAGGCAAGAACTTTATTTTCTGTAAATCAAATTTACAGTCTCTTATTGCATTGTCTACCACTGAGTAAGAATATATTGCCATTGGTGATGTCTGTAAAGAGGTTGTGTGGTTGCAGGGACTTATGAAAGAGTCAAACTTGATAAGTAGCAATGTTATAGTGTCTTCGGATAGTCAGTCTGCTATACATTTGAGTAAAAACCCGATTTATCATGAACATACTAAATATATTGATATTAAATTTTATTTCATTAAAGATTTAATTTCTAACAATATTGTTTTACTACTTAAGATTGATACTGAGGAAAATCCAGCTGATATGGGAACTAAAATTGTATCAAACTCTAAGTTTAAGCTTTGTCTTGACTTATTGTTGTTGAATGATTTCTTGTGCAGGTACTGAGCTTTGAAGATCATTGAAGAAGCTGTGCACTAGTCCAAGTCGTCAGCCGTCAAAGTAGGTGAACTTCATGGTGGAGATTGTTGAAATTGAAGCCCAATCCAATATGGTTCAATAACAGACGTGTAGTTTGAAAGTTGTAGGCTGAAACGACAATTGGTCTTTAACCAATTCGAGTTTCCAGCTGGCAGTCCTTATTATCAGATGTTGCATCTTCAATAGTTGAGATTTGACTTTAATTGTTGTTTGATATAAAAATTGAGACATTATATTCGAATCACTTTAAACCTTAACCGAAATTAACTCTAGAATTATCTTAGAATCTTATTTAATTGAGAAATCCAAAACCGAGTTAGTACAAATTGAAATTTAAAATTTAAAATTATTTCCAATAGAATTTGGAGTAATATAATTGTTAATTATTATTTATATATTTTAAAAACTAAAAAAAAACTTTAATTTTGATTATATAAATAAAAACGAAATCACCAGAAACCGTTGACAATTAATTTTTGTAAATTCATAAGTTGATTTTTGTATTCGTGAAAACTAAACTTGAAATAAGTTCAATTTAAAATATTAGAAATCGTGGAAGACACTTAATTTACGTTAATATCGAAACTATTCCATATAAGAAATTAAAACTAAAGAATATTTAAAACGAGTACAATTGTAAATGGATGTTATATAAAATTGTCACTTAAGTCTGAATGAATATTTTTCAAATAAATATAAGTGTGGGTATTTAGGAATTGCAGCGTTTGTTGTTGCTCATATATAGTAATTTTTTAATTAAAATTCCACAAATTAAATAACTACTTCAGTAAAATACACACAATTAACTAATTCAAAAAGTTCCAAAAATTTAATTTTTTTATTGAAAAATTAGAATTCTTAAATGCCACTTAGTTTGAGATATTGTCAAAAGATGAGACACAGAAGTAAAATCTCAATGTTGGACAACCTTGCTAATTCCTTTAAGAAGCCTTTAACGAGTAAAGTTTTCGAAGGACACCTGAAAGACTTAGGACTGAAAGATCATTCACATCTCCTTTGAATCAAGTGGTAGTTGGTTGGAATTTATGCCCACAAAGGAAAAATGAAATGTAAAAATAAAATTCTATTCTTTTGCTGAGATGAAATAAAATTTAGTATTCGTTCTTATTTAAGTTTGTGTTAATGAATGTATGTCTACGCCTAAAACTAACATCAACGAAAGAAGGTATAAGTACATACTTAACAAAATACTTCTTCTTGATTAGTTTAAAATAAAAAGTTTGCAATATGAGGATCGATACGGCAATCGTATCCAATTAATAATTGTTCAAATAAACTGCCGATATTGTATCTTGTGATATTGGGAGTTGTGACTCTGAAGTTTATTCTTGATATGATGAAGGCATTGAACAAGACATGTGACACTTTGAAGTTCAAGGTAAAACCAAACTATTACTCGAAAATTTAAAATCACATAACGAGAGGTATTTTCATAATTACCTAAATTCTGAAGTGAATACATATTTTTTTTTGACACTTTATGAAATTTGATTAGTCAATGGGCAATGTCTATGTAATGTTGTTGGAATTTATTTAACAATTTAATTATATTACACATCCTATGTGGCAGAAAAATATAATTAGATCTATCAAATTAAAACTATTTTTAATATGTTTAAACAACCTAGGCATTAAAATTTTTTGACATGTTAATAAACAATTTATTAAAACATGTTGAGCAACAATTGAACACACTATCAACCTATATAAACAATTTATATATTTAAAGGGCATCCAATTCGTTGAGAAATACTTACAATAGAGATTGTAAACAATCCCAACGTTGCTCGCTATCTCCGGAAGGCCACACCAAGTCAAAACGTGGAAGGAAGCGCACACCGGCCGGTCAGGGGGAACAGGGTCGCGGAACAATGCTTTCACCGGACTGGGGAACACGCTGGGACTCGCCGGACTAGGATCAATAATATTAATACACGAGTAATTTAATGAGATTGAGAGGGTGGGTTGTTCTATGAACTCTCGGGAATAAGAAATCACTCAAAAGGGATGAAAACAATTTTCTCTTTTGTTCTCTCTAGGAGTTTCAGCCGAGTGTCACAAGGGGAAAAGGACAAAAGCTATTGGCCAAAAATATTAGGGTTTGGATTAGTGATTAGGATTTTCTTAAACCTTTTTATAAACAGGTTAAATGAGCTTAAACTGGGTCAAACCCATGACCCAATCACTTAAAATTTCGGCCAACTCTCTTCTCTATACTCCCCCGCATTGATTTATTTTATTCCCAAATTCTTTTGATTTATTTCTATATTCAAATAATTTATAACTCTCATTTATTAATGACATTTCATTAAATAATTTCATACTTTTCAAATAAGTATGAAATGAGAAATTATTTATTTTCTTCTTTTATTTATTTGAATTACTCAAGTGTATTATTATCAATATAATAATACTCTATGATTCAAAAATAAATGTAAAAATAAATAAGTAATTATTTATTAAGTTACAATTTATATTCAATGAGTAAATCAATTATTCTTGTTCATTTAATCTCTTTCAAGTGTCTAGGATTAACACATTATGGACCCATATGAACGAAGTTTTAGAATAACGATCGGACACAAAAGTTCACAAATCTTTTCCGTCTTTTAATTCTTTATATTAGTCGATTTCACTAAAGGACTAATACTGAGACTCTCTCTGATCATATGCATATATTTTTCGTTTGATCTGACAAAACAATTCTTCACAGGATCCACGGAGTACTTTACAATATTACCCTTCATGTGTATCACTAACTAGGGGAATGTAAAATTACCATTTTACCCCTTGAGTTATTATTTCACTAACACATTTGTTATTTGTGAATGAGAAAAATATAGAGTGAGATGTCTTTACATGTCACATGTTTCAATAAAAGAATGTTCTTATTCGACGAATACCTAGCAAAGTTTATTCATTCACACTCTCATAACAAAGCATAGTGTGATACTAATGCATTTACATTGTTTGAACATGAATTTCCATATCTATGAATCATAGTATGGCAAGCTTATGACACCAACCGTCGGGTCAGATGAAATTAAAACTTAGTCATTGCCCATTGAAAAATCAAATGTCAAAAAGTGTAATATCAATTATATATTCACTACAGGATTTAGGTAAGTACCAAAGTACCTCTCGTATGTTGCTGTTGGTAGAGATGCCCACAAGAAGATTGTTTATTTACATATTGATATAATATATATATTTGTAATTTGCTGATTAAATTAATAAAAGTTGAAACATTCATTCATTCCCTTTTAGTTTGATTGAAGATTTATGATATTCAATAGTCTTATAGTCCTTAATCAAACCTAACAATGTATGAATAGACAAATGTAGATTTGCGTGAACAAACTTTTCATGGTTTGACTAAAACGATATATTCGCAATCTAAAGATCAACGGACTGTTGATCCCAGTATTATTGTTGGAAGAATAAATGAGACATGTCATTTCATAGCATTAATAATCTCATTTGAGAAAGTCAAATTCTAGATCCATTACGTGATCTAGACAAGTCCTATTGGTGAGATATTAAGTTATGAAGATGTCATGAACCAACTTTGTGAAGTTCTCATAGATATGGAATTCATGTACAAGATTGCTGAGATGCAATATATATCATCTCATGCTTTATTACTTGGATTGTGAATAAATGAATTGCGCAATATCCAAAATTAAGTAGCGACTTTATTTGGATGAAACAATGTGACTTGTTAGCTCCTCGTCAATATATTGTTTCTAACTTATTCACAAGTACTAAAGGAGTTGAGGAAATAACAACTAAAAGGGTAAAATGGTAATTTTATAAATCTCATCTAGTTGATGATATTCATGAAGGGTAAACATAAATAACATTTGATAAATCCAGTAAATATAATTAAGTTGTATTTCCGTAGAAAATAAATTCATTTGAGCCGAGAGATTCTCAGTGTCAACTCTTTAGTGGAGTCTGTTGACATTAATCTAATACTCGAAAAAAGTTTGTAAACTTTTGAGTCCGAGTATAGAAGCTCAATCTTTGTTCATTTGGATCCATATGGTCACTATTACAGGTCATTAGAGTAGGATTGTTAAACTAAAAGCTAAGTCAAAATAAGTTCAAATGTTGAACTAGACTTTTTCTCGAAAAATGTCTAAAGGGTATGTTTGTCCACATTAACATAGAATGATGTGAATGTGAAAATAAGATTTTGAATATTTTCATATGATGAAAATATAAATTATTTTCTAAAGCCAAAAAGTCGTTTGAGCCATTATGAAATTAATTTTGTTATTTGTGCAATTATAATTCTACAATGGGTATTTTAAGAATTGTCTTAAAAGAAATAAGGAAGCATCTAGAAGCTCCCCCCTCGGAAGAATTTCGGCCAAACAAGCATCAAGATGAGAGTTTTATTTCCCTTTAATTATAAGGATAATTACCCAAAAGGAAAATGGAAATGAATTTCCTTGAGAAGGAAATAAATAAGTTAAGTGAGGAGACAAATTTCCTCATTGCTTGAGGTGTATGGCCGGCCATCCTAAGAGAGAAAGGGGAAGGGAAAATCAAATATTGTGTCATGAATATATTATTCTTTCATGAATGAATAATTGATTTGTAGATTTTTCCTTCTCCTATAAATAGAGCCTCACATAGAGATGTGAAAGGTTAAACTTTTGTCTTGTTCTCTCTTACTCTTGGCCGATCCTCTCTCTCTCTCTAGAAATACTCATTTTTATTTTGCACCTAGATCTATACTTGATCTAGAGAATTAGCTTATGATCCAAGAATTGTTCTTGGTTCATATTGTTTAATTGTGCCCACACAAATCCTTCTAAACCTCTATAGACTCTTATAATAGAAACCTTAAGTTTCTCAAGTTCTCGTTTAGGTTTGAAGGAATCAACCTAGAAAAGAAGATCAATCTTTCCCAAGACGCTTCAAGTTTGAAGACACCAGAAAGGTTAGTATTCAAGTAGATTAAATAATGTTTTTAATTTATAACATGTATATGCACTTTTTTTAGGTTAGTAAAAAATTTTTTACTAGTAAAAGAAATTTTTATATTTCGCGATTAATGTGTTAATGATAAATGTTTCTTAACCGTAGACCTATTCCAACAGTTGCGACATCTCACTTTATGTTTTTCTCGTTCACAAATAACAAAGAAGTTGGTGAAATAATAACTAAGGGGTTAAACGGTAATTTTACATCATTTTCAGTTAATAATAATTGCAACACATCAAACGAAAATATAGACGCATATGAACTTAGACATATTCATTTTTGGTCCTTTACTGCAATCGACCAATATTAAGAATTAAAATTCGGGAAAAAATTGTGAACTTTTGTGCCCATACTTTATTCTAAAGCTTCGTTCATGTGGGTCCATGAGGTCTCAATGTTAGACTTTCGGACGAGATTTTGATGAACAAAATAACTATTAAAAATATGTAAAGATGATTTGTTGAAATCATATTTTAAGTTCGATTATTGAATTGAAATATATTTAAATAGTAAGTTGATTTTATAAATATCTTATTGGGTATAATTTTTTATTCACACTATGGTAATAATTTCTCTCATGATTAGATAAATAAATAGTTATTTTATTATAATCACTTTTATTTAATAAATCAACTTGTACAATTATATTGATAATTATACAATTATTGAATTTAAATAAAAATTTAAGGTAGAGAGAATTAATTCCTTAATTTCTATTGGTTAATCTAATATGGCAAGGATTGATGATGTGTCATCATCATTGTTAGATTATAAGAGTCAATGACATATTCCAATTCAATACATGACATTACTTCGAATGAAAATATCATGCATTATCTTTGGAATCAATCAAGCAATATTGATACAATTTTTGAGCATCTTTGGACGGCCACTATATGCAGATATAGGGCCGAATATTGCTTCAAATTTGAGCAAGGAAATATTGGGTGAATATTGATATTGATTTTATCTAAACTCATTCACTATCCTATAAATAGGACACACTTCTCCTCTCATTTTACCCTAGTTTTGCCGACTATTGCAAAGAGAGAAAGAAATAAAATTTGTTTTCGTTGTGTTAATTTTTTAGAGTGAAATACTTCTTCCTTTTTTCAATATTGAGAGAGAAACACAAGAGATTTAGTTCCTACTTGTTTCTCTCTCGTTCATAAAGAGCCCACCATTTTGATCTCAGTAAACCCGTAAGACCTTAGCATTGTATCCATTATGGTTGTTTGACATAGACGAAGGGACAGTTCACGGAGATGTATAACAGCTCATGATTTGTTCATTTGGATCCATAAGGTCGCTATCACAAGTCAACATAGTAGGATTTGGTAAACTAAATGGGTTGAAAGAAGTTCAAATATTGAACTAGACGTATCCGAAAAATGTCTAAGGGTAATTTTGTCCATATGGACATAAAATGGTAAAAATGTCAAAATACGATTTTGAACATTATCATATCATGGCCATGAAATGATTCACACAGCTGCGAATTGGAGTTGAACCTCAAGAATCGATTTTCATTTTGTTGAATTATATGTGATAATTTTATAAGGGCAATTCTTGTAATTGTCGTGGACAATTAAAAAAACATCTATCAGGAGTTTTTAGATGCATATGGTCGGCCAAATATTACCATCAAGGAATAGATAATTTATTTTGGGCAAAAATATACGAAGATATACGTCAAATTTAAGTAAAAGAGGATACACATATGTTGTTTTAAGCATGCATGTGGATATCGACATTTATGCAAGGAAATAAATATATTGTTTTGACGTGTATTTAATAGGAATGAGAAACAAATATTATGCATATAAATATGAGATATTCTATAATAATAGAAAAGAGGTAATTACCTCTTTTAGAATTGATCTAATTTAAGTCATCTCATTCTCTAAATACCACTACATTGTGAATGTAAAACACACGATTTTGAATCTCTCTCTCTCTCTCTCTCTCTCTCTCTCTCTCTCTCTCTCTCTCTCTCTCTCTCTCTCTCTCTCTCTCTCTCTCTCTCTCTCTCTCTCTCTCTCTCTCTTTATTGCTCTTTTATTTTTGGACCTAGGTCCTCAATAGACCTAGCTTTTGCATTAAATTTTTGGTCATTATGTTTAATAGTGCCCACATACTAAATCCTATAATCCCTCTAAAGAAGGTAGTGGTAGAAATTCTCGTGGTTGCTCAGGTTTGACCTAGACGCGAAGGAAACGAGCATCAAAAGGAGACGACGGTTCAACCATTTCAAAATATTTTTCAACGAAAAATCTTCAAAAATGTTAGTTCTAAATAAATAAATTAAAAGTCGTAATAATATATTCATGCAAGTGGTTTTTTATATCCTTCCGCTAGTTTATAGTGTTAATTTATTCTTAATTCTAGATCTATTTCAAAAATGACTTGGGTACTTGAGCGATTTTCTCCTTATAAGTGTCTGGCACCCTTCTACTTTTGATCTACTCTCCAATTGTGAGTTAGGGACACGAGATAATATTTAGGCACACACGTCTAATATTTTTTCTGAACAAAGCGCACGTCTAATATTTTTTTCAGAACAAAGCCCGATTTCAGTTGTGGAACCTCCGGTAAATGTTAATTCTCACAAACTTCACGCTTCGGTTGTCCATCCTGAGCATGAGGCAAATGTATTGTCACATGCTAATTGATTCATTTTTTTAAGTGTTGGACATCCGTTGTTGAGCTAACTCTTGAGCATGAATAGAACACACTTCTAAATTGATTTATCCAAAGACTCTAAATCAATGATTTTGATCATCTCCGATTATAATAATTTATAGAAGAAAACTGTAAATAATCGTTAGAGGGAGACAAGATATTCCAATTGTAAAATCTACTTGATAAGAAACAAATAACTCCTACTGCAAGAAATATAAGAGCAACCAAACATAAACAGAGAAGCGATAAAAGGCAAGCAATGCTTGATCTATATGATATCCTCACCAGGATCTGATTCAAGAGATCCACCGGGCAATAGGCACATACGTGCCAGGGGGGTTTAAGGCATAGCGCCTTGCCGACATATCAGAATCTAGACACATGGGGATAAACTAAATGATATCTTCCAGAGTCTAACCGGGGAACGACATGACAATCCTTATTTTAGGGAAATCCAAATCGATTTACTCTAGATTAGTAAAAACAGAGAGATAGAGCTGAGACTCCGAACTCAATGGGAAGGCCGAGTTTAAGACGAAGGTTATTTGTATCTATCTATTGGTGGGACGTATATGAAGGATGCCGAACAGACTCCTAGATTCAGCATGGATTCCTAATACTTCTTCATAAGGTTTTCAAGTCACAAAATACCTCCTTGAATCACAATTACAATCTTCACATAGAACTCATCGTGTGTCTGCTACATTTAACCTAAGAACAACTACCGTCAAAAATCTTTCAAAGGAAATTGCCTTAAAGACCTTGACTAACTTTTACAATGGTTGATCTATATTTAAGCACTCAATACAAGCTCTAAGTGACTAAATGGTTTCTAAGCGTCTTGCCGAAGTTTTATATATCGGTCTAATTCTAAGTACAATTTTGAGAAGGAGAATTTCGGAAAATATGTGTCATAATAGGGGTATATTCAGTTTCTATGTGTGATGAATTTATTACGGAAAATATGTGCCAAATGACAAAAAAACACTTGATAATATTTTGGTCAATTGCGGTATGTTGCGGTCGATTGCGTTATCTTGTAAAATTTAATATTAACTGTGGTATGTTGCGATCAAATTTTGTTAAGGGCTATTTTGTTTTTTGGCACATATATTTCGTAATAAAATTTTATCACACATAAAAACAGAATATGCACGTACTATGACACAAATTTTTCGAAATTCTTCTTTGAGAATAACCAGAACTGTTGATCTAATCGCTTGTACTAAGATCTTGACACATCATCAAACTCCTGACGAAGTTTGACAAGCTTCCTTGCAATAACTTCTTGGATAATATTTTCGAACAAGAAATAAGTCAGATTTCTTCAATTAGTATTTTTCGTTCATAGATACTTGTGATCATTTCCAACGATTCCCCTTACAGTTATAGTTCGTTTGTGTTTTACCTACTCAAACTCTTGTTGCCACGGATTTTCTCATTTTTCAGTAGAATATAGATTATGTGTATCCATGTTTGTTTTTAATTCATACCATTTTATTGTATAGAGTTCTCCTAGTTGAGAGATCTAAAGTGATATGTATTAATCGACTTCAAATTATGAAGACAATTTATACGAGTAAAGCTAGCACATGGAAAAGTTTGAAACCGAAACTATTGTGTAAGTAAGGAACCCACGCAAACAACATTATTGCCAGGAATATTACATGTCTCACAGAGAGCGTTTGAAGATACTCACTTGTGTTTTTGTGTTTTGTCAACTTTATACTATGTGTATATTATACATATATATATGTACATTAGCAAGTTTCTAAAATCGGTAGATATATACATATAGATGAATCTACTCACTATAAACGAAAATAACAAACGTTAGCAACAAAGACAAATAACTACATCTAGAAGTAAGATTTCCAAACGAAACAAACAAAAAATTTATACTGTTTGATATTGATTTGACGTATGTGTAATGTAGTGATTTTTACCTTTTATCATTGAATCTTTCAACTAGAACACGTAAAAATTATTCAACTAAAAAACAATAAAAAATAAAATGAGACATAATTTTTACCGTATTTCGGTCAACTCAACCTACATTCACGTTGAACTTTGTCGGAATAGTTCAATCTGCACTATTAAGAATCAAGTACACACTCAAACTCACCTTAAATTCGATCTCTCAAGAACAAACGCAACACTCAATACATCAGTCCATATTTTAACCTCACACAAGTTAAAATCGATCAAGTATCAAAAATCACTCAAGTGCATGAAGATTACAGAGAAAAAAAGAAAAATCCTTTACTGACGAAATCGCCATAAGAAAAAGAGAAATAATGAGATTAAAGTTGAATAATTCATGAAGTCTATCGTTTATAGCCAAAAACGACCGAGGCAACTTCCGTTATTCGATGCACGTACCAACATCAGTAATGGAATCATTGGACTTCGGATAAATCATTGGACTTTAATCCAAGATGTAAGATATTTTATCCACTTGAGGTATGCCATCATGATTCCCTTACTCTCTGGAAATCAAGTTGCAGATAAAAATGTAAGCAAGTTCCAGCTGAGAATATTTGAAAAAATTATAGTACTTGAATAGTAGCTCTGTTAGCTAGGTTAAGAACTACGAGCATCTATTTCCAAAGCAAAAAAAGGAAAACATCAATAACTCTCTATTTATTTAAACAAAATAATTGAACTCTTCAAAATCTTTTGATTTCAGTGACTCACTATTTTTTAATATAAAATAATTTTTTTGGTTATAGATTTTAATTTTTGGATCAAAAGGTAAATTCATAATTTTTTCAAAAAATTAGCGGTTTACCCATGTTTACGTTTGATAATTTCATTATACCTAACGTTTAGTTAATTTTTAGTAAATACTCAAAAGAATTTGTTTACGATAATAATGAGTTTAAAACGCCCTTCAAGCGGCAGTTTTAGGCGGGAATCCAAAAAGAACTAAATTAATTCGATATTTTTCGTTAACAAAACTGAATGGGTATTTACGAAAAATTAACCAAACGTTGAGTAAAATAAAATTTGTAAACTTATATATGGCTATTTTGCTAATTGACCCTAATTTTTTTTAATTTTATTTTTTTATTTTATTAAAGGTATTTTGAGATAGAAGTTGTACTTGTGATATCATATTTCTTTCTTACAGTTTTGTATCGTTTATATTAAATTGAAAAATATGTATTTCAACTAAATACTATTGATATTTTCTCAAAAGAAGAAAAAGAACCGCTGCTGAAAAAAGAAATACACGTGATGTACTAATAAATATGTTATTACATTGAATTGACTGATTTATGTACTAATAAATATGTTATTACATTGAATTGACTGATTTTTATTAAGCAAGTTGTAGCGTAATTTGTCGTATCAATATGCCGAGATATTTTAATTTAACAATGTGTGATTTTGTGAAACTATATTTGAACAATTTTCAGGTTCTCGGAGATAAGGATTTCAAAGTGTTTCTTTTTTGCTACTGATGCGTTGATTATAAAGAAACCCTAGAGAAATCTATCTTTTGTTGGATGCTATAAAAGGCGATGATGTTTCCATTAGTCTCCTTGATACTTTCATTGAGTTTATAACTTTTCTAGATGTGCAAGACCGGCATGATGGAAAACTGTAAGTTTGGTGAAGAGAAATGTAGAATCAAGTCACCCACTGTGATTTATTCGACTTCTGGATTTGTGTTTGCTCGTGAATTAACTGATCACACTTGGAGTTTTTATTGGTGATTTAAAAAACACGCTGAGAGTGTGTTTTTGGTGGATATGTGTGGAGACACTAATTTAAGGGGAGGAACTGAATTAAATTTCATCTATATAATTATTAATTTGGAATTGTTGTAAAGGTTGTTCATGTAAGTTTATTTTGTACCAAGAACTATTTGATTTGTGAAATCATTGTCAGCGGGTTATCACACCCCATATATAGGTGACATTGTATCAAACCGAGTTACTAATTGTTTGTGTCGTTTTATTATTTGTGTTGTTTTAATAATTAATTTAAATAACAGAATATGAACAATAAAATGAAAACGTATATTTTTAAAGAAAATGAGAAAAACATTAGTAAAATGTGACAATTTGAGCCATTTTTTTAATTTTTGTTGTTGCAATTGGCTTATATATAAGCTCTTACAGAATTATTTCACAAGAAAATTCTCTAAATAATCCTCGTCGACAAAGACTTATCGGAAAATAAAGATTCACACTAAAAGTCATAAATGACATAATATTTTTTGAAATACAATTAATTGAATGAGTTTGAACTAAAATCCGTGCAACCTTAAAAAACGTCACAAATCGTGTTTCTAGAAATCAACACAATGTCTTTTTTAATTCTCTCTTTCTCTCACTAATTCTAACTCAGTTCGTAAATTATAACGTGACGTAAAATAAAACATGTTGATTTTTTTATTTCCCTCTAATTTTACATCTTTGCAATTTTCAAATAAAATTACTAACTTCCCAAAATTAAATATGCAACTTTATTCATTATAACAATCCACTAATCGTTAAAATTTCAATCGCATATGTAGAAAATAATATGTATATATACATACATATAAAAATAGGCCCAGAAAAAGTTTAAACAGCACTATGGGAGACATAGTGTGGGATTACGACAACAGATAAAAATGAAGGATGCTATTTGAAAGCCTCTTTCTCATTTCTTTCGTGTTGTAACAATCCATACAACTTCCTAACAAACACACAAATAGTAAAGGGTGGCACGTCGATATCTCCTTGTTGTGGGACAAAATCTACTATCTATTGCTGCCAAAATCTCATTATTCTTCTTACGATACATCACATCTAATCAAGGGGCATTGTGGACCACACGATATATCATACATATTGTCATACTGCACATTCACACCGTAGTCAATCACTCCACTGCACGTTGAATTGTAGGTAAATGATGAGGAAAAAACAAATCATTAACAAACTGAGAGTTCGACAACGTAATCCCCAATTGTTGTTGCACCACCACCTCCATTCGTTCAACTCTTATCGGACCGAGTCCATCCGATAACAAAATTTTAACGGACCACGACAGGATCAGGTCCGTCCGGTCCGTTCAGCTCTTACTGGACCGAGTCCGTCCGATAACCAAATTTTAACGGATCGAACCGGTTCAGTATTGTTCATGACAGGACCTTGAGGTCTAATTTGGTCTCGTATGATTTAATTATTTATTTTAAATCCTGGTCGTTTGGATGTAAAATCTTACGGCCGAAAGAAAAGACCGTTGGCTTTGGATGTAAAATCCTACGGCCGAAAGAAAAGACCGTTGGCAATTTCAAAAATGATTTTTATTTTTTTTACCTTTTTAATTCGAAAATTTTCCTATACAAATCCTCCCATTTATCATTTCATACACACAACTTATTCTATACTCATCCCAATTTTAGACGTCCGTACTAAATTGGAGGTCAATAAGATTACGTCTCACTTGATCTATCAAGGATCGTGGAGTCTTTTTATTCTCCTTTCAAAAGTTACGATGTAAGACTTCTACCGCAATATCAAACGCCGCCAAGTTAACAAACGCAATACGTAAGAAGACACTAATACACAAATGCCTTCACCAACATTTCTCCGTATATCCCTTCTTCTCAACATGAATCTGGAAGAAGTACGCCAAGAAGAAGCCAAGACCACCCTCGTACTCATCCCGAGATCATAGAGTACGACAACAACGACTGGGTGAAAATGACGAAGAGCGACTCGACTTACTATTTTAGTGGAGACAAAGCCGTAGGAGGTTTCCTATATTTCCACTATAGCTCAAGACATCCTCACCATCTCTATATTAACGGTGTCATCGGAGGCGGTATTTAGTGGTGCCGGACGCATCATCGATGAAAGAAGATGCAGTATGAAACCAAAGATGTAGAAGCACTCACATGCAACAAGGATTGGATCCAACACAAAAATAAAAGAGACAAATCACTGACTCGAATATTGAACCTTCTCATATTTAAATGTGGAGCTGCTTTGAGCCCGGGGAAACCTAATATTCCCTCTCCCTAAGCTTTTGAAAAAATAAATTTTATTTTTTAATCTTGTAGTAGTTTAATATCCACATTAAATTAATCTTTATACTTTTATCCGAAAATAAATTTTGAGCTAAAAACGGGCAAAAAGCAAAACACTCATTTTTCTCATAAATATTAAAGAGGTTTTGTTGTAAATTTGGAATTGAATTAATTTAATAAAAATTTAAATCGAATGAAACTTAAAATTTTAAATACGATTAACACTTTAGACTTTATCGTGGATAAAATGTATATTTAATCGGCAAATTTATGACTCTAAATTGCTATTTAAATGTATATTATACATGATAAATAAAGATATCGAATTATCTTACAATTGTTGAGCTCTAAACAGAGGAGATAAAATGTATATATAATCGGCAAATTTATGACTCTAAATTGCTATTAAATATATATTATACATGATAAATAAAGATATCTAATTACCTTACAATTGTTGAGCTCTATACAGAGGAGATTTATATGCATACTAATCTTAGCCCGGTTCAACTTCTCGAGGTGTATTGTCAGCATTGTGCTGAGCGAAAATCCTCTTGATAGCCTCTTCTTTCTCGTCGATGAAGTCGAAAAAACTGTAGACAACGCACGAGAGTCTAGTGCTTGAGGACATGTTTGCATGGCGGCGTTTGTACCGAGCAAACTGCCACATCATTCGCAGGATAAACAAGAACAGAGCGCAAAGAGAGAAGCCCCCACAGAGAAGGTAAAGTCCCCAGAAGCTGACCAAGTGAAGCCGGTTCGGTTCCGGGTTCGGTGTCTTTTCTTCAGGGCAACCCGTTTTGCAGAACCATTTTCGGTGGATCTCGGCGAGTTTCCCTGTCTCTGAGAGCTTCAGGATCGCCGTCGACATGTCCACAGCAAGAGGAGAATCCCTCTTGAATGCCTGAGCAATATTCCAAGATTAATCAAATTGTAAATTTTTGTACCTAAAAGGCAAAAGATTGGCGTTTAAACGTCAAACCTTTCTTTTGATGTTTAAAAACGGTTAAATTTACCAGTGTTTCCCGTATATCTGATTAAAATTTCATTTAGACCAATGGATATAAAAATGATAATCTTTTTTAAGTACGTAATGGTAATAGCTCGGAAGGAAAAATCCTAATTATTTCTTCCACAAGATTTTGAAAGGTCATCTGTGTTTCAGTTTACTCCTACAGTGAAATGATAAAAATCGAAAAAAATAGTCGTAAACTATTTATGTATGTCACTATGTTTAACCTTTCCTCTTTTATCTACAAAAATTTACGGAAGCCAGTAAACTTTTCAACTTGGCTAAACAGAAGTTTCTTAATTTTCTCTGTTTATCGCCGATAAGGATTAAACAAAATGCGTTGTTATTAATTTATTAGATGCATAACAATGACATCTCTAAGAAATAAACAAATTTCATTGGCAAAGAAGGACTTACAAATCCCCATCCACTCCTAGTGAAGGGCTGACCAATGATCCCGAAATCGGTTTGCTCCGACAGAAAGAGCTCGACGTACGGAAGCTCGTCTATGATGGCGGCCACA
Organism: Urtica urens; assembly: GCA_958296335.1. NCBI lineage: Eukaryota > Viridiplantae > Streptophyta > Magnoliopsida > Rosales > Urticaceae > Urtica > Urtica urens. The sequence continues at coordinate 11,724,807 of OY282525.1, forward strand.
CCTCCGTTGTCCGGACCGGACTTCAACGCTTTTTCAAACTCCTCCGGAGATCGCAGGGACACCAATCTCGAGCTTGGAACGTACAGAATCTCCGTCATGTAGCTGTGGACGAAGGACCCGACTTGGTAACCGATCGGCCAATTCGAAGCTATGAGGCTATCGATCCCAGTTATGGGGGACGAGAGTTGCTGAAGAGTGAGGATCGAAGTGAGACTCGCGGTATAGCTCGACGTTATGACCATCAGAAGGAACAGCCACACCACCATCACCATCCGACCCAGAGGACTCACCGTGTCTTCCTCTGTGTTAAAGATAATTTATAAACTTACTGTATGATAAAACCCTTAACTATATAATTTCTTATCATCCACCAGTTACAGATTTTTACGCATAAATAAGATGTAGACTTGATTGAGAGAAAGCATTTGCTTACGGTTTCTCTTGAACAGGGTTGAGAAGCTAAACCTGCAACACAAAATAGTTCGGTTCGAAATTTTAAAATAAAAACCTTATTTCTTTGAGAACAGGAATATAAAAATAAAAACCCAGGGTGTGAGTACTGACAGGCACATGGTGGCGAGTTGCCTTTTGGGGGGGCCGCGAAAGTCGTCGTTGACTCGATGCTCGAGAGTCCAAATAACGATGGCGATGACCACAAATGACAGAACGGTGACGCACCAGAGCTCCCACGTGAACGGCTTCATGAACACCCAAGCGTTCGATTTCGGGTGGCTGATTGGCGCCACTATCACCAACCCCGTGCTCGCGTACGGCTGCGAAAAGTCGACCATCGCAGTCCGATTCTTCACTATCGTTATGTCCCCAACCGCAGCATCAAACACCTTTAATCATGTTCAAGTATAAAAATAAAATTAAAGAAAAAGAACACGGTTTTTAAGTTCTTCATCCTCTAGCATAGTGTCATTTACACTGATTTTTGTGTCCAAAATATCCTATCTTTTGGTCATCACTTACATGGTTTTCCGTTACCATATTTCATAGAACTCTAACATCGAAAGAGCTTGTTATTTAAAGGACTTCATCCCGGTCCAAAAAATAATATCTAGTGTTTAAAGGTTAGAATACGATTTCATCATGTTTATAATTGACGTCAAAAGTTTTAGGAGTATAGGGAGTGATACCTCGTTCGAGACGAGCTTCACGAGCTGGTCGTACTTGGGATTGGAGGTACCATCCCCGAAAGCCACAAACTCGAAAGGAACGTCGTAAGGCACGAGCTTGGTGGCCTCGACGAAGACGTCGACGCAGTAGCCGTGGACCTCGCTGTCACGATTCTCCGTGACGAACTCCACAAAGCTTGTCCTGTTCGGCACCACGATCCTGAGCGGCTTCTCGTCCACCGCAATCACCCACCCGCGAGGCCTCTCGCTCCCGCCGCCGGGCCAAACGACGTCTCCGAGCCTCTGCTCCAACACCGAGAACGTGTAGTTCTTTGCCGTCAGAACCTCCGGTGGAGACACCGATACTCCGGTTTTGTTCGACCAAAACCCCACCACTCTCCCGATCTTCTTCTTCTCCGCTCCGCTCAGGATGTTGATTATGTCGTAGCCGTGCCCGATCACGTTCCTCGCCTCATCGAATCTGATGTTCCCGCTCACGCCCGAGAAGTTCGTCTCCGTGAGTTTCTCGAGGAGAACGGAGCCGCCCGCGAAGACTTTGAGTTTTCCGAGCCGAAGATTGCTAGGTATCGAAGCAAACGAGAGGTTTCCGTGTTCTCGGATCAGTGCGTCAATGGCGTAAGCCACGGTCCAGACCGTGTCATAGGCATATAGTCCATAAGCGTTCAGTTCCATGCCGGTTTTCAGCCATCTCGTCATGAATTCACTTTTCCTATCAGAATCGGGAAAATGTTGCCGGAGAGTAACGACGCCTTTTAAGATTCCGGACATAGCTAGGGTTTCGCTCGGTGAGAGGGAATCCACGGTCGAAGAAAGCCAGTCCGTGGCGAACCAGACGTAGTCACGTGTCATCATCCCGAGCTTCTCCGCTGCGGCGAAGACTCGCACCGCCGGGTCGGGATCCACGTGGACGACGTAGACGCGCGGACCGAGCGATCTTGAGCTACGGAGAAGTTCGGAGATCTGATTCTCGTTAAACTGGAAAGGCAAGGCTAACTTAAAGGACACTCGAGAGGCGTATTTCCTCTCGAGCTCGTCTTCCAACGCCGATACGGCGTTACGCCCGAACTCTGTGTCGACGAAAACGGCGATCACTTCCTTCCAGCCATAAAATTCGATTATATCGGCGACGGCGTTCATCTGAACGGCATCGGAGTGTGTGGTTCTGAGGAAAAAAGGGAATTGGAGGGAGGAGAGAGTCGGATCCGTAGCTGCGTACGAAACCAGAGGAACCTTCAGACCGTTCGCGATCTCCGCTAGAATGTGAGCGATCGCCGATGACTGCGGTCCGATTATCGCCACAACTTCTCTCTCAAGCACTTGAAACGCTGAAAGAAAGAAAAAATGTCGAAGCTCGTAAACAGAATTTCTAAATTGAATTTCTAGGGTTTTACCTTCGACGGAGCCGAGAAAGACGCTGCAATTAGAGTCCTCTGTGATGAAGTTCAAACTGGTGCCATTGAGGATTGACTGGTCTTCGTTGATATCTGAGACCGCGAAGTCTATGGCTTTTCTGGCGACTCTTCCGATGACTGAGTCGAACGTGAAAATGGCTGCGATGTTCACTGAATTTGGCTTTTGACATATTACAGAGCCGGTGATCAGTGACAACAAGAACAGCCATTTAGCCACAGCAACGCCAAAGAGCGTCATCCTAATAAACATATGTATTTCGTCAAATTTTCATCTTTGCCAGCAATACTTTGAAGGACGAACTGGTTTCTTCTGCTCTGGATAAATAAGCCAAAACTCTGCATAGTGACATTGACAGTAACAGTGACAGTGGAGTCATGAATTCTGTGGAGATTGTGGTCATAATTACACATCCACTTATGTGGAATGACAAAGAAAGAAATAGAATTTCATCATGATCCGAAAGATTTTTTATGGATTAAAATTTAACTGTACTTATAGCGGATTGTTGATATTTATGTGTGTTTACTGATTAGCTTGGAAGATGAAAACAAAAGGTTTCGAAAAGTTTTTGTATATGAAAAGGAACAAATATATATGTAAGATTTGATAGCAGAAGAATATGATGCTTTGTACTATTTTGCCACGTGAATAGAAAGCAACATATTCTCTCTCGAGTCGAATGCTACAATGTTTTTTAGGGTCTCCGCCAGGTTTACTCTCGACAATGCTCTTCTTATTTCTCTTTCTTTTTGGGAATCGAATACTACAAATCTTTATCGAAAGAATAAATCCAATTTTATGTATTCCCTATAGATTAATCAGAAACATTATCATTTGGTTTCTGTCTCTTCATTTGCTCCATTTTCTTTTTCATCAATTCCTGTTTAGAATTCAATCAGAGTAGTACTCACTTTGCATCATCTGAAAACAAGATCATTATAGCCAATATACTGTCATCTTTTATTCTACAAAATAAAATGTCTATTTTATGTGCACAAATCTATGGAAATATCATTGTTTTTCCATTGTTGTAACTAATTGTCGCATACCGCATATTACATGTTAATTGTATATTTTATGACATCAAATTACATGTTACTCACAATTGGTCATTTCCTAAAAAAAATGGTTATTTTATGACAATTGTTGTATCGATAACAACGAATAACAAACCACACGCTCGAATAAGTTTATTTTATATATTTTATGAAGAAACAAACTAAGCATAATAGATAATGGGTTAATATGTCACTTTCAAGTATACTTTTAAGTAAAAGTAAATATTTAACTTTTAAGAAGGGTTTGGCAGAGTTTAATAAATATTACTTCTCTTTAAAGACTTTAATGTTTTCTTCTATATGTGGAAGACGAATCATGTGCCAACTTGAGTTATAACTCTTATAATATTAAGTAAGTGTTTAGCTTAAGAATCTCACTAAGACTTCAGTTTTTTCTAAATATGATTGTTATGATGATACGCGCGTTAATCCACAATTCAATGCCTTCTGAAGAAAGAATCAAATTCCATAGCAAGAAATATGAGAGGCTCAAATGGACGATATTTTAATATTCCAATATTTATTCACAGTAGGTACACAAATAAGTCCATATGTTAATAAAGTAAATAAAAATTAAAATAATTTCCCTTGAGAGTCATATAGAGATTACGAGTCAACTTCTCGCGCGTTGACTCAGGTTGGGGTTACATTTGTTAAAAAGTAGAAGTATAAATGAAGATATAAATGGGACTTTCAATACGCAAAAAAATGTATGAAGCTAGTTATTTAGTTAGATTTTACGTCCAAAAAAGATAACATTCGTTTTCACGATTATTTAGTATGTACATAGATATATATATATATATATATGCAATTTATCCAAAAACATAGTCATTGTACTATTGCAAAGTTGTTAGCCTCATCTGGTACTTTATATCAGTGTCATATAAGGTCTTTATAATCCTGAAAAATATAAGTACGAAACTAAGTTATATATATACATATACGTAGTTGAATAAATCAAACTACTGGATCATGCTGGAGTACAAAAACTGAACAACGAACACTAATTGCCATTTAAATAAATCAAATAGATTATTTTGTTTTGCTGAAACTTAAATAAAATTAAATATTCATTCTTATTAAAATTTTTGTTTATGTATATTTGCTACGCTCTGAAACTGTAATCAACGAAAGAGGTGATAAGTACAAACTTGACAAGATACCCTCTTATGACTAGTTTAAATAATAGTTTGCAATCTAAAAATCGACTGGGCAATTGAATTTGAGTAACAATTGTTTGAATAAATTAATGATATCTTATCTTGTGATATAGAGAGTTGTGACTCTGTGATTTATTCTTGATGTCTTAGTGAAGGCATTGAAGCTCGAGACAAAACCGTTTAATCACTCGAAACTTCAAGATCACATATGAGGGGTATTATGGTAATTACCTGAATCCTAAAGTGAATGCATATTTGTGGGCAATGACTGAATGAAGTTTTGTTGACCCGACGGTTGGTTTCATAATACTGTTTCGTTGAATTATGTGATTAACAGATATGGAATTTGTGTTGAAACAATGCTAAGGCATTAGTATCACACCATGCTTTGTTATGATAGTGTGAGCGAATAAACGGGGCCTGATATTCAACGAATAAAATATTTTTTGAATAAAACATGTGACATGTTGAGACATCTCACTTTATGTTTTTCTCATTCACAAATAACAAAAGAGTTGATGAACTAATAACTCAGAGGTAAAACGATAATTTTACATTCCTCAGAGTTAATGATACACACAAAGGGTAATATCATAAAATAAACTGTGAACCGTGTGTAGAATAGTTTTATCACATAAAAAAGAAATATAAACTCATATGAACTTAGAGAGTTTCAATATTATTCCTTTAGTGGAATCGACTAATATTAAGAATTAAAAATCGGAAAAAGTTTGTGAACTTTTGTGTTCAGACTTTATTCTAAAGTTTCGTTCATGTGGGTCCATAAGGTCTCAGTGATAGACTCTCGAACGAGATTTAATGAATTAGAACAATTGATTTTCTCATTGAATGTAAATTGTGATTTACACAAAAAAATTATTTTCAAAGTAATTAAATACATAATTGGTTATTTATTGTTACATTTATTTAATGGATCATATTGTGTTATTATATTACTTTGTGATTCAAATAAATAAAAGACGAAAATAAATATTTTCTCGTTTCGTACTTGTTTGTATAGTATGAACAAAATTAATGACATGTCATTAAATCAATGAGATGTTCTAATTTAGTTCAGTAATATTTTAGAAACAAATCTAATAAATTTGGGGAATGAAATTAATTAGATGGCCGGCCATTATTAGTGAATTAAGGTTGGAAAATTAATTTTGAAACTCATTAAAAAGAGAATTGGGCTTAAGTTTGACTAACGGGCCAAAATTGGATTTTTGACGTAACTTAAGCTTGTTCTCTCTGGGTATAAAAGATGTCTATCTCCTAACCCTAACCCAAATGAAACACTCGGCCAACTCCTCCCCTCCCTTGTGCGTTTTTGGTCGAGAGAGATTGAGAGAAAGAAAGATAATTGTTATCCCAAAAAGCTTCTTCAATTCCTTTGAGTTTTACCCCTTCTCCGTTATTCACTTAAAAGACCCCACCCTCTTCATCTTCCAAATACCCAAGTGTAATATCATTAAATCTTCTTGTGCTAGTTTGTGTGAGTTTTATGTCACATGGCCAGTTCACTTTGGAGAAGAGAAGCGAAGGCGAATCTTGATCTATCCCGAGGCATACGCGTAGGCCCATTCACTGACAGAGAGGCGCAAGGAGATGGACGAGCAGGTGCTACTTAGCCAGAGGGAGGTGTGCACAAAGGTGAAAAGGGATGTGCCTAAGCACACAGGCACACATGCCATCCAGAGAAGGTGCGCATCCATTCCGGCGAGAGGTGAGGCAGGCGCGCGTGCGTTCCGGCGAGGTGAGACTAAGGCGCGCGGTAGGATCCTTTCCAGTTAAGCAAGGCGCACAGGCTGGTTCCCTTACGGCGAGTCAGAGGCGCGTGTAGACCCATTCTGGCGACTCAAAGGCGTGCGTGCAAGTTTGTTTCCCCGAGAGCTAGGAACGCATTCCGGCAAGACAGAGGCGCGTGTGAGGCTCAATTCCAGCGAGGACTTGGTGTGACATTCCGGAAAAAGTTAGAAACGCACGAGGTTGTATACAACCCTCAATGTAAGTCTTCTAAACGAATTGGATACGTGTGTTTTACTTAATAAGTTTAGAATAATTTATTGACATATTAGTGATTTTTAATGCCACGGTTAATCGAATATGTTTAAAATGAGTTTTAAAATGTTAGATCTTAGTATGTGTTTTCGTCATATATAGATATGTCACGTATTATAATAGGTTAATCGTTAACCAATTTCCAACACTCACGACATATGGTTTGCATGTGCAATAATTAAGTATAAATAATTTTATAAAGATATATGTAGAATATCATGGAAAAGTAGTATCAGTGCAGAAAAAGTTAAATTGAATACCCGAGTTTTGTTTGACTATTATTCCAACAAAGATTATAATGACTGTCTCATGTGTTAATTTGTCGATTTCTTCATGAAACTATTCTGCCATTGTCCCCCATAATGTATCTTGTAAATGTCCACTTCTATTAAAAAGTCAAACGTTAATTTCTTTTGAAACTATAATATAAAATATATTCGTTAAGTGATTATGACAATGTTGTTTGTAGAATGAGGTGAAAGGTACTTACCGTATATTCTACATGTTGATAATTTTCATAATTGTTGTTATGTTCTGGAGGACTGATCGGTGTATTAGTTCGACGCTAGTTAAGACTCCTATCGCATCTATATATTGGGGGGAAAAGTAATTGTCACGGTGAGGTAAATACATATATTAATGTGTTTACACATATATATAATTAATACTTATACGCATTAATTAAAATTACTTGTCAAAATAGTATTGTGGTCAACTCTTTTAGCAGGATGATCATGGTCGACAAAAATATTTTGTAGTGGAATCAGTGGACTTTAGAAGGTGTGAAGGTTGATACTTTAGTCAATTGTGATATTGCATTGTGAGGGAAATTTTTGTATCAAGATTTACTATGATCAACAAAGAACTTTCTTAGTTCATAATTTTCCCTGTTTCTATCTTTGGTGAAACGACGTCAATGTCACAAGCTCTGACCGTTGCGTGTATGGTTTCATGCTGATAAAAATTATATAATATTAAAAAAATACAGTACCATAATTAGAATATGTACTACTATGAGAATATAAATAACATAATGCATTTATTTCTTCGTTAATTAAAATGTAGTCATGGCTTATAGTTCGACCACTGACGAAGTCTTTATTGACCCAACTTCTGGAGAATCTGGCAATGACCATATCATATTGTTGATTTGGTCGTATTGCTTTGATAAGTGTTGCCATGATCTCTTTTCATTCCAAGCAGCAATTCATTGTTTATAGATATAGTTACATATAATTGAATATAAGCGACATTAGTATCTTTTACTGTACAATGTTTTAAAGGACTTAATTTTCTATCCAAGTTCGTCGCCAGACCATTTTTCGTGGATATTCTATTGGGTTATTTATTGATTATGAATATCTTATGATTAGAAGCAAGCTAATATGCGCTTTTTAATTTCCTATGGATTTTATTTTATAGAAGCTATAATAATAATTTCATAGTAAACATTTGCATGAAGCAGTTTTTTAATTTTAACCAAACAAAAAAGTGCAAGAATGATTGAAAATGTTTATAGTTCAAGCACATAAAAAAATTACAAACAAAGTTTGATGACAATTCATTTCTACTAAGTATGAAACAACAACGTCTACGAATAATAAAACTTGTCGTGAATGAGGAAGGTAGATGAAAGAAACATTTGCAAGGAGCAGAAGAAACAGAATATGGCACAATAGATAAGGGTTGTTGTTAACTTAACATCGTTATTGACTACTTTTGTTTTTCGTTTGACATCTACTCTCATCCAAAAAAAGTAGTTATATGAAACCCTAAAAATAGTTTTTCAAAATTATACAGATTTGAAGGATCTGGAGAAAAAACTATTAATAAAATGAGTTGAGGTTGACTGGAAATGAAAATGAAAGAAGATTAGACAATAAAACATTTTAAATAATTTTGAAAAATTCATTGTACTGCGATCAGAAATTGTAAGTCTGTTGAAGGTTTTGATAAACTATTTATGCGATATTTAATGTTTAAATAACTAATTTTGAGTGGAGATTACTAAAATGGTGTGTTTGGCGAAGTTTATAAAAATTAGATTTAACTTTTATTTAAAATTAGAACAATGTTTGGTCGTATAAAGTGATTTTGAAAATTTAACAAAAAAATAAACAAAAAATTGGCCAAATAGGGAACATTTGGTACATCATTTTTAAAATGGTCAAGGTTTCATTAAACTTATGTCAATGACTCTAGTGCTTACGTGGCATATCAATTAACTATGCGGTTTTACACATTTTCCCTTCAAAATCTCGGCCAAATTGTAAACATTCTCATTTTGAATTTTGTTATTTTCACGTTTGAAATTCATTAAATGTGTGGGTTTTTAAAGGAAAGTCAACAATTAATTCATATAATTAAGTGTGATCCTATCATTTTGAAAAGTTAATTTATTTCATTACTAAATGTTAATATCGGCTGCTTTCATTACAAATTAAATGTTAATCCCGAATTATATCCCTATTTCATCACAATTTTTGTATCATCGTTCCCTCAGTCAACGTTTTAAACAAACTTTAAATAAAAATTGCACAGTTTTAAATTATTGTAAAATGAAAGTTTTTTTACGCGTTAATGACTCAATTCGTTTTTTAATTTTAAGTTTTACACAAGTGTATCAGTTGATTTAATTTACGAGGTTAATTTTAATTCAATTCTGATGTTTTTAAATTGGTAAGTCATGAATTTAGTTCATATAATGTTTTAAAATCATGTAATTTTGGAAATAAAATTATTGTTTCGTTTAATTTGTTAGTCATGAACTAAGTTCATATAATGTTCTAAGACCTTATAATTTTGGAAATAAATTATTGCTTTGTTTATTGTGGATATTGTGTAAAATTAATTACCTTCTCTCTCCCTCACTCTCTCTCCAATTATATCATAATTCATCTCAACTTTTGGATTTTCAAAACTCGTATTTTTTCGATAACTTCAATTAATTTTTGAACACTAAAAGTCATTTTACACGTCAATTTCTAGAATTTTGAGGATAATAAACAATAAATTAATGTAAATTGATGTAAATTGCAAGTCGTTTTACATGTTAATGTGTCTCCTATTTACATACTTATTACACGGCAACTATAATTGATTTTCCCGATTTCGAGATCTCGAAGCAAGAAGAAAAACCCCAAATTTAGAATAACCCATATTTTTTGTAACATAAAGCTGATAAGTACAAAAGATCAAACTCTAAGAAAAAAAAACAGAATTCAAAATCAAAACAAATGATCAATGTCCTATCCTAGTCTTCTCTTCTAGCCACATGTTAGACGCTGTCGAGAGGCCTCTCGAGGGGAATCTTTGCTTGAACTCATCGAAGCTAGAAAGCCTTTTCGCTGTATTCACGCTCAGAGCCATCAATGGCTACACGTGGTACGGAAATGGGGGGAACAAATTTTGGCAAAATGGTCCAAAATTTTACGTTAAACTAAACAGTGGACATTAACCAAAGCTTTACACAATATTGGTTAAAACAAAAACCAAATATGTTTATAAGACTATATAACTACATAACCCAAAAATAGAAAACCTGAAATATGTAACTTTTGGCACTGTTTGATATCGTTTATTTAGATTGCATTTATGTTTTTTAAAACCTTAACCGATTGGTAAAAAGAAACTTTTAAAGTTACAATAAAAATTTTGAAAAATTAACTAAATATAAAATCGTAGCTTTAAGAAAAATTATATTTTCACTTTGAACATAAGTGATGGTATATCATTTTCACTTTTGGTCATCCTTGGAGGATCCCTAGGTAGAAGAAAAACGCGTTTTTCGTTTGTCTATTAACTTTTTGAGTGATCAATCTCTTCATCTTGTTCAAATAAAATCCCACCTTCTTAATCTCAATAAAATCCTGAGATCTTTTCGTTAACTCCATTTGGTTGTGATCTGAGTGATTCCCTTCCCCTTTGCTGTGCACCCCCTTTACCACAAGCAAGGATTGGTCGAGTCTTTCTGTGAAACCCACTTTTTTTCCCCTCTCTCTTCTTTACACGTGGCCCCCACCTATTCCTCATCCTTTCTTCTTGCGCCACGTGTCCCACTAACTCTCTCACCTCCCTTCTTTTTTTCCCTTTGCCCGTGACTTCCTTCACTTCAACCTTATCTCTTTCTTCCCTCATCTCTCTTTTTCTTCCACGTGGTCCCCTTCTCTTTGCCATGTCACCTAAGCAAACCCGCATTTCCACTCTCTCTCCTCATTTCATCACTTTTCCTTCTCTCTCTCTCGTGCATATTATCTTCTTCTCCATCTTTCTTCATCTTCTTCTTCTCTCTCATCAGCGCTCACTCAACTCCGACCGAAACCAGCACCGTCCTTCATCAAAACCATTCTCCTCATTGTCGCGAACCCCTCGGTCAAGCTCTGCCTCATCGTTGGCCGCTCCATCCTTTGTTCTCGCCTCTTCTCCTTCGTGGCGGTCGAAGCTCCATCGCTGGCCATCGGTTCGTTTGGCGCATTTGACCATCGGGAAAGCTCAAAAACGTCATGAATTCCACGAATCTAAGGAGAGCCATGATTGATTTGATTTGGGCGTGATTTTGATTCCGAATTTGGGGTTTAAGGGTTCGTCGGATATTTATGGGGGTTTTAGCGATTTGAGATTGATTCGATGAAATTGATTGTGTGTTTCGTTTGTATGGTCTCTTAATGGAGTTTTGAACTCGAATTGTTAGGGTTTTGATTTGAAAATCATTTTTACCCAAAAGTTAGGGTTCATACTCGGAAAATTTGGGGATTCTGGTTGATTCAGGCGTCGTTGATGAAATTGAAGACGTGAGATGGTTGGGTGTACTCTGAATTGTATTTCGGTTTGAGTTGTTCTAATTTTGAGGTTGATTTGGTAGAAATCCGAGATTAGGGTTTTGGTTCGAGAAATTTGGGGCTTTCTAGTTATCTTATATATTGTCGAAATTGGTTGTATTGGTACCTCAAATTGTAATTGAATTTTGTTATTGAACTGGTTCAGATGATTTTCGGTTTGTTTTGGCCGAGGAATTTTGAAATTCGGGATTACGGTCAGGTTTGAGAATAAGAGATTTTAGCTCAAGTATAACTTGATTATTGTGTTGTAATTGTGCTGAGAATATTTTAATCTGAATTTGTACATTGTAAATCTAATTATGAAATCAAATGTCTCGGGTTTTTGTAAGGTATTTCAGAACTTGAGATTTCGGGACATAGGAACTAGTGCGTTATAGTTTCTGAAATCTTGAAAGAAATTTTATGAATATCATGAGACTATGATTTTATTTCGGAAGCCAGTAGAAGATTATCGATTATTTTTGGAACTCGGGTTTTGGATTCGTTTGTTGGGAGTTGAGATTTGGAATTCAAAGATTGGGATTTTGATGAATTTAATTCATATAATTAATTTGTTCCCGAATTCTGTAATTTATTTTCAGACTCTCGTGAAGATTTGACGATCGACCGAATCAAATCACTGGAATCGGTTTCGAGACCTCGAAGCTGAATATACAGGTCTAAAGCTCTGTCATCTCATAAGTATTAATCGCTTACGGCGTTTTATAGAATTCCGAGTGTAATTGAAAGTTTTCTTTCATAATTATTTGGTAACTTAAATAAATAATGTATAATTTATTATTTAAGGATGTTTAAGGATTTAAATTGGTTCATTAATGAAAAGTAATTTCTTGGTTATTTATTTCAGATTGATTAATCCATGTAAGACTCATATTTTGTCGCCTGACTCTATTACGTATTTTTTTCAATACGAGATTAGGTGAGTCTTAAACAAGTTTAGTCTCTTATAACCGAAAAATTATAATTTAAATTCTTGAACTCCGAATTTATTTAAGTTACTTTCGTCATCTGAATTACCTAGTCTTTTATATTGTTGAACTCCGTGTCTAACGGACTTTCAACTTCGGATTCTAGTTCTTTCGACGTTTGGTAGTGTCAAGTATCTCGAGGAACGTGAAGTCCAAAATATCTTTGAGAATCATTGAACTTTTTGTCGATCTAGTCCGGGTAAGAGAGGAGACATAAGTCAACTACTTACCAATGGAATAATTCTTCTTGTCTGTGCATTTGTTTGATAGTAAACAAGATTAGGGATAGCCCTAAAAGATGCAATTTGAACTTTAAAAGCTTCGCCCACCCATATTATAAATATTAACTCGGGTACGCCGTTTAACTCGAACGGTAATGTGAATTATCCATATTTACAATATGTATAATTAGATCCCTCCTAACTCTATGAAATAAGTTAGGACTCAATCTCCGGAAGAGCACGAGCATGCTCGAATTCAAACGAGAAAAGAAGAACCGAAAGTCACCCTTCGACGTTCTGTATAAAACACTAAACGAGCTTGAAGGAAAACAATAATTACCTCCGGGGTTTAGCCCGACATTGCTCTTCTGTAAACGAAAAAACGAGTACACTACTAGTTGCAGGGTACACAAACATAATGAAACTAATGTCGGTGGTACCCACGAGGTAATGTATCGTGTTAGAACCAAAGGGTTCTGATGGCGCCAAGTACTCCAGTTTAGCGGGGTCGCCTGTGAGCGTACCGCTTAGGTGATCGCTTCGGCGAGCCTATTTTTTCGTGCCCAAAAGCACCGAGCGCTGGCGCCTAGATGAAATTGGTACCACTAGTGGATCCATGACAGATGATAAAACTCAGGTCAGCTGTAGACCGCGGCTCGAAGTCTAAAGTTGGTCTCTGGTTGAACCAAAGATTATGGATGTGAGGAAATCATAATCTTGCGGAACGACCAGTCTTTGTAGGATGTGCACGCATTAATCACTCTTAGGTGATAGCTGCATTTTGCATACTTATATATATGTCCGCACGTCACATGGCAATGCATTAGCTGCGTTATTTTCTAGGTTAGACTCCCACTTACTGAGTCATTCAACTCATAGTTTTATGTTCCTTGGTAATGTAGATAAGGGAACGATTCGTAAGCGAGAAGTGAAGTTAAAGACCGAGACCGAGCACACATTACCTTGACCTATGGGCTAAAGGGTTCTCACCGGGGTTTTTTTCCGTGTAAATGTTCCGGAACAAATTCATATAGGCGTCGCTCTGAGACTCCAAGTTAATAAAAGCGAAAAATTTGCCCAGGTTTATGCAACTATGTCATATTATGTAAAATTATTTTGTTTATTTATTCATTTGTGTTGAGTCAAAGTGTCTTCGATCGTGAAAAAATTATTCATTCTCGGTAAGGGTCAAGTGTTTGCCATGTGACATTGTGTGCATATAGATGGACGTCTTAAATAGGTAATCCAGGATGTAGAGTGCGTGGTGAGATGCTTTGAGTAATTTTTTCCTCGCCGATGAAGTACGTAAGTGTTATGACGTGTTATGTAGATTATCTGACCACATGTGCGTCCAGGACGTGAGAGACAACATCACCTAAGGTCGGTGATCGATTTGACTTGTAGTGGTGAGTGATGTCTTGATGTTTTGGTTCCTTGCGTATTAGCATAGTGATGAACTTGTTCCACCACTGATAGCGACGTTACTCGTCTTTGGGAGAATGATGTCAAACCTTTGTCCGACCCAGATGCGTGGTGTTTGACAACCACAAAAGTCGATTGCTTGTGTGTGTTGACTAGTGTTGACATTTGAGTCTCTCGTTGACTAGTCTTTGAAAAGCTAGTCTCTTTTTGGTTAGCATTCTTGTTTCTGTTGAAAGTGATGGTCAATCAAACTTATCCTCTGACATGAGGAGTTGAAAGGGAATCAATGCTTAAACATCATACATCTAATGTCGAACGTTTCAGCTGCGAATCTCATAGAGAGATAAGACGCCTGCTGTGACTACGGGATATCAACATTGCTCAATGAGCGAGCATAAGAAGCGTCAGGAATCGAGGGTTGCTCAACGAATAGAGAAACATAACTGGACGATTGTAGAACTCTTGATGAAAGGAACGCGTAACCATGGTGACTGTTTTGTGCGCGCGTCTGTCCAAATTCATAGATAAAAGCTCTTGTGCCAAAAGTGTAGTTAAAGGCTAATGCTAGAGTTTACTCAATCCACGAGAATGAAGCCCGTGGAGGAATCTCGATGACTCCTCGAGGGTATTTGACTGAGCGGTCGGTCATTTGTAATGTCACTCGTGTTGGTCTCACGTTGCCTATTCCAAACTTCTTGAAAATGGAGTACGGCATGAGGTTTATGCTTGCTCCTAGGTCGCACAACGCCTTCTCGAAATATGACTCGACGATAGCACATGGAACGGTGACGCTTCCCGGATCCTTTAGCTTTCGAGGGAGCTTCTTTTGAAGGATTGCGCTGCACTCTTCGGATAAGGCAATCGTGCTGCAATCTTCAATCTTCCGCTTGTGAGTGACGATGTCCTTCAAGAACTTGGCGTAGCTCGGCATTTTTTTGATAGCCTCCGCGAAAGGGATGTTGATGTGAAGTTGTTTGAATAATTCAATGAATTTTCTAAATTGTTTGTCGAGCTTCACATTCTTCAGCCTCTAGGGGTGTGGTACTTGCACTTGAGGAAACTGCGCAATTTTTGACGCGTTCCAGCTTCATTCGTTTCAATAGCACCTTCCAGACCCGAGTGCTCATCGCGTCACGGTGGTGGTCGTCGCGTCATGACCCGACGTGCACTTTTGTCATCGCGTCGCCCTGAGTCTTCGTCGCGTCGAGATGGTTGAGGTTCGCGTCGCGATGGTGACGCTATATGGGCTTTCGACTCTCCATTTTCTGCATTTTCATCAACATTTTCCAAAATCAAACCATTATGTAGAGTTATGGAATTTACATGTTGCTTCGGATTGAGTTCCGTGTTGTTTGGAAACGATATTTGAGATCTTTCAGTTATCGTTGATGCTAATTGGCCCAGTTGAGTCTCGAGACTACGAATTTGGGTTGATTGACTCTAAATGGCGGTGCGAGTCTCATTCATGAATGTCGCCATTAGATCTTCAAGATCCATCTTTTGTGCTTGTTGTTGATGGTTTCCTTGTGTTGGCCTTTGAGCTTGATTCACCGATTGCCTCCAAGAAAGATTAGGATAACCGTTTCTCGCGCTGGTGTACGGATTGTTGGAATTTTGAAACGTCGGGCGGTTGTAGTTGCCAACAAAATTGGCATGTTCCTGAATCTTTGTTGGGCACTCTTTGGTGACATGTCTACTCGATCCACGAGAATGAAGCTCGTGGAGAAATCTCTACCGCTATTTCAAGTCATATTTTCGTGGTCTCTATCTCTGCATATGCATTCGAAAACTCAGGAGCCACAAACTCATTTATTGAATCTAGAAGAACTGACCAACTAACTAAAACAAATGAAACCTTCTCGTATCCGTTTGTCATGGTTACACCCTCTAGGGATAGATATAAGTTGTTATACTGGTATAAGGATGTGCAATCCAAATTCTCGATCAAGTCTTTGAAGCATACTTGATTGAGTTGGAGATGGTCGATTATGATGTAATATTTGAAATGGATTGGTTGAGTAAGCAATATGCGGTAATTCATTGTTGAAAGAAGTAGCTTTTATTTCGAAAACTCTGACTTGAACCTTTCCAGTTTCAAGGATCATCTTGGAAATTAAAATTCTCAATCATTTCGACACTTAAAGCCTTGAAGATGATACGGCGGGGATGTACCGGATATCTTGCAAATGCTGTGGATATGGCTAAAGTGACCTAGCCACCTCCACGAGAAAATCCTATAGTAAGTGACTTTCTCGATATTTTCCCAGAAGATCTTCCTGGTATTCTTCTTGATCGTGAAGTTGAGTGCAGTATCAAACTCATTCTGGGTACCGTGTCTGTGTCTAAAACCCTATATTGAATGGCTCCGAAAGAATTAAAGGAAATCAAAATGCAACTCCAAGGGTTGCTTATAAGGGGTTCGTCAGGCCAAGTCATTCTCCTTGGGGAGCGCTAGTCTTGTTCGTGAAGAAGACCGATAGATCATTAAGATTGTGTACTGATTATCCTGGCATGAATCAAGTGACGATCAAGAATAAGTATCCATTGCCGCGTATTGACGATCTTTCTTTATCAGCTCACTAGTGCGATTGTATTTTCTAAGATCAATTGGAGATCAGGGTATCCATCTTTTGCGCTTGTTGTTGATGGTTTCCTTGTGTTGGCCTTTGAGCTTGATTCACCAGTTGCCTCCACAAAATATGTAAAATTATTTTGTTTATTTATTCATTTTTGGAGTCAAAGTGTCTTCAGCTGCGGCTCGTGGGCGAGCTCTTGCTCGCGGGTCGTGACACTTTCATTGAGAAGAATCAAGGAGGTCGGATATATAAGGAGACGCGTGCGAGGGATTCAGCCTCAGGTGTGCACAAGGAAGCTCTCGGCCGAAGGAGTTGGACGTGTGATGCAGATCGGGGATTCACAAGATTGAAGACGGAGAGGGGATACGTAAAGTTTACGACGACAATCATAAGTTTTCACAGATCTATTCTTTTATTCAATTCTATAATTAGTTATAAGATTGTGATTGTGTTTGGAATGATTGATTACATGTTCATAAATTTATTGATATGTTAGGTCGTTTTTAGTTCCATGGGTGTTTAATATGTTACGAAACGAGTTTCACATATTAGGATTGAAATTTTGAAATTTCGTCGTATTAGATATGTTTCTTTAGTTCATAGATTGAAGAAAACCTCACAATAGTTGGATAAGTGTATTGGTCGAGTTTTTATATATTATCTTCTTCTTTAAGAGCATAAGTAAGGGGAGAGAGGATAATCCCTTGAACGCTCAAACATATGCCCATCGCTCCTGTATCGAACCGATCGGGCTTGGCTCAAGCTCATACTAGGGTCTACCAATTAGAGCTTTTCTTGGATTTTCAGGCCGATATTGGGCTAGTTTGTGATGATTATTATATTTTATTTTACATTTCACTGCTAAAATGTTTTAACTCTATAAATGACTTGAATGTTATTTTCCAAATTAAATTAGTATTTGCAACAAATTGAATAACATTTGCTTCGAATGAATGCTACGATGTGAATATCATTTGATGCTAAATGTTTGCTGAGATTAATTAACGAAAATTAGTACAATTAATACTTATTAAGGCTGGTTTTGTAATTTTCTGAAGATCGATCTGATGTCCTGAACCTATATAAGGAGGACGAGATATCTCATTTAAAGACACCGATACAGAGTCAAATCTTCTCTCTCATACCAAAATTATATTCTTAATTCACAGTCCGGTGGTGGTTCGATACAAGTCCTTCAGTTTGATAAAGTCAGATCAAGTGGTGTTGAACTCTTCATCTCATTATTTTATCATGGGAGATCTTACTCATTTAGTCTTGCACTTGGGAATGAGATAAATATCTTGAACAATACCGTCAAATGGGCCTTGACAAACTTGATTTTCATTTCATTTATTCATTTATGGTTTACATTTTATATCCTTCTTAATGTCTTATATTCTGTCAAAATTGTATCTGTAATATTAAAGCTCGTTAATGCCAAGGTTGAACTGAATTGTAGTAGATATCAAACCCTACCATAGCGAGTTTGACCTCTATCATAACCAAGCTCAATTTTATCAAAGACGAGCTCAAACCTTTGATAGCCAAGCTCGACCTGATTCTTTCATAGCCGAGCTTGACTCTTATCATAAACAAGCACTTCCCTTTTCTTGTCAAGCTCGGCCTCGTTCAATTGGTTTTGAGCTTGAACTCGGTCATTTTATTAGACCACTTGCAAGGATAAATATTCCTTTTTCGGATGTGATTTTACTTAAATATTACATATGTTGTTGATTTCTTTTGTAGAGAACACCACTACAAAAAAATGAATTTTAGAAGAGACAATTATTTTTAGAAGCGACAAACCGCTTCTAATTAAAAGAGATATTTTACCTATAGAATTGACTTGTCGCTAATGACTCAACGATATCAATTTTTCCAAAAATTGGAAATTTTTGACTTTTAGAAGTAACGGGTCAAATATGAATCAAACAATTTTATGCGACTTATCACTTCTACACTAACCCAAAACTTGGGCTCATTTTTCTCTTCCATATTTTCAGAATTTGGGACATTAGGACTGACTATAGAAGCAACATATTGCTTCTAATTCCCAAAAAATAGGCTCCAAATTATTTCCGCCAAAATTTCACTAAGCCTTACTTTTTTTAATTAGAAGCAACATTATAAGTGACTTGTCGCTTCTAATTCTCAAAACGTTTAGCTCCAAATATTGTTCGCGAATTTCCACAAATTTTTGTTTGTTTAGACTTTAGAAGCGACATTTTGTTTAGAATTTTGGTTGTAAGTTATACGTCGTTGTTTTAAGTTTGAAGGAAATTAGAAGCAAATTATCATTTCTAACTTAGGTTATCACGACTAATTAAATTGCATCCTCTTCAACTTAGTCGCTAAAATTTCCTGAGTTTGAAAACTCTTGCCATTTTTAACTGAATTCCTCCGCTCAGATAGCTTCGGCGACATTCACGACCTTCGACGGCCTCTCTTTGCTCACCTATGCCGCCACTACTGTACTTCATAGCCACAATCTTTCCAAAGTCCAAGACCTTGTCCTTTTCCACTTTAAGAGCAGCTACCCTAGCCGCCGCCACTGCCCTTCGTCTTTGCCTTCTCTTTGCCGTAAAGAGGAAGGTTTTCTTATTTCAAAATTTCTTTAACCATTGTCCATTTGATTTTGGCCTTATTTTTCTCTCTAATCTCCAATCCACGGCCTGATTCTTGCGTGATTTGTCATCATCGCTTGCATCATTTTATTTCAATCTTGTAACGATACATATCTTTACGTAGCTTATGTAATATTATTTGAGAAAATTTGAGTTCTAGATTTACTATGTGATATAGAAAAAAAATTAGTGAAATACTAAGTTATGAAGATGTCATGAACAACTTTTTGAAGATATCATAAATATGCAATTTATGTACATTATTGCTGAAATATAATGTATATCACCTCATGTTTTGTCCTTAAAATGTAAATATATGAACTAGCTAGTTACTTAATTAAGTAATGATTTTTTTGGATGAAGCAAACATTGTTAGCTTCTCGGTAGAAGATTGTTTCAAATTTATTCACAAAGTGATAACGAATTGATAGAATAATACCTGAAACGGTAAAATGGTAATTTTATAAATCTTATCTACATGATGATATTCATGAAAGGTAAACATAAATAATATCCAATGGATCCATTCATCATAACTAAGCATATTTTTTAGTATAAAACATATTCATTTGAAAAGATAGATTTTTAGTGTCAACTCTTTAGTTGAGTCATTTTACACTAAGTTAGAACTTAGAAAAAGGTATGAATTTTTGTTTCCAAGTATGCTAACTAAAACTTTGTCACTTAGATTCATTAGGTGGCTACCAGAAGTCCCTAAAGTTAGATTTGTTTAAATGGAAAGTAAATCAAAACAAGGTCAACTGTTCATTCATTGTAATCCGATCCTTATTTGGATTCAACATTTCGCATAACGAAAGGAGGATTATAGAGTTCTTACTTGGATTTGAATGTTAGGGTTATAAACTTTCTAACTTAATCCTACGTAGTTATATAAATTCGAAAGAAAACAATAAATTTTTAGATTATGTATTAGATAAATAGTTAGAATGTTAGATAATTAATTAAGTCATCAAAGTTTCCCTTGTAATATAGATAAACCAAACTGCAATTTAATACTAATATAACAAAATCACCAGCAAAACTATCCCACAATTATCCACTAAATCTTACGTAGATCAACCATAACAATACGACCTATTAACGTCAACTAAATGTATTTAACAATTTCAATTTAATTTTTTTGTATTATCTTGTACGAATAAAAAAACATCTAGAAGCATGTTCTAGAGATAAGATGGTCGGCCATATATCATCAAATGAAGAAAGGAAGATAAGTTATTTGGTGAATTGATATATTAAGATATCAGTCAAATAAACAAATTATAACATATATGCTATAACGAGACTGACCATGACTAAGTCAGGAAATTGATTTTCAGCCTTGGTTTTCATTTGATATAAATGAGAAATAATGTACATGAATATGAGATATTATGCAATAATAGAAAATAAGTAATAACATCTTTTTCATTGAGTTTGTTCAAGGCAATCTCTTCTCCGATTCACAATGTGAGAACAAAATCTTAAGGCCTCTCTCTCTCTCTCTCTCTCTCTCTCTCTCTCTCTCTCTCTCTCTCTTTTCTTTTGACACCTAGATGCTCACTAGACCTAGAGTTTTTATTAGGTCTTTGGCGACAAGACTATTTCTTTAGTCATTGTATTTGATAGTGTTCATACACCAAATCAATCAAACCCGAAAGACTATAGTGGTAAAAAAGCTATCGTGATTGCTTAAATTCAAGTAGACATGAGAGACGAACAATTCAACCATTCCAAAAGGTGTTCCACTATCAAACTTGTCATTTTTAATGGTAAAAAAAGTTGAGGATTTTGACGCAAAAACACCAAGTCAATTATGAAAGTTAAAAGTTGCTTCTAATCAAAAGCGATTTGGCGATTCTAAAAGTGCTTGTCACTTCTAAAGATAATTCTGTTGGAATTTAGTTAACAATTAACCTAATTAATTATGAACATATCGATATATGGCGGAAATTCATAATTCAAATTAACATATTAAAAATGTTTTAAAACATATTCAATAACCATGTCATTAAATCTAATCTAGCATGTCAACAAATTTACAAACACTTCAATAAATTCATTCATACATGCAAAACGAGCAATCTAAAATTTCTAACAATCCTACAAGATTATATTATTCAGATCCAACTCGTTTAAAGGAAACTTACGTTCGATTCGGATCTGCGAAATTGAGTCTCCGGATGCATCCAAAAGGTCGGCCGATCCTCTACACCACGTGCGTCTAGGAAATCCTCAAAAGCGTCGTGCCTCCGTTGCTCCAAAAGTGGTCGGCCCTGTGGGAGGAAAAATCACTCAAACAACCACAAGTTGAGTCAATGATAATACTCAAGGGATTTTTAGGAGACAAATAGGGTGGGCTCTTTCGTGGGAACAAGAGGGAGAAGGAATAAAACTCAAAGAAAAGGAAGGGCTGCCGGGAAACAAATTTCCTCTCTCTCTCTTTCTCTCTAAAATTTGGCCAAAACCTCTCAAGCACAAGGGGGAAGAGGTTTGACTGAGTGTCGATCGAAATTAGGCTAGGGTTACCAAAGAGAAAGCCTCATTTTATATAAGAGAGAATGGGCTTAAGTTAGGTCAAAATCCAATTAAGACCCATTAGTCAAATTTAAGCCCAAAACTCATTTTAATGAGTTTAAACAATTTTTTCAGCCCATAAAACCCTTATTATGGCCGGCCATATTGTCTTAATTATCTCCCAAATTTATTTGATTTATTTCTAAAATAATATTTAATTAATTTAGAACATCTTATTTATTGAATGACAAGTCATTAATTATTTTCATACTAATCAATGTAGTACGAAACGAGAAAATATTTATTTTCATCTTTTATTTATTTGAATCATCAAATTATATTATTATCAATATAATAACATAATATGATTCGTCAAATAAATATAATAATAAATAATCAATTATTTATTTAATTACTCAGAAAATAATTTCTTAGCGCAAATCACATGAGAAAATCAATCATTTCTTGTTCACAAAAATCTCGTCCGAGAGTCTATCATTGAGACCTTATGGACCCCGTGAACGAGGCTTTAGAATAAAGTACGGACTCAAAGTTCACAAACTTTTTCCAACTTTTAATTCTTAATATTAGTCGATTCCACTTTAGGACCAATATTAAACATCTCTAAGTTCATATGCGTTTATATTTCCGTTTGATGTGACAAAACTATTCTTCACACGGTCTACGGTTACGATATTACCCTTTGTGTATCATTAACTCGGAGGAATGTAAAATTACCGTTTTACCCCCGAGTTATTATTTCACCAAGTCCTCTGTTATTTGTGAACGAGAAAAACATAAAGTGAAATGTCTCAATACGTCACATGTTTTATTTCAAAGAATTCTTTATTCGATGAATATCAAGCCTGGTTTATTCGCTCACACTCTCATAACAGAGCATCGTGTGATACTAATGCCTTAGCATTGTTTCAACACAAATTCCATATCTGTGAATCACATATTTCAACGAAACAGTATTATGACACCAACCGTCGGGTCAATGAAACTTCAATTGGCCATTGCCCATTCACAAATCAAATGTCATAAAGTGTTACAATAAGATATGTACTCACTTCAGGTTTTAGGTATTTACTAAAATACCCCTCGTATGTGAGTTTGAGGTTTCGAGTAATTAAACGGTTTTATCTCGAGCTTCAAAACTTCACGGGTCTTGTTCAATATCTTCATTAAGATATCAAGAATGAATCACATAGGCACATTTCTCCATATCACAAGATAAGATATCGTTTAATTCATTCTAACAATCATAACTAAGAATTGATTGCCCAATCGATCTTTAGATTGCGAACTATTATTTTAAACTAGTCATGAGAAGGTATTTTGTCAAGTCTGTACTTAGCACTTCTTTCGTTGATGACAGTTTCAGAGTGTAGACATTAATGCATAAACTCAATCTTAAATAAGAATGGAAATTCAATCTTTATTTAATTTCAAAACAAAACAAATACAAAAAGTATTTAATATCAAAAATCTCCTTTGTGGGCATAAATGCCAACAAACTCCCACTTGACTCAAAGGAGATGCGAATGATCTTTCAATCCTAATCCTTCTAGGTGTCCCTCGAAGACCTTATTGGTTAAAGGCTTCGTGAAGGGATCAGCAAGGTTGTCCAACGTTGAGATCTTCATAACCGTCGCATCCCCTCTGTGAACTATATCTCGTACCAGGTGATATTTCCGCTCGATGTGTTTTGCGCGCTTGTGACTTCTTGGTTCCTTACAGTTAGCAACGGCCCCACTGTTATCACAATAAAGTGTAATGGGTTCGTTTGCACTTGGAACTACTTCCAAGTACATCAGGAATTACCTTAGTCACACAGCCTCCTTCACAGCTTCGCAAGCTGCCACATACTCGGTTTCCATGGTCGAGTCAGCAACGCAAGATTGCTTTATACTCCTCCAGACCACGGATCCACCATTTAGGGTGAACACAGAATCTGATGTGGATTTCCTGGAATCCTTATCCGCTTAAAAGTCGAAATCGGTGTACCCCGTCATATTTAGGTCATCACCCGAGTATGCAAGCATATAGTTTCTCGTTCTCCGGAGATACTTGAGAATATGCTTGACCGCAGCCCAGTGCTCGGGTCCAGGATTCGATTGGAATCTACTCACCACGCCCACTGCGTAACAAATATCTGGCCTAGTGCAAAGCATTACATACATGAGACTTCCCACGACTGAGGCGTAGGGAATGTGTCTCATGTCCTCTATCTCTTGAGGAGTCTTGGGAGACTGCTCACGAGATAGATGCACTCCATGTCTGCAAGGTAGCTGTCCTTTCTTGGAGATCTGCATGCTGAAGCAATCCATGATCTTATCAATATAAGATGCTTGAGAAAGCGCTAACTTCCGGTTCTTTCGATCTCTAAAGATCTGAATCCCCAAAATGTAAGCCGCTTCTCCAAGATCCTTCATCTCAAACTCCTTTGACAGCCAGATCTTGACCTCTGATAACTTTCCTACATCATTCACAATGAGTAGTATGTCATCCACATAAAGGATTAAGAAGACCATTTTGCCATCGTTTATCATCTTATAAACACATGGCTCATCTAATGACTGATCAAAACCGTAGCTTTTCACAGTCTCGCGAATCTAATATTCCACGATCTAGATGCTTGGTTCAGTCCATAAATGGACTTCAGCAACTCACAAAATTTTCCGTATTGGCCTTTTTTCATGAACCCGTCTGGTTGAGCCATGTAAATGCGCTCGTCAAGATTTCAATTCAGAAATGCAATCTTGACATCCATCTGTCGGATTTCATAATCTAAGGCAGCAGCGATGGATAAAAGAGTATGGATGGATTTAAGCATCGCCACGGGCGAGAAGGTATCTTCATAGTCGATACCTTCCTTTTGTGTGAACCCCTTCGCTACAAGTCGTGCCTTAAATGTCTCAACATTATCATCCGGTCCTCTTTTCTTCTTGTAGATCCATTTACATCCAACAGGCTTGATGCCTTCTGGTAAATCTACAAGTTTCCAGACCTCGTTGACATACATCGAATGTATTTCAACGTTCATGGCTTCTTGCCATAGGTTTGCTTCGGAACTCTGCATTGCCTGGGAAAAAGATACCGGATCATCTTCCTCCTTGTATGCGATTGCAGCAAAGGCTTCCTCGATGTACATCAATCGCTCAGGTTGTCGTACAATCCTGTTACTACGACGAATCGTAGGAGGCTCAGGTTACGAGTGTGGTTC
Organism: Urtica urens; assembly: GCA_958296335.1. NCBI lineage: Eukaryota > Viridiplantae > Streptophyta > Magnoliopsida > Rosales > Urticaceae > Urtica > Urtica urens. The sequence continues at coordinate 11,750,042 of OY282525.1, forward strand.
TTCCACTGTTGGGGTAGGACTCGTCATATCTTGTGAAGTACCAGCTACTTCGCCCAACATTTCCTTCAGCACAAGTTTGCTTCTCGGTACAGTGCTTTTCATGTAATCCTCTTCAATAAACCTAGCGTTCGTGCTAATGAACGTTTTCTTGTCAGTAGGACTATAGAATGTGTACCCTTTTGTTTCTTTGGGATACCCTATGAAAATGCATAATTCTGAACGACAAGCGAACTTGCTAGTCTTTTGTCTCAGCACGTGTGTTGGACAACCCTAGATCTTGATGTGGTTTAGAACAGATTTCTTACCACACCATCTCTCGTAGGGAGTGCCGGGAACCGTTTTTGACGGAACCTAGTTCAGAATATGAGCTGCCGTTTCTAAGGCATATCCCTAGAACGAATCAGGAAGAGATGAGTAACTCATCATCGATCTCACCATATCTAATAGAGTTCGGTTCCTTCTCTCTGACACACCGTTTTTTTGTGGAGTGCCAGGTACTGTAAGCTGAGAATGGATGCCTTCTTCTTTAAGAAGATCCTCGAACTCATCAAACAAGTACTCTCCGCCTCGATCTGATCGAAGGGTTTTGATTTGTTTTTCTCTTTGCTTCTCAACCAAAGCCCGATATTGTTTGAACATTTCAAAAGTATCAGATTTGTGTCGCATTAAGAAAACATGACCAAAACGTGAGTAGTCATCAGTGAAGGTTACAAAGTATTCGTAACCTCCTCTTGCCTGAATATTGATTGGACCACATACATCACTATGTATGAGTTCCAATACTTGTGTGGCTCTTAGGCCTTTTGAAGAGAAAGGTCTCTTGGTCATCTTGCCTTCAAGACATGATTCACACGTGGGCATCGATCCTACGTTTAGAGATTTCAAAGGACCATCCTTTGTTAACCTCTTAATCCTATCTAGTCTAATATGTCCAAGACGTAAGTGCCATAGATATGTGTCATCCGTTTTATCATTATGAAACGTCTTACGCTTCCTAAGTGAATCACTATTCACCCCAGTATCCAAGATTGTCGGCTCATTTAGATATAGATAATAAATAGAATCTACACGATGAGCTTTAGTAATAAAACAACCATTAAGAAAAATTTCAATACCATTATTGACTTTAAATTCAAAATGTTGTTCTTCTAAACAACAACAAAAATTAAGTTCTTGCAAAAGTCTGGAACATAATAAACGTTATTCAATAATAAAGCCTTATTCCCAAAATTCAGCTGCATGGTCCCGACAGATCTGGCTCTGACCTTCGTTCCATTCCTCCAGTTGAACGTGAACTCTTCCTCACCTAAGCGTTTTGTTTGCGTGAAACCATTTAGATTACACACAATATGATCAGAAGCCCCGCAGTCTAAAATCCAGGGTGATTCTTTATATGTCGTGTAACATGCTTGGGTGACGAATACCATACATTTCCCCTTGACAGTCTTGAGGTAGGCAGGACAATTCCTTCGCCAATGGCCAACTTCTCCGCAATGGTGGCACTTGTGTTTAGACTTTTCCACCTTTGCGATGCCCTTGCCCTTGACATCCGCAGCCTTCTTGTAAGGCGTCTTGGATCTCGTTCTGTTGGCGTTTTTGGGAATGTTCATCACTCTCTTCGAACCAGAAGTGGAAGCCCAATGTTCAGCAACATTGACTTCACCAGTCTTCTTCTTGGTCTTAGGGAGAAGTCCCTCGGCAGTCTGCAACTCCTTCATGAGTTCGGTTACAGAATAATCGAGCTTGTTCATGGAGTAGTTGAGACGGAAGCTATCGAAAGAATCGGTCAGAGTCTCCAATATCATGTCGACCTTTGTGATCCCATCGATCTCCGATCCGAGAATCTCCATGTCGTTCAGGTGACCAATGATCACTAGCATGTGGTCCCTGACTGACGTTCCCGGCTTCATCTGGCAATTCATGAAAATGCGGATTGCCTGCTGCCTCGCCTGACGCCCATGACATCCAAACATGTTATGAAGATTATAGAGCATGTCATATGCCGTGGCAATGTCTTTGTGAGATTGTTGCAACACATTGCTCATGGAACCCAAGATATAACACTTAGCAATCTCATCGGACCTAACCCACGTGTCACAGGCGTTCTTGTCCTCCTGGCTTGAGTCAGCACTCGGAGCAGGAGGACATGGGGTAGTGAGAACATACTTCTGCTTTTCCACCGTCGATACGATGTTGAGGTTACGTTTCCAATCAACGTAATTCTCACCCTCGAGTTTGTTATAACTCAATATAAATGCAAGTGCATTCATGATATATTGCTGAAATTAAGTAAAGTGAATAAATTTAGCATATGCTACAGTTTCGAATTATGATGCATGTACAATCCTAAATAGGTGAGGAAAGCGATAAATAATTCATGGTATTATGAACAAAAAGGATCAATTACTTTTCCTAGGGGAAACCGCAATTGAACGCCTTTCATAGTCGTGACACATCACTATTTAGTTTGAACCATACAAGAAGTCACAACTTCTAGTTCTCGCTAATTACCATGGATTTGGTCACTTATTTTTAACGCATAGCCTCTATGAAGGGTTATTTTAAACAATAAGTCTAAGCCTGTAACCAACATGTGGGCCCTTATCCAATTCACTTTGAAAACGGTTCTCCTAGGGGAGACCCCGCTTCATCGTTCCTCTTTAGAGTTTAGTTCGTAACAATTTAATTAACTATGTGCTTTCGAAGTACTCCCATTAAAGGGAGGGCCACGAGGATGAATCTTAATTCATTCACACAAGTTAATTAAATTCATGTTGGGGACCTTGGGTTATTTCAACGACAAATAACCCTCCCACTTAGTGTTTGCAAAAATCATATTTTTGTGGATGGAGTTCAATTTCATAACAAGTTTTATAAATTAAACTACAACGATGCATGAACAATTTCATATAGTGTTCGCGTTCTATCCTATATGACATGTGAGTGAATATGAGATAAGTTTAAATAAATGAAAGCATAATATTTAACTTATCTAATGGCCCATTTCTAAAATTACAACCCTTTACAAAATAAAATTAAATAAACTATTTAATTTCTTGTCTTGCGTCGAGCCGTCGGAAAAACCGAGTTTTAAAACTTTTAAGATCAATATATCCCACTCAAATAACTAAATTCACTTTTATTATTTCAAAAATAATATAAGCAAATTTAATTATTAAAAATTTTAAATTTTATTCGGAAACATATCGATATATGACGGAAATTCATAATTCAAATTAACATATTAAAAACGTTTTAAAACATATTCAATAACCATGTCATTAAATCTAATCTAGCATTTCAACAAATTTACAAACACTTCAATAAATTCATTCATACATGCAAAACGACCAATCTAAAATTTCTAACAATCCTCCAAGATTATATTATTCAGATCCAACTCGTTTAAAGGAAACTTACGTTCGATTCGGATCTGCGAAATTGAGTCTCGGGATGCGTCCAAAAGGTCGGCCGATCCTCTACACCACGTGCGTCTAGGAAATCCTCAAAAGCGTCGTGCCTCCGTTGCTCCAAAAGTGGTCGGCCTTGTGGGAGGAAAAATCACTCAAACAACCACAAGTTGAGTCAATGATAATACTCAAGGGATTTTTAGGAGACAAATAGGGTGGGCTCTTTCGTGGGAACAAGAGGGAGAAGGAATAAAACTCAAAGAAAAGGAAGGGCTGCCGGGAAACAAATTTCCTCTCTCTCTCTTTCTCTCTAAAATTTGGCCAAAACCTCTCAAGCACAAGGGGGAAGAGGTTTGGCTGAGTGTCGATCGAAATTAGGCTAGGGTTACCAAAGAGAGAGCCTCCTTTTATATCAGAGAGAATGGGCTTAAGTTAGGTCAAAATCCAATTAAGAACCATTAGTCAAACTTAAGCCCAAAACTCATTTTAATGAGTTTAAACAATTTTTCCAGCCCATAAAACCCTTATTATGGCCGGCCATATTGTCTTAATTATCTCCCAAATTTATTTGATTTATTTCTAAAATAATATTTAATTAATTTAGAACATCTTATTTATTGAATGACAAGTCATTAATTATTTTCATACTAATCAATGTAGTACGAAACGAGAAAATATTTATTTTCATCTTTTATTTATTTGAATCATCAAATTATATTATTATCAATATAATAACATAATATGATTCGTCAAATAAATATAATAATAAATAATCAATTATTTATTTAATTACTCAGAAAATAATTTCTTAGCGCAAATCACATGAGAAAATCAATCATTTCTTGTTCACAAAAATCTCGTCCGAGAGTCTATCATTGAGACCTTATGGACCCCGTGAACGAGGCTTTAGAATAAAGTACGGACTCAAAAGTTCACAAACGTTTTCCAACTTTTAATTCTTAATATTAGTCGATTCCACTCAAGGACCAATATTGAACATCTCTAAGTTCATATGCGTTTATATTTCCGTTTGATGTGACAAAACTATTCTTCACACGGTCTACGGTGTATTTTACGATAGTACCCTTTGTGTGTATCATTAACTCAGAGGAATGTAAAATTACCGTTTTACCCCCGAGTTATTATTTCACCAAGTCCTCTGTTATTTGTGAACGAGAAAAACATAAAGTGAAATGTCTCAATATGTCACATGTTTTATTTCAAAGAATTCTTTATTCGATAAATATCAGGTCTGGTTTATCCGCTCACACTCTCATAACAGAGCATCGTGTGATACTAATGTCGTAGCATTGTTTCAACACAAATTCCATATCTGTGAATCACATATTTCAACGAAACAGTATTATGACACCAACCGTCGGGTCAATGAAACTTCAATTAGCCATTGCCCATTGACAAATCAAATGTCATAAAGTGTTACAAGAAGATATGTACTCACTTCGGGATTTAGGTACTTACTAAAATATCCCTCGTATGTGAGTTTGAGGTTTCGAGTAATTAAACGATTTTATCTCGAGTTTCAAAACTTCACAAGTCTTGTTCAATATCTTCATTAAGATATCAAGAATGAATCACATAGTCACAACTCTCAATATCAAAAGATAAGATATCGTTTAATTCATTCTAACAATCATAACTAAGAATTGATTGCCCAATCGATCTTTAGATTGCGAACTATTATTTTAAACTAGTCATAAGAAGGTATCTTGTCAAGTCTGTACTTAGCACTTCTTTCGTTGATGACAGTTTCAGAGCATAGGCATTAATGCATAAACTCAATCTTAAATAAGAATGAAAATTCAATCTTTATTTAATTTCAAAACGAAACAAATACAAAAAGTATTTAATATCAAAAATCTCCTTTGTGGGCATAAATGCCAACAAATTTTTGTAGTAGTGCTAGATCAAAAAAAAATTGGTCCTCTTTTGGAGTGTGTGTAATGGAAAAACATTATGATTCACAACTCCCTGATGAGAAGTTCAAAAGAACTTGTTAATTGGTCTATTGACTTATTATAAGAATACAAGTGCAAATTTCCAAGACCTCAAGGCTCGGAACTCTCATCCACGAGAAACAAAATGGCTGCCTCCTCATATGGTGTGTTAGTCTTTAGTGGGATGCGGCCCTCTTTATGGATGAGAAGAAGGGTGGCCTATGAGGTATTTTTTTAGATCATTCGGGTTTTATCTTGAAGTCTTTCTCTTCTCTTCTTGCTCGCCCTCTCCTTTATATTATTGCGGAAGATATGTCTATTTGGAGAAATCTCATGGTAGCAAAATAGTTGGGTTGTACCAAGATCAAGATTTAATCCGATCATGTGGTTGTATAGCTCGAAAAAACGTCGCCGAGCAATATAAGACTCATCATTTAAGAGATCCTAAAACTGACCATCAATTTTACGTTTTTTTAGGTTTTTATTTATTTATTTTAGAACTTATAATTTTGTTGTGCATAACTTAACTACGTTTGTTTTTATTTGGATGATACTCTTCATTGAAATAAAAAAAAATTGTTGGAATGGGAAACGTTTGGTGTATCATTTTAATTAGAGCTATATTTTTATAAAACTTGTGTTAATTACTCTAGTGCTAACATAGCACATCAATTAACCATGGTTTGACACCTTTGCACTTTAAATTCTTGCGCAAACTTAAAACTTTTTTCTTTCGGAATTTGAATTTCATCATTTACACGTTTGAATTTCATTATATTTCATAAGTCTATTCATTAAATTTCCGGTTTAAAATTGGTAAGTTAACATTTATTTCCTAAAATTAAGTGTGATACTATAATTTTGGAAAGTTATTTTATTTCTTTTTTAATGATAATATCTGCTAATCAAGTACAGCTTCCTCAATCTCTTTCGAATTTAATATTTATTTCTTCATTATTTCGTATTCTCTCTCTCTCTCTCTCTCTCTCTCTCTCTCTCTCTCTCATTTTTTGGGAATTTTGAACAATTTTTGGGCATTTTCTCAAGCTCACGAAGATAAAATATATTATAAATTACTAAATTATTGTAAATTGAAAGTCATTTTATGCGTTAATCGCCAAGTTGCTTTTTAATAAAGAGTTTTACACGAGTTTTTAAGTCATGAATTTAGTTCATTTAATGTTCTACGATCTTATAATTTTGGAAATAAAATCATTGTTATGTTTGTTGTCAATATTCTGAAAAATTAATTATTGGTTCTCTCTCTTTCAAATTATATTCTAATTCATCTCCATTTTCGTATTTTTAATACTCTTATTTTTTCCATAATTTTGATTCATTTTTGGACACTGTAAGTTGTTTTACACGTCAATTTTCAGAATAATGAGGATACTATATTGTAAAGTGATGTAAATTATTGTAAATTGAAAGTCGTTTTACACGTTAATGTTGGCATCCCATATTTACGTACTATTTACAGAAAAAAAAACACAAAAAACCATCAAAATAGATGATCAACGTTCTCTCTCGTCTTTTTCGTCTAGCCACCAGAGATATGTAACTTAGCTCTGTAGCACCATAAACGCTGTCTGTAGCGAGACAGAGCGACACACAGACCACACTTTGGAGCCAAATCCCGGTTCCAGTGCTTTATGATCGGTGACTCGATCATCGAAGAAAAATATTGATACTAAAATGTAAACATGTTCCACGGAAGACTCTTCAACATAACTAATCGCAAAATAAAAATCTAGCTACCAACTACAAAAAGGAAAATTTATCCGGTAGTAAAAAATGGAGCCTCCACATGTTGGCATTCGATCCAACCTAGTAAGTCATCTGCCAAAACCTGTTTTAAGACATCAACGATGATCAAGAATATTTTTTAATGTGTTTTTTTCTTTTGCTTCAGTCTTGAAAAATTATACTATTTTAGGAAATTCAAACTTAAAACCACATCACCTCTAAATAAATCATTATTCTTGGAACTTAAAACCACATCGCCTCTAAATAAATAATTATTATTGGAAAATAGTTACGTAGCTTATTACTTTATTAATAAATTTTAATCAATTTTTTTATGAACAATAGTAATAATTATCGGCAATTTAAAAATTATGGTAACCAACGTCTCTCTTTGTCCCTTTAGTTTAAAAACGGTCAGAAAAAAGACATGAAAACAAATGCATCTGCTTCCGCAATATGTAAGATCAGCATGGTCGGTGCAGATCTCAGTTATCGTGTTTCCGACTAAGATGGTGGTCACCTGGAGTGACGGCGCTGCGAACGATGCATGGTAGGTGCGTAGTGGAATACCTTCATTCCGGAGCGGGTCCAATACGATCACGTTCGAGATCCGTAAGCTTATTATGGATTTGCTGGCATCGCTTTGAGAGAGAGAGAGAGGAATTTGTTGCTAAAAATGATGGTGGGATAATATTGACCAATTTGCAATTCTAAGATTTCACATGATTTAGTCCATGTAATTATCAAACCAATGTAGCGGGTATGAAATCCATTGCGAATATATAAGACTAAAGAAATCAATAATATTGATGTTTTATTCGTTTTTTATTTATTTTAGAAACAACATGCCGTCGAAGATCTAAACTTTTCCACCCAAAAAAATCCATTAACAAGGATTTATTATTAGTTGAAGTCCGTGTTGCGGGGAGATAGTGAGAAGCTGAGTAGGGGAGTGGATGTAGGCCGGAGATAATACGAAGGAGTAGCGTTGTAGAATCATGACCAACGCAACTTTTGCTTGGATGATGGAAAAGTTAGAGCCAACACACATTCTTGGCCCCATTCCAAATGGAAGAAATGCGCCGATATTGTTGTTCGTAGCCTTCGAAATTCCTCCACAAAATCTCTCGGGTTTAAACATATTTGCATCGTCCCCCCATATCTTCGGATCGTGGTGTATTGCGAGGATGGGTATGCTCATGCCTATATTCGCAGGAACTTTAAGGTCTCCCAATCTTAATTCCTTCACCACCTTCCTTCGTGTCGAAGTTACTGGAGGGTACAATCTCAAGGACTCATTGATGATCATTCCCACCTAATTTTCAATAGTAGTTAAAACAATAACACAAAAAAAGATTGTTAAGGAATTTCCCATCAAATCTCAAGCGGTGTCTATAGTCATCGCTAAAAGAGTCTTCTTCTTAAAAGGGTATTGTGTATAAGAACGAAATTCTTACTGTTTTGAGTTTAGAGATTTCATTCGGTTTTGGATTTTGTTTGCCGAACAAGTCAAACACCTCCTTCCTGGCTTCCTCTTGCCAATTGGTATTCATTGCAAGAAGGAGCATAGTCCAAGTGAGTAGAGAGCTCGTGGTTTCTTGTCCGGCGATATAAAGAGTCTTGCATTCATCAACCATTTCTTGAACCGATACCCTTTGATTTTCGTTGACATTATGGTGAGCACTAAGCAAAACTCCGAGAAAATCATCACCAAAGCTTTCTGCGTCGCCGTTCGTCACCTTTTCTTCTCTTCTCTTGATAACCTCCTTCACGATTTCATGGATACGTTTCTCAAGCATTTCCAATTGTATATGGTCAGTAGACTTACCAAAGATGCTGCGAAATATAAACTAATTATATTCAATATATATTGATAACACAAAGCATTTATGTCTATATATATATATACATATATATACCTTGCACCAGGAAGCTTTTGTTTCGTTAGGTTTCTACACACTAACACAATCATGCGCTTTAACATCTCGAAAATAGCTTGCCCTTCTAAGTAGCTGCTACTAAATGCAGTCTTTGAAATAACTTCCGAAGTCAGAAGCGTGAAATCCTCGTACACATCAATTTCTCTGCTTTCGTACCCTTTCCATCTTCCAACCATTTCCTCAACACTTGCGATCATCAAAGGAACCATACCCTGCCATTTTTTTGTCATCTATGAATTAATAATCTTGTTTGAATAATGACCAGTAGTACTACTTAATGCATATCTTACTTTTAAACACTCTGCTTGAAATGCGTGATTGGCCAACTTCCTCAATTTGGCCCACTTTCCGCCTGTACACATGCTAATACCGTCTCCGAATAACTTTCTTAGAAATTCTGGATTATCTTTCTGAAACAGTTTACCGGAGTCATTCAGTATCACTTTGATCATGTCGGGTTCGGTGATAATCAGCTGAGCTTGAGGACCGAGCCAATGGACATACCTATTCCCTGTGCATAAGAAAGCACTAAATTTTATCAAGCACGTGAAAATAGATTTGAAACTTGATACTATAACTCAAGGTCATTGTTACTAATACCGTACGAGTTTCCCCACGAATAAATATGAGGTTGAAGTCTTGGAACTATATCATGAGATAAGCCCATAGACTTTGACATGGCTTCCTTTCGCATGCTGATCAGCTCTTTCGTGCTTCCATGGATGAATCTGTACGGAGGCCCAGTGATCCCTTGAGCAGCCATAACGCGTCGCAGCCGATTGGGGATCCACCATAGCTTGCTCAGCAAAGGTAAGACTAAACACAAACTGGAAACGATGCTTAATACTATGATTATTTCTGTGATCATCTTGATCGCAACTTACAACGTATGAGATATAGTTCTTATGTTTATTTTTCTAAGAGCAGATCTGAGTAGCTTTGCTTTCTTAGTCTGGGCATGTCTGACTAGTTTGAAGGAGAAGACCGGGGATAGAAATTAACTAGAGTTAGTTTTGCTCGAATGATTCCTTTTGATATGTGTATTATTATTGTATATATATATATATATATATGACAGATATATTGTGTAATCTATCTCTAGTAAATTATTCTCTGTAAATAATTATGTAACTACAATTATCACGAGGGCTATTAATATTTTTTTCTGTGATACGACCCAAATTATTTATTAGAAAAACTTATCTTAAATTATAATATACTAACTAGCCATATGTTTAGATTCTTTTGTACCTGGGCAAGGGAGGTAGTGCCAAGACACTTGTTCAGATATGATACGAAATATAAATAAATAGCTCAACGAACGAATTTTTAAATGAAATAGGCCAGCCGCTAAATCTTTTTCAATTCAAAAAATTATGTTATCAGTCCCCGTAATAAAATAATTATTTGTATTTGAAGATGGACAAAACGTTGGCTAGTATCTCCAATACAAACTCCAATTTTTGTTTTAAATATTATTATCAAAATATTATTAAATTAATTTAATAGTGATAGAAGTTAATAATGATTAAATTTGGTCCCACCAAAATAAAAACATTGGTGGATATAATGATAATTTTTTTAAGCCAAAATAAATGGCATGAACGTCAAAACTTACTCCAATGACATAATTATTAAATGACAAATAGATAATCAGTAAAAATACAAATAATTTTGCATTTTCACATAGGCAAAAAAATAGCTTTAGTTGTTAGAATTGGAGATGCTGTAACACCGATTTACCTAATCGACTTTTTTAATTAACATAAATGACCTTAAGTACGTGTTTTTATCTCATAATCCAAAAAAAATCTCACCACTTTAGGATTTTTTTTTTAACATTTCACTCGTGATATGAATTACGACCAGTTAGTTATTCAAAATAAATAATAATAAAACATTAAGATTGTCCACATTCATTTTTTTTCTTTTTTTCTTTTTCACTTCCCTCTTCTCGAACTTCAAACTGTCTCCCCTAAAACTTAAACCCAGTTTCCATTTTAACCGACTGTTCGCCTCCACCTCTCGCCGAAGACCATCGCCAATGAATTTTCGCATCGTAACTCCATTGTCAACGATTCTCCAGATCCGCATCGATCACTTCAGTCTAAAATTCCTCTCGAAACAACGCCTCACTGCTTCGCCACATCAACATGGGATCAACAAGCTCCTCGGCTTTGAATTTAGAGTTGAGTATCGGGAGGGCATTTTGAACCGCGCCGCAGATGCATGGAGGACGCAACCAGAGAGTGCACACTATTCACACTCTCGCAGGTCCATGCCGAGATTCTCAAGGAGCTACGGTTGGATATAGAGGCATGCACCAATTTGCGCGAGCTGCGCGATGGAAATACCAGCGGCAAGAAGAGCAGCGATAGGGCGATGCAAGACGGTATTATCTTATTCCAGAATCGAGATTATCTTTTGCCCTCATCTTCTTTGGTGCAACGAATAATGTTTTGAGTTCCATGACGCGACTCACGAGGGTACCCATAAAACAGTGGAGAGAGTTTGTCGTAACTTCTATTGGAAGGAATGGAAAAAGGCGGTAGTGTAGTTCATCCAACGCTGTCAAGTATGTCAACAGAATAAATGAGAAACTCTCAAATCGGTCGGATTACTTCAGCCCCTCCCAGTCCCAAATGCAATATGGACCGGAATTTCCATGGGTTTCGTCAAGGTCGTGTCGGAGGCGTTGGGAAAGCCAGTCATTCTCGTGGTGGTTGATCGATTATCGAAATATGTTCATGTCATTCCACTGAGACATCTGTACACGGTGGTCTCGGTGACGCAGAGTTTTTTTGCTGAGGTATTTTGTCTACACGGACTTCTTGAGTCCATCGTCTCAGATAGAGATAAAGTCTCAGATAGAGTTTTTTTGGGGCGAGATTTTTTGACACTCCGGTACGAATCTTGCCTTCTCTTCTGCCTACCACCCCTAGTCCGACGGGTAGTCGGAGGTGGTCAACCGCACTCTTGAGATGTATCTGAGATGTTTGACTGAGTATTGCTGGGATTTGCGCCCACAAAGGAGATATAAGACATTAAATACATTTTGTATTTGTTTTTGCTGAAAGTTAAATAAAATTAAATATTCATTAATATTTAAGATTGTGTTTATGTATGTATATCTACGCCCTGAAATTGTCATCAACGAAGAAGTGTTAAGTACAGACTTGACAAGTTACCTTCTTATGACTAGTTTAAATAACAGTTTGCAATCTAAATATCAATTGGGCAATCGTATCTGAGTACTGGTTGTTTGAATAAGTTATCGATATCTTATCTTGTGATATAGAGAGTTGTGACTTTGTAATTTATTCTTGATATCTTTATGAAGATATTGAACAAGGCATGTGACAATTTGAAGTTCGAGATAAAATCGTTTAACCACTCGAAACTTCAAAATCACATACGAGGGCTATTTTGGTAATTATCTAAATCCTAAAGTGAATACATATTTTCTTGTAATACTTTAAGACATTTGATTTGTGAATGTGCAATGACTGAATGAAGTTTCATTGACCCGACGGTTGGGGTCATAATATTGTTTCGTTGAATTATATGATTCACGGATATGGATTTGTGTTGAAAGAATGCTAAGACATTAGTATCACATCATGCTTTGTTATGAGAGTGTGAGCGAATAAACTGAGCTTGGTATTCAACGAATAAAACATTCCTTAAATAAAACATGTGACATGTTGAGACATCTGTATTAATGATATACACAAACGGTAATATCGTAAAATACACTATGGTCCGTATGTAGAATAGTTTTATCACATCAAACGAAAATATAAACGCATATGAACTTAAACAGTTTCAATATTAGTCCTTTAGCGGAATCGACTAATATTAAGAATTAAAAATCGGAAAATGTTTGTGAAATTTTGTGTCCGGATTTTATTTTAAAGCTTCGTTCATGTTAGTCCATAAGATCTCAATGATAGACTCTCAGACTAGATTTAGTGAACAAGAATAATTGATTTTCTCATTTAATGGAAATTGTGATTTACACTATGAAAATTATTTTTTTCATAATTAAATAAATAATAAATTATTACATTTATTTAATTAATCATATTGTATAATTATATTGATAATAATATAATTTAAGGATTCAAATAAATAAAATATAAAAATAAATATTTTCTCGTTTCGTACTTGTTTGCATAGTATGAACAAAATTAATGACATGTTATTAAATCAATGAGATATTCTAATTTAATTAATATTATTTTAGAAATAAATCAAATAAATTTGCAGGGTAAAATTAAAAATTTGGCCAGCCATATATAATGATATATGGGGTGGAATATTATTTAATCTCATCTAAAAAGGCTTAACAGGGTTAAATTGGACTAGCAGGTCATTATTGGATTTTGACATAACTTAAACTCGTCCTCCCTGATATAAAAGGAGGCTTTCTCTCTGAAAACCCTATCTAACTTTCGACCAAACAGATACCCTCTCCTTACTTGAGAGTTTCGGCCGACCACCCTAGAGAGAGAAAGAGAGGAAATCGTTTCCCGACAGCCTTATTTGAGTTTTTTCTTCTCCCGTTATTCACAGAAAGAGTCCACCCTCTTGATTTCTTAAAAATCCCTAAAATATCATTGACTCTCACTTTTAGTTGTTTGAGTGAATCTTTGTGCACATGTCCGACCATCTACATCCAAGGAGCAACGATGGATTTTTCCTCCCCTTGCGCGCGCGTGTAGCTTGCTCTCGGCCAAGGACGAGATTTTTTGACGTGCGCGAGTTCTCTCCGGTTCCAGCAGCTCTCGGTCATTCCAAGGAGTTTGACGCAAACCCGGTTCCAGGTTCTCTCATCCAAGGAGTAGACGAGTGACACAGATCCGCCTCGGAGCATCAAAGATGCGCGAAGAACCCTAGGCCCGCGCATGGAGTAGACTCTCGGCCAAGGGGCTGAACGTGCTTTCCGAGATCGATTCTCGCATAACAAAGACGGAGAGAAGACTCGAGAATTTGTCGACGACAACCGTAAGTGTTCCTCTAACAAATTGGATCAGCGACATATAATTGTTATAGGTTGCTAGTGTGCTTGATTTGATTTGTTGACATGTTTAGAAATTATTGGCATTTTAGGTTTTTTTAATGCCATGGTTATAGAATATGTTACGAAATGAGTTTCACATATTATGATTGAAATTATGAATACTGTCATATTAGATATGTTTCATAATTTAATAGGTTAATTGTTAACCAATTTCTAACAAGTATCAACCGTGACAGTGGCTCAAGTTGCTACCATGGGTGGAGTACTGCTACCGCACCTCTTACCACACAACGCTGAAAGCTACACCGTTTCAGTTGGTGTATGGGCACAAGCTTTTGTTCGACAGTTTATTAGTTTTATCTTATTTCTTACGTGGCTAACGTTAATGTTGTTACCGACGAGTTTTGTGTATACCAAGAATTTATTGCTATGATTATGTGATCGATATTCCGAACTCAACTTATGTTCTTATTTGTTTCTCTTCACTTACACTAAATATTGTTAATCATGCGGTATATTTGTATTCGATTGAGTAATGTCAACTAATTAATTTGCATGTTAAATATTACTGATTATTCGTGTATTCTCCTTTGTTGATTCATTTATAATTTTCAATACATGTTAATCGTAGTTGAACTCTAGTGAAGTAATTTTATGCACCAACCTGGTATCAAATCCGTTTTTTGAATATGATATCCAAGCCACTTTTTCTCCAATAATATGTCTCAAGGGCGCGTGTGCGTGTCTCGTACCACCTTAATATCCTAACGATATCTGCAGTATCTTAAGACATCATTAACCAAGGAGAGTAAGAGCCACATTTTCACCTCCAAAATAACCGAATAATCAATTAAAGAATCTTGAGTGGCACAATTGAATCTACACATTTATGGTCTTGATATGAAAAACACAATGCACGCTTATGATCTCGATCTACAAAACAAAATCATAATCTCACTCTATAGCCCGTGTATCGTGTGGTGGTATTGGATGCGATGTTGGATGACATGATGCAACATTGAAGGAGAGGTCCGCGTGGAGTCGGCCACTGTGACGAGGAAGGAGAAGGCATTGCGATATAAAGAAAAAAAATGGAATAATGAGAACATAAAATAAGTTAAAAGTTAAGACGGAAATTGCATGATAAGCTTTGTATGAAATTTGCCTAAAACATACTTTAGTTTATTTAGGTGATTAAAATGTGCAATATCTGTAGGGCCTAACAGATCGAAAGCTTATGAGTTTGTAAAAGCTAAGGTTCTCGATAGGGTTGAAGGGTGGATGGTCAAAAGCATTTCAAAAGCCAGGAGATCGATGCTGGTCAAGCCTGTCATCAAACCATCCCTAACTACGCCATGGGTACGTGTAAATTGCCGAAGACTTTTTGCAAGAGCCTAGACAAAATTTTGAGCAAATTTTGGTTGAGCGGAGGCAGTAAACCAAGGCATTATCTAGTTAAATAAATGGGATAGCCTGTGCCAGCCTATGAAATTCGGTGGTTTGAGTTTTAAGAAGTTTGCAGATATCAATTCAGCCTTAATAGCTAAATTGGGGTGGAGATTAGCCAAGAACAAACCGAGGTTGTGGTCGAAGGTCTTGAAGGAAAAATATTTCCTAATAATTTGTTTTTTAAAGTTACTCCTAACATATCAATTTTGCAAGGATGGAAAGATATTTATCCTCAAAGGAGTTCCTGAATGCCAACTCCTGTTTTATAGTGGGTCCGGGATCAAACATCAAGGGTTTCTCAAATCCATGGGGCGTAGACAATTTGGTCTCGAACGAAAGTGAATTAGGTTTAGACGTAAACGTGGTGGTTCAAGAGCTGATGGTGGAAGGCAAGAGGTGGTGGGATAGAGATAAGATTCAGAGAATGTTAGGCGATGAGTTAGGCAAGAAAGTCCTGAAGATTCAAATAGCGACGTCTTCGACCGTGGATGAACTGATGTGGAAACCAACTCCAAGCGGGGTCTTCTCAGTTAAATCAGCATACAAGCAGAGCAACTCCCCTCACTCCATCAGAAACGCGTCGGGGGTTTGAAAATCCATTAGAAACGTAAATTGTTGCTTTGGAGAGTTGCAATAGATAGCTTTCCGATCGTTGTAGCGCTCGAGGGAATAAATATGGCATCAGACTCGTCGTGCAGAATTTGCGCATGAGTTGAGGAATCAATTTCTCATCTATTCTTCCCGTGCGAGTGGTCTAGAAGGTTATGGCTCGTCGAATGAGGTGGTTTTAGATGAGATGGCAGCAGTTCGTAGGGAAGTTTGCTCGTAGTAAAAGAGCTCGTTATTGCTAACAGAGAGTGGACTAAGTCTGAGCATAAGGACGAGCTTATCTTCAAAGCATGCAGTATCATTGAGGAAGTATGAAAATGGAGAAATGACCGAGTCTTAAAAAATGTTCAAGGGGACAACGGTCTCATGACGTGCGCGAGAATCAAGGCTAGAGTCGCGGAGTTTATTCAAGTAAATTTGAAGGTTGTTCTAGCTCCCAGTCAAGAACTCTAGTATGTGATCCTCGGCTCTAGGGTCGATTGCGACTGGAAATTGAACGTGGACCCGGCTTTTCATTCAGGTAAAGCAGCGGTAAGAGTGGTGGCGGTTTCTTCTTCCTTGAGAAGGCAATGGTTGGGGAAGAGCAGGGTGTCGGCGGAGTCACCTGAGGAGGCCGAGTTGCAGGCAGTTCGCATGACCTTGCTGGTGGCTAAATTTAGAGGCATGTCCAACGTGGTGCTAAAGGGAGATAACAAGTTGATTATGGATAGTCTCAGCGGCGATTCAAATTGTCCATTTTGGTATTTAAAACATTTGTTTCTGAAAGTTTTATCGTTACCAGACCGTTTTGTGGTGGTCAACTTTATTTGGATTCCGAGAACTTTTAATCTTGTAGTCCATGAAGTATGTAAATGGCGTGGAGATCTATTGAGTTTGGTTTTTGTAATGGTTTGGACGCTCCAGTTGCGAGACGGTATGTATTGATGAATGAGAATTTTTCCGATTAGGACTTTGGTCACGTCCATTCTTCAAATAAAAAATTGTCCAAATATTTTTTCTACACTTTTTTTTGTTCTTCTTAGTCTCGTTTGTCTTTACTTTTGCCACGGAAAAATTGTCAATCTACGGATTCACCAACATTATAATTTTGACAAATTTATTATTAAAATGAGGAGAGAGAATTTATTTTTTCTCCAAGTTTCCTAAAACTTGTTTATTAAGATGAAAGGTTTGCTTGGTTCTCTATTTCAAGAAATTTGATTTTTATATCTGATTTTTTTTACAAAAAAATGGTATTATAGGCATTTCAAACCTTAACAATTTGGATATACTCAACGTTTTTAAACAAGTTGTAAATAGCCACTGTTATTTTTTTACTTCTGTTTACAGGTAATTTTTAGTCCAATTTACTTAATATTTCTCTTAATTTTCAACATGTTTTGGACATTTTCGTGTACAAATAAATTCTTTTAATTATTTACGACTTATTTACGAAACGTTCAGTATATCCAAATTGATATACTAAAATTACTTTTTTTATTGATTTTTTGTTATATTAGTTTTTAACAAGAAAGGAGAATGCCATAAAGTATTAAAAAATTGTTTGTACATTGCACTCACTACTAGTACTACTTTTGTCCAAACTATTTTGTGAAAATTACATTGAGTTGTGAATTGTATTAGTTTATTAAGCATTTCAATGCTGGTCTTTTTGGAGTTAACAACGTACATAGTGAAGGGAGAATATATCTGGAAATAGTGAAAGGGTCGAGGGTAATAAAGTCAATATGTCTGGATAACGGCCTAGCCAGAGAGAAAGAGCCTTATTGGGTCATTTGTTTGGATAATCTACGAAACGGTCTCTCTCCACAGTCACTGCTCACAGAAGCTCTCAACAATGGCTTCCTCAATAACCTCCTCTTTCCATTCCAGGTAAAAGCACAAGATATTACACTCATCCTCTATCCTTTACGTCACTTCTTCATTTAGTATTCGCAATTCAAGCTCGACGACTTGGAAGTTTGTATTATTAGCTTTACATTTCAATGCGGTGATTTTTTTACATATCTTTAAATTCTAGGTTAACGGTTTTTTTTCGTTGATAAATTTAAAAATTAGTGTGATACGGTCGAGTTCTGTGGTTGTGGTAGCTATTTTCATGCATTTCGGAGGCTTATAGATATGGAGTTTTATCAATTTTCTTGCAAAGAAGGTAACTCTCAAATAGACCGAGCATTGTGCTTTCAAATAGCTTGGCTTACGAATATCTGTGTTGACGAGTGTGGTGTTCGATGAAAGTTACAGAAGAACATTGTTAATACATGCCTAGTTAGTGTTTGGGCATCTTGATATCTTACCAGGTTAATAGACTTCTAATTTTGGGATTACTGGTGTCTAGTATTACGTTGGAAACTTGAAACTTTTGTGAGTAATAGCTGGGCTAGGTGAGAACTTTTAAGTTTAATACTCTCTCTGATGTCAAATTTGGTTTTATTTGAATGTTTTTCATCGAACTTAATTGGGTATTGAAAGTTTAGTCAAAAGCTGAAGAGAACTTTTTGTGTTTCTCAGCAAATTTCCGTCTGTATTTCTGGGCGAGAGAAGCGGATTATCGGTATGCAGCGTTCCAGTGACTCGTGTTGGAAATCTGAAGAGGACTGCAATAGAATGTAAGGAGTCAAGAATTGGGAAGCAGCCAATTGAAGTGCCGAAAACTGTCACGATAACTTTGGAAGGTCAGGATATGAAAGTAAAAGGGCCTTTGGGAGAACTAGCGTTGATTTACCCCCGGGAAATCAAGGTTGAGAGGGACGAGTCTGGGATAATAAGGGTTAGAAAGGCCCTCGAAACCAGGCGAGCAAATCAGATGCACGGACTCTTCAGGTGAAACTCTACATTCCCTACTAAGCTTATGGCTTCAAACAATGTTTTTGAGCTTTTCTTTTTTTCTCGTACGAAGCAAGTCTTAGAAGGATAATACGACCATTCTAAAAAGAAGCCATGGCTCAAGATGTGATAGTAACCTGATGGGATGGGACTCTAATGCAATTCAATATCGTAAACCGATGAATATGATTTAAAAATAAATTATAATTTGGGAGGAATTAGTTTGAGCTCAGGTTCATCTTTTTGAAAGAGTTAGGAGTGTCCCGAATACCCGATTACCTTGTCTTGTCTTTCTGGTTAATCAATAATGATCAAAAGATCCTTAGACTCTCTAAGCCGATTCTGACCTTAACGATTCAAAGTAGAGACTTGCAAGTATGTTGTAGAGACGAAGTTAAACCGAGTGTTTGATTGAATTATAGGACGCTGACGGACAACATGGTGGTTGGAGTGTCGAAGGGATTTGAGAAGCGGCTCCAACTGGTCGGAGTGGGGTATCGTGCGGCGCTGGAAGGGAAGGAATTGGTGCTGAGTCTGGGGTTCTCTCATCCGGTGAGGATGACGATCCCGGATGGAATTCAGGTGAAGGTGGAAGAGAACACCAGGATCGTGGTTGGCGGGTACGACAAGAGCGCCGTCGGCCAGTTCGCCGCTTCTGTCAGAAAGTGGCGGCCGCCCGAGCCGTACAAGGGTAAGGGTGTCAAATACTCCGACGAGATCATCAGAAGAAAGGAAGGCAAAGCAGGAAAGAAGAAGTGATTTCATCTTATTAGCCTCTTTCTTTCTCGTTCATTTAGTGTATATTAGAGGAACATTATCATTCTGCGTACTTCGTTTTGTTGTGGTGTTTCTTTGTACTTCGATTTGGTTTAATATCTTTATATATTTTAATCTATTATTATGTAGATCCGAACTTCAGTTCATCATCTACTATTAGGTGAGAAGCCAAAAACATGCACTAAAGTAATTGAGAAATTGATCGATCTCCAACACTTCACTATTTTTTCCCATAATTCGCTAAATTTGTTATTTTTCACACTTTATTATATATATATATATATATATATATATATAAACCAAACCTCAAAAATATTGTTTATCCACACTCATTTTACACTTTATTATATATATATATATATATATATAAACCAAACCTCAAAAATATTGTTCATCCACGCTCATTTTACTGTTCATTGTACAGTCAATTTATTTAACCTCAAAATGGCTTAAAATTACAAATCACGTTATTGAGAAAACAGCCAATCTCGAATTATCTGAAATTTTAAAATAGCACAAACTTCTAATGGTCAATGGTGTGTTTAATATATGTGGGTGTGTTTTGTACAACTTTTATTTCAATTTTTTAGTTTAATTATATAACATGTCATTGATGCTATATTAACTTATAATAATCTTATTTTAGTTATTAATATTCCAAAACAATAATTTTTATAAAAAATTGAACAAACACCACAAAAATTAAAAAAGTATTTAATAATTATTTTTTTATTTAAGCAATTTTAATTTTGATCTTTGGATTTTTATATGATACGTCAGTGATATAATTCAACAAAAACACAAGTTATATTATTAATTAACATTATGACATTTTTTGTGTGATTTTTGTTATTGCATCATTTTTTTCATCAAAAAAATATTATTAATTATTTTAACAATTTCAAATAAGATACATTGAGCATTTCGCAATAACGCGCGGGTATTTCCGCTTGTAACAAATAAAATTAAGTTGAAAAGACCGAATACTTTAATTTTTCTTTTTTAACAGTTGTATTCTTACCATATTAATCGGGTAAAATATTAAAAAATTGAAATTTGAGAGAGAATAGAAGATGCACAGGTTTTTATTTGTTTTTTTGTTTCTTTGTTTTTTTTCCCTTAAATTTAACCGATTGAAGGTTGAAAATTTGAGAAAATTGAAATGCTACGAAATTTATTTATAAAAGTAACTCGTCATTTGTACTAGTAAAATAGGAAAAAAAAATTTAGTAGATTATGAGAAAAAGATGAGTTAAGAATTGTAGAATCGAGGCAATTTCGTTTTATAATATTGATCTAAATATTTATTAGACTCTTATATTCTCTTAACCTATAAACAAAGCCCAGACGTTCATTAACTCTAGCACACCACATTGTTTCAAGTTTTCTATTGGTGTCTGCAGAAGAGAACTAATTCTCACATCCGAATCATCTTCAAAAGAACTCACTCCAGAAATGGGGATGATGATGTCCGACTGCAAGAAAATGAGAGGAAGACGCATCTTTACATTAACTTCGTAGAAAATACGCCTTAATGAAAGGCATGGCCTCCTTTATGCCGACCAGCGGCATTGCTGAGTTCCTGGAGACCTTCGGAGAAGAAGACATAGACGCTCTTGAACGCCACTCTCAACGCTCACCACAACATTCTCCCGGACTCGCAAAAGTACTTCACATGAGCCAAAACCGAAGATGAAAAGCTACCGAATCACCTACGACGTGCGTCGACGGAGTCCAAGTACGAAGTCACGTGCGTCGAGTCCGACATCCCATGTGATAGAATCCTTAACGACGGCTTCTGCGTTCTCACGGTGCCGAAGAAGATCAACGACGGAGAACCATTCTCCGGAGAGATAATCTGGCGCAGCCCGCCGGTGCTGCTCAAGCCGGCCATCATGGCTGTGAAGGGCTGGTGGGCGATGGAATACTTCAACAAAGCCCTGTTTAAACTCATCGCAACAACATTGGGGTTCACGCATGAGAGGATGGAAGAGCTGTCTGTGGAGGGCTGGTATGAGGTGCCTCATCGATTAAAAAAGCAGTCCAAAATCGGGCTCTTGGGTCGCCTAATTCGAGGTCCTCAACGTTGGAGTAACTTGCATCAACCGTACAAACAAATGACGATATCTTCGAATTTACAAGTTCTACAAAAAAAATTTAGCACCGAAGATGCTTTTTCGAAGAAAATATTTTTCCAAATAATTTGGCTCCTGCCGTGCTGAGGATCCCTCGTAGTGTGACGTGATAGCCTAATTTGACCGAGGTTGCGAAAATAAGTGCTCGTGTGTCTCTCAAGTACACCATATATTTTACAAAATCTGGTTCAAAATCTCATTACTTCTTCAAGAAATAGAATATGACCATTTTCATCTCTTAATTCCTTTCTTTGTTTCAGGAAACACGTGACATCTGCCAACTGTATACACTTTTTTTTTTTTATTCTCTTTTAAAGAATAACCCAGGAGGCCGTTCAAGACCTGTAACTACATTACTTAACTTTAGATACTAGTATTAGAAATTTAGAATCAAATGGGACAAAAAGCGATGATAAAAATAAAATAAAGAAACAAGTATCCCAATTTTATAAGCCAGTGATTGGCGAAGAGTAGGTGAAAATGGCCCTTCATCGTGACTTGCCTGTATTTATTTTACAATAGACACTCCAATTTCTGATTGACAAGTAAACCAAACCCTAGAGAGAGAGAGAGAGACAATGGGCATCGTGAAGGAAGCCATGGCAGACCTAATCGTGACCTCGATGTGGATCTTCACCATGCCAGTCTCCAGAATCCTCACCGGAATCCTCATCTCCAGCGCCGGAATCAACCCGATGTCTCTCTCAGCCATTTTCGCAAACATCTTCTCTGCGTCTCTCCTGCTCATAGCCTTCTCGCTCATCTCCGGCGCCCTCGGCGGCGCCAGCTTCAACCCCGCCACCACCGTCGCCTTCACCTTCGCCGGCCGCCAGAAGTCCGGAAACTCACTCCTCTCCGCCGCCGTACGCTTCCCGGCTCAGGCCGCCGGAGGAGTCGCCGGAGTCAAGGCCGTGCTCGCTCTCGTCCCCAAACCCTATAGCAACAGGCTCAGAGGCCCTTCTCTGCAATCAGAGCTTCACACCGGAGCTTTCGCAGAAGGGGCTTTAAGTCTCGTTTTTTGCTTTTCGGTCCTTTTCGTCGTCTTCCAAGGACCGGTCAACCCAATGGTCAAAGTTTGGCTTATGTCTTGCGTCACGGCTGGGGTTGTTATTCTCGGCTCGGGTTATTCCGGGCCGTCTTTAAACCCGGCCAACGCTTTTGGGTGGGCTTATTCCAATAATACCCATGACACGTGGCAGCATTACTACGTGTACTGGGCTTGTCCGCTTATTGGTGCCCTTTTGGCGGGTTGGGTGTTTAGGACTTTTTTCCCCAACAAGGCTGCTGTTGTGGTCTCCAAAGAGAAGAAGTCTTCTTAAAAGGGCTAATTTAAGACGCTAATTGTACTTTTTCTCGTTTCGCTTCCTATTTAAATTTCTCTATCATGTGTTTATCAGGTTCTAAATAACTTATTTTGTCAGGTTATGGACGACTAATACATGAAATCAATGATCGATGATTTTAAGATACGAAAACGCCGTTTACATACGAAACTTCTAATGAAAAAAATATGGAAAGATAAAAAGAGCAAATGGAAATGCCGTTTATCGATGAAAATGCTGATAAAATATAGATATATCGGTAATTAATTGTAGTATTTAAAACATAAATTTCAGATAAATAAATAAATTCAAAATTAAATATAATGCTAATAAAGATATTTATATAATCTTAATGATATATTGAAATCTAGATCAAATATATTGAAATCTACATCTAGAATTTAGTTGAAACTATATTTTCAAGACCATGTGTACATATAAATGTTAAAACTCAAGATACAAAAATAATAATAATATCTATAGAATCTTAATAATATATTAAAATTTAGATTTAAAGCTTAGTTGAAACAATATTTTCAAGAACAGAGGTACAACAAGAATTAAGTATATCTACATTAAGTTGTAGTTGAAAATTAAATATTGTTGATTAATTATAAATTTTAAATATAAAATTCATATATATAAATAAAGCAAAAATTACAAATTACAAATAATAGTAGTAATATTTAAATCTAGAATTAAATCTTAGCTGAAACTTGAAATTATAATCTCAAAATCATATGTTCAACATTATAAAATGTTAATTATATAAAATTTAATAAGTGTTAGACTAAAAAAACAAGTACAATGTTTATTATGGGGCTCAAACCCACAAACTCAATGCGAAAGTAGACTATACGTACCAACTAGCTACACAACTTTTATTCATTTTCTGTCGTGCAATTACATTTAAATGTAATTCGAAAATAATATGCGATATTTTTAATGGAAAAACGATAAACTTCCCCGAGTAAAAGCGAAGAAACGTTTAGCTAAGCCTAAGGTGAGTGGCGGTACACCGAATTCCGTCGGTCATTAATCCTTGTCTTTTATCAAGTTACAAATTTGTTACTAATTTTTTATAGCTTGGGTTAAAAAGGGAGAGAGAAAACTTGAGAATGACAAGGAATAGCGAGAAAAACGTAAATGAGAGAAAAAAAAAGTGTGAGTGAGATGAATTTCTTTTAAGAGAATTTTGATTGGTGAAAAATTAAGAAATTTGATTAAGTTGTTAAAAAATTTGGAAAATTAAATGAAAAATAATTGTGCATTTGTAGTGAACTTATAATAGAATACAAAATAATCTCTTATTTTGGTATATTTTTCATTTTATTAACAAACGCTTTGGTAAATCTCTTTTTCTAAAGCCTCAGATTAGTCAAAAATCCTAAACAATGAATATTAAATATATTTATAAAGAGAAATTTTATTTTCTATGTGTGATAGTGTAGTATAATCTTTTTTCTACGTGCCTCATGTTTTATTTATGATTTATATCACCAAATTGACTTAAATACCTTTAAAAACGTTTGACCACTAAATTTAACCTAAAAACTTTTTTCTTTTCCTCTCTTTTATCTCTTCACGCAGATCTGCTCTATTTTATCTGCAGACCCGCTCTCTTCTTTCTTCACACAGACCCGACTGAAACCACTAAATACTTCACGGCCATTCACGCTCGCGCCTTCATCTTTCCGCCGTCGCGCCATCCTCCTCTTGCTCGCGCTCGACGGTGATCATCGGTCTTCTCCGTGAGTGTTGATCTTCTCACTCTCCTCGCGGTTATCGAAGTCGATATTCCATGCGGTTGTCGTCGTAGAAGTTCCCGGTCACCTTCTTCTTCTCCCTCAATCTCCGATTGGTACTGTATTATAACTTGGGGATTTGATGATTTTAGGTTTAAATTTGGGGATTTGATGTTTCGAGGACTTCGTTGATATTTAATCGGTTGTTTAGGTTAATTAACTTATGCTCAAATATGTTTGTTTAGGTTAATAATATTTTGAGAAAGTATTGATGATTTTTGTTATTTAAAATACTTTGCCGATTGATCTCTATTTCAAATGTGGGAATTTTGCAAGAGGATGATTCATGACCTTGTTCCAACCACGTCAACAGCTTACAGACCCTATAAGTTATACTTTTATTAGTTTTGTTGACTTGATTATGTATTGCAGTATGTTGTTGGGTTTCTTGTGAGTTTATACTAATGTGATACTGCTTGCAGTGAATTGCGGTGTATAACAACATCCGAGAAGCAAAAATATGAGTAAGATTTTCTTGATTATATTAAAATGTTAGTAGGATTCGTTTCTAATTTTTTAACAAATTATTATGTATTTTGCAGCGGCGATTGCTGTATGTATTGCCTCAAGACCGTGGAGCATTTGATGAGTTTAATGCCTTTGTCGGACGTCAATGATAGCAAGATGGAGTTTTATAGAGAAAAATGTGCAATAGAGTTTTGGTATCAATATCTAATGTCATATATTTTTAAGTATTTGGACTCATTATCATATATTTTGTGGAAATATTTATGGCTGATTATTAAGTTGAAACATGTTTATGTATTGTTAACATCTTTTTGACACATTATCATATATTTTAAAACATGTTTATGTATTATTTACAACATATTAAATAAGATTTGATGGTTATGTCGTGTTTATATATTTTGATGTCTATATAGGCAATACAAAGTGAAAATATATAAAAGTTGTGGTACGTTGCAGTTTATTGGGGCCATATACGGTATTCGTCACACAAATATTTGTTGGCAGAGATGCCCACACGAAGATTGTTTATTTACATATTGATGTAATATATAAATATTTATAAAGTCCTTAATGTAATTTGCTGATTAAATTAATAAAAGTTGAAACGTTCATTCATTCACTTTTAGTTTGATTGAAGATTTATGATATTGAATAGTCTTATAGTCCTTAATCAAACCAAACAATGTATGAAGAGACAAATGTAGATTTGCGTGAACAAACTCTTCATGGTTTGACTAAAACGATATATTCGCAATCGAAAGATCAACGGACTATTGATCCCAGTAAGATTGTTGGAAGAATTTATGATGTCTGGTTACGAGGCATAGAGAGTTAGGAACTCTATAGTTCTTCCAGTGTATCTTTCGAAGATACTGAATTGACCAGTGCACCTTTAGAGACAATAGAAGAACAAACCATTTATCATCTTCTATCTCAAGGTCACTATGTATGAATCGCATCATGCTTACCTAAATCCTGAAATGAGACATGTCATTTCATAGCATTAATAATCTCATTTGAGAAAGTAAAATTCTAGATCCATTACGTGATCTAGACAAGGCCTATTGGTGAGATATTAAGTTATGAAGATGTCATGAACAACCTTTGTGAAGTTCTCATAGATATGGAATTCATGTACAAGATTGCTGAGATGCAATATATATCACCTCATACTTTATTACTTGGATTGTGAATAAATGAATTGCGCAGTATCCAAAATTAAGTAGCGACTTTATTTGGATGAAACAATGTGACTTGTTAGTTCCTCGTCAATACATTGTTTCTAACTTATTCACAAGTACTAAAGGAGTTGAGGAAATAACAACTAGAAGAGTAAAATGGTAATTTTATAAATTCCAACTAGTTGATGATATTCATGAAGGGTAAACATAGATAACATTCAATGGATCCGCTCAAGCTTTGTTCATTTGGATCCATAAAGTCACTATTACAGGTCATTAGAGTAGAATTGTTAAACTAGAAGCTAAGTCAAAGTAAGTTCAAGTGTTGAACTAGACTTTTTCTCGATAAATGTCTAAAGGGTATTTTTGTCCACAAGAACATAAAATGATGTGAATGTCAAAGTAAGATTTTAAATATTTTCATTTGATGAAAATATAAATTATTTCCTAAAGTCAAAAAGTCGTTTAAGGCAATATGAAATTAATTTCGTTATTTGTGCAATTATAATTATGCAATGGGTATTTTAAGAATTTTCTTAAAAGAAATAAGGAAGCATCTAGATGCTCCTCCCTAGGTAGAAGTTTGGTCAATATAGCATCAAGAGGAGAGTTTTATTTCCCTTTTAATTAAAAGGATAATTACCCAAATGGAAAAGGGAAATGAATTTCCTTGATAAGGAAATAAATAAGCTAAGTGAGGAAACAAATTTCCTCATTGCTTGAAGTGTATGGCCGGCCATCCTAAGAGAGAAAGGGGAAGGGAAAATCAAATATTGTGTCATGAATACATTATTCTTTCATGAATGAATAATTGACCTTTATAGATTTTTCCTTCTCCTATAAATAGAGCCTCACATAGAGATGTGAAAGGTTAAGCTTCATTCTTGCTCTCTCCCTCTTTTGGCCGACTCTCTCTCTCTCTCTCTCTCTCTCTCTCTAGAAAATACTCTTTTTATTTTGCACCTAGATCCATACTTGATCTAGAGAATTAGCTTATGATCCAAGAATTGTTCTTGGTTCATATTGTTTAATTCTGTCTACACACAAATCATTCTAAACCTCTATAGACTCTTGTAATAGAAACCTTAGATTTCTCAAGTTCTCGTTTAGGTTTGAAGGAATCAATCTAGAAAAGAATATCAACCTTTCCCAAGTCGCTTCAAGTTTGAAGACACAAGAAAGGATAGTATCCAAATAGATTAAATAATGTTTTTAATATATAACATGTATATGCACTTTATCTAGGTTAGTAAAAATTGTTATACTAGTAAAAGAAATTTTTATATTCCGCCATTAATATGATTAATGATAAATTTTTCTTAACCCTAGACCTATTCCAACAAATGGTATCAGAGCTATGGTCAAAATTAAGCATGTACATGTTATTTAAAAATAAGTATACTAAAATTGTTTTGTAAATTTGCTTGAATAATGATTTTTTCAAAGACTAGATCTTACAAAATTTTAATTTTTTGGTACAACCTTTAAAATTAATTTTGTGTTGATTTTCCACTTATTAAATATTCTATATAAATACATTAAAAACAATTTTTTATTATTTTATGTTTAGCATACTCAAAATCAATTTTTTGACAAGTTTGAAAATTTGTGCACATAGTTTAAACTAGTTTATTGCACTTCTAGTTTAAATTTGTTATTGAATGTTTTATATTATGTTGTTTATTTTATATTGTGTTTAATTATTAATATGTTAATATAACACACAATTAAAATCAAAACATACAAAATGTTTCAATAAACCTCTTTCTCTTTACACCTAGATTCGATGTACCTTTTAATTGTTTTTCAAATTATGGACAAATTGTTATGGCTCGGTAAAACGGGCATAACTCTTTACTAAGACATTAAAAATTAGTGGTTTTTGAACCAAATTAAAGGTACGGAAGTTAGCTATCCAATGCAATTGGTTTCAACTCAATCGGATACCGGATGTGTCATTTATGACCTTTTAAGTTTGAGGTGTACGGCAGTCCGCGAGTCCAGATTTTTTAATCCGGATTTTGTGACTCCAAGTTTTCTCCCCTCTTCTCAATGCTATCGTGGTTTTCCGACGTTCTCGCGCTCAACCACCATGAAGACTCCTTGAAGGAAGTTGTCATGAAGATGAAGATATTAGTTTTAGGAGATTTTTAATCTCAAAAACTTTGAAGTGCAAAAGTGACGATTTATTAATCTCACACACTTTCCTTACGAAAAATAAATTAATAGACAAAAGGATCCGAGTATGTTCCTTGTGCCTTAGTGCATTAACACTGCTCTCCCCTCACAAATATCTATTTTAGGATTCTTTTTTCTAGTGATCCACTCTATCTCTCTTTGCTAATGGAAACATGTTTCCTATATGTACAAGAGTAGACGTGCCATTTTTCCAAAAATTAAGTGGGAGGATTGCACTTGTTTGCAATCCAGGATCCCCTTATTTTTCCTAAAAACTAAGTGGGAGGGTTGTACTTATTATTTGCAACCCGCGATCCCCAACACTAATGTGAAGTGCACATGTCGCCAGACTAAGAGTCACCCTCGTGGCCCTCTCTTAAATGAGAGTACTCATAGACGCATTGCTCCTAACATTGCTTTTATAGCTACGTTCTTTAGTGAAACGATGAGACAAGGCCTCCCCTCGGCGGATTATTTTCAAAGTAGATCTTATTGAACTAAGTTGTTGGTTACACACTTAGACTCAAACTCTAGTAATCCTCCCTCGAGGCCCTGCGAAAAGTTTTGAGTGATCAAACTTTTTTATAAGGTGGCTAGTCAAACCCTGATGTATTGACATCATGACTATGCATTAATGATGTGTCATTTACTTATGCAATGCGACTCTTTGCAGCCTTCCCTCGAAGGAGTAAAGTTTCATTTTGTTCATAACACCTTTGGATTTATTCTTGTCTAAATAAAATTAAACTTAAAATCCTAAACAAAAAGACTAATCATAAATTGTTTCAACTTTTAGCAAAATGTCTATAAACCCCCTCTCTACTATCCTTTCCTCAAACAAACTGGAAGGTGATAACTACGTAGATTGGAAACGTAACCTAGACATCGTCCTTACCGTGGACAAGCACAAGTGGGTACTCACCACCCCATTTCCTCCTGAAACGAATGATGATTCGACTCAAGAGGACAAGGACGCCCTTGCGGCCTGGCTCAGATCTGATGAGATTGCGAGATGCTATATTTTAGCGTCGATGAACAATGTGTTGCAACAACAACATCGTGATATTTGGTCAGCCTATGAAATGCTCTACAATCTCCAGGAGATGTTTGGAGGGGAAGGGCGTCAGGCTACGCAACAAGCGGTACGACAGTTTATGAACTGTCGTATGAAAGCATGGACTCCCGTTAGAGAACATATGATGCTGATCATAAGTTATCTTAACGAGATGGAAATCCTTGGATCTGAGATTGATGGAGAAATCAAGATAGATATGATCTTGGAGACTCTCCCTGAATCTTTTGATACTTTCAAGTTGAACTACTCCATGAATAAGCTAGGGTACACTGTTACCGAGCTAATGAAGGAGCTTCACACAGCTGAGGGACTCTTAAAGAAAAAGAGGACTACTGGAGAAGCTCATGCTACTGAGCACAGAGCCTCCACCTCTGGATCTAAGAAGAGATCTCATAAAGCCGACAAGAAGAACCTAGCAAGGTTAAGAAGAAGAAGATATACGGACTGCTAAGGTGGACAAGTCTAAGGACAATTGTCACCATTGTAATGAGCCCGGACACTGGCGTAGGAACTGTCCTACCTACCTCAAGGCTAAAGGGAAAGGTATTGTACTTATTGTCGAAGCTTGTTTAGTAGCTAATAATGTATCATCATGGATTATTGACTCCGCTGCTACTAACCATATTTGTTGTTCCTTGAATTGGTTCAGGAAAAACAAAAGTTTAGAGGATGGCGACTTTTGCTTCAAGTGGGGTGATGGGAGTTTGGTGTCTGCTAAGGCTGTGGGATCCGTGACACTATCTTTCGAAGAAAGAACTTTAAATTTGAATAATGTGTATTATGTTCCTTCCTTTGGGAAAAACTTAATATCTGTAGCTCAAATTGTTGAGCAGAATTATTATTTAAAGTTTATTGATAATGGAATTTGTATTACTTCTTCCAATTCATTTGTCACTGATGCATGTTTAAAGAATGGTTTATACTATCTTTATCCTACACAACCTTTGATATTAGACACTGAAATAGATATTGATCTAATTAGGGAACCCAAGAGGATCAAACTTAATGACTCCTCTGATCTAATAAAATCAACACATCTCTAGCACTTAAGACTTGGCCATATTAGTCTAAATAGGATTAAGAGACTTGTGAGGGACAGTCCACTCAAAGCTTCTGCAATAGGCTTACTACCAACTTGTGAATCCTGTATAGAAGGAAAAATGACCAAACGACCTTTCTCTAATAAAGGTCGAAGAGCCACTGAGCTGCTGGAACTAATACATTCTGATGTATGTGGTCCGCTCAAAATTCATGCACGGGGAGGATACGAATACTTTGTTACATTTACCGATGATTACTCAAGATATGGATTTGTCTATTTGCTCAAACAAAAATCCAAAACCTTTAACGTATTTAAGGTTTTTCGGGCTTTAGTGGAAAAGCAGACTAGCAAACAGATCAAAACCCTTCGATCTGATCGAGGTGGTGAGTACTTGTCTGAAGAGTTCAATGACTTTCTTAAAGAAGAAGGTATCGCTTCTCAGCTTACAGCACCTGGCACACCTCAACAAAACGGAGTATCAGAGAGAAGGAATCAAACTTTGATGCATATGATTAGATCAATGATGAGTTACTCATCACTCCCTAATTCCTTTTGGGGATATGCCCTCAAAACTGCCGCATACATTCTGAACCAAATTCCGTCTGAGATGGTCCCTGGTACTCCTTACGAACGATGGACTGGCGTAAAGTTAGTTTAAGCCACATCAGAATTTGGGCTTGCCCTTCACATGTGCTAAGGCAAAAGACTAGCAAGTTGGCTAGTAGGTCAGAATTATGTGTGTTCATTGGATATCCAAAGGAAACCAAAAGTTTCACATTCTATAGTCCCGAAGACGACAAAACGTTTGTCAGCACTAATGCTCGTTTCTTTGAGGAGGACTATATGAAAAATACGAAACCTAGAAGAAAAATTGTGCTTGAAGAAAAGTTGGGTGAAGATGCTTCTACCTCATCTGTAAGAACTATTCTTACCCTAACTGAAGCGCAACCTAACAATTCAGAACCTCGTCAAGTGGAACTTCGACGTAGTGGGAGGGTTTCTAAAAAGCCCGACAGGTACATGTCCTATGGCGACACTCTCGTAGCCGTCGCTGACATGGATGACCCTGTTTCCTACAACCAAGCAATGGCTGGTTCTGAATCAAACCTTTGGCTTGATGCCATGAAAGTTGAGATGCATTCAATGTATGTCAACAAAGTCTGGAAACTTGTAGACCCACCTGAAGGGGTTAAACCTGTAGGGTGTAAGTGGATCTATAAGAAGAAAAGAGGTCCGGATGGGAACGTTGAGACATTCAAAGCGCGACTAGTGGCTAAGGGTTACACCCAAAGAGAAGGTATCGATTATGAAGAAACCTTCTCACCAGTCGCAATGCTTAAATCCATTCGTATACTTCTATCCATTGCTGCAGCTCTAGATTACGAGATCTGGAAAATGGATGTCAAGACTGCCTTTCTGAATGGCAATCTTGACGAGCGCATTTTCATGGCTCAACCAGACCGTTTCGTGAAAAGTGATCAAGAGAACAAAGTTTGTGAATTGCTTAAATCCATTTATGGATTAAAGCAAGCATCTAGAGCATGGAATATCAGATTCGATGATACTGTTAAAAAGCTTCGGTTTTGAATAGTCGATAGGTGAACCTTGTGTCTATAAATTGATACACGAGGGCAAGGTTGTGTTTCTGGTATTATATGTCGATGATATACTACTCATTGGGAATGATGTAAGCAAATTATCTGAGGTTAAAATCTGGTTAGCTAAGCAGTTTGATATGAAAGATCTAGGGGAAGTTGCGTACATTCTGGAGATTCAGATCTTTCGAGATCGAAAGAACCGGACCCTGTCGCTCTCCCAAGCATCTTATATAGATAAGGTGTTGGATCGCTTTGCTATGCAAAACTCCAAGAAGGGCCTAAACCCCTTTAGACATGGAGTCTTACTCTTTAAGGACCAGTCTCCCAAGACTGCACAAGAGATTGAGGACATGAGAAAGATTCCCTATGCTTCAGCCGTAGGAAGTCTCATGTATGCCACTAGACCGGATATATGTTTCGCAGTAGGCATAGTTAGCCGTTTCCAATCAAATCCTTGACCCGAGCACTGGGTTGCTGTTAAGCATGTTCTTAAGTATCTTCGGAGAACTAGGAATTTGATGCTTACATATTTAGGTACTGACCTGACCATGATGGGGTATACTGATTTCGACTTTCAGGCGGATAAGGATTCCAGGAAATCCACTTCAGGATCTGTGTTCATCCTGAATGGTGGATCTGTTGTTAGGAGGAGTATAAAGCAATCTTGCATTGCTGACTCCACCATGGAAGCAAAATATGTGGCTGCTTGTGAAGCATCCAAAGAGGCTGTATGGCTTAGAAAATTCCTTAAGTATTTGGAAGTTGTTCCAAATGTCAACGAGCCCATGACACTTTATTGTGATAATTGTGAGGCTGTTGCTAACTCAAAGGAACCTAGAAGCCATAAGCGCTCTAAGATTATTGAGAGGAAATACCATTTGATTAGAGAGATCGTGCAGCATGGAGACGTGGAGGTGAAGAAGATCTCAACGGTGGACAACCTTGCAGATCCTTTCACCAAGGCCCTATCTAACAAGGTCTTCGACCAACATCGGTACGGATTAGGCATGAAGGACTACTCTCATCTTCTTTGAGTCAAGTGGGAGTTTGTTGGCAGAGATGCCCACAAGAAGATTGTTTATTTACATATTGATGTAATATATAAATCTTTATAAAGTCCTTATTGTATTTTGCTGATTAAATTAATAAAAGTTGAAACGTTCATTCATTCCCTTTTAGTTTGATTGAAGATTTATGATATTCAATAGTCTTATAGTCCTTAATCAAACCTAACAATGTATGAAGAAACAAATGTAGATTTGCGTGAACAAACTCTTCATGGTTTGACTAAAACAATATATTCGCAATCTAAAGATAAACGGACTATTGATCCCAGTATGATTGTTGGAAGAATCTATGATGTCTGGTTACGAGGCATAGAGAGTTAGGAACTCTATAGTTCTTCCAGTGTATCTTTCGAAGATACTGAATTGACCAATGCACCTTTAGAGACAATAGAACAACAAACCATTTATCATATTCTATCTCAAGGTCACTATGTATGAATCGCATCATGCTTACCTAAATCTTGAAATGAGACATGTCATTTCATAGCATTAATAATCTCATTTGAGAAAGTCAAATTCTAGATCCATTACGTGATCTAGACAAGGCCTATTTGCTGAGATATTAAGTTATGAAGATGTCATGAACCAACTTTGTGAAGTTCTCATAGACATGGATTCATGTACAAGATTGCTGAGATGCAATATATATATCACCTCATGCTTTATTACTTGGATTGTGAATAAATGAACTGCGCAGTATCCAAAATTAAGTAGCGACTTTATTAGGATGAAACAATGTGGCTTGTTAGCTCCGCGTCAATACATTGTTTCTAACTTATTCACAAGTACTAAAGGAGTTGAGGAAATAACAACTAGAAGGGTAAAATGATAATTTTATAAATTCCAACTAGTTGATGATATTCATGAAGGGTAAACATAGATAACATTCAATGGATCCGCTCAATATAATTAAGTTGAACTTGAGTAGAAAATAAATTCATTTGAACCGAGAGATTCTCAGTGTCGATTCTTTAGTGGAGTCAGTCGACATTAAGCTAATATTCGGAAAAGGTTTGTGAAATTTTGAGTCCGAGTATAGAAGCTCAAGCTTTGTTCATTTGGATCCATAAGGTCACTATTACAGGTCATTAGAGTAGGATTGTTAGACTAGAAGCTAAGTCAAAATAAGTTCAAGTGTTGAACTAGACTTTTTCTCGGAAAATGTCTAAAGGGTATGATCTAAGATATGATCCTTGGAAACTCTCCTTGAATCTTTCGATACTTTCAAGATGAACTACTCCATCAATAATCTAGGGTACATTATTACCTAGCTAATGCAGGAGATTCACATCGCTAAGGGAATCTATCATAGAAATTGTCATGCCTATCGCAAGACTAAAGGGAAAGGTATTGTATTGATTATCGAAGCTTGTTTAGTAGCTGATAATGTATCATTGTGGATTCTTGACTCCACTGTTATTAACAAAAATTTTTATTCCTTGAATAGGTTCAGGAAAAGGAAAAGCTTAGAGGATGGCGACTTCTGTTTCAAGTGAGGTGATGGGAACTTTGTGTCTGCTAAGGCTGTGGGATCCGTGACATTGTCTTTTGAAGACAGAACTTTAAATTTGAATAATATGTATTTTGTTCTTTCCTTTGGAAAAAACTTAATATTTGTAGCTCAAATTGTTGAGCAGAATTATTATTTAAAGTTTATAAATAATGGAATTCGAATTTCTTTTTCCAATTCATTTTTCACTAATTCATGTATGAAAAATGGTTTGTACTATCTTTATCCTACATAACCTTTGTTGTTAGACACTGAAATAGATAATGATCTAATAAAAGAACAAAAAGGATCAAACTTAATAACTCCCCTGATCTAATAAAATCAACACATTTTTGACACTTAAAACTTGGTCATATTAGTCTAGATAGGATTAAGAGACTTGTGAGGGATGGTCCACTCAAAGCCTTTGCAATAGGCTCATTGCCAAGTTTTGAATCCTATATAGAAGGAAAAATGACCAAACGCGCTGTGATAAAGGTCAAAGAGCCACTGAGTTGCTGGAACTAATACATTCTGATATATGCGGTCCACTCAGAATTCAGGCATGAGGAAGATACAAATATTTCGTTACCTTTACGGATGATTACTCGAGATATGGATTTGTCTATTTGCTCAAACACAAATCCGAAACCTTTAACATATTTAAGGTTTTTCGGGCTTTAGTGGAAAAGAAAACTAGCAAACAAAACAAAATCCTTCGATCCGATCGAGGTGGTGAGTACTTGTCTGAAGAGTTTGATGACTTTCTTAAAGAAGAAGGTATCGCTTCTCAGCTTACAACACCTGGCACACCTCAACAGAACAGAGTGTCAGAGAGAAGGAATCGAACTCTAATAGAGATGGTTAGATCAATGATGAGTTACTCATCACTCCCTAATTCCTTTTGGGGATATGCCATCAAAACTGCCGCATATATTCTGAACCAAGTTCCGTGTAAAATGGTCCCTGGTACTCCTTATGAACGATGGACTGGGCGTAACGCTAGTTTAAGCCACATCAAAATTTGGGGTTGCCCTGCACATGTGCTAAGGAAAGAGACTACATAATTGGCTAGTAGGTCTGAATTATGTGTGTTTGTTGGATATCTAAAGAAAACTAAAGGTTTCACATTCTATAGTCCCGAGGACGACAAAACGTTTGTCAGCGCTAATACTCGTTTCCTTGAGGAGGACTATATGAAGAATACGAAACTTAGAAGCACAATTGTGCTTGAGGAAAAGTTAGGTGAGGAAGCTTCTGTTGGCAGAGATGCCCACAAGAAGATTGTTTATTTACATATTGATGTAATATTTAAATCTTTATTAAAGTCCTTATTGTAATTTGCTGATTAAATTAATAAAAGTTGAAACGTTCATTCATTCCCTTTTAGTTTGATTGAAGATTTATGATATTCAATAGTCTTATAATCCTTAATCAAACCTAACAATTTATGAAGAGACCAATGTAGATATGCGTGAACAAAATCTTCTTGGTTTGGTTAAAACGATATATTCACAATCTAAAGATCAACGGCCTATTCATGCTTTCCTAAATCCTGAAATGAGACACGTCAGTTCATAGCATTAATACTCCCATTTGAAAAAGTTAAATTCTAGATCCATTACGTGATCTAGACTAGGCCAATTGGTGAGATATTAAGTTATGAGATAATAACTCCAATGACTTGTTCACAAAACTGGTTCATGACATCTTCATAACTTAATAATCTCACCAATTGGTCTAGTCTAGATCACTTAATGGATCTAGAATTTGACTTTCTCAAATGAGAATATTAAAGCTATGAAATGACATGTATCATTTCAGGATATAGGTAAGCATGATGTAACTCACATGTATTGACCTTGAGACAGAAGAGGTTAAATGGTTTGTTCTTACATTGTCTCTAAAGGTGCACTGGTAAATTCAGTATCTTCGAAAGATACAATGGAAGAACTATAGAGTTCCTAACTCTCTATGTCTTGTAACCAGACATCGTAGATTCTTCCAATAATCATGCTGGGATCTATAGTCCGTTGATCGTTAGATTGTGAATATATCGTTTTAACCAAACCATGAAGAGTTTGTTCACGCTAATCTACATTTTGTCTCTTCATACAGTGTTAGATTTGATTAAGGACTATAAGACTATTGAATATCATAAATCTTCAATCAAACTAAAAAGGAATGAATGAACGTTTCAACTTTTATTAAGTTAATCAGCAAATTACAATAATGACTTATGAAAGATTTATATATTACATCAATATGTAAATAAATAATCTTCTTTTGGGCATCTCTGCCAACAGCATATACTACTGAATGTAGAGAACAAGTGTCAAAGGCTTGGAATGAGCAAAACAAATCGAGGAACCAAGCCCGACAAAGGAAACAATGGCTAGAAACAGTGGCTAGAAAGAAGGAGTGTAAGTACTGACGAATTGAAATCCAAAGTCGTAGACTTGACGAGGAAGGAGAAGAAGAAAACCTATAGTTAGAGCTTAGGCAACTAAAAAAAATAAAAGAAAAAGTTTTGAGGTAAAAACAAGAGAATTGGGGCTTAAAAGGTGATACCAATACAAAGTATTTCCATACAACAACAATCGTAAGTAAAAGAAAAAGAAACTAAACGGGGGCTACAAATTCAGACACTAGAGAATGTATGAAAACAAAAAAGAGTAAGGAATTATCTGCACAAAAAATTCAGTGACTTTTTCGCATCTAGTGGAACAACATTCGCATAGGATATGGAAGGATTCATAGCGCAAGAGTTAATAGAGGAATATAATGTTGAGTATGAATACAATTCCATTACCAAGTGAAATGAAAATCACAATATGGATAATGTATCATCTTAAGGCACCACGGCCAGGGCCAGATGATTTGCAAGGTGTTTTCTACAAAGTCTACTGGGACCCAAGGGGAAATGAACTAATATCATATGTGCAAGAATTTTTAGAACATGTATCTTACCTAAGGTACATTATTCGAACATATTGTTCTCATTCCAAAAACAAATAATGCTGATCAGTTTGAAAAATTAAGACCAATCAGCTTATTTAATTTTTGTTTCAAAGTTATTACCAAAATAATTACAAATAGGCTGGATTCCTGGACAAAATAATCTCACCAAATCAGTCAAAATTCATCCCAGGAAGATCATGGATCGCCGAAAATACAATCTTGTCACGAGAAGTCATGCACAAAATGAATCATAAAACATGAAAGAAAAGTTTGGCATCAAGATATATATGAGCAAAACATATAACAGGTTAGAATGAAATTTTATCATGCAAGTTCTTAAGTGCTCAGGGCCTTTTAATCATGTTCTAAGCCTAAAAAGGCTTGCATAATCTATGCCTTGGGGCTATTCTGGAAAATGGATCCTCTCTTAAAAGTTGTAGACAAACCTGAGGACTAAGCCAGAGATATTAACTTTCCCCGTACTTGTTCACAATAGCTTCAAAAATTTCTAAGTAGGATCTTAGCCAAGATAGAATGGTTGGGATCTTTCAGCGGAATCAAAATTGGAAGAAATACAACCTCTATCTCACTTCTAATGTTTGCAGACGATAAAATACTATTTTGTAATATGGACGAGGAGGAAGTAAGTGAAGTCATGAACTACCTAAAAGTGAAGTCATGAACTACCTAAAGATTTAGAAAAGTGGTCAGGTCAGATAAAGAATCTAACCAAATCAGGTACTTTCTTTTCTCAAAACTGCCCTCAAGAAATGAAAGATAAAATACATATTATGTTAGGAATGTCTGAGTGCACAATAGATATACTTTACCTTAGAAACTCACTTTTCATAGGTAGGAACCGATCGAGACATTTTCAGGAACTCAAGCAAAACGCTGTCAACCAATTAGAAGAATGGATGGAAAAACAACATCTAGAGCACAAAGATCAACTAGGATTAAATCATTGGTGCAACGAATCCCTTCTTATACTATGTCGACATTCAGATTACCAAATTTTTTGGGGACAATATTGATAAGCAACTAGAGAGTTTTGGTGGACAGAGGAATTAACTAGGAATCACTTTTTAGCCTTGACCAAATAGGCTAACATCTGTCAACCTAAAGTTTAAGGGGTTTGGGCCTTAGAGTTATGAATAATTTCAATAAACCTTTCTTGACTAAGCTAGCTTGGTACATGACAACAGAGCCTGCCAAGTATTGGTTCGAGATTCTTAAGGCTAAATGCTGTGAGAATACAAGCTTCTTACATCATAAAGAAGAATCACTTCATGCTAATCAGAGATGGTAAAAATACCCTCATATACCAGGATAAATGGGTACAAGAAGGCATCATCAAAAGAACATAATTATTGAGGTTTGATTTAAATGACCTTGTTGAAAAAATATTTGTATCAGACACAAAAATATGGGACTATGGTAAAGTGATAGACGCTTGTGGACCAGAAAGATTGGATGAGGTTCTTAAAGTGAAAGTTTTTCCAGATGTTAGTGGATATCAGAACATCAGGACAGCGACCTACTCAGACAAATTTAGCGTCAAATTGGCATACATGAGCCAAGGAGAAGCAACTTTCCTCCAATAGATCTTATATGGAAGAAAATATGGGGTTTCAGTTTCTATCCAAGATAGATACTACTTATATGGATATTAGGTAACAACAATTTTCCAACAATGTAGAGAATAGAAGTATGGTTACCAGGAGGAGATAATCTTTTCAGAGTATGTGGCGTGGAAGCATAATCCATACAACATCTATTTTTCAAATGTGACATAGCTGTGAGGATTTGGTTCACAGCGACATCATGAGTCAAATGGAACGCTAGCATCTGGCTTACTGAAAAAGATATTCTCAGTGACCTACTGGTAATTAATGAGGAGACTAATGTGAAGTTTAATAAAAACAATTTCATCAAAAAAGTTATATCGATATTATATTTATTTAGAGCCACATAGATGATATGTTATTTAGAAGCAAAACTACAAACTTGGTTTATTTGATTGAGAAAGTGAGTAAGAAGGAAATGGATATTGAGATGAGTGAACAGGCCAAATGAGAATTATAAATGGAAAAATCTAAATAAAGTAGACCGACTATCGAAAGTAGTCAAGATCAACACCGACGTCAGTTTGAAAAATGGAACTGCAACTATTATCATAGTAGCGAGGAACAATACTGGTCAAACTTATGAGTCAAGTAACGCAAGCCCAGATTGGAAGCTAGTCTCTGACTTATGAGCAAATCCTATTAAAGGCTAATAGTTTTCAATTATATACTTTGTAGAAATTGTAATAGGGTAGCACATTTAATGGCAAAGTGGGCCATTGGCTCAAATGATTTTGGAATACGTAATATTGGGAAAGTCCGTCTCTTGTGAGGATCAAATTTTCATTCATCTATGATATAATACTAGGTACTGACGTATTCTTTCTTTCCGTCGAATCAACAGGAGTCGGAATGAAACTCTTTTTCAAAAAGAAAAAGTAAAGTTGGGCCAGGCCTAGCAACCCCAGCCCGAGTTTGTTTGTAAATAGCATATAGCTCCCCAACAACATCGGGATTTACTCTTATTATACTCTAAACACAGCAATGATCCCAAGTCCGAACAGTAGAACTTAACATCAATATTGCCGGTTAAAATGTGAGTTTTTATTCTTAAAACGAACTTTAATCGGATACAGGACCAAAAATTTCCAAACGAAATTTCATGACACTAACTCAAGTTTTGGTGTCTTGGATTCGACTGATTCTCGTTGTAGGCTCGGGTCTACTTTACTCTCTGGCTCCTGAAAACTCTAATCTTAAAAAAAAACGAGAAAGAATCTCTTATCGCAGTCTGGTCCATTATTTCCTGACGGAAACTCTTATATTTAACTCTAAGTTTTAGTTTCGGTCACTTCATTTCATTTCGATTCGTTTCTTGTTGCAGGCTCAGCCAACATTTTAGGGTTTACTCAAATCGCAGCAAGGCTCCTAGAAATTCTAATCGCACTCAGGTCCGTAATTTCCCGCCAAAATTTAATTTAAACAACAAGTTTTAGTTTCGCCAACTTCTATTCTGTTCGATTATTGCTGCAGTCTCGGGTTTGCTCTTAATTGCAGCAAGGTCCTAGAAGCTCTCTGATTGCAGTCACTTCCGTAATTTTCCGACGGAATTTCTAATAATTAACTCAAGAAGAACAATTAGAGGTAATCAGCTGTGGATTTTCCAAAAAAAAAATACATAATTTCGCTAAGTAAGAAGTTATGAATGAGAATACTTGGGAGATAGGTTATGTCTGTGAGAAAACATGATTCATTTATTTTTATCTGTGGGAGCTAATCTGACATTTGAATGATTTAAATATATTTGAGCGTTAGCGCATTGTGGCTCTGTCCCTCTCTAGCGTTCTAGTTTCCGAATCCCTTGTGACCAGCTCCAGTTTTAGTAATCAGCTGTCGGTTATCTCCACACTCACAGATCAAAATTGTAATATTAATGGTATCACTATGATCTCTTAAACGTTTTGCACCTTAATGCTCAAGATTTAGGAGTAGCAGTAAATAATTATAAGTTGAGTATATGCTTAGTTCATTCCCTTGAAAAAGAGCCACTCAACCAGGTAATACGAACAGCTTAGCTCTCTAGAAAACATTTCATGGTTTCCCCCGCCGTTAAGAATACGGACACACAGCTTAGCTTACATATACTATCGATATAAATAAGAACTGTGGATTAGAAGGGACGTGATATAAGCTTTGAGGCCTTGGAATGATCATGTCTAGGCAGGAATGGAGTGAGCGAGAATATTACGTGGGAGACAATAAATAGGGAGAGTCGTTATTGCAAATATTACTTGGTGCTAGTTTCAGATTTCTGTGTGTTATCATTCAGATGCTTTCAGGGGCTGAGTCTCTAGTCCGCTCATC
The DNA here is from genome assembly GCA_958296335.1 of Urtica urens. Classification (NCBI taxonomy): domain Eukaryota; kingdom Viridiplantae; phylum Streptophyta; class Magnoliopsida; order Rosales; family Urticaceae; genus Urtica; species Urtica urens. The sequence continues at coordinate 11,792,030 of OY282525.1, forward strand.
TAGCGGTGACGACTTCGCTGCCTTCCTCGAAGAAGAACTCGTCTCTAATTCGTCGTCAGGATCCGATGTTGATGTTTACAGAAGCAAGGACGAGTATGATGAGGAACGTGTTGAAAATTTGAGGTAATATCCATTTTTCTTCAATTCGCATTCGTTGAACCAAGCCATTATACTTAATAAGAAGAAGAGAAAAAGAAACTATGGAGTGATATATTGATTTATGCCTTGATTTACACACACATTTAAATGATCTTGCTCCTTCTATGTGAGGAAGTTGTCTAGTTGATCTGTAGCTTTTGTTAATATATTATATTTTCTGTGTTTGTTTTTCTTACTTCCTTGCTCTTGTTTGTCCAAGTTTGTGGTTATTACTTCTTAAACGTAGTTTGTAATTGATTTATAGGGCCAAACGGTGCAAAGTGGGGACATTTGAAATTCAAAAGGAATCTTCCATTTCAACTTCACAAATGGATGCTACTATATTAACATTGCAAGGTAGTAGTTTTCTGATTCTCATGTCTCTAGCTTAGAAACCTGCAATCTTTATTGGAATGAAGAAATACAATTGTACCATATCGGTATCTTATAAGGGATTTTGAAGTAGATCAGTTAGTGTTATGACGGCTAACCTTAGTATTGTTCTTGATGTACTATTGGTTACTGTTTCTAAAAAAATGTACTATTGGTTACGTATAACATTGACTAGTTGTTTTTCTGATTTGCAGATGAATCAACAAAGACGGATCAGTGCACACATCCTGGTTCTTTTGGTAACTTGTGTTATCGTTGTGGCAAGGTGATTGAGGAGGACTTTGGTGTGACTCTTGGTTACATTCAGAAGGTAATTTTTTATTTTTCTATGTGAAATAAGGTTTCGCGAGAGATAAAAGTTTTTATTTTATTTTATTTTATATATAATTAGTTTATATATAACGATAGCCAATTCTGTCTGGACATTCACACATATGAGTTTTTTAATGTTTTAAACGACAAGTAGAGCTTTCGTAGTTGAAACAAAATGTCGATTGTGGAGTTATTTAAGTGAGCCATTGAATTTTGGCTCTCGAGTGATATGTATTGGTGGACATATGTGTATATGTTATTTGTGTATTGGTTATTTTAGCCTTAGGTTTGGCTTCTTTACACGGTTTCTATCAGTGTTCATTACATGCCCTTGTGATATTTTTTCTTCTCGCATTTATTAGGAAGCTACTTCAACGAAACTTAGTGTTTATTTTGGTGGTTTATTAACAAGAATATCCAAAGAAATAATCCAACATGAAGTCTAATCAAATCGCAATATTAGTTGATTATAGTTTGTTTAATACAAAAAACGTTATTTGCAGGGTTTAAGGATAAAAAGTGATGAGATTGCTATACTGCGCAGCACAAACATGAAGGATATAATACGGCAGAGTAAGCTCTATTTGGTTCTTGACCTCGATCATACATTGCTGAATACTACACAGCTTTCACACTTGACAGCGAATGAAGAGTATCTGAAGGGCCATGCGTCATCATTGAAAGGTATTTATGTATATATTTAAATGAAACGTAAAAAAGAAAAGGACTACATTATTTTTTCCTGTCCATTAAGTATTTAGTCATATTTCACATTATTTATTATATGATCAACGTTTAGTAAATCTAAGGTTATAGCCACGTTCATACCTACATAAATAAAAGGTCAAACTTACTACGGCATCTTTATGACTATTTATTTAAGATTTACATACGACTGGCTATATAGCAAATCACAAACATTTTACTTGACTAATAACCTATTTTTTGTGTTATTTTTATTATATTATCACATTAGGGAATTTCTGGAACTTAAACATATATTTGAAAAAGGACTTTGTATTTTGTTTCTAGATTCATAAAAATTCGATGTGAATTTATTACTTTGTATATGGGACGGAAAATAATAACTGAAAGAAAGATTTTAGCATATTTGAGATCTTTCAGAAATAAGCAAATTTACATGTGAACAACGTAATACCAGAAAATTTATTCTCATTTCCTCGTAAGCACAATACAAATTTTCATTTTACCTCTTGTTTTGAAAATATAAGCCCATTGTAAACTCCGGGTACGAAACACAGTCGTATTTAGTCTTTCTGTTTAGAATATTATGGCTTATATGAAGTGGTATTGAAATGGTAGATGTGGCGGAAGGGAGTCTGTTCATGTTGGAGAACATGCATATGATGACCAAGTTGAGGCCATTTGTGCGTAGCTTTCTGAAGGAAGCGCACAAGTTGTTCGAGCTTTGCATCTACACTATGGGAGACCGACCCTATGCTCTAGCAATGGCCAGTCTGCTCGATCCGAAACGAGAATATTTCTCTGACAGAATCATCTCGAGAGACGATGGCACACAGAGGCACAAGAAAGGATTAGACGTCGTGCTCGGCCACGAAAGCACCGTTCTCATTCTCGATGATTCAGAGCATGTAAGCGTTTGAATCATTCAATTCAATAATGTTATATTTGTTGAATTAAGTTTATGGCTGCGACTGTTGATGTGGCTGGTTTGTTTCAGGCGTGGCCGGAGCACAAGGATAATCTACTTGTTATGGAGAGATACCACTTCTTTCGGTCTAGTTGTAGGCAATTTGGGTTCGATTGCGAGGCTCTTTCCGAGTTGAAGAGTGACGAGAGTGATTCCGATGGAGCTCTTCCGACCATTCTCCAAGTTCTCAAGCGGGCACACCAATTGTTCTTTGATGTATGTCCTGTCAAGCTGTCTTTGTTTATTGTTTTTAGTAAATTAATTGCCTGAAAAACTGGTGCGTTTCGTAGGAAGCCAAGGAGGATCCCGTCAACAAGGATGTGAGGCTGGTAAATCTTTCTCTTATCAAAATGTTGTAAAATTTTATAGCATATTGGAAGATGTGCTAAGATTATTGTTCCGTGCTTTTTATTGTTTCTTTAGGTGGTGAAATCATTACGGAAGGAAGTCTTAAAGGGCTGCAGAATTGTGTTCACCCATGTATTTCCCATCAGCTTCGATGCGCAGAATCATTTCCTTTGGAAGACGGCCGAGAAACTGGGCGCAGTTTGTTTGAAGAACATCGATCCTTGTGTGACTCACGTTGTCTCCGGAGATCGCAGCACAGACAAATCTCGATGGGCTCGCAGAGAGAACAAGTTTCTAGTCCACCCGAGGTGGATTGAGGCTGCCAACTACATGTGGAAGAAGCTTCCAGAAGAAAACTTTTCGCTGGACCAGAGCTTGTAGCTTTTCAAGCTCGTGATAACTAACTTGGTCTCATCGGAGGTTTACTTTTAGTTACCATTGTATATGTTTCGGGGGTGATTTTTAAAATCTTTTATATCACAATCATCATTAGCAAGATGATGGTATTAAAACTAAATGAGGTTTGTTTTTGGATAACATTAGTTTGTAGCTACATATCCCTATTTACATTAATCATTACAACACTCTTAGTTTCCAAACAGTCTAAATAGGACATGAATTGAACGAATTTTACCAAAATAAAGTGATTATTTTTTTTAAATTCAGCTTTTATTCCATTTTTTTTGTGTAAGGAAGTACTGTATAATTTTTATTTATTTATATAGGGACGAATTATAAAAAGAGAATGAACAAAATGTAGTTGTAATTACTAGTCTAGTTAAATATTTTTTTTGAAAAGTGCCTTGTTACAATAAATATTTTTATAAAATAATTTCATGCATAGAGTGAGAATTCTCCTTACCGATACCGGAAAAGTTTGAAAGGAAGACTCATTTAGCCAATTTGTTAGCTACGTCATTACATAATTGAAATTATTTCTTGAGGTCCAAGAACTAACCCTTTGATCTCTACATCCATAGTTGAACTAGTTGTGAAAGTGTATGTCAAACACCACTTTAAGGCACCCAGGCGATCTCTGACAACGAATCCATCTAAAGCTTTACCATTTTTGAATGTAGCATCCAAGTTTATCTTTATATCCCCAGCTTGAGGAGCCTGTCAAAAGTTAACTTGTCGAGAAGACACCAAGATCTCTACAGCGGGCTTAGGTTTTTTGCCGAGCTCAATGTCGCTTACTCTGCTCCTAATGCTGGAAATCATTGAATCCAGGCTAGGATTGACTCCTCTAAAGAATTATGCATTAAAAAAATAGACAATTTCTAAGATGGCAATGGACTTTTTCACGAACATGCATCTTGATCCAGTCTCCAATTCACTCCACATCCTTCTAGGTACCATAATATTGCCGCCAAATCACATTTAAAAAAACATATGAGCTATCGATCCTGAGTAATTTGAGCAGGAACTGCAAATGAGGTCGACTCATGGGAAGATATTTGCCAAATTTTATGCAATTTGGAAGCACTTAGAGTCTGATCTCTAAAGAGTGAGGATGTACATGTGGTTGAAGCTAAAGTTCCAATCTTCTTCCACGTATCGTCAGTTGAATCGAAGGAAGGTCATCGAGACTCCAGGTAACCCGACTTTATGCTGAAAGTTCCTATAGTGGAAGCTATCCGTTTTCCTGACTAATGGAACTATTTTTAGGATCTTGTGATTGGGTTCTTCGCTAAATTCCTCAAAGATAAGCCTATGGTTCCGGTTTCTCAAGCCAGGTAGAAAGATGCTATTGACCAGATCCCAATCAGTAAGAATAGAGTTAGGAGCCCGTTGAAGAAGACCTCCAAGAACCCAGTGATCTTTAAATATAAGTGTTTCTTGCCCATTTTCAATAATCATGGAAGAGTTGTCTTTGATTACATATATCTTTCCAGCCTTCCGAATCCGTGGCCTTGGTTTTTAGAAACAAAAATCACATGTCCACAAAAACTCTAGTGAGGGACTTTCGTTTGGTTTTCAAATGAGGACTTAGGAATCTTGAAAGTAGACATAAAATATGATTGAATTCATGGGATAATTGATTTGATCTTCTGGTTCAACTTGCTCTAAGACAAGATTTTTAGCCATATATCCTTTTAACTTTGATTATACATTTAGTCATTTATCATGGTTGTTAGTTAGACACTTTTATCCCTTCTATTTTCTTTTGAATCTGGTTATATTATATTGCTATACATATGTTGTCTCGTATCTTTATTGTGATTACTCGAGAGCTCGTTTGAGATTGTCAATAAATTTTGGCGGTAACATATTAAAATTTTGATAATTAAGCGGAATAATATTAAATCTAATCTTCAAACAAGTATTTAATAGTTTTCAAATATTATATTAACATGTTATGTTGGCTTAGTATTCTGATTCTCAAACAAAGACAACAATAAATAGACATGAGATCACACAAAATAATTGCTCCAAGTACTTTGGGGCTCATATATAAATACACGTACAGTTAAATATGACAATAACACAAATAAAAAGTACGTGACGATAATTTCTTCTGAAGTTTACAAGGGGAACTCTCGTTACGGAACATCACATTTCACCAACCAACTAGCTCATACGTAAATATTGATACCATAATTGGTATTGATAAAACATATAATCACCGAAAAGCCATTAATATCATCACATTGTTTTCCGATTCGGGCTTCGTGCTCCGCGATGATAATCTCCCGGAAGTATCGACATGTATTCAGTTCAAGCAGCCCTATTATAATACAAATATCGATAATTACTGGCTTGTTTAGCAGTTGTTTTAATTTTCACAAAGACAGATTTAACGAGACATATATGATATTTATCTTAATCTCTTACTTTGGGTGTAGAAAATTTTCTGTAGACATCGCGAATTTCCCAAATAAAACGAAATGAAGCGACCGGGTCAGAAGAAAGCCTATAACGATTTAAAAAAGAAAGTAGAGAGAAGTAAAACAGAATGTACCAGTTTTAAGCCTCCGGCAAAAGAGAACTGAAGAAGAAGATATCAGGCCATTTAAGAAGATCAAAAAGCCATCCTTGGAAGGAAAAAAAGATCTATATTTTGTTCGGCTTATATTCTGAGTGTGTGTGTGTGTGTGTGAAGTCTAATCAGATCATAGTGTGTATATATGGTGAAAGCGCTTTTTGATCAATTCTGGAAGATAAAGTAGAAAAGTTTGGTCATAAATGCGCAAGTGCATTGAATCTGGACAGGTCGCTCGAAAATGAAAGGAATATTTTTGTCTCGATCATGGTCATCTTAGTTTTGGATGGTTGAGATCAGCTCAAGCTTTTTAAGTTTGGCTGTATGTAAATTGGTCTCATTGTTGTTACAGAATAATACATCGGTCTAGCAATTATAATATTGGGTAGCACTCAAACATACTTTTTTTAACACTCAGGCCCCTTCCTCGAAAAAAAAAAAAAAAAACACCCAGGCCCCTGGGAGGGAGGAGGAAGGAGAGGATATTTCATAATGTAAACTACCCCCACTGAAGCTTTGGAGCGATTGAAGTAAGCATCAACGTTGATGATCTTGATGACATTTAAACAAGATTTTTTTTTAAATATTATGGGGTTTCAATCTTATTTTATATATATAATTTTTTTAATTAGACTTAGAGCATAACACAAAAGGCTATTTTTCTCGATCGGAAAATTGTTGGAACTGGATTAGAAGGCCAAGTGGCTCTCGGCCTGGACCAGCAGACCTGCACTGGTCTAACAACAGAAGAAGCAGTAGCAGGAACTAAACTCAAAGCTTTAGAGTAATCAATTGTTTTTGATATAATGTTTCGACGAGAATCAAAATAAGGTAATTTACTATATTCCTAATAATCCATCTTTCTTCCAAAATTAACCAAGCAATCAAAAGGAATGTGTTGTTGTTAAGTCCATGTCGATTAAATGAAACCATTTGAGGACTGGAGGAGTGAATATTCCAATTTCAAGAATGCCCGAGCCCAGCCAAGAACCATAATCTTTTGGCTCTGTCACATCTAAAGAATATGTGGGCAGACGTTTATGCTTTGACCCCGCAGGAATCACAAAGAGCTGAGCTAGTCAGGCCTCTGAGGAAAATAAGAGATTTGACCGTGAAGCTGCTCGTCGCCAATCTCCAAAAAATAGGTACACCACTTGTTATTAAGATTGATCTTCCAAATCGAATTCCAAAGAGGGTCGAAGGGCTCTCGATTGTCCTTAAGAGTTTGGAAAGCTGATTTGACTGAGAAATCTCCTCTAGGGTTGTGTCTCCAAATTAGTTTATCGGAATCAGAGCCTCTGATAAATTTTGTTTTGAGGACAGGAACGACCCACTCTTCTCCGCAAATGTCCAGAATTTTGGATGGATCCTAAGAAATATTATTACCTTTCAGGAGATAATTGACAATTAAATTGGACTTGATATCAGGATAAGGGAGAGGAGGATCCGGGGGCTAAAAAATCCAATTGTCTTCGAAAATTCTAGCTTGCTTCCCGGAGCCGAAGATGCACTCAAACAGACTAATACGTGGACATGTACACTTTGTATAATTAGATTTATGTATACAAGTATCTAATCATATGTTAGAACCCAATGTCTGTAATGTTCATGGCCGACTTTTTGTTGAACGTCTCAAATGATCGGAAATTTGTGGTCACTGGTAAAAACTGTGTCAAATGATTTGTGTCCGAGTTCTCAAAAACAAAAATAAAAATATGTTTTGACTAACGAAAGTTGCATAGAAAATAATGTAAAAGTTCGATAAATAAATTTTGAAAAAATAAACGAAATTCTGATCTACACAAAAATGTCGATGAAAAATAGCTTTATTTAATTTTAAATGTAAAAAAAATTCCATAAACATAACAAATTTTAAATATCATATATACAATTCAAATTCAAACACATAATACAACCACAAATTTAAAGTTCAAACTGAAACGCCCAAAATTTAAACATTGTTTTCACTTGAACCATGTTATGTGATGTCGTTGTCACGAAACCACTATTTCGTGACTATTTTCACGAAATGATCTTTCATGACTACCTCACAAAAATAATAGTTTAGTGAAAAGTCGTCACGAAATAATATTTTCTAATTAACAACTCTAAGAAAATTGTAAGTAATGATCCATACTCATATTTTATAATGTATAGACTTACGATGTTTTCTTTTACTTTTCTTTTTTATTTTAAATTTTTTTGTACATGTTACTTTCTACATGTTTTCTTAGTTGGAGCTTGGTTTGTTCGCTAAGGCTTGCAATTTTTTAATGTATTTTAAATTTAAATTTTGTTGCTGTAATGCATTTTAAATATTAGTTACAAGCTGAGTATGTTATTTAAATATTTTTGGGTAGATTATTTTTTTTTGTTTATGCTCTCATTTATTTGGTCTGACTGTACTTGGTGCTAGTTTCGTAAAAAAATTGGTCACGTATTTTCAAAAAATAAAATTTTGTGACAAAATTTATAATATATCATGATAATGTGGTCCCGAAATTGTTACATTTTCTAACCATTGCCACATTTTTTTTATATAGGAAAAGAGTATAACACATAACTTATATACAAACACAATAGCTGAATATTATAGATCTCAAAAGATTGTAAGGCATAGTTTATATACCTAAAGAGTACCTAAACATTATACCTTCATAATAACTGTAGCTAATAACTTACATCAACGTTTAGCATATATTATTAACATGTATATATAGATATTTAACGTTACGTGCCTCACTAGTTCCATGGTCATCTTCTTCCTTGGAATTAGGTCTCAGTTTAGAGAGAGGAATCTCATGAACTAGAAGTTTGGGGAACTAGATGCAAAACATACAGCAATCATTCCTATAAAAGAACATAGAATTAGTTTTTTAACACGAAAATGTCAATTACATGAGAAGACAATAACTCTTACTCGTTTGCTTGCTGCAGGATTTCCCTCTTGTAAACGTAAATGTATTGAAGTTCTCACTAGCAAGATTAAAGACTGATAATTTTAGGTAAAAAGTCAGCAAAATTCAATAGTAATCATGTGTTCCTATGATAAGATGATTGCATGGCGTCGTACGCCATGATGCTTCTTCGCCAAATATTAATGACGACACTCGGAACATTGATGTGCATGTATGTTTGATCAATGTCCTCCTAGGGTGTGAGGCTTAATCCACTATCTGGATCTTATAATATATGGTCAAGCAACTCTAAATGCAATGACCACTCATAATTCTATTTATCCTCAGTTCTGCCCATGTCTTCTTATTACCCATCAAAATCTCAAAAAAGTAAGTGTCCGTCGTCGTGAATGTTCTTCTTTGTTGTATACTACTCTTCTTCATGAAGTAGTAGTAAGCTATGTTGATTCTTTTAAAATATAAAATGATGTGCAAGATATGATGTATTGGCACAAATAATATTTTATAGTTCTAGTCGCAAAAGACTGTTGGTGATTTAGGCACAATATACAGCACCAAGTGCAAAAATAAATAATTATTCTATCATAAGACAATTAAATATGGTTGTAAACAAGAATTTAGATTACTTAACTAATCATAGACAAAGAGAAAATACCAACTAACCAATAAAAGAGGCGAAATAGAAGACTTACAGTTGGGCTCCGAACATAATCTCCAAGCCTTAACAATCCGTTTCAGTCTAACATAGGCTAGTCATTCGTCTTCTTTTCTTCCACAATCAGATTTTCTCCAAGTACTCGTTGATGTGATCAAACCACGGTCTTCCAAAACAAAATCTTTGAAGTAAATAAGACAAATGCGTGGGCAATAATCTTATATCTCATATATACTAGACGAGGCGTTTAGATCTTTTCTCTCTTATCTATAATAACAAAATTGAAGATATTTTGTAGGGAGAGAACCAAAACTTGGCTATGTTGGCAGAGATGACAACAATAAAATTATTTATTTGCATATCGATGTAATATAAATCTCTCATAAGTCGTTATTGTAATTTTCTGATTAAATTAATAAAAGTTGAAACTTTCATTCATTCATAAGTCGTTAAGAATAAACCATTTGACTTCTTCGGTCTCAAGGTCACTGTATAAATTGCATCGTGCTTACCCAAATTCTAAAATGGGACATGTCATTTCATATCTTACATATTCTCATATGAGAAAGTCATATTTTCGGTCCACTCTCTGATCTAGACTAGAGTAATTAGTGAGATATTGAGTTATGAAAATGTCATGAACTAAATTTTTGATGTTCTCATAGATATTGATGTACAAGATTGTTGAAATGCATGTTGGAATAGGTCTAGGGTTAAATTTTTTTTTTTATCATTAATCATATTAATGGCGGAATATAAAAATTTCTTTTACTAGTAAAACAATTTTTACTAACCTAGATAAAGTGCATATACATGTTATAAATAAAAAAACATTATTTAATCTACTTGAATACTAACCTTTCTTGTGTCTTCAAACTTGAAGCGTCTTGGGAAATGTGGATCTTCTTCCTTGGCCAAAATAAATAAGTATTTTCTAGAGAGAGAGGGATAGAGGTCGGCCAAGAGCAAGAGAGAACAAGGCAACAACTTAGCCTTTTCACATCTCTATGTGAGGCTCTATTTATATGAGAAGGAAAAATATATGAGGGTCAATTATTCATTCATGAAAGAATAATGTATTCATGACACGATATTTGATTTTCCCTTCCCCTTTCTCTCTTAGGATGGCCAGCCATACACCTCAAGCAAGGAGGAAAATTTGTTTCCTCATTTAGCTTATTTATTTCCTTCTCAAGGAAATTTATTTCCCTTTTCCTTTTGGGTAATTATCCTTATAATTAAAGGGAAATAAAACTCTCATCTTGATGCTTGTTTGGCCGAAATTCTTCCTAGGGGGGAGCTTCTAGATGCTTCCTTATTTCTTTTAAGACAATTCTTAAAATACCCATTGTAGAATTATAATTGCACAAATAACAAAATTAATTTCATAATGGCTCAAACGACTTTTCGGCTTTAGAAATTAATTTATATTTTCATCATATGAAAATATTCAAAATCTTGTTTTGACATTTACAACATTTTATGTCCATGTGAGAATATTAATGCTATAAAATGACATGTCTCATTTCAGGATTTAGGTAAGCATGATACAATTCATACATAGTGACCTTGAGATAGAAGATGTTAAATGGTTTGTTCTTCTATTGTCTCTAAAGGTGCACTGGTCAATTCAGTATCTTTGAAAGATACACTGGAAGGACTATAGAGTTCCCAACTCTCTATGCCTCGTAACCAGACATCATAGATTCTTCCAACAATCATACTGGAATCAATAGTCCGTTAATCTTTAGATTGCGAATATATCGTTTTAGTCAAACCATGAAATGTTTGTTAACGCAAATCTACATTTGTCTCTTCATACATTGTTAAGTTTGATTAAGGACTATAAGACTATTGAATATCATAAATCTTCATTCAAACTAAAAAGGAATGAATGAACGTTTCAACTTTTATTAATTTAATCAGCAAATCATAATAAGGACTTTATAAAGATTTATATATTACATCAATATGTAAATAACAATCTTCTTTGGGCATCTCTGCCAACAGTGCAATGTATATCACCTCATACTTTATTACTTGGATTGTGAATAAATGAACCGCGCGATATGAAAAATTAAGTATGTGACTTGTTAGCTCCTCTTTAATACGTCGTTTCTAACTTATTAACAAGTGACAAATGAGTTGAGGAAATAACAGCTAGAAGAGTAAAAATGTAATTTTATTAATATCATTTAGTTGATGATGTTCTTGAAGGTTAATCATAGATAACATTCAGTTAATCCACTCAACATAATTAAGTTGAATTTGAGTAGAAAGTAAATTCATTTGAACCGATTGATTCTCAGTGTTAACTATTTAGTAGAGTTAGTTGACATTTCTAATACTCGAAAAAAGTTTGTGAACTTTTGAGTCCAAGTATAGTAGCTCAAGCTTTGTTCATTTGGATCCATAAGGTCACTATTACAAGTCATTAGAGTAGGATTGTTACACTAGAAGCTAAGTCAAATAAGTTCAAGTGTTGAACAAGACGTTTTTCCGGAAAATGTCTAAAGGGTATTTTTGTCTACATGGACATAAAATGATGTGAGGATTTTGAATATTTTCATATGATGGAAATATAAATCATTTTCTAAACACGAGAAGTTGTTTGAGGCATTATGAAATTAATTTCATTATTTGTGCAATATTAATTTTACAATGGGCATTTTAGGAATTATCTAGAAGCTCCTCCCATAGGTAGAATTCGGGCAACATCAAGAGAGCAGAGAAATTATATTTCGAAATTCATTTGCCTTGAATTATGAAGATAATTGTTAAAAAGGAAAGAGGAAATGAATTTCTCTGAGAGGGAAACAAATATGCTAACTGAGGAAACAAATTTCCCTTACTAATGCACATGTATGGCCGTTCACATCCTAGAGAAAGAGAAGAGAAAATGAAATATTGTGTCATGAATACACAATAAGAAAGGATAGTTACCATTTCTTGTATTTCATTCTCCTATAAATAGAGACTCACACTGAGATATGAAAATAAGTTTTTTGCACTTGCTTTCTCGCTTTTGGCCGACCATCCTCTCTCACTCTCTCTCTAAGATATATCTTTTATTTTGTCACCTAAGTTCTCATTAGATTTACACCTAATTTAGCTCTTTAGCTCATACAATTTTTCTTGAGTTATTGTGTTTAATTGTGCCCACACACAAATCTTTGAAACCATCCATAGACTCTTGTAATAGAAAGTTTAGGTTACTCGAGTTCACGACTAGGTGCAAAGGAGACTAGCATTCCGTGGAGACGAAGCTTGGAGCGAGATCGTTCAACATTTCATAAGGCTTTTCAAAGATCAACCTACAAGAAAGGTTAGTACCAAGTAAATTATAATTAGATAATGTTTTAAAATAATTTGATGTTCATGCACTTTACCTAAGTTAGTAGAATAGTTTTACTTGTAATTTTTTCATATTCCGCCATTAACTCGTTGATGATAATTTTTCTTAACCCTAGACCTATTCCAGCAGGCTACACCAATAGGAGAAAGAAGCTCAACTTTTTCTATTTCAATTCGGATGATAAATGGTTTATTTTTTCCTCTATTTATAGCTTTTCCAATAGATATATTCTTGAGTTAGTTAGAATATATTATTCTCCCTTAATTATCGTTTTAATTTTAGCCGCTAGATATCATCTAATGGATCTAAGTTTTCTCTCATCCGATCAATATCTAAGATAAAATATTTTATTCGTTTGAGATAATAAATGATAATTTTTCTCCTTGAAAATCTCCTTATATTTCTCTTTTAAATAGGAATTTTTTTTAGGTAAACTAATTCTCCACCCATTTAAAACAAATAATGAAAAAATTATAGCTTTCTCTATCCTAGAATGGCATGCCATACACTTTGCAATATAGGAGAATAGAGTGCAAACTTAGTTGCCTCATGCGCCATAAGCCCATTTCAATATTTTAAGCATTTGAAAAGTCCAATAATTTTAAATCCATTTTAATTACTTATTTACTTGACAACAAGTTTTTCGTGACAACATCGTCACGATGTCGTTCATTTTGGAACAACTTCGTCACGAGATAATATATTTCGAGACAACGTTGTCACGAAGTTAATAGTTTGACAATGTTGTCACTGAATTATTTTTTTGGGACAACGTCGTCACGATATTTGTCAATCCTTAACTCTGATTTATTAACACTTAATATTTGTTTCGTGATTAGGTTGTCACAAAACATAGATTTGCATGCATCTAAATGTTTTATTACTTCCATGCATTAACATCCAAAGAAAAACCAATATCTAATAGTTTTCTTACCACTAGAACTATTTCACTAATTCATGCTTGCATCACATTGCCCTGGAGATCAAAATCGGACAACCAAATAGATGGTATGTTGGATTTCTTCTTCTTTTTTTCCCACTTTTTGACTGAGACGAGACAGACGAGATCTCCGCTACTTCAAAGGAGCAGTTGTTGGAGTTTGTTTTTTGACAGTGGGAAACCTTTCGTGACCCACTCTTGGACTCAGAAGAGACGCGACTGAAGAATTCGAATGTATTTTAGGTGGTCTGGTAGGTGACCCAAACTTTTGTTTTATCACCCTTCCTGGGTTCAGGTTTCGGAGACGGGATCTTCACCTTCATAATTTGGTTTGATCACGAAAAGGAGTAGGTTTTGCATCAAATACGGGAGACCATGGTCTTTTGGCATCGACAAAGAGAATAAAAGGAGAAAATAAGGTTTAACCGCAAATATGGTTTTTTGGGCGACAGCAAAGATAATGCAAAGAAGAAGATAAAGAGGCGGAAATGATAACGACGCTACACGAAATTTGAATCGGGGAGAGAGAGAGAGAGAGAGAGAGAGAGAGAGAGAGAGAGAGATGAGTATTTATATGGTATAAATTAATTTATTATATCATAAATTAATGAATTAATGAAGTTAGTTAGTTATTTCAGAACCAAAAAATGAGGGTAAATATCAACGATTAAAATTGCGCGCGTCGATAACGTGCCGATGACTCCAAAATACGGAAATTGCGGTGGCCGATGGAAATTGCGACGGAAAAAATGTGGAAATTTTAAAAAAAAATTGCGGGAGAAATTGCGGTGGCCGACAGAAATTGCGGTAATTTACGGAAATTGCGACGAAAATAATGTTGCGAAATAATAAATATGAAATATAAAAAAAACATACGCATAAGCAAGGATTAAAATGTCATGAAATTCATAAAACATACATAAGTAATCCTCAAATTCAAGCACACACAAGTTTTAGACATATTTCAAGTTCATACAAACATTAAATAGTTCGAAATTGAAAATACTCAGTAATAACTCGAGTGACGATGTGGTTGATGGAATCCTTCGGTTCGTGCTTGTAAGTTGCAGTAGTACAACCACGTCATGTAGCTCGCGTAGTTATATGTGTAGTTGATCACATGGTTGTTGTAGTTGGATTGATCACCCCCAACGACATTGCAAAGGATCGGAAACTCGGGTATTGCTCATTGAACTTCAATGACGGGCACGGCGACGGCAACGGGATATGGATACGGGTATGGGTAAGGATATGAGTACGAACCTTGACTCTCATGTGATTGAGTGGACATTTGATCAAACGACATTGATCCGAATTGGGTAGACATAGAGTCAGCGTCGTAATCACGCGCCGCTTGTCTACCGACAGTGTACACCTCCGTATCGAAGTCGAAGAAGTCATCCGTAGTCCTAAAATACATTTCAATTTGCTTAAGAAATAATTTGATGCACTCATAATAAGAGAAAAGTACCTCTCTCGTGCTCCATGATCCTGATCTTGAGTAGGTTGATAGCCGGATTCCATAGTCCAAGGTTCATACGGTGGACGAGGAGCAGTACCGCTACCACTCGCACCAACATCACCAGTAACAGTACCACCACCATCTCCACCAACGTCACCACCGCCGTCACATCCGTCGTCATCATCAGAGGAAGAAAGACCGACCTCTTCACTAAGTACTCGGCTCACATCAATACCTTCCGATCGAGCTTGCGAAGCCACTTGCGGGTCGGGTCGTTGAGAGTCATCGTCAAGGTGAACCGGTCGAATCCAGTCAAGCATAATATCATCGTCTACCTGCTCACCCATCCTCTGCATAGCCACCTCTAGGAGTTCCAATGGATCTCGCCTCTCGTTGTTCTCAAACCTATCTTTTCGATCTCGGAGTTGTAACTTCATATTATAAGTACAGAAATCAAGTGACTCTAACCTGTTGTACGCAAGACGATTTCTTTGCTTTGTGTGGATAAAAGCAAAAGTGCTCCAGTTTTGTTCGCACGCTGAAGAAGACGACGTCTGGGACAAGATTCGTATGGCTAACTTGCGTAACGTGGGTGTCTCAATCCCATGGCCCACCATTCCGCTACACAATAAACATTTCAATCAAACAATCAAACATTGTATATCGTATGAACTATGAATTAAAACAATGTAAGTCATCTTACCGGGTGACATGTCGTCACAGTTAGAAACCGCGGTTTTCTTTCCGAACAATCCTCGGGCGTCACGAAATCGTAAGAGCTGAGAAATAAGATAGAATTATAGAGCTGAACTATTCATATACAACAATAGAATATCATACCTCATTTCCGAGGGTGGAACAATCATCGTGTGGGTGCAAGACTTCAAACATGGTCGTCACGGATGTTAAATCCTCTGATTTCATTCTAATGTCCGGGTCGTATTGACATTTTGGATTAAGGTAATAGCTGGCTTGATGTAGGGGGTGACAAAGTTGTTTCTCCCACCGTTCGGTCACGATATCAACAACCCACTGTTTGTTAGGAATGTTCTCCAACTTCGCCTTCATCAAGTTGAACACGTGATATAACGAACCTAAAGTCGGTACGACCTCAATATCCACGAAGCATAAAGCAGTGTACGATACCTAAAACAAATAAATTTTACTAACATAATAGCTTCCTAAGTATTGATAACAAAACACGTACCTTACAAACTCCATCAAGATGTAACCAAAATGTTGAGTCAATAACTCTGGATGCCACAAATCTTCCCGCCGGAGTATTACTAAATGTCGACTCCTCCCACCAATCTGAGCTAAACATCCGTTTCAATCCGGCCTTATTGCTTCGTAGGCTAGTAAGAGCTAAGTAGTTGGTGGCAAAACGTGTTGGACCTGGACGAATAATCTCTCCTTCCCCTTGCTCCCTCATCTTTGACAATACTATTCCATGATTGTAGATGAACTTCGTTATTTCTCTCGCGTCCTTCCCAACCCGTGAAATGGTATCACGCTTCCCGATGTCTTCCAACATCAAGTCGATGCAGTGAGCTACACATGGCGTCCAATACAAGTTGAACTTCCTCATCAACTTCTTCCCACCCTTTTTATACGCCGATCCGTTATCCGTCACGACTTGTATCACGTTGTGCTTTCCAACGTCGTTAACTACATCGCAAAGCGCCTTGTAGATGTACTCCCAATTCTTGATTTGGTCGGACGCATCGATTGACTTCAAAAAAACAGTCTTTCCGGCTGAATACACCATGAAGTTGATAATACTCAATCTCGTTGGCCCGGTCCACCCATCGGACATTATGGTGCATCCATACTCTTGCCAAATTGGTCGTTGCTCGTCCACATATCGTTGTGCTTCCATTACCGCTTCTTTGAGATAAGTGTTGTGAACCTCGTACGGGGAAGGTAACAGAATCCCAAGGCCTACAAAATGAAAATAAAACAACAAGAAGCGGATTAACTTTAACGTTGACATAAATCAACAAAACATAACAACTTACCAATCTCGGCCGCTTCGTGCATCATATTCTTAAAATGATGCGACTTCATCTTGTTCGCCGGTACGCTTTCGTGTATGAAGAAGCGGCTTATAATCTTTCCAAGACGTTTCTTCAACGACGACTTCGTCTCGGGACTAATTTCTGGTTGACGTGCACTCGAGGAACGATACAGAGATGGTGAAATTGGGCCGGATCTCCCACTCCCGAGGTCTCGTTGAGAAGCCGAACCACCACCAGGGCCGGATCTCCAAGTAGCTGCAGCCGCTTCTTGTCGACTTCTCTTCATTGTCTTGTACAACTCATGTTCCATGTCGACCTCATACTCTCCTTCTTCGTCAACTGAACAGAGGGTAGCATGCATTTCTCTCCGTATATTGTCCTCCATGGTTAGCTTGCTTTTCTTTTTCATTTCCTTTTCCTATAATAGTGCGCGCATCTCGTCCCTCACTTCTGGAGGACACTTATCGCAACGCTTCACTTTTTTTTTGGATCGCTTCCGCTCAAATGAAGTTTCATTCGCGTCACGCCACCTCCCTTTGTTGTCATTCCACAATAGTTACAAATGAAATGATTTAATGTCCCGGCTACTTTCGTACAATACTTACGTACTTCTCATCCGCCATTTTCCTACAACAATACATATTCCATTTCAAATTTCATTTTCAATTCTAAAATATTTGAAAAAAAAGAATCTAAACTTCAATTTCAATCTGAATTTTCAATTCTAAAATATTTCCGAAAACAAAATTTTAAATCACACAAAGATCTACAAACCAAGCTTAATCATATTTCAACTAAACAAACACAATTTCACACAACTTAAACATATTACATAACTTCGAATTTCAAAAAAAAATTGAAAAAATTATATGTTAACCACATCATCATTACAAACACTTTTCATTTAACAAACCTTTCCTAAAAAAATTAGCACCCTAACCAAATCTACAATATTCTCTCTGACGGACACGAAACCGCCGAAAAAACATGGAAACGTCGCCGAAATTTCGGTAATATCGGCGAAATCTTGTTGATTTTGTACATGAAGTGTCGAAATTACCTGGGCACGGTGGAAATCTCGGCGAAACCTAACTTCTCCTCGGTTTCGGCTGGAAACGAAAAACTTAGGGTTTTTCGGATGGAAATGACGCGGAAATGCCAAATTTTTAGGGCATTTTATACCTGAACAAAAACGACATATACCGACATGTCGTTTTGGAAATTTCGATGCAATTTCCACGACAAAATTACACGAAACGCACAAACGCAAGAATTGTGCCGGCTTCCCTCATTTTCCGAAATTTCGGCGACATTTTAAACGTTGGTAAATATAAGAAAATAATACTTCTATGTTGTGAAATTTCTATTTATGTCTTTTTTAAATATAAGTGAAAAATCCAAAAATTTATTCTTACTATTGAAAAAAATAAATTTGAATAATATAAACCATAAACTATCGGTTAATTTAAATTCAGAATCTAGCTTGGTGATTTATAAACTATAAATGATTGATAAACTTGATCGAGTTTTAGAACAACTCCGACGAATGGAGTTTACAATTGAACTTTCGAAAAACGTTTACAACTGATGTGTCGACAAAATTTTAAATAATCATTTTAAATAGAAATTTAAACTCTGAATACCAAGTGTGATTTGATGGCCCGCAAATGTGTGTGTACAATTTCAACAATTATATGCATCTTATATCTATGGCATTTGTCAAAAACAGCCCTGCCAATTATTATGTACTTTATTTATACTGAAATACAGCTCCTAATTTCCAATGCCTGTTTTGTACCGTAGTCGGCCAGCAATAAGAGAGACTTTAGTCAAGTCGGCTCAAAAGTGCATATATACAAAAAAAAAAAAAAAAAAACACGATTTTCCACCAAAAGTTACTATTTTTCGTACCATCCCTTTGGAATCCGGTGTCAAGTTTGTTAAGTGTAGTTGTTGAATGTAACATAAGGAAAATGCAAATATAGTCAAATCTTCTTTATATCACTTGGTTTGAAGTATATCACATTTCATACCATCAGTGATGTATTTATTGTTAAATGGACTTCTAAATAAAATAATTTTAACTAAGTTTCTAAATCAATATATTTTTTTTACTTTTTGCGTGTTAATTTACAAATAAAATATTTGAACACATTAGAATTATATAAAAAGTTGATAATGACAAAAAATGATCTAAGAATAATAACCATTAATATATATATATATATATATATATATATATATACACTTTGTTATACTCAGTTAACTAAATTGACACATTATACTCAACCCAAATATTGATTCAAGATTCATTTATTAGTTTAACAATAAGCAGACAATCTCGTGTATGCTTATTATAATCATTTGAAAAATCTTCATATGTCTATGAACGCAATATCTTATTAAAATTCAGGGACTACGAATGATATTTTCTCCTAAATATATAATTATTGTAATTCCAATTTTCTAGTAATTATATTGTTTTTTTAGTTTGTGTAATTATATTGATAATCAGTATATAAACTAAAGAACCAAATTGGCTTATTTATTTAAATATTACATAAGGACAGGAAAAAGGAAAAATAATCTGAAATATAACTTCAAAGGCAATATATTATAATATTAGAGGAGAAAACGTCCATTCGAACTCAACTTGCTTATTAAATCACACATTTTGGGTTACACCTACTCACCTAACTCTACATACTATCCTCTCTAACACATCACATATATTCAATAGATATAGATTTCGGACCTTGTTTTGCTGGCACTTTAAGTGGAAACCAAGTCATACAAAAACAAAACTAAATAAAAATAAAATCGATCACTAACAAAGCTTTTTCCATATTTACCAATGATTATAGAAAAAATTCGCAACTAGCTGTTTATTCACAATAACGATTATTTTTTTCTAATTATAATCAGAATAAGACCCTAGTTACTAGTCATTGCCACCACAAAATAGTTGGCTAGGACATTTAAGAACATCGCCGGCAGTGAATATTATTTTACTATAAATGGATTCTGTATCATATTTGACTTGATTCGATGAAGATTTTGAAAGATATCTTGTTTTAGATTTCGAAAGAAGATATTTCTAAAGATAGCAGTAGAAGAAGTACTGCTCCATATATCAAGTTAGATTAAAAGACAAATACAAAAGTTTTACGGTTTACCAACTAAAGAATAGTAGTAATGCGCTTTGATATATTGTATAAAAGACAAATAAATTAGACGAAATTTCATGGTCAATGAGTGACGAAAGAGGAACAAGTAATCGGTCTCTATTTGGCGTACTAGATATATACTGACCCTACTAGAGAACCATAAAATAGGTGATTATAAAGTAAAGTTATACGGTCAAGTCGGTTATATATGTATATAATATATACATATACACCCAAATGAAATAAAAAGAGCAGTTTCAATATGGTGCGGTGGCTTTTTTCTTCCTCTTTTTTCCTTTTTTTTTGGCTCATAAGTGGAAGATTCAAAGTTCAGGGTTGTATAAAGCTTGTTAGGTCATGAAGAGCACAACCATATTACATAGACAGGTTTCTTAAAAAAAGAAGAAGAGAAAACTAGCCATGTTCCTCTGATCAAGTTATGAAATTTTGTGCTCTCTCTCTCTCTTATATATATATATATATATATATATATATATATATATATATATATATGGCCTAAGAAGAAGTTGTAACTGAAACCGAACCGGAACTAAAAGAGACATTCGGGTACTTATTTTGCAGAAGATCAAATATATCCTATTAGGGCTTGATGATCAACGAAGTCTTTGATGGAGGAACTTGATGAGACTAGATGAGGGAGGTGAGATTAAAGCAATAAAAGGTGTTGGCGCGGTTCAACCTAAGAACATGGTTGAGATGAATTCTCAGTCGTGCGATTTGATTGAGCCGCGTCAATATCTCCTTTAATTTTCAATCGCCTCCTCTAACTATCTCTTCATACTTCCCAGAATTATTTTTTCCAGGTATGTGATTATTCTTTCATCTTTAATTTTCTTCAACCACTATATACTCGTATATATGATCTTATATTCAAGTGTGCTATTTTATTAACATATATCATTATTACTATATTATAGTTTAATTTATTACCCGGGCTATATATGTGGCTCTGCCCGTCTTAGTTTATAGCATATATCAACAATTTATTTTTTTTGTTTAGGGTTTGGTGGGATATTCAAATCTGGCAAAAGCAAACTAAATTAAAAATATTAATTTACAGCAACGATTTTTGGTTTGTTTATAAATTGTGTTTATTGGAAATAAAAGCTAATTAAATGCTATTGAACCATCAACTAACTCATTTACATATATATGTATATATATATATTTAGTATGGTTAATTGATACAGCAATGAATCAAAGAGAGTAGTAGTAGTAGTAGGTGAGAAGGGTATATCAGCATCAGGTCGGCCAAACAAGAACTCTAAACGTAATTTCCACTTGACATTATATTTCTTCAATCATCTTGACATTATATTATTAACAGCATCTTAAGATAGTAGTTTGCATTATAAATTAAAAACTCAAATGGAAGATATTTGCTGACGGTGGCGTCTCCGCATATAGCTTACATAAAAAAATTAGTAAATCAAACATACTTATAAGTTTAGATTATTATTTAGGTAATATTTAATAAATATTTGATAAATACATAAATATTTTACGACAGTTACAATTATTTACACTATTATTTATAAATAATTACAGAAAATTAATTATGTACTATATTAAACGTTGATTAATAAAAAATTATACATGGGAAAATGCTATATGTAACCTTAATTATATCATATTAACGGCAGTAACTAAGATAACCTTATAATAATATCACACTAGCAGTTTGATCCTCACAAGCAACAAAAATCTATCTTCGAAAAAACATTATATCATATTAGCAAAAGTAAAGTAGGAGTTACCGATATATATTTATATATATATATAGGTAATTATATTCACGCCATATATCATGTCAAAAATGCATATGTGTACATATGTATTTATATATTATATAGATGAATATTTATATACAAACATGTACATGCAAGTTATCAGATTATAGTGGTGCGTGCTACAAAATCAGATGGATGTAGTTAATTAGTTGATGGTTCATGAGATACACATGACTACCAAGCTATATATATGTTTTTCAATCTCAACCCCATTAATGTTATTTCTAACGTTTAACTCATTAGATATGATATCACTTTCAAACATATTGCCAAAGATGGCGTTGATCCCATAATTATTACACACTTTGCCTTCATTGACTTTCGTCTTATATACAGACAAGAAGTCCTTAAATACGCATATACATAAACGTGTGCGTGCGTGTATTGTACACAAATAAATGTGTGTATAGCCAGTGATCAAAACTAATGAGCTAGTCATACAGCGGTAGCCATTAATAAGAGCAAAACCGTAAATGGGACCCACTCCCATTCCCTCTGGTGTACAGTTAGGCAAGACTTATTTCTTATGTATCTTCTCTCCAAACCCTACCAAGTTTACATCACATTGCTCTTATTAATAAATTAAATTATTAGGTATAAGTTGACCTGCAAAATTAGTATAATATCCTCTTACAAAAACTTTTAAATATCGAGAAGGTAGTCTCGAAGAGTTTTAAAGATTTAGGTAAGACTTTTTTTAAATATAAATTAATCTAATACAAAAGAATGTAAATAATGAGGGTGTCGATGACATAGGTGAAATAATACTAGTAAGTGTCTGAAAATTTCGATCATTTTTCTCGTGTGTCTTTTTTTATAAGCATTTTTGTGATAGCCGTTTGATATATAATTAGTTCGAAGGTGGGTTTGTTGTCCTAATAGATCATGGAGTGATTAATCTCACGTCTTTCCGGTATATAGTCACGCGAGGTTGACCATTTCTTTTGATTGATCCCTCGACATTTAACTGTGTGAGTGTGTACTTTTACTTTTTACACGTGAATTATGATTTTGAATACTATTTGACATATTGCTTTTTTTCTGTTCGAAGTTTTGCTCAATAAAAGTTGTTCTTGATTTATGAACGCGACGTTTCTTATCTTTCATTAATTTTCGAGCCTACTTCTGCTTTTCTTGATACTCATTTGTTCAATTAGTCCTGTCGCATACCGAAGGCACTCTTTTTTGATATACCGATTAATTAATTATCAGTCTTGACTGAATTTCCGAGTAACAGTATGAATCGCCAGCAACCTTTTGCTTATATATACAATCGCTTACTCAAGTCAATCTGTCACATAATTTAATTATCCACATGTTAGTTCAACATATATGTATATTTGGAATTAGTATTCAACAGATATCAAAGAGACGGAATTTTGATTTTATAAATATGTTGGGATATTACAAATAGGATAAAACAGATTTCCTAATTTGTACCTGTGCAACGTCTTAGAATATAATTTCATATTAATAACTAGCCATTCAATCGATTCCTATTAAAATTTTAAGTTTCCTTTAATTAAACTATATAATATTAGATTAACTAAAAAAGTAATTGTTTCTAATAGAAGGACGGACGATCAATTTATTGGTATAATTCTCTCTTTATTCGTAAATATACATTATTATTTATTTTACAGCTATTAACCGTTTAATTTAGGTTCAATATACTTATAATAATTCGATTAAATTGTGAATTCGATATTAAAATTTGGTTTTCCAATTTGAATTTCAAATTTCAATTTCAAACGTGGGTGTAGTAATTTGAGCAAATTCTATATTAATTAGCTATATCATTTAGTTCCTTAGTTAGTTATGATTCTATATTAATATTAATGTAAACTATTAACTTGCACATATTTACTCCATATTTTCGATATTCATTCACTTATTTTTCGTTCTCTCTCATTTGGCCGTGCAAACAAACCTTTCAAATTACTAAATTATATCTGGGAAAAAAACTGTATTTGACAACAATGAATTTGTTTCATGATGATAGTTTTTCACTACACGAATCAAGTATGTATAGTTATTTAGATGTGTTTGTATTCATGTATAATTTGCATCGTATTTACGTCTATTAACAATATTTTTTTATGGTTAGATTTATTTACTCGATTACCATTTTTATGTTCTTGTATATGTACGAGATTGTAAATAAACTTTTTAACGTCGTATTTTACGGTTTGTTAACGATGTATGGTTACCATTCATATGATCATGTTTATTTACCCGGTTACAATATAGATGGTCATGTTTATTTATCCGGTTAGAATTTATATGATCATGTTTATTTTTCATATCACAATTTACATGATTTATTTACCTTGTTTAATTTACATTGCTTACAACCAATTTGTTTGAACGCCACTGTTCGCAGTTCCGAGAACTTAAAAAGAACTCCTAGCTTAGTTCTAAGCAATATGAAATTATATTATATGATGAACCCGATGTTAAGAATTTTCCGATGAACATGTTGAAATGTAGATAACGTTTTTAGATGTAAAAATATGTCTTTAATCGAGTACAATTCATGACGTATTTACGGTTTTTTAACACTGTATCGTTAATATTTATATGGTCATGTTATTTACCCAGTTTCAATTTAATTTTTTTACTATATATTTGTTTGAGCGCACTCTTCACAGTCCCAAGATCTTGTCTAATTTTCCTAGATGAAATTGTTTCGTGATGAAACTCTATAAAGCATGTATGTGTTGTTATGTAAATATTTTTACTCCATTTTTTTTACATATTATTAGCAGTTCATTAACTGATTATGATTACATTTTTGTGAATTTTTTTATCCATCCGGATTTTATTTACATATTTTATTGTACAATTGTTTAACCGCTATTGTTCACAACTCCGAATAGTTGAAGTTCATGAATATGATAGTAAATAGCCACCTTAAAGATTTGAGGAATGACCCTATGTTTATGTAAATAACTATTTCGTATATGTAACAAACATTTACAAAAAATGTATATTTTCGATTTCTGGGAGTAATTGTTACATTTTAAGTTCCATATTCAAATTTATTTTCGTGACAATTGAAATTTTCATTTTGAAAATTAAATCAGAATGTATTTAGTCTTGAGATTTAATGAGAATCATTAATTTCTAATATTGTTTAGATCTTGTACTTTTGAAAACTTTTCATTTACAACTTATTTATATCAATTTTCGGCGTATAAATGAACAATAAACGAACTATAAATAATATATGGTATAAGACCTATAAAGGAAGAGTAAATAATATCCGGTATACAAAGAACCAATGTCATATAAAACATGTTCATGATGCTATTAAAAGAGATCTTCAACAGTTAAAAAAGCTACCAAAATCATTTTAGAATAATTTTCAAGAAGACAACAATATGGTTTTTGTTCGAGACTTTTCATGTTCGGTTTCGATTTTTTTTAAAAACATAATGAAAGAAATTAATAAACCATTTATAGCATTGATCAATTGCATCCATGATTTACGAGTATAATTAATTGTTAATTGATTTTATTTAATTAATTGTTAATGAACGGAATAAAACGGGCAATAAAATATTTTGTTGTAATTTCTTTCCCAAATTATAATAAACGAATTCCATTGACTATTTACGACTTATTTAATAAACGTTGGATAAATACAATCTCATCCTAGTCTACATGGCTATATATAAAAATTCCCCTTGAATAAATCATGCTCGCATCTTTGTGCACCATGTCAGAGGCGTTAGTTTGTAGCTAAGAATAGAAAAACTATAAAATATTTTAGAATAATGTCAACAGGTTTCTTTGTCGTGCTTCACTCAAATAATTTTGACCCACCTTTTCGTGAATAACATGCAAATGTTGTTGGAATAGGTCTAGGGTTAAGAAAAATTATCATTAATCATATTAATGACGGAATATAAAATTTCTTTACTAGTAAACTATTTTACTAACCTAGGCAAAGTGCATATACATGTTATAATTAAAAACATTATTTAAACTACTTGAATACTAATATTTCTTGTATCTTGAAATTTGAAGCGTCTTGGGAAAGGTGGATCTTCTTCCTTGACTCGATTCCTTCACGTTTAGTCTTAAACTTGAGAAACCTAAGGTTTCTATTACAAGACTCTATAGAGGTTTAGAAGGATTTGTGTGTGAGCACAATTAAAAAATATGAACCAAGAACAATTTTTGGATCATAAGCTAATTCTCTAGATCAATTGAGGGTCTAGGTGCCAAAATAAAAGGGAGTATTTTCTAGAGAGAGAGAGAGAGAGAGCGTCGACTACAATGCAACAAAGAGCAAGAATAAAACTTATTTTTACATCTCTATGTGAAGGTCTATATATAGGAGAATGAAAAATCTATAAAGGTCAATTATTTATTCATGAAAGAATAATGCATTCATGACACAACATTTGATTTTCTCTTCCCCTTTCTCTCTTAAGTTGGCCGGCCATGCATTGTGCATTAGTGAGGAAATTTGTTTACTCACTTAGCACATTTGTTTCCTTCTCAAGGAAATTCATTTTCCACTTCCTTTTGGGTAACTATCTTTATAATTAAGAGAAATAAAACTCTAATATTTGATGCATGTTGGCCAAATTCTTTAGCTAGGGAAGGGCATCTAGATGTTTCCTTATTTCTTTTAAGACAATTCTTAAAATACCCATTGTAGAATTATTATTGCACAAATAATGAAATTAATTTCTTAACGCCTCAAACGACTTTTCAGCTTTAGAAAATAATTTATATTGTCATCATATGAAAATATTCAAAATCTTATTTTGACATTCACATCATTTTATGTCCATGTGGACAAAAATACCCTTTAGACATTTTCCGAAAAAAAATTCTAGTTCAACATTTGAACTTATTTTGACTTAGCTTCTAGTTTAACAATTCTACCCTAATGACCTGTAATAGTTATCTTATGGATCCAAATGAACAAAACTTGAGCTTCTATACTTGGACTCAAAAGTTCACAAACCTTTTCCGAGTATTAGCTTAATGTCAACTGACTCCACTAAAGAGTTTACACTGAGAATCTCTCGGTTCAAATGAATTTATTTTCTACTCAAATTCAACTTAATTATATTGAGTGGATCCATTGAATTTATTTATGTTTACCCTACATGAATATCATCAACTAGATGAAATTTATAAAATTACCATTTCACCCTTCTAGTTGTTATTTCCTCAACTCCTTTAGTACTTGTGATTAAGTTAGAAACAATATATTGACGAGGAGCTAACAAGTCACATTGTTTCATCCAAATAAAGTTTCTACTTAATTTTGGATACTGCGCAGTTCATTTATTCACAATCCAAGTAATAAAGCATGAGGTGATATATATTGCATCTCAGCAATCTTGTACATGAATTCCATATCTATGAGAACTTCACAAAGTTGGTTCATGACATCTTCATAACTTAATATCTCACCAATTGGCCTAGTCTAGATCACATAATGGACCTGAAATTTGACTTTCTCAAATGAGAATATTAATGCTATGAAATGATATGTCTCATTTCAAGATTCATGTAAGCATGATGCAATTCATACATAGTGACCTTGATACAGAAGATGTTAAATGGTTTGTTCTTCCATTGTCTCAAAAGGTGCACTGGTCAATTCAGTATCTTCGAAAGATACACTGGAAGAACTATAGAGTTCCTAACTCTCTATGCCTCGTAACCAGACATCATAGATTCTTCCAACAATCATATTGGGATCAATAGTCCATTGATCTTTAGATCATGAATATATCGTTTTAACCAAACCATGAATAGTTTGTTCACGCAAATCAACATTTGTCTCTTCATACATAGTTAGGTTTTATTAAGGACTATAAGACTATTGAATATCATAAATCTTCAATCAAACTAAAAGGGAATCAATGAACGTTTCAACTTTTTATTAATTTAATCAGAAAATTACAATAAGGAATTTATAAAGATTTATATATTACATCAATATGTAAATAAATAATCTTCTTGTGGGCATCTCTGCCCACAAATGTATCTTAACGTGCTTATGGAAAATGAGAATGAAAAATTTGTGAGAGCAGGGATGCACTTGAATTGTAACACTTATGTTGTCTCCTATGCGTAATAGGAAGGTGAGATGTAGTCGAGCGAGCCCAAGAAATTCAAAAGACGACAAAGGCGTGTTGCAAACACTTACTTATTGACCTATGAGAATGAGTTAGTTACTTCTCTAAGAATTAACAATAAATATATTTGTAACAATAAACATCCAATAGCCAGAGGTTGAACGACGATCATTAAGATTGGAAGCCCGTCGTGTAGCCAATGACACTCATGCGAGCATCACGACAAAAGTGAGTTACCATAAAATCAAATTCCCTTCCAACGAACTTCATGAGGGCGTGCCTATATTGATAAACTTACTAATTGTGAAAAAAATTAATATGGTAAGTAAATTTGGGGTACTGAAGTATACCAATAACACTTGTGTATAATTTGAGAGCAACAACAAGAGAGCTCCCAGACTCATAAAGGAATTCACCAATAATCATCATTGGATTTGCATCTTGCATATAGTACGTCAGAGAAAATAGAAAATAAATATAGTTAGCTTGAAAAAGGAATTTGATTTTAGGAACATATCACATTTCTATAATGCCTAGAAAGTAACTTAGAGAACCAAGATCCTTAACAAATAAAATATATTCTCCATGTAATGAAGATAGTCTCAATAGCTCGAGATCTCGTCATCTTTGACAAAGGAATTGTCGACACGCCAGACATTGTAATCATGGTGAGTAAAATTATCAAACTTGGATTGAAAGACTATCAAATTTTACTCAGAGTTTGAAAAATCGTTGAACAATGAACCCTAGAGGATCGCGCCTCACAAGAACATCTTTATGAAGCTCCCCTTTTTATAATGAAATTTTGCAAGAAACCGAGGTATGAAATTTCCCCCATAATCATGAACATTGGATTCGCTTAAGTGACTTGAGTGAAGCGACATCTGCCTCAGAATGCGCTACTGAAGTCGGAATAACTATACATTGCAACTTAGTATAAATATAAGAAAGAGTAAATATAATGCATATATCGGTCATAAAATTGGACACATGTACAAATGAAGACTTGAGAAGATAAATTTCATCTTGATATGTAGATGAAAATTACACAAGAATGGCAACAAAGAAGAGCATTAAAATGATGATCATTGAAGACGACATCATGATGCATAGAGTCCTTTTGTTGGAGACACAAATAACCATAATAGTTTATGTTCTCCAAGAAGTTAGCATAACCGAGATAATGCTCGGTATACAAAGAACAAGGCGAGTCCCCAGCCCCAAGGTTCGAGTCAAAGGCCAAAGAATCACCAGGAGTTAAGGAACTCCACGTTCATAAGTTAAGAACGGACCCTATTGAGCATAATTTTAGAGAGAAGAGTGTTGAGATTTGTGCCCACAAAGGAGATATAAGACATTTAATACACTTTGTATTTTTTTTTCCTGAAAGTTAAATAAATATAAATATTTACGCTTATTAAAGATTGTGTTTATGCATGAACGTCCACGCCTTGAAACTGTCATCAACGAAAGAAGTGCTAAGTACAAACTTGACAAGATACCTTCTTATGACTAGTTTAAAATATTAGTTCGCAATCTGAAGATCAATTGGACAATCGTTTATGAGTAATGATTGTTTGAATAAATTAACGATATCTTATCTTGTGATATAAAGAGTTGTGACTATGGAATTTATTCTTGATGTCTTGATGATGATATTGAACAAGACCCGTGACACTTTGAAGTTCGAGATAAAACCGTTCAATCACATGAAACTTCAAAGTCACATACGAGAGGTATTATGATAATTACCTAAATCCTGAAGCGAATACATATTTTATTGTGACCCTTTATGAAATTTGATTAGTGAATGAGAAATGTCTAAATGGGTTTTTCTTGACCCGACGGTTGGTGTCATAATACTGTTTTGTTGAATTATGTAGTCACATACATAGAATTTGTATTGGAAGAATGCTACGACATTAGTATCACACCATGCTTTGTTATTAGAGTGTGAGCGAATAAACCGGACCTTGTATTTAACGAATAAAACATTTCTTGAATAAAAATGTGACATGTTGTGACATCTCATTTTATGTTTTCTCGTTCACAAATAACAAATGAGTTGAGGAAATAATAACTCAAGGGTAAAATGGTAATTTTACATTCTTCTGAGTTAATGATATACACAAAGGGTAATATCGTAAAATATATCGTGGATTATGTGAAGAATAGTTTCATCACATCAAACAAAATATAAACGCATGTGAACTTAGAGATGTTCAACATTGGTCTTTTAGTGGAATCGACCAATATTAAGAATTAAAAGTCGGGAAAAGTTTGTGAACTTGTGTGTCCGAACTTTAGTCTCAAGCTTTGTTCATATGGGTCCATGAGGTCTCAATGATAGATTTTCGGATAGGATTTCAATGAATTAAGAAAAGTAGATTTTCTCATTGAATGTAAATTGTGATTTACACTATGATGACTATTTCTTTCGTAATTAAATAAATAATTAGTTATTTTTTAATTAAATTTATTTTATAAGTCGAATTGTATAATTATATTGATAGGAAAAAAATTTTGGGATTTATATAAATAAAAGATGAAAATAAATAATTTATCATTTCGTACTCTTTTGCATAGTGTTACGAGGATTGATGACTTGTCATTAAATTGATGAGATGCTCTAATTTAATTAAATATTATTTTATAAATAAATCAAATAAATATGAAGTGGAAATATAACAACGTTGGTCGGCCATAGATGTTGATTTATTTGATGGAAAATTGTCTAAACTCATTAAAAAAGGATTAACTGGCTTAAGTTGGCTTAATGGGCTTAAGTTGACCTGGGCTCGTTATCGTTTCAATAAATAGACACGAATTTCACTCTCAAACCATAATCCTCATTTTTTTGGTCGGCTACCCTCCCTAGAGAGAGAGAGGGAGCAGCCAAAATTCCTAGAGAAAGAGATAAAGGGACTCGTCCAAAAACCCTAGGCACAATTTGCCTTGTTTGGCCGAGCCCTAGAGTGAAAAAAAATGAGTTTTTCGTTCGTCGTTTAATTTTTGACGGGTCATTCCCTTCATCTTGTTCATAGAAGAAGACACCCTCGTAATCTCACTTAAATCCGGATATTTTTTTATTGACTCCATTTCGTGGTAGTTTGAGTGAAATCCTTCCCCTTTGGCCGTGCACTTCATTTGCAACAAGGAAGGATCAGCCGAGACCATCAAGTGCAATCAAGGAGGCTGGTCACCCTAGGAGTTGTGCAGCCTTACGCGCGTAAAGAGGATGACTCATCCAAGGAGTTGAACGCGTGACGCAGATCCGTGATTCACAAGTTAGAAGACGGAGAGGACACTCGAGAAATTGTTGATGACAACCGCAAGTTTTCTAAGATCCGATCTTTATTTTAATTCTATAATTAGTTATAGGATTGTCTGTGTGTCTAGATTGATTGATTACATGTTTAAAAATTTATTGACATGTTAGGTCGTTTTTATTGCCCTGGCTATTTAATATATTACGAAATGAGTCTCACATATTAGGATTAAAATTTTGAAATATTAGATATGTTTCTTAATTTAATAGGTCAATTGTTAACCGATTTCCAACAAAGAGAAGAAAATAGGTGAAAGGCTAATCAAGGAATTAAAACACGTGTGAAACAATGCATATAAAACATCTAGACAAATAAATGTTGAGATAACGTACTTAAGAGGTCAACCTCGGGCAATTAAACCAGACGTCGGCCTGATCACCCCACGATCCACCAAAACATAAGACCATAACTTACTCATTAGTATTCTCTCTTGTATTTGATTTGTCCATATAAAGAGAAATTCTTGTCTCTTTCTTTGTATTACTAGTCCGTATATCGAGGACATTCGTAAGATATTGTTGTTACTAATTTTACAGGTGAACAATTGGCGCTAGAAGAAGGGGGGAACAACGTTGAAATTCAGTGGCTATCTCATCACATCTCGCAGGAAATGCACCAATGAACGGTCAAGAGATTGAACACCACAATCGCACTCTGCCCTTCACGGAGGAAAAGCTCGTTGAACTCCTCCTAGAACCTCATTTGCACGTCCAACTTTGGAGATGCAAGAGCGTCTCGCGTCACTGGAAGTCAAAAATAAGGAACTGGAAGGAAAATTGCAAGCTAAGAAGGTCAATTCGCAAAGTGCAGTGGTGATCCCAGATGAACACCTATCGTACTGATCGGGGAAGGAGCCAGAGGAGTTAGAGGTTGGGATTATGAAATCCAGAAGAAATGCTAAAGATCGATATGAAAGGGAAGATTTTTTTGAATCCGACGAAGGTTTGGACGCTCCAAAAAAAGATCTTTGCGCATTATCAACCCAGTTCATAGAGGAGCCGCTCGAGACTTAAAATTCATGATGGGGCAAGAGATACCGAGGATAATGCAATCACATAAGATACGGAGTTTAGAATGCTGGAAAGGCGTTTAGAGGAATATGCTTTAGGTCAAAAAGAGCCAACCCAAAATATTGAAGAAGCCATTTCACTGTTCACATCAAGGGTACTCGGACATCCATTACTGTACAGGTTCAGGATGCCAAATATCCGTGCCTATGACCGGGAGACTGACCCAGGTGATCATCTCGACCTTTTTTCATCTTGGATGCTTTTGCAGGGACCTGATCCCGCATTCATGTGCTAGCATTCTCCATCACCCTTTCATGTTCATCCAAGAGGTGGTATAGGACACTCAGGCCTAATTGAGTAGGGTCATGGAACCAATTAGCACATAAATTCATGGAGCATTTCGTCTGCTCAAGTTCAAGGAAGACCCTTAAAGAAAGGATTTTGGCAATCAGACAAGCTAATGATGAATCTCTGAAGAACAACATCAATCGTTATGTGGATCAGGTGATGCATGTAGACGACCTGAATGAAGATTTTAAGCTTTTTGGAGTCACTTCGGGGCTCAAAACAGAATTAGATTTCTAGTGGTCGTCACTACAGGAAACCAAACCTCGGGATTACAATGAATTCCTTAAAAAGGACACAAAAGTATAAAAATGTCGAAGAGACCATATTGGCGGCTAGAAAGGCCGAAGGCTTCTAAGTTCGTCAAGAAGAACAGAAAGAGAGACGTACCGAAGATTATCGCCCGCATAAAAGAATGTTATCCGGAGCAAGACCCAAGAAACCATTCAAAAGCAAGTATGATCAATATAGTCCACAGACTACTCCAGTAGAAGAAATTTCTAGCCTCACTAACGAAGAGAAAGATTTCCCAAGGCCGGCCCACATCAAGAAAGACATCGTAACACAGATAAGAAAAAATATTGTGCTTTCCACGCTGATGTAGGCCATACAATTGCCGACTGTTTCAACTTGAAGGAAGCTATAGAAGCTCTGATTTGGCGGTGGTCAGAACGAGCAGACAAATCCGAGAGGAGAAGCATATGGGGAAATCTCCCTCATAGTCGGAGGACCGCACATCGGGGGAAACTCGAGAAGCTCACAGAAGAGTTATGTGAGAGAAGCCCAGGTGGGGTACAAGCAAGTTATGTTTACCGACAGAGAAAGGCCGACTATGTTTTCAAAGTTAGCACCGGAACGAATCAATTTTACCAAAGAAGATGCACGCTGGGTGATATTCCCACACAACGACCCTGTGGTAATCTCTGTAAAAAATTAGCAATAAAATGGTTCACATGATGCTGGTCGATAGAGAAAGTGCCGTGGACGTCTTATACGAGAAAACATTCGAAATAATGGGTCTTAAGAAAGACTCCCTCTCCTCTGCCCCAGAAATTTTTTACGGTTTTACTGGGGATTCTATTGTTCCAAGAGGAGTAATTTCAATCCCGATGGCAATAGGAGAGGAACCCAAAAGGAAAACTGTCAACATGAAATGGGCGATAGTACCGTTGAAGTCTTCTTTCATTGGAATCTTCAGGACGCTGACATTACAAGAATTCAGATCCATCACTTCAATGGAATATCTCATGATTAAATTCCCAATGGAAAATGGCACGGGCGAGGAGCTAGGAACCCAGGTGCTGGCGAGAAGATGTTATGCCGATTATCTGAAAAATAGTTAGGACAAAGAAGGACGCAAGGTGATGACTAGTACCTCCGAATTTGATCATCGACTGCAAAATAAGGGAGAAATTGGTCCAGGAGACGAAGTAGAAGAAATCGTCCCAAATCAGGAGTATATCTAGAAAAAATTCGCTTCGGCAGACATCTCAAGCTAGGTATAAAGTGTTGGAATAGGTCTTGGGTTAAGAAAAATTTATCATTAATCATATTAATGGTGGAATATAAAAAAATGTACTAGTTAAACAATTTTTACTAACCTAAATAAAGTGCATATATTTGTTATAAATAAAAAAATATTATTTAATCTACTTGAATACTAACATTTCTTGTGTCTTCAAACTTGAAGCATCCTGGAAAAGGTGAATCTTCCTCCTTGGCTCGATTCCTTCACGTCTAGTCTTGAACTTGAGAAACCTAAGGTTTCTATTACAAGAGTCTTATAGGTTTAGAAGGATTTGTGTGTGGGCACAATTAAACACATTAACTCAAGAACAAGTCTATGAGTTAAAGAGCTGATTTTGCCTAAGTCTAATGAGGACTTAGGTGCCAAAATAAAATGAGTATTTCTAGAGAGAGAGAGGGAGAGAGGTCGGCCAAGAGCAAGAGAGAACAACACAAAAGCTTAAACTTTCACATCTCTATGTAATGCTCTATTTATAGGAAAAGGAAAAATCTATAAAGGTCAATTATTCATTCATGAAATAATAATGTATTCATGACACAATATTTGATTTTCCCTACCCCTTTCTCATCTAATATGGCCGGCCATGTACATCAAGCAAGGAGGAGACTTGTTTCCTTACTTAGATTATTTATTTCCTTCTCAAGGAAATTCATTTCCCTTTTCCTTTTGGGTAATCATCCTTATAATTAAAGGGAAATTAAAATATCATCTTGATGCATGTTTTGGCCGAAATTCTATCTAGGGGGGAGCTTCTAGATGCTTCCTTATTTTTTTAAAGACAATTCTTTAAATACCCATTGTAGAATTATAATTGCACAAATAACGAAATTAATTTCATAATGTCTTAAACAACTTTTCGGCTTTAGAAAATAATTTACATTTTCATCATATGAAAATATTCAAAATCTTATTTTGACATTCACATCATTTTAGACATTTTCCGAGAAAAAGTCTAGTTCAACATTTTAGCTTATTTTGACTTATCTTCTAGTTTAACAATTCTACTCTAATGACCTGTAATAGTTATCTTATGGATCCAAATGAACAAAACTTGAGCTTCTATACTTGGACTCAAAAGTTCACAAACCTTTTCCGAGTATTAGCTTAATGTCAACTGACTCCACTAAAGAGTTGACACTGAGAATCTCTCGGTTCAAATGAATTTATTTTCTACTCAAATTCAACTTAATTATATTAAGTGGATCCATTGAATGTTACCTATGTTTACCTTTCATGAATATCATCAAATAGTTGGGATTTATAAAAATACCATTTTACCTTTCTAGTTGTTATTTCCTCAACTCCTTTAGTACTTGTGAATAAGTTAGAAACAATGTATTGACGAGGAGCTACTAAGTCACATTGTTTCATCCACATAAAGTCGCTGCTTAATTTTGGATATTGCGCAGTTCATTTATTCACAATCCAAGTAATAAAACATGAGGTGATATATATTGCATCTCAGCAATCTTATACATGAATTCCATATCTATGAGAACTTCACAAAGTAGGTTCATGACACTTCATAACTTAATACTTCACAAATTAAGGACTATAAGACTATTGAATATCATAAATATTCAATCAAACTAAAAAAGGAATGAATGAACGTTTCAACTTTTATTTATTTAATCAGCAAATCACAATAAGGACTTTATAAAGATTTATATATACATCAATATGCAAATAAATAATCTTTTTGTGGGCATCTCTGCCAACAAACTCCCACTCGACTCAAAGAAGCTGAGAGTAGTCCTTCATGCCTAATCCTTCTCGATGTTGGTCGAAGACCTTGTTGGATAGGGACTTCGTGAAAGGATCTGCCAAGTTATCAACCGTTGAGATTTTCTTCACCTCCACGTCTCCGCGCTGCACGATCTCTCTAATCAAATTGTATTTCCTCTCAATATGCTTTGAACGCTTATGGCTTCTAGGTTCATTTGAGTTAACAACAGCCCCACTATTATCAAAATAAAGTGTCATAGGCTCGTTGTCATTTGGAACGACTTCCAAATACTTAAGGAATTTTCTAAGTCATACAGCCTCTTTGGATGCTTCACAAGCAGCCACATATTCTGCTTCTATGGTGGAGTCAGCAATGCAAGATTGCTTGATACTCCTCCAAACTACAGATC
This sequence comes from Urtica urens, assembly GCA_958296335.1. Classification (NCBI taxonomy): domain Eukaryota; kingdom Viridiplantae; phylum Streptophyta; class Magnoliopsida; order Rosales; family Urticaceae; genus Urtica; species Urtica urens. The sequence goes on from OY282525.1 coordinate 11,828,659, forward strand.
CATTATTCAGGATGAACACAGATCCTGAAGTGGATTTCCTGGAATCCTTATCCGCCCGAAAGTCGGAATCGGTATACCCCATCATAGTCAGATCAGTACCTGAATATGTAAACATCAAGTTCCTAGTTCTCCGAAGATACTTAAGAACATGCTTAACAACAACTCAGTGCTCGGGTCCAGGATTTGTTTGGAAACGGCTAACTACGCCAACGGCAAAACATATATCCGGTCTAGTGCACAACGTAGCATACCTGAGACTTCCTACGGCTGAAGCATAGGGAATCTTTCTCATGTCCTAAATCTCTTGTGCAGTCTTGGGAGACTGGTTCTTAGAGCGTGAGACTCCGTATCTAAAGGGGTTTAGGTGTTGGGATTGGTGCCCACAAAGGAGATATTAGACATTAAAATACTTTATGTATTTAAATTTTGCTGAAACATTAATATTAATAAATGTTCATTCTTTTAAAAGATTGTGTTTAGTTATGTTTAAAGCTATGCTCTGAAATTGTCTTCAACGAAAAGGGTGTTAAGTACAGACTTGACAAGATAACCCCTTGTGACAAGTTTGAAACATTTGTTCGCAGTCTAAAGATCGATAGAGCAATCGAATCTTAGTTATGATTGTTTGCATGAATCATGATATCTCATCTTGTGATATAGAGAGTTGTGACTCTATGATTCATACTTGATATCTTGCAGAAGATATTGAACAAGACCTGTGACACTTAGAAGCTCGAGACAAAATTGTTTACACACTTGAAGCTTCAAGTTCACAACTAAAGGAGTATTATGATACTTACCTTAATCCTGAAGTGAATGTGTAATTGACATCACACTTTGTGACATTTGATTCGTCAATGGGCAATGACTAAGTTTTAGTTGCATCTGACCCGACTGTTGGTGTCACAAGGATGTGATGTTGGGTTATATGATTCACAGATTGGAATTCATGTAACAACAATGCAAATGCATTAGTATCACACTATGCTTTGTTATGAGAGTGTGAATGAATAAACCTGGCCAGGTATTCATTGAATGAGTTCATTCTTTGATTAAAACATGTGACATGTAAAGACATCTCACTTTATGTTTTTCTCATTCACAAATAACAAAGGAGTTAGTGAAACAATAACTCAAGGGGTAAAATAGTAATTTTACATTCCTCTTAGTTATTGATACACATGAAGGGTAATATCGTAATGTATTCCGTGGATCGTGTGAGAAATGGTTTTATCACATCAAACATAAAATATGCGCATACGAACAGAGAGAGTGTCAATGTTGGTCCTTTAGTGGAATCGACCAACATTAAGAATTAAAAGACGGAAAAAGTTTGTGAACTTTTGTGTCCGATCTTTATTCCAAAGCTTCGTTCGTGTGGGTCCATAAGGTCTCAATAATAGACACTTGGAAGAGATCAAAAGAACAAGGATTGTTAATTACTCATTGAATATAAATCATGATTTATATTGAGAAAATTATTTCTCTAAAGTAACATAATAAATAATTAGTTATTTAATGTTACGTCTATTTAATTGAATTGTAGAGCATTATTATAATGATAATAATACTCTAGTGATATTCAAATAGATAAAGAAAGAGATACATATAATTTCTCATTTCATACTCATTTAGAAAGTATGTAATTATTTTAATGAAATGTCATTAAATAAAATGATTTTCTAAATAAATTGTAATTAGAAATAAATTAATCAATTGGGAATAAATAAATTGTATATGGCCGAGTATGAGGAGAGGGTTTTGGCCGAAAATTAGAGTGACAAGGCTAAGGGTTTGACCAAGCTTAAGCCCGTTATGGAATGTTTATAAAAAGGAAACTAAACCATCACTCTAACCCTAACCCTATTTTTTCCGGCAAACACTCATCTCTCTCCCCTTGTGTGTGTCTCGGCCGAATTCCCAAAGAGAAGGAAAAGAGAAAAATTATTTTCTAGTTTCCATATTCAATCCCTTGTGTTCTTGAAAGCCCACCATTTCCATCTCATAAAAAATCCTTGTGAATTATTGTTGATTCAATCTTGTGGTGTTTGATAACTTGTGTGATCTGGAAAATTGAACTTGAAAAACGTTTTTATATTTTTCTGGGAATTTTTCTCTCTCCCGGGGTATTTTTGGTCACCCAGGAACTCCAGTCCGGCGAAGGCACTCCGTCCGGCGAGTTCTTCCCTGTCAGGCGATTCTCTCCAGTCCGGCGAGCATCCCAGTCCGTTGAGATCTTCCCAGTTCGGCGGGTTTTCTCCAGTCCGGTGAGGTCTTCTCCAGTCCGGCGGTCAGAGACCCAGTCCGGGGAGTCCAATCCAGCGACCCCTGTGCGGTGGATCAAATCCGGTGAGCCCAATCCGGTGAGCTTCACCCGGTGAGTCCAGTCCGGCGTGTTCTGTCCGGCGAGTCCATTCCGGCGAGCTCCATTCCGGCGACCCGGTTCATCCCATTCCAGTGAAGAATTTTTTGGGGATTCCGACGAGCTTGTTTTTCGACGAGGATTTGGTGAGGCCTTCCGACGATAGCGAGCAACGTCGGGATAATTTATTATCCTAATTGTAAGTCTTTTTTTCAACAAATTAAAATGCTAAATTAAATACATATGAATTGTTCATATAGGTTGTTAGTGTGTTTAATTGTTGAATTTTTTATTATTTAATAAATAGTTTATTAAATAAATAAATTGATTTTAATGCCATAGGTTGTTATTCATGTTAAAAATTGTTTTAACATGTATAGATCTATTATATAATTTCGCCATATATGATATGTTATATAATAGTTTCATTTAAATTCTTGAATAAATTCCAACATTAGGCCCTTCTTGAAGTTTTGCATAGCGAAGAGATCCAACACCTTATCTATATAAGATGCTGGGGAGAGCGACAGGGTCCAGTTCTTTCGATCTTGAAAGATCTGAATCCCCTGAATGTACACAACTTCCCCTAGATCCTTCATATCAAACTGCTTAGCTAAAGATTTTAACCTCGGATAGTTTACCTACATCATTACCAATGAGTAGTTATCATGGACATACACTACCAGAAACACAACATTGCCGTCGTGTATCAATTTATAGACACAAGGTTCATCTATTGACTGTTCAAAACTGAAGGCTTTTACAGTTTTATCGAATCTAATATTTTATGATCTAGATGCTTGCATTAATCCATAAATGGATTTAAGCAACAAACATTGTTCTCTTGATCACTTTCCACGAAACCATCTGGTTGAGCCATGAAAATGCGCTCGTTAAGATTGTCATTCATAAAGGCAGTTTTGACATCCATCTGCCATATCTCATAATCGAGAGCGACAGCTATGGATAGAAGTATACAGATGGATTTAAGCATTGCGACTGGCGAGAAGATATTTTTCATAATCGATACCTTCCTTTTGGGTATAATGGTTAGCCACTAGCCCATCCAGACCCATTTTCTTCTTATAGATCCACTTACACCCTACAGGTTTGACCCCTTCAAGTAGGTCTACAAGTTTCCAGACTTTGTTGACATACATCGAATGCAACTCAACTTTCATGGCATCAAGCCAAAGGTTTGATTCAGAACCAGCCATTCTTGGCTGTAGGAAACATGGTCATCCATGTCAGTGACGACTACGAGAGTATCGCAATAAGACATGTACCTGTCAAGCTTTTCAGAAACCCTCCCACTATGTCGAAGTACTACTTGACAAGGTTCTGAATTGTTAGGTTGCGTTTCAGCTGGGGTAAGAACAGCTCTTAAAGATGAGGTAGAAGCATCCTCACCCAACTTTTCTTTAAGCACAATTTTCTTCTAGATTTCGTATTCTTCATATAGTCCTCCTCAAGGAAACGAGCATTAGTGCTGACAAACGTTTTGTCGTCCTCGGGACTATAGAATGTGAAACATTTGGTTTCCTTTGGATATCCAACGAACACGCATAATTCTGACCTACTAGCCAACTTGCTAGTCTTTTGCCTTAGCACAAGTGCAGGGGAACCCCAAATTCTGATGTGGCTTAGACTAGCTTTACGTCTTGGGAAAGGTGGATCTTCCTCCTTGGCTGGATTCCTTCACGTCTAGTCTTGAACTTGAGAAACCTAAGGTTTCTATTACAGGAGCCTATAGAGGTTTAGAAGGATTTGTGTGTGACACAATTAAACACAATAACTCAAGAACAAGTCTATGAGCTAAAGAGCTAATTTAGCCTAAGTCCAAAATAAACGAAGTAATTTCTAGAGAGAGAGAGGGAGAGAGGTCGGCCAAGAGCAAGAGAGAACAAGGCAAAAGCTTAAACTTTCACATCTCTATGTGAGACTCTATTTATAAGAGAAGGAAAAATCTATAAAGGTCAATTATTTATTCATGAAATAAAAATGTATTTATGATACAATATTTGATTTTCCGTCCCTTTTATCTCTTAGGATATGGCCGCCCATGTACCTCAAGCAAGGAGGAAATTTTTTTCCTCACTTAACTTATTTATTTCCTTCTCAAGGAAATTCATTTCCCTTTTCCTTTTGGGTAATTATCCTTATAATTAAAGGGAAATAAAAATCTCCTCTTGATGCATGTTTTGGCTGAAATTCTTCCTACGGGGAGCTTCTGGATGCTTCCTTATTTCTTTTAAGACAATTCTTAAAATACCCATTTTGGAACTATAATTGCATAAATAACGAAATTAGTTTCATAATGTCTTAATGAAAGAAGGACAAAAATCTTATTTTGACATTCACATCATTTTATGTCCATGTGGACAAAAATACCCTTTATACATTTTCCGAGAAAAAGTCTAGTTCAACATTTGAACTTATTTTGACTTAGCTTATAGTTTAACAATCCTACTTTAATGACCTGTAATAGTGACCTTATGGATCCAAATAAACAAAGTTTGAGCTTCTATACTCGGACTCAAAAGTTCACAAAACTTTTCCGAGTATTAGCTTAATGTCAACTAACTCCACTAAAGAGTTGACACTGAGAATCTCTCGGTTCAAATGAATTTATTTTCTACTCAAATTCAACTTAATTATATTAAGTGGATCCATTGAATGTTATCTATGTTTACCTTTCATGAATATCATCAAATAGTTGGGATTTATAAAATTACCATTTTACCCTTCTAGTTGTTATTTCCTCAACTCCTTTAGTACTTGTGAATAAGTTAGAAACAATGTATTGACGAGGAGCTAACAAGTCACATTGTTTCATCCAAATAAAGTCGCTACTTAATTTTGGATAGTGCACAGTTCATTTATTCACAATCCAAATAATAAATCATAAGGTGATATATATTGCATATTAGCAATCTTATACATGAATTCCATATCTATGAGAACTTCACAAAGTTGGTTAATGACATCTTCATAACTTAATATCTCACCAATTGGCCTAGTCTAGATCAGATAAAGGATCTAGAATTTGACTTTCTCAAACGAGAGTATTAATGCTATGAAATGAAATGTCTCATTTCAGGATTTAGGTAAGTATGACGCAATTCATACATAATGACCTTGAGATAGAAGATGTTAAATGGTTGTTCTTCTACTGTCTCTAAAGGTGCACTGATCAATTCAGTATCTTCGAAAGATACACTAGTCTGTTGATCATAGATTCTTCCAACAATCATATTGGGATCAATAGTCCGTTGATCTTTAGATTGCGAATATATCGTTTTAGTCAAACCATGAAGAGTTTGTTCACGCAAATCTACATTTTGTCTCTTCATACATTGTTAGGTTTGATTAACGAGTATAAGACTATTGAATATCATAAATCTTCAGTTAAACTAAAAAGGAATGAATGAACGTTTCAACTTTTATTAATTTAATCAGCAAATTATAATAAAGACTTTATAAAGATTTATATATACATCAATATGTAAATAAACAATCTTCTTATGGGCATCTCTGCCAACATAAGTCTACCTTAATTTGTCTATTGTCAGAGAATATGGACGTATTTGCATGGTCGCATGGCGACATGGTAGGGATAGACCCCGAATGAGCATGCCATAGGTTAAACATCGAACCAAAAGCAAAACCTATTAGGCAGAAAAGAAGAGCTTTAAATATCGAGCGGTATGAAGCTTTAAAAGCGAACATACATAAACTAATTTCAAATAAGTCGGTAAAGGAAACAAAATATCTAAATTGGGTAGCCAATCCAGTACTGGTTAAAAAACCAAATGAAAATGGAGAAATTGCGTAGATTTTACTAATTAAAATAAGGCATGCCCAAAAGATAGTTTCCCTATAATGAGGATAAATCAATTGATCGATGCCACAATAGGGCACAAACTTTTTAGTTTTTTGGATGCTTACTTGGGGTATAATCAAATATCCATATATGGTCTTGATCAGGATCATACGGCCTTTATAGCCGATCAAGGTCTTTAATGCTATACATTAATGTCGTTCGAATTGAAAAATGCAGGCGTCACTTACCAAAGATTGGTAAACAAGATGTTTTTAGACATCCTCGAAACCACCATAGAGTCATACATAGATGATTTATTGGTGAAAAGAAAATAATGAAGGATCATACTGAAGACCTTAGAAGATCTTTCGATATTCTAAAGAAATATCGTATGAAACTTACCCCTTTTAAAAGTACTTTCGGTGTTTCCACACGATAATTCTTGGGTTTTATTGTTCACGACCGGGGAACAGAAGTCAATCCTACAAAATTTTCCGCTCTCCTGAACATGAGTCTACCAAGGAGCATTAGAGAAGTGCAGAAACTGACCGGATGCGTAGCCGCTATAAGCAGGTTAGTGTCAAGATCGACGGATCGGGGTGTTCATGTTTTCGATGCACAGAGGATCAAAGGACTTTGAATGGACCAAGCAATTTACACGGACTTCGAGGCATTAAAAGAAAATCTCAGCTGGTCGTGCACTTCCATAAAAGTAGAGGCATGATAGCCGCTGCAGTTATATTTGGCGTGTCAGGACACTGTCAATTCAACACTGATCACGGAAGGAGGAAAGAATCAGTTGCCGTAATACTATTCCTCTAAACATCTTACTGATGCCAATGGGAGATATACCAAGATGGAAAAATTGGCTGATGCCCTAATAATCGCATCCAGGAAATTAAAGCACTACTTCTTGGCACACCTAATCTCGGTACTAACATATTTTCCACTGCGTCGGATTAGAAGCCAGATGTGTCTGGAAGGCTGATAAAATGGTCAATTGAGTTAACTCAGTATGGTATCCGTTTCATGCCTCGACCACCCATTAAAAGACAGGCAATTTCATAGTTGAATTTGCCCCAAGGCCAATAGAGTATCCAACATGGGAGATGCATGTCAATGGACCGCAAATGAGAAAGGAGCAGGAGTGGGAATCGCATTAACAGGACGAGAAGACCACAAGGTAAACTTTCGCTTTAAAATTTTGTTTTAATGTTTCAAATAATAAAGCCGAGTATGAAGCCATGAGTCACAGTCTCCGCATAGCAAAAGATTTAAAAATCAGGAACCTAAGGGTATACTCGGACTCACAATTAATTATTAACCAAATAAAAAATGAATATCAAGAAAAAGGTGAAGAGATCTCGCTCTATGCCGATCAAGCTTGACAGCTAATCCATGAATTCGAATCATGCAAAATAGTTCATGTCCCGAGGACAATAAACGAAGAAGCTGACACCCTGGAAAAATTGGGAACTCAAGGATTGAATTGTGAATCAATCCCGATCATACAAATCAATCAATCCAATATCAAACTAAAATAACAAATCATGCAGCTTGAAACCTCATCTTCATGGCAAGATCCGTTCATAAACTATCTGAAGCACGACATACTACCAGAATATAAGAACGAAGCTAGAAACCTTAAATTCAAAGCTTCTTGGTACACGATGGAAGGCGATATTCGGTACAAAAGGAGCTTTAGAAGCCCTCTCCTCATATGCCTGAACAAAAAGGAGGCAGTGTACGCCCTACAAGAAGTACACAAAGAAATTTACGGAAGTCACATCAGCTCAGAAGCATTGGCTCTAAAATATTCTAAGACAAGGTCTGTTCTGGCCCACACTGCAGGGGGGTTCTCGAAAAATGGCGAAGAAATGTTTAAAATGCCAAAACTTCTCTCGCATACCCAGACTCCCTGCAAAACAACTTATTTTTCTACAATGCTCGGTCTTTTTTTCTGAATGGGGGATAGACCTGATCGGAGCACTCCCAACAGGGAAAAGAGGCTGCAGGTACGCAATAATGGCATTAAATTATTTTTCAAGATGGGTAGAAGTTGAACCCTTGAATAAAATAACAGATTTTGCCATTAATTTTTTTTTATCGAAGAATATAATCACTAGATTTGGGATCCCGATCAAGATTATCTCCGACCATGGAACACAATTTGATTGTGATTCTTTCAAACAATTTTGTGAAAAATATAGTATTAATAAACTTTTTTCTCTTTCAGTAAGGCTACAATCCAACGGATTAGTAGAGGCAGTCAACAAGACCATCAAGCACAGTCTAAAGACAAAGATGGACAGTTACAAAAGAGAATGGGTATAAATGCTACCCGGGGTTCTATGGTCATATCGAACCACCAACCACTCTGCAACTGCCAAAATTGATTTCCCTCTGCTATTCTGAACACACGCTTTTATTCCAGCAGACATCACATTTGCAATCATTCGAAGATAAACTTACACAACAGAGGTAAATAACCAAAACCTAAAATTCAATCTCAGTTTATTATAAGAAAAATGAGAAATGAGAATGGGCCCTCGGTGCAAATTGAGAAGGACCGTACGTCATTAAAGAAAGCTTCATAAATGGAGCCATCATACTACAAAATCTAAAGGGGGAAATGGAAAAGGATACGTGAAATCCGAGGATCTTAAAATTTTTTATATGTAGAAATCCTTAATTCAAGAAACGGCTTGGCCGTACGTTATTTAATTTAAATAAAACGGCTTGACCGTAGGTCATTTACATTCAAAAAGCGGCATGGACACATGTTATTTAAATATATATTGATTTGTAAGAAATGGATATTACAAATTAAAATTCCCATTTTAGAAATGGATATTAGATATGAAAAATCCTCTAGTCATTTATTTATCTTTTATTAAAATAAAACTAAAATAAAGGGGAAGGAAAGATAGGAGACATAATTCACCAAATAAAGTCATTACATTTTTCACATCTATTGTTTTTAAATAATAATTATTCTTTTACTTCTATATTTGTCAAAAGCAAAATCCCTGACATTAATTTGTACATTTCTCCAATTTCTTTGTCAAAATATTTAAGAAAAATAACATTTTCCGAGGTTGTGATCGACATACCGACCATTTCCTCTTACAAATATAAATGTTAACTAAAGTAAACCCTTAGTCGGGATACAAAATATTACGAACAAAGATCCGATCACGGTTCAATTGTTCGAAATTTAAATTCAAAAAATACCAAATACAAAATAAAAATAAAAAATTGTCTTCTTCCTTGGGCGCGCCGTCAGCGGAGTCAAATTCCAAGTCAAGATCTTCAACGTTGAGCTCGAGATTCTTCGGGCGGAGAGTCGACACAATCTCGCGAAGATCATGATTATATAAAAGTTCGCGCTCATGCTCATAGGCCTGAGACTTCTTAAATTCCTAAACAGCTTGAGCCCGGGCAGCCTTCACATCAGCTTAGCATTTCGCCTCCAACTTCCTCTTGACCCGCAGAATCTCCAGCTTGGCATATTCAGCATCCTGAGCACTTCGTTCGGCCTGTTTCCACTAGGACGAGAGCTTTGGTTCGATAATCTCGACAAGTCGAGCAACACAGACGAAGGTCTACAGAAGAAACATATCAAGAAATCGATCGATAACAAATAAAATAATACGAATAAACTTATCATCGAGGAATTATCTCCAACCAAATTTGTAAGGTTGGAGGAGTCTCTCTCGGCCACTCGCTTGGTATCATCAGGCTGAATGTGGGCGTGAAAGAGATTCACGGCCCCGCCATAAAATATCATGAATACCCTTCCACGAACTTCTTCCCTTTCTTGTCTTTGGGTGCCAACTTCGCAAGAGATTTGGCTTTGGCTGGAGAATTGGACCGAGGAACCCTTTTTCGTTTTAAGACTTTTGGGTGCCGAAGCCTCCAATTCGGCAGGTGACGGAGCTCTACTTGGCATGATGTGTGAAGATCACCCGCTAAGTACACATGAAAAGTATTCCCAAATTAAATAATAGTTTAACTCTGACGGGATACCAAAAGTATCTCCCAAGAAAATCAGGTTTGGATAGAACATAGGTAGACCACTTTTCTTCTGGCAAGTCAAAAATTTAATCATCGGTATATGAAGGTAAAGGACATGAAAGAAAGCAAAGGTTAGGAACAAACAATTAGATTATTTTAAACATAAAGTAGATTACCAAGTTCATTAACTCGGCATTAATTGAGTACTGAGAAGGCGTTATCGACCCAGAAGGACCGATATGTTTATTTATTTTGGCTTGAAGGCGGAATGTGACCACTTTCTCAGAACTCAAACGAGTCCGAGCACAATAAAAAATCATACCGGTTGGGAAAATGTTGAAATTAAGAAAATTGAGAGAAATCTTTTAAAGTGGGAGCAACATCGTAAAATTGGAACCGCAATTAAGTCATCCCGGCGAACGTTTACATATGTTCGAATATAATGAAACATACCAATATAAACCTGGACTTCATTCGAGATGTGCCTGCTGCTAAGTCCTTGGTTGATGAAAAACTGCACATGGATGAGAATTTTTATGGTTAAGGATACAAAGACGGTTGAGATCATGTTTCAGCATTATTGAGACTTGATCAACTTTACGAAGTTTAGCAACTAGAGGAGACATGTCGAGTAGTTTGACAATGATCTTCAGTGTTACTTTTTGTTGATTTCCATTTTTTTAAAGTCAAGGGAAAGATTTGTTGATGGCCATCACTATTTTCTTTATTTTCTCTTCATTTATATAAATCATTTGCATGTGTATTTATTGTAAGGAAGCGTGGTCGGTGCCACAAAATATCATAAAAGTCCTCACCTATGGTGGAGAAAAATCATGGTTAGATAGATAAGAATAAAACATAGAGGACAAGAAATAAGATAAAACTCAATAAACAAACGGGCTCTAGGTTTTCGTGCGAGACATCAACTCTCGATCATCGCCTCTAATGGCATCCTTCGAACAAGGCAGAACTAACTCAGTCAGGTCAAACTCGAGATATGTTTAACCGCATAGTGCGGTAGATTATGCGCCGCAACATTACATAGATGAAGTATATGTCCAATACTAAACTCATCAAGCTCCCTTACCTCCCATAAGATGTAGTGCAAGATCGTCTCAAACTCTGTCGTAGGCGTTACACCCTCTTCGACTAATCTCACCACCCTCAAGAAGTAAAACTGGATCTCCGCTCTCCCACCGCCAATGCTACGCACTAGCACTATGCCACAGAGGACAACATACGCCTCTGCTAGCTGGGGGAAGAATCCCCTAGCTAGGAAAAACATATGCAAGGCGATCACCTCTGCATAGTGGTTATGAACAATACAACCAACACCTAATCCGCCATGATCCCGAGCCAGTGCAACGTCAATAATTATCAATAGAATCCCATCCCTTAGGGGGATCATAGACACCCTCATGCTCGTCTAGGGAAACCTGGCTGCAGTAGCTCCATAATCCTCAAGATATCTCACCGTCCGCTGGACTAGCTGAGTCTGACTCCAAACTGGCCTCCCATAGAGGACATTGTTTATGTGGTTCCAAAGTTCTCAAATAATAGGAATAAAAGCTCATGAGAACGAACGTGAATAATGTATATCGCTATGAGAATGGTGTCGAAGATGTCTCCCTCTCTGAAATATGGAAGGATATAACCAAAGCCAGCTTCCTTCCAAACCCTCCTACTCTATTTGCAAGCCCAAAAAGCATGGAAAACTATCTCTCTCGCCTCCTGACAGACAGCGCAACTATCATATGAGGTGATCCTCATCTTGGCTAACACTACTCTAGCCGGTATCCTGTCTAGGCAGACTCGTCAATAGAGGAGTTTCACCTAAGATGGAACTCTTAGCTGCCAAAACTTTGTCCACCAACTCTCAATCACCGTCGAATTTGAAGAGCTGGCGTCTGGAGTACTGGCTCTCTCCATTGCAACTCGGTAGCCGCTCTTGAAGAAATACTTGTTGGAATCGATCTAGGATTTAATAATTAATTATCATATCATATACGGCGGAACATAAAAAATTGTTTTTAACACGTGTAAAACTATTTTACTACCTAGACAAATTGCATGAACATGTTGCTAATTAAAACATATAATAAGTATGAAAAATAATTAGTACCTTTTTCTTGTTGCTTGATCTTGGAGATCCTTCTCGGATGAAGATCCTATGCCTCGCCTCGCTGCTTCTCGTCCTCGGATTCTCGACCAACCACGAAAATTTCTACCACTAGAGTCTTCGAGCGTTTTAAGAGTTTAGTGAGTGGGAATTATTAAATAATATGAACCAAGAATGAGTCTTGGATCATAACCTAACACTCTAGATCAAATGAGGATCTAGGTGTCAAAATAAAAGAGTATTTTAGAGAGAGAGAGGGAGAGACTTAGTCGGCTAGAGAGAGAAAGAGTAAGACCAAAAGTTTATTTTCAAATCTCAATGTGAGGCTCGATTTATAGGAGAATGAAATACAAGAAAGGGTAATTACCATTTCCTATTGTGTATTCATTACACAATATTTGATTTCCTCCTCCATTTCTCTTCTACATGGCCGGCCATACAATGCTATAAATGAGGGAAATTTGTTTCCTCACTTAGCACATTTGTTTCCTTCTCAAAGAAATTCATTTCCTCTTTTCTTTTGGGCAATTACCAATAAACAATAATGCACAAAATAACAAGAGATAATTTCCTTCTCCCTTCTTGATGTTGGTCGAACTCTATACATTACATGAGCTTCTAGATGCTTCCTTAATTCTTTTAAGACAATTCTTAAATTACCATTGTAGAATTAATATTGCACCAATAATGAAATTAATTTCATAATGTCTCAAACAACTTCTCGCCTTTAGAAACTAATTTATATTTTCATAATATGAAAATATACAAAATCTTATTTTGACATTCACATCATTTATTTTCATGTGGACAAAATTACCCTTTAAACTATTTTCAGAAAATATGTCTAGTTCATCAATTTAACTTATTTTGACGTGGTTTCTAGTTAACAAACTCTACTATAATGACTTGTGATAGTGACCTCGTGGACCCAAATGAACAAAGATTTAACTAGGACTATTGGATTCAAAGTTCACAAACTTTTCCAAGTCTAGTTTAATGTCAACTGACTCCACTAAAAAGTTGACACTTAAAATCTCTCGGTTCAAATGAATATATTTTCTACTAAAAGATCTACTTATTTGTGATGAGTGGATCCACTGAATATTATCGAATGTTTACCCTTCATGAATATCATAACTAGATGGAATTTGCGAAATTACCCATCTAGTTGTTATTTCCTCAACTAATTTAATACTTGTGAATAAGTTAGAAACGATGGATTGACGAGGAGCTAACAAGTCACAACATTTTATCCAAAAGAATCTTTTATTCTATTTGGACACCGGCCGGTATATTTATTCACAATCCAATGAATAAAGGATGAGGTGATATACATTACATTTCAGCAATCTTGTACATGAATTCCATATATATGAGAACTTCACAAAGGTGGTTCATGAAATCTTCATAACTTAATATTTCACTAATTAGTCTAGTCTAGATCACTCAGTGGACCAAGAATTTAACTTTCCCAAATGAGAATATATAAGATATGAAATGACATGTCTTATTTCAGGATTTAGGTAAGCACAATGCAATTCATACATAGTGACCTTGAGACAGAAGAGGTTAAATTGTTTATTCTCACATTGTCTCTAAAGGTGCGCTGGTTAATTCAGTATCTTTGGAAAATACATTGGAAAAACTATAGAGTTCCTAACTCTCTATGCCTTGTAACCAGACATCATAGATTTTCCAACAATCATACTAGGATCAATAGTCCGTTCATCTTTAGATTGTGAATATTTTGTTTTAAGCAAACCATTAAGAGTTTGTTCACACCAAATCTACAGTTGTCTCTTTATACGTTGTTAGGCTTGATTAAGAACTATAAGACTATTGAATATCATAAAAATTTTAATCAAATGGAAAACGAATGAATGGATTTTTCAACTTTTATTAATTTAATCAGCAAATTACAATAAGGACTTATGAGAGATTTATATTACATCGATATGCAAATAAATAATACTCTTGTGGGCATCTCTGCCAATAGTACTCTCCGTTCGCAGTGAAGTGCAAACATCGTACATCTGGGATACACTCTCCACCACTCAGGATACACAAAATCGCAGGGAACTAAGATCGACGTCCCTACTACTTCTAATTTCATAAGCTCCGCTACACGCATGTCGGAGGGAACTAAGGGGGTCAATCCAGGTGACTGGTCTATCTCTGGGAACCCAACTGTCTGCCATGATCAGCATTGACTCCCCATTGCCAATCCTCAATCTCGAACCGGCCTGGATAATCTCTATGCCGCAGAGGAGACTACGTCACATGAAAAAAATGCACCAACCAGAGAAAGCAGTCATGATATCACCGTCGAAAAAATAGGTCTGACTCTAAACACGCCTAACAAAACTGTCCCGCCTCTGGATAAACCTCCTAGTGCTCTTGACCAGAAGATCCTGGTTGAACTTCTCCAATTCTCTGACGCCTAACCCATTCTATGACTTGTGCTTCCGAAGCACATCCCATCTACACCAATGGATCTTCCTCGTTGCAGTGCTGCCTCATCACCTGAAGCTGGTAATCGCCGAGTGGATATCTCCAATCAAAGAGCCAGAATCTTATGGCAAGAGGTCACGTAGCTGGGGATCGACTAAAGAACAGACTTAATGAGCACCTCTCTACCAGCCTGCGAAAGGGAGAGACCGTTCCAACATCTAATCTCATCCCACACAATGTCTCTCACAAATTTAATAAGCTCATTCTTCTTACGACATGTGAACGCTGGAAGACCCAAATAACGCTAATGGCACTCTATCCACCGAACCTCTAAGATCTGGGCCAAAGACTCCATGTCCTCCTCGCTGACATCCTTACCGAAACAGACATCAAACTTCTGAAAGTTCACCATCTTGCTTGAGGCCTCTGAATAAGTCCGTAAAATCTATGTGACCCTCTCACACTCCTCGGGCCTCGCTCTGAAGGACATCATACTATAGTTAGCGAATAATAGGTGAGACGCATGAAGGTTCCCAAAGAGGAGTATCGTGATCTCTCTCACTCGGAAGAGACTCCAGAGATGTGTCTTGTAAAAAGAGTTTAGTGGAGTGTTTCAAATAAATAAAAAGTAAAGTGGTACAAAGACAAATAAATAGAGAAAAACAACCTAGAAAAATTTAGAAAGAAAAAAAAAAGACAAATTGATGAGCTCTTATAATTTTTCTATTCTTCGATTATTAATTGTTAGTGGAATCGTTTTTCAAGCACTATATGTGACACTTTGGTTAAACCCGAAAAAGTACTCTGTCTCATATTTTTTATCATTGGCACAAATGCAAGCCCAGCCCAAGGGAGGGGTGAGAGGAGCTACGGCCTAAGGTCTCCAACCAATGAAGGCTTCCGTTCTGTGAAGAATATATAACTTGTGATTAGTTTTGCCGAGAGAAGTATTAGAAATAATTGACGCATAATGATATCCCATCATTAATATGTTTAGACTTCAGCCCTAAATTGTTTTTATTTGGGTTATACTTTATTAGGAAATAAAGCCAACTTGGGGTTTGCAGCGTTTTGAAAATTTCAACAACAAATAACTACGAATTTAATGGTGTTTAGACTATAAAATAATCGTTCATATATAATGTTAACGTTAATAAAAAAAATTGTTAATTTTCGTATGACTTTGAAAAATCAAACGGTTTATACCTTTTAAATGATTTTTTTTTTTCTATTTATACGTAAGTATTTGAAAATATATTTGGTTTTTTGTTCAGCATTAAAAACATAAGATATTGGACAAAGATACTTTGAAAAAATGTTGTTTGAATCTTAAATGTTGTTTAAGGTAGGATGAAAATTTTGATTTAGATGGTTTGAATTTATAGTCTGAACTAAAAAAAATTCAGAAAATCTTTCAAAAATATACTAGTAAGTCGATGAAAATACTTAATTATATTAAGCACATTGATTCTTTTACAGGTGATTATGTCGCTTATAGAATAATGTTGATAATTCATGTTACCGTTGTTTCCACGGAGAGAATTTCTCCAAGTTGAAATTGATCAAATCTTATTTGAGATCAAGCAAGAAAGACTATTGGACTCGTAATATTTTTTTGTTAGAAAATAGTTGCTAGACAAGTTTAAGTATAAAAATTGATTTCTGAATTTGAATCTCAAAAAGCAAAAAAGGTGAATTTTCGGTTACATTTTCGTTTATATTTTGTAATTCGAATTTGTTAAATGAAATTAAAGTATAACTACAAATGACTTCTATTTTCTTTATTGCAACCGAGATCTCCAATTTACATAAACCGCTATATATATATATATTGTTCTGCTAATATACTCGATATTTCGTTGACGTGGGACACGTATCTTTCCAATTACAAGTTTCACGAAGATACCTTTAGAAGACCAGTGAGTAAACTGTAAAATAAAATCGTAAGCAAGCAGGAAAAAGAACAATGGCTATTCTTAGAATAAATAAAATTACATATTAGATTAGATCCAGGTTGGGTCATTTCGACAAGTGTGGATTAGAGCCCAGATAAATTGGGGACCATTGGGCCAACCATACTCGAGCAAAAGATTAATTAAGAGAGAGAGAGAGAGAGAAGAGAGAGAGAGCGAGAGGGAGATGAGTTCACTTCCCGTCCACAGAAGCGAGCGAGAAGAATGAATAATCCAAACTCTCTCCCTTCACAAACAAAAACCAATTCATTCTTATTCTGTTAATTCAATTCCCTAATCTCAGAACCAAAACACAGCCATGGTGGTCATAAACCTCTCTTCTTACTACGCTTCTTCTTCACCTTCCTCTCTCAGATCTCCTATCTCTCTCCTCCCGCTCAAACCCCACTTCCTCAGACTAAAACCCCAACACCAGACTCCATTTCCGTACCCATCTATCTCCTCATCCTCGTCCTCGTTCCACGGGCTGAAGAGCAGAGAGAGCTTCAAGTCATGGGCTTTCGCCGGAATCGACCCCGGAAACTTCGAGAGCGCCCAGTCAGTCCTCGAAGCGTGTCTGGTTCTCACGGCCATCGTCGTGGTCCACGAAAGCGGTCACTTTCTCGCCGCGACGCTGCAAGGAATCCACGTAAGTAAATTCGCAGTAGGTTTTGGTCCGATTTTAGCTAAATTCAACGCCAAGAACGTCGAATATTCAGTCAGGGCTTTTCCCTTGGGCGGCTTCGTGGGTTTCCCCGATAACGACCCCGACAGTGAAATCCCACCAGACGACAAGAACCTCTTGAAAAACAGACCCATTTTAGATAGGGCTATCGTCATCTCCGCCGGAGTGATCGCCAACGTCATCTTCGCTTACGTCATTATCTTTGTCCAAATCCTCGCCGTCGGACTTCCGGTCCAAGAAGCGTTCCCGGGAGTTTTGATCCCCGAAGTCCGACCGTTCTCCGCCGCTTCAAGAGACGGGATTTTGGCCGGAGATGTTGTTGTGGCCGTGGACGGCGCCGAGCTTCCCAAATCCGGCTCAGCCGCGGTTTCGGGCCTCGTCGGCGCAATCAAATCGAGTCCCAAGAGAACACTGGTGTTCAAGATAGAGCGAGCAAAGAAGGACTTCGACGTCAGCGTGACGCCGGACGAAAACTCGTCGGACGGGACGGGAAAGATCGGAGTCCAATTGTCGCCGAACACGAAGTTCACGAAGGTCCGTCCGAAGAGCATCTCCGACGCTTTTAGCTTCTCGTGGAGGGAGTTTTCGGGGCTGACGTGGAACGTGGTCGATGGGCTGAGGCAGACGTTTGCGAACTTTTCACAGACGGCCGGGAAAGTCTCGGGTCCCGTGGCGATCATCGCGGTGGGCGCTGAGGTGGCGCGATCGAACTCCGACGGGCTTTACCAGTTCGCCGCGCTGCTCAACATCAACCTCGCGGTCATAAATCTGCTTCCTTTTCCGGCCTTGGACGGAGGGTCTTTGGCTTTGATCGCAGTCGAGGCCGTTCGCGGGGGTCGGAAGATTCCGAAGGAGATCGAGCAGACAATCACGTCGTCTGGGATTATGGTGGTTGTGCTTTTCGGTCTTTATCTCATAGTCAAGGACACACTCAATCTTGATTTTGTTAGAGACATCTTGTGAGGAAGAACAAGATGATGAAGTCTTTATTTGTAACTATTGTTGCTGTGTTTGTTCTATCAAGATTTGGTTTTTCTTCAAAGTCCTGTATGTATATTGATGTACCGGAGATAGTAACGTGCTCATTGCCTTTCTGCCGATTCTTAACACTGCCCGACCGTGTGTCCTAGGATGCTACTAGCTAGTAATGACTAATCCACCTGAACGACATTATTGTATTTTCTTTTACAATAAAATAAAAAAGAGCTCACAACGATGTGGTATTCGTAAGAAAGAAAAATGAGATTGTTATATACAAGTTTGACTGTTTTTCTCTAAAGCCTCGTATTAATTATAAACAAACATTTTATATTTTCTTGTAATGGATGGACTGCATCTACATCCTCTGTCTTCGTAAGAGTGCACGCTAAGCAAAATATGCGAATATTGTCATAGATTAAGTCAGATAGAGGTCAAATAACGGGACTATACCACTTTTCACTTTTATCAATATTTTCACCGGTGTCGTTACTGACTATCGATCCTGGCATAGAGTCGTACAGGCAATTAGTGGCGCTTTGTAAGCGCAATTCGGCATTTCGGCACGACGGTTAAGTCTCGGGTCGTGGCTAGTTCTGCAAAACGGCGCGATCCGCAGGCTTCTCGCGGCGATTCTCTCTCTTGCCTACGGTCGTGCCTCCTGACCGTTTCGATTATTTTGGTATCCGATCGAGTGAACGGTTGTGTCGTTTGGAAAGAAACGACTGTCTGGTCAACGATCGTGTCATTTGCAACATAAATTGTCGTCTATGCGAATTGGTTATGTCACGCTGGGCTTCAAGTTTTGGCATTCAGTTATTATCTCCTTCTCTCATATATTTCTCCAGATAATTTTCTTGTCTACATTTGAATTTCACTATGTATTAGTGCAGTTCGAACCCAGACTTGTCGTATCCTGCAGTATTCTTGTGTGAGACTTTAAGACATGTTTGAGGTGCAAGAGATACTATAAGGAAAGTGCATCTCATGCGTTATTCAGACCGAGACATTTATGACTACGAAAAGTTTCACAACAATCTTAAGTAGCTTCTACGATGGCGACCGATGCCTCCATTTCAAGTCGGAAAGTGATGAGCTAAGACTTTGTAAAGTTGGATAATTTCGACAGAACCAACGTTACCCGCTGGCAAGACAAGATGCGATTCTGCTTCACTTCCATGAAATCTTCTACGTGCTGGACTGGCGCTAGATCCCATTGTTGGAAGTTAGTTAAAGTTTAACCAATAATATTATATAACATATCTAAATATAGCGGAATTATATAACATGATCTATGTTAAAACACATTTTAAACATATTCAATTAATCTAGGCAGTAAAAATTACTAACAGGTCAATAAATATTTTATTCTAAACATGTCGTCAACAAATTTATCACACTAGAAACCTATAAACAAATTTATAATTTGCGTCGCAGATCCAATTCATTAGAGGGACTTACATGTGAGGTTGTAAACAACCTCGTGCGTTGCTAACTATCTTCGGAATGTCACGCCAAGTCCTCGCTGGAATGAGCTAACACGCGCCTCTTTTCTCTCGAGAAAAGATCTTTGGACGCGCGCCTATGATACGCCGGGGAGGGACCTGCCTATGCGCCAAGGGATTGCCGGAAGGACCTGTACATGCACCCGCCTCGCAAATTGATTGAAGTCCTCATTGAAATGCCTTGGAGACCCGCCGCACATGAGGAACAAAAAGTCGTTGGACAGGACCTGTCGGACAGGATTTGTGCGCCTTCGTCGAACTGGAACCTCACGCCTATCCAGCCACCTAAAGAACACCTGAGATCAGACTCTGGATGCGCTAGACCGAGAAGAGGAGGCACAGGTCGTCGGGAAGGCACATGCGCGCCAAGACGCAATCCGGCCGGCAGGGTGCGGACGGGAGAATCTGGCCGACTCCGAGGCTGATTCGCGTCTCGATCGTTTCCTTCGCATTTCAACTTAAAATTCTGCAAAAACAAAATCATTCAAACACCACAAGAAGAGTCAGAGATAATTCTCTCGGGTTTTTGGGAGATCAAGAGGTTGGACTCTTTGATTGAACAACGGGAGAAGGGGAACACTCAAGAATCAAGATCAAAAATCAAAAAACGTTTTCTTGGTCTTTTTTTCTCTCTTTAAATCTCGGCCAAGCCCTCAAGGGGGGAGGTCTGGTCGAAATTCATATTTTCTTAGGATTAGGGTTTCACAAAATCCCTTTTATACCTGTGAGAGCGGGCTTCAGTTATGTCAAAATTCAATTTTGGTCCGTTAGTCAAACTTAAGCCAAAATATCTTTTTAATGAGTTTTAAAATAATTTCCCAGCCTAATTTTCTTAATTATGGCCGACCAAAATTAATTATTTTCTCCAAAGAAATATTTGATACATTTTTAAAATAATATTTAATTAATTTATAACATCTCATTTATTTAATGACAAGTCATTGATTCTTTTCATACTTTGCAAACAAGTACGAAACGAGAAAACATTTATTTACATCTGTATTTGAATCATCAAATTATATTATTATCAATACAATAACATAATACGACCCACTAAATAAATGTAATAATAAATAACCAATTGTTTATTTAATTACTTAGAAAATAATTTTCTTAGTGTAAATCACAATTACTTTCAATGAGAAAATCAATCGTTCTAATTCAATAAATCGTCCGAGAGTCTACCAATGAGACCTAATGGACCCATATGAACGAAGCATTAGAATAAATATCGGACTCAAAAGTTCACAAACTTTTTTCGTTTTTTAATTCTTAATATTAGTCGATTCCACTAAAGGACTAATATTCAAACTCTCTAAGTTCAAATGCGTTTATTTTCTATTATAAGTTATTATATCACTAACTCGTTTGTTATTTGTGAATGAGAAAAACATAGAGTGAGATTTCTTTACATGTCACATGTTTTAATCAAAGAATATTCTATTCGATGAAGACTAGGCCTGGTTTATTCACCACACTCCCATAACAAAGCATAAGTGATATTAATGCATCAAAATTGTTTCAAATTTCGTATCTGTAAATCACATAATCCAATATAACAACGTTATGACACCAACCGCCGGTTCATATGAAACTATAACTTAGCCATTGCCTATTGACAAATCAAATGTCATAAAGTGTCACATCGATTATGCATTCACTTCAGGATTTAGGTAAGTACCAAAGTACCCCTCGTATGTGATCTTGAAGTTTCGAGTGATTAAATGATTTTATCTCGAACTTCAGAGTATCACGGGTGTTGTTCAATATGGTATGTAAGATATCAAGAATGAAATATACAGTCACAACTCTCTATATCACAAGATAAGATATCCTGCTTCATTCAAACAATCATTACTCAGAATCGATTGCCCTATCGATATTTGGATTGCGAACTAATATTTTAAACTAGTCACAAGGGGCAATCTCGTCAAGTTTGTACTTAGCACCCCTTTCTTCGATGACAGTTTCAGAGCCTAGCAAACATACATAAACACAAACTTAATCAAGAATGAATATTTAATTTTATTTAATGTTTCACCAAAACGAAATACAAAAATATTTATAATGTCTAAGATCTCGTCTGTGGGCACCAATCCCAACACCCATCCCAGAGGCGACGGACCAGGATTCCGAAGAGCTTAGGGCGGACCGGAAGAAGCGTCAAGAGGATAAGTTGATGTGTCGTGGCCACATCCTCAACACCCTCTCCAACGAACTTTCCGATCTCATCGACAACAGAGATTTGATAGGCGCTCAAGTACAAATTCAAAGTTGAGGAAGAAGGTATCAAAAATCTCCTTGTTCGGAGATATTTTAAATTTAAGATGTTTGATGAAAAGTCTATACTATGTCCATGAATTGTAATCAATTGTCAACAAATTGATGGCCGTGAAGGTAGTTATTTTAGAACCTTTCAAGTTAGTGCAATTATTGTGAAATTGCCTAATTCATGGAAATGTTATCGGAAGTAACTTTATTACAACATCGATGACTTCTCTTTAGAGCAAATCCAGAAACATCTTTGAATCGACGATGAGAGAGAAGACGACGAATGCTAGTACTTCCAAAAACAACATGGTGAGCGTGTAAGGTAAAGCAAAATGGAATGAAAAATGTAATTCTTCGAGTCCCAAAACCGACTCAAAGAAATTCAAGTACTCCAGAAAATTCGAGTTCGGAAACAAGTCCGGATCCAACGGGGCCAGTACGGGATGCTATATGTGCGGCAAAACCGGCCACTATGCTCTTTGATTTCTCAAGACAGCGGAAAAAGAAGTCGACTCTATTATGACCGACGTAGACATAGTTGCTACGGTGAGCAAACTTATGGCGGTCAAAGGCAAGGTTCAAGGGTGGTGATATGATACATGAGCTATCATCCACATTACCTACTCAGAACAGCTATTCTAAAGTCAATGGAGGACAATAAGTTCATATGGAAAACAAGCACCGCTCCAAAGTTGTCAGCATCGGATATGTGGATCTTAACTTCACTTCCAAAAGAAGGTCACTTGGACCAATGTGCTTCATGTTCCAGAAATGAGTAAAAACATTGTTCGTAGTTATCTCTTAGGCAAACCGGGGATCAAATTTGGGTATGAACCGGGCAAGCTTGTCTTGACCCAGAGTGGTGTATTTGTTGGCGAAGGCTATTCTACTGAAGGGATGGTCAAATTATATACTATTAACAATGTTATCCATAGGATATTTACTTTTGTGTATATGCTTGATTTTTTTTTCTTTATGGAATAATAGATTAGCAAATTTTGGAATTAACACTATAAAAAGATTAATTAAATGTGGTATAATTTTGTGCAAATTTGATAAGTTCAAAAAATGTGAGATTTGTGTAAAATAAAAAATATTTAGAAACATTTTCGTACTGTAATAAATAAATCCTAAGTTCCTAGTTTGGACATATGTGAACTTAATGGCATGTTAACTCGTGGTGAAAATAGATATTTTATTACCTTTATTGACGAATGCTCTAAATTTATATATGTTTATTTCTTAAAACATAAATATGAAGCTTATATTGTTTTACGGTTTATAAAGCTGAAGTGGAAAATCAATCAGGAATTAAAATTAAAGTCTTGAAGTGATAGGGACGGTGAATACTTTCTTTGTGATTTTAACGCTTTTTGTAAAGAAAATTGTTTTGTACATGAATTTTCCACACCATGTACACCACAACAAAATGGTTTAGCTGAACATAAAAACAAGACACTTTAATAAATGATAAATTTCATGTCAATGCATTATGAATTACTTTTTTGTTTGTGGGGTGAAGTGTTACTTGCTGCATGGCATATTATAAATCTTATTCCTTTATGAAAACTCAAGTATCTCTATACGAGGTATGGAAAGAGCGAAAGTCGAATATTGGGTATTTCAAAGTAGGGGGTGTTTAGCCTGATACAAAAACATTGATCCTAAAAGGACCAAGTCGGATCCTCGAGGAATACGAAGTGCTTTTGTTGGCTATGCCACAAATATCAAGGCATGCACACTTCTAAATTTAGAATCTAATGTCGTAGTAGAATCATGTGATGTGAAATTCTTCAAGAACCTTAATTTATAAGGAAAAGAGTCAATGAAGAACTTCGAGAGAAAAGTTCTTCAAGGGTTGTTGTCGAGCAACCTAGACGTTGGACAATTAAAAGTGTTTGTAAGACTAAGGATCTAGGACCCGACAAAATAGATCCTCAACTTATTTCCTTTTACTTTGTAGAAGGAAATTGAGAGAATTTTGTTAGAAAGATCAGATTGTTCTTCTCATTCAAGACGATTTTAAGATTTATAAAGAAGCGTTTGCTTCTCGAGTCTTTGCCTTTTGGAAAGATGTTATTCAAGATGAAATAGATTCTATTATGTCAAGCCGCATTTGGAAATTTTTAATATACCCAAAGTGTCGAGACCTATTGGGTGTAAATGGGTGTTTCAAAAGATCTATCATAGTGATGGTACTCTTAACACCTATATAGCTAGTTTGGTAGCCAAAGGTTTTCGACAACAAAAAGAAATTGATTATTTTGATACATATGCACCAATAGCAAGGACAATAACAATTAGACTATTGTTTGCTTTGGCTTATTTGCATAACCTACATGTTCATCAAATGGATTTCAAGACGAAAATTTTAAATGAAGATCTCGATGAGGAGATTTACATGGAGCAATTGGAAGGATTTTTACTTCCGGTCAATGAGCAAAAAGTTTGCAAACTTGTCAAATCATTGTACGAATTAAAACAAGCTCCCAAAAAATGACATAAAAGGTTTGACTCGATCATACTTTCTAATGGATTTGTTCCTAATGTTTGTGACAGATGTTTGTATACAAAGGTGCGGGTAACATTGTGATATTCCTATATCTTTATGTTGATGACATGTTGATCATTAGCAACAAAATGAAAAAAAAAAACTTTAGATATAAAGAAGTTTCCATCTTCCACTTTCAAAATGAATTATCTTAGACAAGTTGATATTATTTTAGGTATCAATGTACGTAGAACTAATGAGAAATATGAACTCAGTCAATCACACTATGTTGAGAAAGTGCTTGATAACTTCAAACATTTGAAGTTCAAGGAAGCGGACACTCCTTTTGATCCAAGTATAAAACTTGAAAAGAATGATCGAAGTAAAATGGCTAAATTGAAATGAGTTAGTGCTGTCGGCTGTCTTATGTACTTGATGCAATGCAAAATGAGCAGATTTACTAGCTACCGATCATTAGAAAGCAATATGAAGAATTCTTGGTTTCTCTTAGAAAACCAAGGCTCTTGGTCTCCAATATGGTTGTTAACCCGCCATATTAGAAGGATATATGTACGCAAGTTGGATGTCGAGTATTGGATATAACAAATCTACGACAGGTTGGGTGTTTACTCTTGCCAGAGGTGCAATATCTTGGAAATTCAATAAACAAACATGTATTACTCACTCAACTATAGAATAAAAGTTTGGGGCTCTAGCTTCCGCAGTTCAAGAGGTTGAGTGCTTAAGGGGTCTTCCCTTAGAAGTTCCATTGGTTAAAGATGATGTATATGATGTGTTTATACATTGTGATAGTCAATACACTCTAGCAAGAGCATACCACGAAATTATGTGAGAGAATTGATTAAAGATGGAATCATTTCACTGAAAAACCTATAATTTAGCAGATCCTTTCACAAAACCTCTTGCGATAGATTTGGTCAAATCTCCCTCGAGAGGTATGGATCTTAAACACCTTGAGTAGTGATCTGATAATGATGACAATCTAAACTAGCGTTAGAAAATGACTAACATTAGGTTCAATGGGTACAAACAAGTCATTGACTTGAATATTAACAACATTATATATAAATGTTGGTTGTTACAATTAGAGGTTGAATTATTATATTCTTAATGAAGTTCAGTCGCGAGATTAAGTATCTATAAATAATAGAGATACTGTAAGAACTTCACCTATGTGAGGGAGATGGTGCCATCTCAAATGAGAGTTGGAGTTTCTCTCATAAAAATCCACGAGACACGATAAGCACATGACTATTACCAGTGCTAAGCGAGTAATGTAAACAAAGAAATTTAAAGAGTGTGTGTTGAGTAGCACCGATTTTATCATAAGAAAAATACTTTCAAAATCAAACTACCTCTTTTCCAACAAAATCTTATATTACTTTTACTAAGGATAAGTTCAAATCGAATGATACTTATATATTAATACTATTTATTTTTTCTTCTCGATTCAATATGGCTCTTTGAACAAGTGGGCAATTGTTAGAAATTATAAGTCGCGGTGCTTATTAAATTTAAAAAAATTATATCGGTTGTTAAATAACGACTAAACATGTGGATGAGAGAGAGCGTGGGAAAGAGTCTCGAATTGATTAAAAACGACAAAAGTTAGCTCCTTATAATGAACCAATTAAATGTGTGGTGAGCTAGTGGATCTCCATGTGAAAGTGAGGTGGGCGTGAGATGGCGGAACTAAACCACTTTTAATTCTCATCAACACCCTCGACGGTCACCGGCTCTGGCGTAGAGTCGTAGAGGCGATTAGTGGCGCATTGTATGTGCACTTTGACACTTCGTCATGACGGCCAAGTCTGGGGCTCGTGGCGAGTCCGGTGCAGTCCACGGGTTTCTCACAGCGATTATCGGTCTTGCCCGCGGTCACGCCTCCAGGTCGTTTCAGTTATTTTGGTATATACTCGAATGGACGGTTGTGTCGTTTGGATAGAAACGGTCATATGATCAACGATTGTATCATTTACGGCATAAAACTGTCCTTTATGTGAATGATTATGGTCTAACTACATATGCCGCGACGAGATTTTAGTTTCGTCACTCAATTCATTCGAATAATTCTCTTCTTCTCTCTCATATATTTCTTCGGATATTTTTCTAATTTACGTTTGAATTTCACTTTGTTTTAGTTTAGTTCAAATTCAGACTTGTCGTATCTTAAAATATACTTGTGTAAAATCTTAAAAAAATTTCGTGTTACAAAAAATATTATAAAAATAAGCGCATCCCATACGTAATTTAAGTCGAGACGTTTATGACATAACATCACCATATTTTATTTCACAATCATAAAATACGAATAAAAACAAGCTGAAATTAAGTTATATGAGGTCTATATGAAGTTTTGTCTCATTAAGCTCACTTTACATATAGGGATAATAACTGATATAGCCATATCAAACTTAAAAATTGTTAAATAGCCAATATTTTTAAAAAATTGGTTTATAGCTATAAACGAAAATAAACCGCTTAAGAAGACAACTATACCCGTGAATAAAAATCGTAAGTACCAACATAAATTTGAAAAAAATACATTTCAACTGTCTAATAAAGAACCAACTACCCACGAGTAAATAAATGAATATAAACAAATTCAAATTTTGAAACAATGTCACTAAAAAGAAGAAATAACCGTATCAAATTAGAAAAAAGGAAAATAAAATTAACAAATACGGTTATGTTTTAAAAAATAATGTTTTATTAATTACAAAAAAATGACGAAAAAAATATATTATTAATTAACTGAAATGACACTATTGGAACTGATTTTTTTTTAAAAAAAAGTCACGTCATAGGTTTGAACTATTTACTAAAAAATATAAAAAAATATGGCTAAATTGCAATAATGTTGTTTAAAAATGCTATTTAGTCCAATTTTGCATATATTTATTAGAATATTTTCATAGAATACCGTTATCTCAATGTGCTTATAAATAAGTGTGTTTGATAGTCATAGCTTTTAGCGAGAACCTATTTATCTCATGAACATTAAAACTAACAATTCATTCGAAAATATAATAAAGATAACAATATTACAAAAAATAAGCTTTTCTATCATGTTTCTAGAAATTAACAGATAAATAGAAAACGTATAGCGTCATATAACAAAATAAGGGTGGAGAAAGAAGAGAAGCGTCCAATTCCAATCCATTAAAAGGGACGTAGCAACTTAGCATGCAAATCGGACCGAAACAAAAGCTCACCCTTTTATTTATTATAAACCCCCTTATCTATCCCTTTTACAATTACATCATAATACTCATTTTTCATCCCCTCTCTCTCTCTCTCTCTCATCACACACACACATAATTCCACACCCAAGTCCTCTACTTTCTTCGGTTACAGCTTTTTCTTTCTCTCTCCAAATCGCTTCTCTGAAATACACAGCATAGAAGATATCAAATATTTAAAAGCAAGAAAAAGAGAGGCATCTCAAACAAGACAAGCTTATTTTGAGCTTGTATTGTTTGTGCGTGTTTCCTCTCTCTCTCTTTCTCTTTCTCTCTCTCATTCCTTCATCTTCGGGCATGGCTAGATTGGGTGTTCATAACTCCGCGGGCGGAGGAGAAGAGAGAGGTTCAGGAACGAAAAAAGGGCCGTGGACAGCGGCGGAGGACGCGATGTTGTCGGAGTACGTGCGGCGACACGGCGAAGGGAGCTGGAACGCCGTTCAGAGGAACGCCGGACTCTCCCGGTGCGGCAAAAGCTGCCGGCTTCGGTGGGCCAACCACCTCCGACCCAACCTGAAAAAAGGAACCTTCTCGCCCGAGGAAGAGCAGACCATCATCGACCTCCACTCCCGCCTCGGCAACAAGTGGGCCCGCATGGCATCTCAGGTAATTAATGCTAACCCGTCTCCTCCGTACAACGGTTTCGTAATCGTATATGTATGTATATTATTTCATATTATATTTGATTCCGCAATCATTTCTGCCGGGAATATTATCTCTCTGCTCTCTGCTCTCTGCTTGACTCGCTGTCCTTTCCTTTCTTTTTTATTCTTATTCTTTCTGGTTCCCAAAGCCCCACCAGCTTCGCTATTATCGTATAACTGTAAATCATAAAAGGTGATTGTATATCTGAGTTTCTTTCTTTTTGTCATTATGTGGTTCTGCTTTTGACTGTCTTTCTTGACATGACTTTCATTATTAATTTTTATTATATTATATATTTTTTAAATCAATTATATTATATATTATGTGCCTTAACGTTCGACTGGATAACGTATAGTGATATACAAATTGACATTACCCTATTAATATACACAAGGATAAAACCTTGATTATTTATTGTGTTTTCAACGTCTGTTTATAAAATTTTCATTTTAAAAAGAGTCCGTTAATATGTACCTTCTGATTTTTTGTTTTTGACAAATCTGATGTTACAGATGCCAATCATTGAAACAGCATTTCACTATATAAATTTCTTGTACATTTCTATCAACAAAGATTTAGAAGACAAAAGAAAAGCACTAGCAAGCAAATATTTGTTTTTACATTCATTTTGGATTTGGACACAATAAATCCATTTATTTATTTATCTCCTTTCTGTTCGATATGGGTTTTTGTTTTTTCCTTTTTCATTTTTCTTTTTTGAAGTAAATTGAGAAGGCAAGAGAGTAAATCTATGAATGATGATGCATAATATCAACGTCACCCAACAAAATATTTAAAACAGCTAACCAATATATATTTATATTTACTATTATGTTTACGTATTAAACAGTCAAGCTAGCTAGATAGTTTAATAAAAAAAAACCCGAATTTTAACAAACATTAGCATGCATGTAGGGAGAGAGAAATAGTAATTTACTCATTCATTAACGAATAATTAATAAATATCTCAACATATTTTGCAGCTCCCAGGACGAACCGACAATGAAATAAAGAACTTTTGGAACACAAGAACAAAACGACGTCAAAGAGCCGGTCTTCCTCTCTACCCTAATACTAATATCAATATCAACAATATTAATAACAATGACCAACTTCAACATATACACCAGATTACACCATCTCTTCAATACAGCTCTTCATCTTCATCCTCATCATCACCATCTCTCCTCTCACCCAGAAACAACAACAACAATCTATATAATCAGTCTCTTGTGATTGCCAATAATGATAGTATTAACCAAAACCCATATGGCTTCTCGCTCCCAGTCTCTCATACGAATCAGATAATCATGCCATTCAGTCACCTGATTCAAACCAACACCAACAACTTCCCTCCTATGATCATAAATCCCTACTACAACTATTACAATAATAACAATCTTAATATCGGGGGCAATCTGAATGCGATGATTCTCACGGCGGAGCTACCTTCGAGCCAAACGTCGGCCACGTCAGACCACGACAGCAACACGCCAAGTGGTTTGCTGGGAGATCTTGTGGGTGGTAGTGACGTTGGCACAATCAGGGAAAATATTGACGAAGAGGATGAAGATGACGTGGCACGCTCCAAGTTGGCAGTTTTCGGGAACGAGAACGATGCGAGTGAGATTGGTGGTGGAGTTGCTGAGAATTTCAGCTCTTGTGATCACTCCTCAGCCGGTAAGCCCTTTCTTTTCTTTGTGCCAAAAATTATATATTTATATATTTGTACCATATAACTTGTACTTAAGCAGATATTATTTTAATATTACACATTCATTTTCAACTTGATTTTTATTTCGCTCGAATTCTCAACCTAGATAGTGAGTAGCGAGGATCAACTAGCTAAGTTAGTTTTTATATATATATATATATATATATATATATATATATATATATATATATATCTTGTCTAGCTAGCTAGAATAGTCTCCAGCTACAAAAAAATTAGTTCTTCGAAGGTCAAAAAAATGTAACATAAAATTTATAAAGGGATAAGTAAATAACGCTATGAAACTTAAAATTTGATATATAATCAACGTTTCAAAAAAGTTGGTTTATAGCAATTAACAAATATTAATAGGTACAAAATGACAATAGTGCCCCTATTGACGGTAATGATAAAATAAATAAATAAATAAATCAACTCTAAAGCGGTTATTACCATTAAAGTGTAAAACAATATATAATATAAACGCAAAAATAAACCCGCGAAAAGTAATAGGAAAATTTTGAAAACAAATACAATCCATTTTGAAAACCTCTAAGACAGTTGTTAATTACGAAATTTGAAAAATTAACTACCATTTCTTTCCAATTCGAAACAGTAAATTCGAATTAGCGAAAAAAACAAAAATAAATTTCTCTCTCCTACATAAGGACATATTTGTCAAACAAAATAAATAAAAAAAGACACATCATCAATTTTGGCTAAATATTTAAAAATTTCAAATGTTTGGCCATATAGCAACTGCAATGTTTGTTTTGGTCAATTGTAACAATTTTTTATTTATAAATTTCATAATGAAATGTATTATTAAGTTATACTTCAGAATTATGTTAGAGTTTAATTTAATTCTTGATTTCTCTTGAGTTTATTAGTACTACATCAAGAAAAGTTGAATTACAAGTAATTTAGCCAATTGCGTTAGATAATAATTTTTTAGTAATACTGAAATAATAGAGTAGAATTAGTATCATTATTAACATAATACACATTTCTCAATTTGATATGAACAGTGGAACAAAGCGAGGGCCCATTGGACGAGGATTTGATGAGCCTTCTCAACCACTTCCAGTCACCGGCCACGCCAGAGCAGTCAGGATTATATTTGGCCCCCGGAATAAGTGACCGGAATACTCTAAATTGGTACAACATGCCCGGAATTCGTTGAAGATAAATATTAGGACACATCAACATATATATATATATATATATATATATATATATATATTGCCGTTTTCTTTTTAAAGTGCTTCTAATTACTTATAATCTAGACTTGTTTTCGGGGATTTGTTTTCTTTTATATGGTGATGGTGACGTGTCGAATTTTATGGAAAACGCAATTGATATGAATACACCATTTTGTGGAGTATAGGAAACAATTTCATAAAATTGTTGCTCTGTGGTTATAATGTCTAAGATAATTACAAGAAAAATACACGTCTAACTTAGCGTTTAGAGGAGAAAACAAAATAAACAAACGAAAAACCAAAGTTAATAGTAACGAGCATGGATACCAATAACATTGTGCAAATAATTTGGCTATATATAATTCATTTTATAGTTTAATAGAGAATCTGAATAATTTACATTGAGAAAAGAAATAGAAATCTGAATATGTACAGCTTTATTTTGCACTTTTAGCCCACGGGCGTAATTAATATATAATAATATTATTGTGGTAATTGAGTGAATGATTAATTCGGAGAGAAGTTTTTACAAAGGACAAAAAAATGAAAGGTTCTTCACGCACATTGTATGTCTTCCACAATCATCGGCCCGGTTTCCAACATGATCTGAAAGACTTGTACTCGCAAGATTGAAGTTTCATCATATAAAAATGAAAATGTACGTTTCACGTTTGAGTTTTTTGGCCTTTTTCACTCCCCTCGTTCGCTGTGGATTCAAATCAGTAAAAACTCACGCAATATCTCATGAACCGTGTTTATTCAAGACATATTCGAGTCTCAATTATAGGAATCAAAATTTCTTTATGTGAAATTGTATGCAGTGTATTGCCCCGTTATTTGATAGTGTAAACATACGTATGAAGTTGCACACATATATTTTGGTGGAAGTCGTGTCTCTATAGTATTTCTCATACACGATACTCGGACTCACAACTCCGTTTTACAATGAAGCCCCTTTTCAATTTTGTTACATAGACAACATAATTACAAAATTCTGATAAGTGTTTGCATGTTCTTCCTTTCCTTTCTTGGTCCTTTCCACACTCACAATTCTGATTTCAAACATCACAACTTGTAGTAACATATTGCAAATAACAGTCTTCGAGACTGGTTTTCATGTTTACATGTTAACAACCCTATCCGAATATTTTTTTGAAAATGATAAAAACTAATTGAACACATGTTTTACTTTGATTTGATAACTGATGATCTATATCCAGTTTTGTCCCTCTCTTCACTATGATCTTAATTGAGGAAACGATTTTACTTGTACAACACGCTACAACGTACAAACCAATTCTTATGCAATGATCGGTTTCTTTTTTGCGTTTCTAAGTGAAAAGTCTAAGTTCCTAAGACCTCTATGGTATTTATATCACATAGAATTAGTTACAAATACTCTAACTTCCTAACCGAATCTTGACAGCTAAGTAACAAAAAACTCACATAACAAATTTTCTAATTAAGCCTAGAAGATTAGATTATCTCACAAATCACCACCTTGATCTTATTTTCAAACTTAACATACTTCTTAAAGGGACATGATGCATCACTATACTTGATGTTCTTCGACCATCACAAGCTTCTTATAAAGTTTGAACTTAATAGTAGAAACCGGTTTGGTCATCATGTCAGCAGGATTATCTTCAGTGCTGAACTTCTGAATCTTGACTTATCCAGTATTGATTATGTATCTCACAAATTGCATCTTTACATCAATATGTTTGGATATCTCTTGGAAGGCTTGATGTTTAGCCAAGTGAATTGCACTTGGGCTGACGCAGTGCACAACAATATTGTTAGGTTTTGTGATGGCTAGTTAGCCTCGTCAAATTCTGCTTGTTTTCCAAGATGTCTCAACAATGTTTAGAGTAAATATTCTTGTACTTTGTATGTCCCCGTCGGACGCAAAATACCAACTATAATATTTGTTCGGCGCTGCTTCTTTGCCAGTTGTGTCCTCCGGGTCAAAGAGTATTTTAGTCTTGAGAGGAGTATATAAACCTGAAGTTGCACTTTGCTAGAGTTGATACATTTCAGTTATTCCTTGCGCTGAACTAAAAAGGAAAAAAAGGTCTTCATCCATGCGCCATTTGTAAGGTTTAGCTTCTTGAAGGAAAGCTATTCTATAAGTGCAGTTTCTTCTTCCTTTGATATAAAAAACACTACTGAGAACACTATAAGTGTTAGGGTGAAAAAGTGAGAGAGTCACACCTAGGGGGAGTCTTATGTCGAGTATTACTTTGAAAAGAAAGTATTAGGTTTAGAAATTGACCATTCGCTTGTAAACCCTTTATAACTTTGTTGTTCCATTCATATAGTATACTCTTTTACCGGGATAAGTTATTCCCCCATATGTACGCAGTTGCCAAACTGGGTTACCAACGTTGTGTCTGTTTTTACTTTCCTGCAAAGTTATTTTATGTTTCTTAATGTTTAGGACATGTTAAGTAATATCTTATCAACAGTGTTAACACGTTTTCAGTTGGTTCTTAATGTTAACACGTTTTCAGTGTTAACACGAGTTTCCTAAGTCACTGGGTGATCCTCGTTTTCGTTTATGTTTAATTGTTTCGTGTTTCTAGAAGAATGGACATTTTAGAGAAGGAGGTTCATTGAGCAGAGCGCCTCTACTTGATGGTCAAAACTATCCTTATTGGAAAGCAAGAATGGGAGCATTCATCAAATCTATTGACCAGAATACCTGGAAGGTTGTTGTGATGGATGGAGTATTCTTAAACGCCTTCGTGCAGATGGAGTCACTTCTGAAGATATCCCTCAGATTGAATGGACGACTGAACATGATTAAGCTGCCCTTTCCAACTCCAAAGCGTTGAATGCCATCTACAACAAAGTTAACAAAAATGTATTTAGGCTAATCAACACTTGTACTAGTGCTAAAGAAACATGGGATATTCTTGAAAAAATATGTGAAGGGACTAAAAAAGTCAAGAACACTCGTCTTCAACTCCTAGCCTCCAAATTTGAAAGCCTGATAATGTCTGAAGAGGAATCCATCAATGAATTCTATGTTAGGGTTCGCAATCTCTCAAATGAGTCTCACTCTCTATCTTAACCAATGTCGGATATGAAGCTTGTTAAGAAAATTCTCAGGCCACTCCCATAGAGATTCATGATTAAAGTAACTACCATAAATGAAGTTTATGATACTTCCACAATGATAATGGATGAACTTATTGGATCTTCGCTCAGTTATGAAATGTCGTTGTCTTCTCACTCTGAGAAGAAAAATCGATGAGTTGCTCTAAAGTCCTCTGATCCGGATTTCTCCAACTCAAGAATTGATGACTAAACCGAGTCATATGAGGAATTTAAGCAAGTTTGAAAACATCACTTTTAGGAGCTAAGAAATAAATCCATACCATTCTAGAACAGTCATCAATAATTTTCATGAAATAAATGTTCCCTCCATGAGATCTTACATTAGTTTGGTCACAAGAGATCTCAATGAACATAGTCAATGATGTATTCACTGATATGAACTACCTTTGGAAATCTTTTCCTGCTTCATTTTCCAATAACACAGTCTTTATAGAACTCAAAAATGTTGTGTTTTTCTATTCCAAGGAATCCTTGTATTGTTAATTCAGCCATTCTTCGTTGACTTACATGGCCAAGTCTGTAATGCCACAATTTGGCCAATTATGATCTCTGAGCCTTCACCAGTTGAGAAGATCCAAGCATAGTTTTATTAATTAAGTAGTACATACCATTTTTTTCTCTAGCACTTGTTGACAATCTTGTTTTTCTGTATCTTATGTTGATCATTTCTCATATTTGAAATTGAAACCTTGTTGTTCTAGAGTTCCAAGAGATATAAAATTTCTTTTCATTTAGAGATGTATCTCACTTTTTTTAGTGTTCTCTGAACTCCATCAAACATAATGAGCTTGATACTTTCTATTACAGTTACAACACAACATTCATCATTACCGAGAGAACTAATCCAGATGACTTCAGTTCCAAGTCTTCAAACTATTCCACATTTGGTGACATGTAAAATATGCATCCGCTGCATAGAATCATGTTTGATGTTGGTTTGGATTTCGTGAAATATAGCATGTCTGCATTGTCATAGCCATCTTCTTGAACCACTACAGTTTCCCATGTTTTTTTGGTTCTTGTCTTCTTTCTCTCGATCTGGAAAATTTCTTCGAATATATCATTCATTATGACAATGATAACATTTTATAAAAAAAGATTTAGTAGTGATCAATATTTTCATTTGGAAGTTTTCTTATTAGATCGAGTCTTGACATTTAGGCTCTAAAGATTTGATCTATATGCAGGTCTTGATTCTTGATCCCTAACCTAAAGCAATCTAACCCCTTACACTATAAAATCAGTAATTGTTTGTATAATAAAATCATTTATTGTGTTCTCAATATAAATTAACAACATGATAATTCCAGTTGAATTGAAAACATATTTTTAATATAAGTTGACAGCAATGTACATAAAGATGTAAATCATATTTAGGATCGAATGTTGACATTTAGGCTCTCAGGAATTGATCTACATGTAAGTCTTGATTCTTGATCCCTAACCTAGAGCAATCTATCCCCTTACACTATAAATCGAGACCTCAATAAATTCACAATCTCTCACTCTCCATCACATTTGTCTAAGTCTTAATTTATTTGATTCACTAAAATTAAGTAGTTTATAAATGAAAACAACGAAGTAACTTTCTTTTACATTCATAATTTTGAAAGACAAATTGGTTCATTAAAGTAGATAAATAGACAAATTTCTCGTGAGATCTATAACTTTGCTCATGCACATTTTATTATATGACTATATATGATTTTGAATAATGAAGGGATTTCTCACATTAATATATATTCAAAAAAGTTGCTTCTCGTCTTAAATTCAGTTCAGAAGTAACTTTTTACGATCCGATTGAATGTCTCAATCCCAAAACAAAGTTGGAAATGTCTTCACAGTAAAAGATAAAATATAAATATTACTTAAAAAAGGCTCTTTATCCACTTTATGTTTAATTATTTTTATATAACCAACATTTTGTAATTTTTTGTAAATAGCCACCTAACATTTTTCGCACGAAAATTGAGTCCAAACTACTCTCATCTTGCAGCTTTGTAAACATACCAAAATTCGGGCCAAAACAGTCTAAATAATTCTTTAAACAATTTGATGTGGGTATTTACACAAAATTTATAAAACATTGGATATTTTAAAATAATTAAACGTTTTTACGAGTATATAGCTAAAATACTCTGTTATTTATGGCAACGTCCAAATAGATGTAAATGATATTAATTTTTTGATAATATGTTAGTAACTGTTTGTATAATAAAATTAGAAATCGCGTTCTTAATATAAACAAACAACTTGATAATTCCAGTTGAATTGAAATCATATTTTTAATATTAGTTGACAGCAATGTACATAAAGGTGTAAATTATATTTAGGATCGACTCTTGACATTTAGACTCTCAAGATTTGATCTATATGCCGGTCTTGATTCTTGATCCCTAACTTAGAGCGATCTAACCCCTTACACTATAAAGCGAGACCTCAATAAATTCATAATCTCTCACTCTCCATCACATTTGTCTAAGTCTTTATTTTATTTGCTTCACTTAATTATTTGATTTAAGTAGTTTATAAATGAAAACAACAAAGTAACTTTCTTTTACATTCAAAATTTTGAAAGAAAAATTGGTTCATTGAAGTAGATAAATAGATAAATTTCTCGTGAGATCGATAATTGTGCTCATGCACATTTTATTATATGACTATATATGCTTTTGAATTGTGAAAGGATTTATCACATTTATATCATTTCAAAAAAGTTGCTTCTCGTCTAAAGTTCAGTTCAGAAGTAACTTTTCACGATCCGATTGAATATCTTAATCCCAAAACAAAAGTTGGAAATGTCTTCGTAGTAAAACACAAAATATAAATATTATTTAAAAAAATGGCTATTTATCCACTTTATGTTTAATGTTTTTAATATAACCAACGTTTTGTAATTTTTTTGTAAATAGCCACCTAACATTTTTTACACGAAAATTGAGTCCAAACTACTCTCATCTTGTAGCTTTGTAAACATATCTAAATTCAGGCCAAAACAGTATAAATAATTTTATAAACAATTTGATGTGGGTATTTACACAAAATTTACAAAATAGTGGATATTTTAAAATAATTAAACATTTTTACGAGTATATAGCCGAAATACTCTATTATTTATAGCAACGTCCATAAAGATGTAAATGATATTAATTTCTTGATAATATGTTAGTAAGTATTTGTATAATAAAATCAGAAAATTTTTCATTAATCATATTAATAGCGGAATATAAAATTTCTTTATAAGTAAAACAATTTTACTAACCTAGACAAAGTGCATGAACATGTATGAATTAAAACATTATTTAAAGTGCATGAATGCTAACCGTTCTTGTTCCTTTAATTTAGAGGAGTCTTAGAAAACTTGATCTTCTCTTGCTCGTTACCTTCACACCTGAACGTGAACTCGAGAAACCTAAGGTTTCTATTACTTGAGTCTGTAGAGGTTTAGAAAGATTTTTTTGCGGGCACAAGTAAACACAATAATTCAAGAACAAGTCTATGAGCTAACGAGTTAATTTTGCCTAAGTCTAATGAGGACTTAGGTGCCAAAATAAAAAGGGATTTTCTAGAGAGAGAGAGAGAGAGGGGGTCGGCCAAGAGAAAGAGCACAAGAGCAAGAATGCTTGTTTTTCACATCTCTATGTGAGGCTGTATTTATAGGAGAAGGAATATCAAGAAAGGGTAATAACCTTTTTCAATTGTGCATTCATGACACAATATTTGATTTTTTCTCCTCTTCTCCCTTGTACATGTATGGCCATCCCTAGCAAGAGTGAAGGAAAATTTGTTTCCTCACTTAGTTAATTATTTCCTTCATAAGTAAATTTATTTCCTTTTTTCTTTTTGGGTAATTATCCTTATAAGTAAAGGCAAAAAATTCTCTCCTCTTGGGTGATGTTGGCCGAACTCTACACCAGGGAAGGGCATCTAGATGCTTCCTTATTTCTTTTAAGACAATTCTTAAAATACCCATTGTAGAATTAATATTGCACAAATAATGAAATTAATTTCATAATGCCTCAAATGACTTCTCGGCTTTAGAAATTAATTTATATTTCCATCATATGAAAATATTCAAAATCTTATTTTGACATTCACATCATTTTATGTCCATGTGGACAAAAATACCCTTTAGTCATTTTTCCGAGAAAACTTTTAGTTCAACACTTGAACTTATTTTGACTTAACTTCTAGTTTAACTATCCTACTCTAATGACCTATAATAATGACCTTATAGATCCAAATGAACAAAACTTGAGCTACTATACTCGGACTCATAAGTTCACAAACTTTTTCCGAGTATTAGTTTAATGTCAACTGACTCCACTAAAGAGTTGACACCGAGAATCTCTCGGTTCAAATGAATTTATTTTTTACTCAAATTCAACTTAATTATATTAAGCGGATCCATTGAATGTTATCTACGTTTACCGTTCATGAATATCATCAACTAGATGAGATTTATAAAATTACCATTTTACCCTTCTAGTTGTTATTTCCTCAACTCTTTTGTTACTTGTGAATAAGTTAGAAACAATGTATTGACGAGGTTATAACAAGTCACATTGTTTCATCCAAATAAATT
The DNA here is from genome assembly GCA_958296335.1 of Urtica urens. NCBI lineage: Eukaryota > Viridiplantae > Streptophyta > Magnoliopsida > Rosales > Urticaceae > Urtica > Urtica urens. The sequence goes on from OY282525.1 coordinate 11,867,842, forward strand.
CTCTGCTTAATTTTGGATACCGCGTAGTTCATTTATTCACAATTCAAGTAATAAAGCATGAGGTGATATGCATTGCATTTCAGCAATCTTGTACATGAATTCCATATCTATGAGAACTTTACAAAGCTGGTTCATGACATCTTCATAACTTAATATCTCACCAATTAGTCTAGTCTAGATCACTTAATGGATTTAGAATTTGACTTTCTCAAATGAGAATATTAAAGCTATGAAATAACATTTTTCATTTTAGGATTTATGTATGCACTATGCAATTCATACATAGTGACCTTGAGACAGAAGAGGTTAAATGGTTTGTTCTTACATTATCTCTAAAGGTGCACTGGTCAATTCAGTATCTTCGAATATACACTGAAAGAATTATAGAGTTCCTAACTCTCTATGCCTCGTTAGCAGACATCATAGATTCTTCCAACAATCATACTATGATCAATAGTCCGTTGATCTTTAGATTGCGAAAATTTCATTTTAACCAAACGATGAAGAGTTTGTTCACGCAAATCTACATTTGTCTCTTCATACATTGTTAGGTTTGATCAAAGACTATAAAACTATTTAATATCATAAATCTTCAAACAAACGAAAAAGGAATGAATGAACGTCTTAATTTTTTTTAATTTAATCAGGAATTACAATAAGGACTTATAAAGATTTATATTACATCAATATGCAAATAAATAATCTTCTTGTATGCATCTCCGCCAACAATTAGTTGCTTGATAAAATGTTAATAACTTTTTGTATAATAAAATCAAAAAAATTTGTTCTCAATATAAATTTACGACAAGGCAAAATACCTGGAGAAACTCATCGAAAAAATACTCTCTCCAACGACCACCTGCACAAAAAGTCTCAATCAAAGTCCGAATTCCCTATAAGGAGCAGCCATATGAGCTCATCCTGACACATCACTTCCAAATAAAGAAATAATAAAACCAGTAGCACTTTTTCCCTCTCCTTAGATTAACGACATCAAATCCCCTACTTCTGGAGTCCCAATCCCGACGCTTCCTACCCCTATGACCTATTCTCTCTTAGGCCCCTCGAAAAACACAGAGGTCCTCCAAAACGAAATACCTGAAACCCCTCTCCCATAACACACTTCTGACAGCAATTCCTCCCCTAAGACAGATCAGACAACCCATTCCTCCAAAATTCCCACTAGTAAGAAAAAAAAATCCTTGGAAACCCTTGAACCAAACCTTTTGGTTAGAGCCAAAATAGCCCCTATGGAAAACCCTGAGATTTTTAAAGCCCTAGAAGGAGATGATGTCCAAGAATTAACTGCGAGGTTCATCTCCACATTTCAGCATGGGACTTACATAGCCAACCATTCCTCATCTAGAAAAACCAACCCTATATCTTCTCATAAGGGCAAACCAATCGGCAACAAATACAAGAATGGAATTCAAAGTAAGAGAAGCAACACAGGGAATAAGGATAACATTATCAGCAACAGATTCATGACTGAGGAGGCGGGTTAACCCATGCCCCCACCCCCCTAATGTTAGTCGTCTCTTGGAATTGTCGCGGTCTCAATCGAGACTCGGCTCGCGACGCTCTTCGGGGGCTCGTGAAAGACGCAACCCGGACATGTTATTACTGTTTGAAACAAAACTTAACTTAGAATCCATGAATAAGCATAGAGCCCAACTTGGATTTTGGGGCGGCGAAGCAGTAGCTGCGGTCGGTCGTAGCTGGAGGCATCTGCCTTTGGTGGAAAAAGACATCTCATTAGACGATTGAAGCCTCAACAAAAACTTCATCTGGGCAGTCACTCGAGGCCAAAGAAGAGAGCAAGACTGGGATTTTTTCAAGACGTATGGTCCTCCCTACGAAGCTGATAAAGCCTCCTTCTGGGATTCTCTAGGCATCTCCACCAATGCGATGAGAAGGCCTTGACTCCTCATGGATGACCTTAACCTCATTCTCAATCCAAGCCATAAGTCAGGAGGTTCTCATGTGTCATGGGCCAAATGCAAAATTCTTAGAGAATGTCATAATATCTCAGGAAGTATCGAAATTCATCCTCAGTCTGACACTTCACCTGGTCTAACAAGAGGTCGGGAATGTCCAAAATAAGAGAAAAGCTTGACAGAATTATTGCTTCCACTGATTGATTATCCAAATTCCCCAACGCCGGTGCCTCCATCCTCCCTGCTATCAGCTCTGATCACTGTCTTTTGGTCAAATTCAAGAATCACTCTTTAGTTATCATAGAAGGAAACAATAAACTCATTATGGACAGCCTTCAAGATAGAGTCATTTCCCCTTTTTGGAAGCTTACTCTCATGTTTAATGAAGTTATTGATTTGTATGATTCCTTTAGTTTTTTTTTTTTTTTTTGGGTTAGTCGGAATGTTAACCAGGCTGCTCACGCCCTGTGTCAAAGAGTTGTTCTTTCTGTTGAGCTCGGTTTTATTCCCTACTGATCCATGTCGTCTGTTGTTCGTTATCTTTGTATGTTTGATTTCGGTAATGGATATTTCCCCTGCCTTCTTCCCCTTGAGAGTAAGAGGCCTGTCTAAAAATATACTTGATATTAGTTGACAGCAATGTTATGCATATCATATAGATGTATCAGGAAAATAAATCCGCTAGAAGGAGGGGTCGAACCTCCGACCTTGTGGTTAACAGCCACACGCTCTAACCAACTGAGCTATTCCAGCATGTTATTGTTTGTTAGGACACAAAGTAAATTTAACTAATAAATATCTGCGTCGAATGATGCGGAATATAGGTGTAAAGCACGTAGGACGGCTAAGGTATTGATTAAGAAAAGCAATTAAACCATAGTTCTAATGTCAACTCACATAATTTCGTATTAAGAGCCGATTTAATCGAAATTACGGAAACAACCCTGAATCCCAGTCTGGATATATGAAAAGTTATAATATATATAAAGCCAGGTCTTAGTAGTACCCACTCTCCGCAATATTATTGTTCTTTTTCTCTCTTTCACGTCACGCCTTAAAACTCGCTCCCTTTATTCTCTCATTCTCATCCCATCTCATCGCTGCTATCTCGAAGGTAAAAGAAGCTGATCTCTCTCCCTCTCTCTCTCTCTCATGGCTCGTTTAAGTTCCGCTTCAATTTTCTTGTGCTGTTAGCTCTAATATCGTTTCGAATTCGATGTTAAGCAAGAACTAGTTAGTTATAAGGATGAATGGAACAGTGTTTTCCGTACTATACTCGGATTAATTTTGAAGAGTTATTTTTCCTTTTAAGTCGTAATTATAGGGCAGATTTTGATACTGAATCTGTATACAGACATTTCATAGATATGATAACTGGATGATGAATATTAATAGAAAGCGTTTGACCAAGGGTCGTATTCAGGCTTTTTTCATCAAATCCGATATACCTTTGGAATATTCGCGGAATCTGTATTCTTTTTTAATTTTTTTTATGAATTAGCACTAGCGAATTATTTGGGAATTATCGTTTTTAATACTCTTTGATTCCCCTTGACAGTAGATTGACTTAAACTCCTAAATAATCGCTTACACCTAAGAAAAACTTGATGAACATGGTTTGGTTCTGGTTTTTCTTCTTCTTCTTCTTACTCCTTGAACATTCATAAGGTACTGTGTGATTCCTATGTTTAAATTTTTCAGAATCTAGAACTCATGGCAAGTTGGTCCGTAAGAGGGGGTTAAACTCTTTATACAATAACCAAGACCTAAGAAAAATTGGATGAACATAATTTGATTTCTGTGAGTTTTCTCTTTATACTGCTTGAATCTTCACAAGTTCATATCTGATTCATATGTTTTGAACCTCCTCCAGAATCTAAGAAGGTATGGCAAGCAAAGCACCGAGTTGGTCCGATCAATGGGGGTCAGGGAATTACGGGGTCGGGGAAAACGAACACGAGAAGACAATGGGGAAGAAGAAGAGTGGGAAGAAGATGGACGATGTGAAAGCAGCGGCCTCGGTAGGTCTCGCCAAGGCAAAGGTCGCCGCGATCTTCGGAGCTCAGAAGGTCAAAACCGGAACTACGTTCGGAGTCAAGTGGATCAAGAATCAGTACCAGAAGAGAACCTCTAAGTAGGTTTTACTCCCAAAAAGAAAAGATAGCTAGTGTCTCTAGCTGAAAAAGAAACTAACTCAGAGCGATTTTATTTTAGTTGTATTTTGGATAGTTTTGGTTCTCTATTCATTGGTTTGTGTTTTATTCTTGGACGACCCAGCATTAAATTGGCATTGTGTTTGATGGGAAAAGAAAAAAAAAAGATCTACAAGGCACAAACTATATTCTTTCTACTGTAAAGACGGCTTGTGAATATATTTTGCTTGCATTCTCTTGACGTAGATTTCGGGGACTTTTTTAGGGATCCTATCAGATTGAAAGAAACAAATCCCAAGCCCTATATGTGTAATGGAAGATAACGGATAAAACTCTAAAGGCAAACCAGCAATTTCTGTTATTGGAGCAATATTTGCAGTCGCATATGGTTACGAAGTCTTGTCATGTCAGCACTGTTCATCCCTTTTCAGATTAGAACATTCCATTCCAAATCAAACCTGAACCAGGACTCCAAAATTCAAGAACGGAATTCTGGTTCCGTCTAAATGCATATGCAAAATATAAGTATAATCAAGTTATTGGCATAGCCAGAGAATAACTAGAGAAGTCGGACAATTATTCATTTCAAAAGTAGACCGAAGAGTCGGACAAGTGAGTTAATGATGTAAAATGGGCATGAGATGATAGAAGATATACATGAACGCAGCTTAGTTTCAACTTCTTCCAAGTTTTTCTTTGTTTCGATATTCACACATACGCAGCTCGTTCCAACAACTCAGGGGAGCCCAAAAGTGTTCTCGCCGCTGTAGGTCATGTAAAGGAAACCATCCTCATCTTTGTTGTCTTCGTAAATTGAAGAAAGCATTGCCGCTGCGATTGTTCAAACAATTATCAGCAGTCTCAATCTAACATGTGCAGATCGGTAATTTCTTAATTCCGCTAGAAAAAAGGATAACAAATGTCTGACCTGTGGGTGGCAAAATGTTCTTCACAAATATGAAAATGGCTTTCTCAGGAGTGAGGTTGATTCTCTTTCGTACCACGTACACAAACTGTCCGACTGTTAGATCAGCTGGCACGAGATATCTGCGCATATTCAAGTCAAGCCCATATCAGAAATTTCATTATTCGAAAGTTCGATTGGCTGGCTCTATGGGTGTGAACAACAAAATGAACAAAAGAAATCCGCTCTCCTACTATATCCCAAATGACTAATCGAACAGATAAGAACGGCCCCACATTATCTTACAAAATCAATGTGATTCACGGCTCCAGGTGGTAAAATCAAACAAATGGAAGGCAGCGAGATTTCTATCAGTACTATATAAATACGGGGTCATAAAGTAAAGCGTAACAGAACTAACTTTTTCTTATCGATTTCAGGTACATCACTCTTCTCGGCCCTTTCGACAATCACCTGCGACAAACAAACATTCATGGAATGTGTGTACTCTGTAAAGTCAAATCTGAAAATCTTGACAAGAGCATACTACAAGTTCAAATTATAATCGTACTGGTATTCTGTCGGGATACTTCTCTCTGATCCGACGAGCCTCAGCTTGCCTCCTTTCTGATTTCCACACACGCACAAAGAAGTAAATTCATAGTAATTTCATTTCAAGAAACGCATAAACATACAAGAGAAATGTACCAGAATGTTCCGACACTAATGCTAGCCAGAATAAGACTAGCATTTTGATAAAAGGAACACATTCTTCATAAAGCGATGTCTTCAATATTTCTTAACCCCATAACCAAACTACTCAAAAAGATTGATATTTGAGAGAACCGCATGAACTAAATCATAAATTTTCATCCCCTTTCCTTTTTCGTTTTCTATTCCTTCAATAATTTGAGAATTCTAAATATATTCCTCTCGGAAAATCGATCTATCAAGAAAGCACGAGTAAATTAACCTCGGGTTTTTTTTATCAAATTGCAAGCTTATGAGTATTTTTCAGATTACGCAGACAAAAATCCCCAACATAAAATTATAACCAACCGAGAGGAATCCAAACTAATTCTTCAATTCGTTGGAATAAATCGAGTGAATAGTTAAATAAACTAGCAATAAATTTTATAAATGAACGATCAGAGAGAAATACGAACCAAGGGGGTGTTCCATCTTGAACGAACACTTGGACATGGCAACAATATACCTCTGCGATCAACAAAGGATACACACACAAAAGTTACGAACCGGAAATAGAAAGTGAATTAGAGTTTTGGTGTTTCATAGTCATAAATCTAACTCCATATAAAAATTGTAGAATTCATTTACATGAGAGAGAGAGAGAGAAGAAGGAATTTGATACGATTGGGATCCTGACAAGAAAGCTAGGAATCGAAGAGAATGAGAAACTGATCTTATAGTATTTTGACTGTTCAATATTTAATTTTGTTTCCATAGATAAGAGTATTATTACCTTTTCGCTTAAGAAACTCGTAAATAATGATATTTCTACAATTGCACAGCTACGGCCTACGGGTACGGAATTGCTCATATTCACACGTCAGGGTGCGCATGCGGCAGGCGGAAATTCGGAAGGAAGCATTCCTTCCGCGTCTGCGGAAGAATTGTACCGCGGAAGGGTGACACGCGACACGCGGAAGAACCATTTCCGTGTCAAAAGCGGAAGGAAAAAAATTGCGCGGTAGCAGGTTACCGTTTGAGAGATAGAAGGGAGGGTGGGTGACGTGCCGCAATCCTAGACGTTGAAATTATTACCGTTTTTAAATTGAATGGCTCAAAAAATTTGTCCGTTATTACACTATAACCCCATTCAAATTATTCTCTATAAATACAAACCATTTTCGCAATATTTTTCACAATCCATCCGATTTTCTCTCTAAAATTTCAACAATTTCTCTCTATAATTTCAACAATTCACTCCAAAATCTATTCAAAGGTTCTACAATTTTGATTATGTCTCAGGAATCATCTCATCGAAGAAATTCTCGGGATCGGTCTCGCACTGTAACTCCTTCTCCGAATCGGGAAGAAGTTAATCAACCGCCACGAAATCCATCTCCCGACTCCAATATCCCAAAAATTGGTTAAACCTATCCGAATTTCCAAATTTCGATAATACCGAAAACTCAATTCCGACTCCTACTCTGATACCGAATTACCATCCACCAACCTTCCCGTACTCCCAACAAGAAATGACCGAGCTAGCTTAATTTGCCCCGGTAAATCCTTACGTCCACGGTCAAACAAGTTATTCGGTACAACCACAAAATGTTTATCAAGATCCATATCAAGTTTATCAATAACAACTTCATCATTTCGAATCACAATCACCAACACATCCTACTCCACCTCGTCCCCGTCCACGATCGCAACCTCCCCGTCCACCATCACAACCTCTACCAACACAACCTCCACCACCCTCATATCCTCCACCTCCGACACATCCTCCACCTCCAACACAACATTCACAAGAAGAACAAGATGAAGAAGAAGGCAACATCTCCGAAACTCAAGAGATTCCTACGACTCAAAGGAAGAAAATGAGAGGAAGGTCCGAGATGTGGAATTACTTCTTAGAAATTGAAGACGACGAAGGGCGGAAAGGCGCTTGCTGGAAGTGCGGGAGACACATCAAATGCGATTGTAGAGAACAAGGTACTTCTTCTTTATGTCATCACTACCGAAAATGTAAAGGTGCCGACTCATCTTCTTCATCTCAGGTACGCCATGACCCCGAACAATTTAGAAAAGAATTAGTTAGATATATTGTTTCAACCGATCAAGCTTTTTCACATGTAGAATCTAAAGGGTTTGGTAGGTTTGTTCATTACTTAAGTCCTACAATTCAATTAGTTTCTAGAATAACTTTAAGAAATGACGTAATGAGATATTATAATGAAGAAAAAGAATTACTTCAAGTTTTGTTTCAAACCGGTGATTTTAACGTAGCGCTAACGTCGGATATTTGGTCGGAAAACACTAAAATGGATTATACGAGTGTCGTAGTCCATAACATAGACTCGGCATGGAACCTTAACAAAAGGATTATTGCGTTTAAAAGAATTGAACGTAGTCACACCGGGGATGCTATTTTAGAAATATTATTAAGTGTTATAGAAGAATGGAACTTAAAAAATAGAATAATTTATATAACTTTAGATAATGCAACGAACAACGATGCTATGATTCGAGCTTTACGTCTAAAAATTCCTAATGAAGAGTCTCTTTTACATCAAAGATGTGCGACACATATAATAAACCTCATTGTAAGAGCGGGATCGAGACATTTTCAAGACTCAGTTGATAAAATTAGAAATTCAATTTCATGGTTAAATAGTTCAACGTCTAGGGTAGATGAGCTAAAAAGAAGATTTTTATTAAACGGATTAGCGGAGAGAACATTTCATACCGATGTTAAAGTTAGATGGAATTCCACGTATTTGATGTTAAACCAATTTTTAGCCGATAGATACGTAAATGTTATTGTAGAATATGTTAACCGAATTGGAGGCCATGAGATAACGGAGGATAACATAGCTAAATGTTCTTGTTATATGCGATTTTTAAATTTATTTTACGATGAAACATGTGCTTTATCCGCTGTTTATATTCCAACTTCATATTTAGCAATTCATAGCGTAAGTGCAATTGCACAACATCTTTGATTCTAATAGTTTTGAATTTTTTCGGAGTGTTGCTTCAATGAGAGCTAAATTTGATAAATATTGGGGGGTTGGTAAAATTCCTTACTTATATGGTTTTGCGGCTATATTAGATTCTAGAATAAAATTTAGTGGTTTTCTTACCTTTGCAAACTGTTTGAAACGTCAAACCGGACAAGATTACGTTACACATGATCATCAAAGGATCGTGGAAGAATTTATTCGTTTTTCGGGACCTGCCAACGACGTGAAATGCCGCAACCCGTAGAGATGAGTCCACCAAGGCCACCAACAACTAGTCGAGGGATCTTTCGAGACATTGCTCGTTTTGCACGAGGAGGAACTTCAACGCCAAGATCATCACCGTATCCAGAGCCACCTGTGGAGACGCCGGAACACGACGAGATTCTTTTGTACAACTCCCAACAATTTGAGGCAATGAGTGAAGAGGATCTCAACTTACTAGCATGGTGGAGACAACACCAAAATATGTTTCCAATCCTATCGAAGATGGCGAGAGATATTCTTTTGATCCCGGTTTCAACCGTCTCATCCGAATCGGCGTTTAGTAGTTCGGGCCGAATCATCGACGATCGACGACAAAGTTTGAAGCCCGAAATAGTCGAAGCTCTCACTGTATACAAAGATTGGTGTCAACACGACGACCGATCTCAAGAAACCTTTGTAAACATTGATTTTGTCGACAATTACGATTTGAACTTTGCTAGTATGAACATCAACGAACTTTAGAGAATGTAAAATGTGTAATGTTTCATTTTTATTATTTCTACAGTTTGTAATGAATTTTCAAATTATCCATATAAATTACATTCATAATATTAACCTACTTTTAAATTTCTTACATTTTACTCCCTTTAATATTCTATTTAAACCATTTTTTTTGTAATCTTAAACGGTGCCGACAGAAGGAACAATTTCCGGCGGAAAAGTTCTTTCCGCACAGTACACAATTCCGCCGAAGCGGTTGACGGAAATTTCCTTCCGCCGGAACATTTTTTTCCGCCTAGGCGTTATACGGAATTCCGTTCCTTCCGTACGCTCAGGCTGAATCACACGCAACTATTTAATATGTAAAATGTAAATGAACTTTTTTTTTAATTAAAAAAGTTTCGTTAAAACCTTTTGACTCTTACTGATACAACAGAAGTAACGAATACATTATTACCTAATTTTTTTTTTTTAAAACATTATCACCTCATTGTATATTATCGAAAATATGATTTTGAACAGAGGTCAAAGTCTCACTAAAATTACAAATACGAATTTATAGTAATAAATCAATTGGTTAACAATTCAGTCACTAATTTTTTTTTCCTTATAATCCAACTTATCTTACGGTTTTGAAATTGAGCATTCAAATAAATAGTATTTTCGAACACAATCATCAGATTCCAAGCAGGGCAAGAGCTTCTCTCTCCCAGACTTCCTGCTAAAATCTGGTTATCATTCTCAATTTTGATTACTTGATGATCGTAGAACTTGAAAAGGTTTAGATGACTCATCACCAAAATTAAGCTTCTTCTAAGTTCTAGGCAAAGACCTTTTAGTCAGCATATAGAGCTGATCCTTTGTTCGTCCCAAGTCAAGTGATAGACTCGGAAGTGTTTCAAAAAATGAGATAGTTCATAATCAAGGTATATAGGGGGATCGGCCATAATAAGTACCATCGGGGTAAAACTTAGCGTAGCTCTAGTTGCATAATTGATCCAAATCTCGTTTCAGCTTTTGGGTGTTTTAGCCCAATTCCTATAAATCAAATTTAATTCTTTATTTACTTGATCTAATAAGAAATAAATTTTTAATAATTGATTATCTATATGATCTAACAATAAATATATTACTACAAATACCTGCATTTCAAAATTATTGTTATCAATAATCATTACAACATGTGAGATAATAATAATGATACACACTATTGATCAAGTAATAGGTGTTGTAATAGGTCTAGGATTAAGAAAAATTATCATTAATCATATTAATGGAGAAATATAAAATTTCTTTACAAGTAAAACAATTTTACGAAGCTAGGCAAAGTGCATGAACATGTATAAATTTAAAGACATTATTTAAAGTGCTTGAGTGCAAACCTTTCTCGTACCTTTGATTTGAAGTGTCTTGAGAAAGGTTGATCTTCTTCTTTGGCTCGATTCCTTCACATTTAATGTTGAACTCGAGAAACCTAATGTTTCTATTACATGAGTCTTTAGAGGTTTAGAAGGATTTGTGTGTGGGCACAATTAAACACAATAGCGCAAGAACAAGTCTATGAGCTATAGAGCTAATTAAGCCTGAGTCTAATGAGGACTTAGGTACCCAAATAAAAATGGATTTTCTAGAGAGAGAGAGAGGGTCGGCCAAAAGAGAGAGACAAGAGCAAGAATTCTTATTTTCACATCTCTATGTGAGGCTCTATTTATAAGAGAAGGAAAATCAAGAAAGGGTAATAACCATTTTCAATTGCGTATTCATGACACAATATATGATTTTCTTTCCGCTTTCTCTTCTAATATGGCGGCCATATGCTATCACAAGAGAGGAAACTTTGTTTCTTCACTTAGCATATTTATTTTCTTCAAAAGTAAATTCATTTCCTCTTTTCCTTTTGGGTAATTATCTTTATAATTAGGGTCATTTTGATGGAGACCATGTAAACTAAAGCTGTTTTGGATATAACCAAGGTTTGGTTAATAAGTTGAAAATACCCGGCTAAATTCGTTTACAAAACTTTAGAGACAAAAGTGCCCTTAAAATAACTTCCCGTTACAATTAATTAAAAAAAGAAATATAAGAAAAAACGAAAATCAAGGCCATTAACATCACTAATCAAACCTCCCGCTCAGTATCAGTAAATAAAAAATCAACCGAGATTTGAGGCATTAAACGTCATGTAATGATGATTTGCGTATATGATGAAGCCGTTCGAAATATCCTGGCTGTTCGATTTCCTTCACATTTATTTTTCTTTAATTTGTTTAAAAAGAAAAGAAAAGAAACAGTCACAGCTCCACCGAAGAAGACGCGAAGCCGAAAAGGAAGGATTTCAAATCTTCGACGGATTTCAGGGGGGGGGGGAGGTTTTCAGAAAAGATTTCAAGGTATTAACGTTTTATATTCCACTATTTTAACAAGTAAAATACTTTTTAACACACGATTTTATGTATTTATTGTTAGGGTTTTTTTCAAAATAAATCTTCTTCGACGTTTTCTGGTTTTTGAGATTTTTACCCGGTTGTATTCATGGGTATTGATCTTTTTTCTTCTTGTAATGTTTGAATAAATGTGTAAATGATTTGGAAATGTTTTTGTTGTTGTTTACATGTTTGCATGTTCAAACAATACTAACAACATCCCGAGAGTTTGGATGTTACCGAATTTGGGTAAAAATGTTATCATCAAAGATGTTTGCATGTTTCTTGTTTGTTGTTTACAGATCCTTTTCATGGATATTATTCATACTTTTTTGATTTTGGGTTAAACATTTTAGGGTTTCAACATTTTATTTCATATCATGGTTATTTTACCGACTATTTTCTATTTGATTGTTAACATATTATTATGATGTTTGAATGTTTGAAAAAAATTATGTTTCAAAAATAACATAATATTCATGTGTATAATATGCAACAGATAAGTCAATGGGGAAGAAAAAGGTGATTGCAAAATCGTCAAGTGTCAACAAGACGAAAAATGATAAAGGAGGTTCAAATGTTGTGAAGGTACGTTGAATGGATTATGTAATCATGTTGTATACAAATGTAGATAAGATGTTTATATTTTGTTAATTTCATGTTAACAGGTTGGAGAGTACTATGTTGAACCCAACAAATAGGATATGTCCCAACGAATAATATGCCACACGAGTTTCGAACTAGTTTGACAGCTTACTGGGGCTATTAACATAGATAATCAAGCGGACATCTTCAACAACAGACCTTTTGCGAACTTACAGCACATACATGGGGAGGTGTACCCAAAAAAACTCTCTCATTTACTGGCTCTACACCAAGTCGAATAAGGGAAGGCAGATGAACTACACTTCAAGATAGGTGGAGTCATTCATCGTTTTACGATGTATGATTTTCAGTTAATGTCAGGTATTTTTTTAGTTTAATTTACGTAAACTTGTAAGTATTATATTGTTCATATGAAGTTAAAAATTTTGGAATTGTTTACAGGATTGATATGCAGTACACAAACATCTATTCATGATGATATATGCATCGACAATCCTTTGAAAGATTTTTTTTTCAAAATCACGAGGTCGCAGGGAATTCCATATCTGTTAGGTCTATTAACTAATAATTTTGCTGGAACAGATGAGGAAAAAGTGGCACTCATTAACGTCGGCCTCGTTGAAACGGTGATCCTACTAAGAGAGAGAAACACATTCATTACCAACAACTACTTGAAACTAGTAACGAACATGGGAATGTTTATGAATTATCCATGGGGACGTGTTAGTTTCAAGGCAATGGTAGATTCCATGAAGAAACTGAAGATTTCCGGCAGCATATCAGACATCAATATTGACGGGTTGCTTCATCCGCTACTAGCTTGGGCATACGAACTTATGCCAGGTTTTGAGGAACAAGGATTGACAAAGAAATGGGCAATTCATCATATGCCAAGGATGCTAAAATGGTCGTACACAAATGCTCCGAAGATCCCCAAAGTGATGCTTATTTTCAACGATGAAAAGGTAACCCCTATGTACAAATAGTTAATGAGTTGTTAATGAATCCAATTTCTGGTTCAGAGTGAGTTTAATGTTATCGATTCCACCAAAGAAGAATTGGAAGACGGGTATGAAAAGCGCGTCACCAATGAAATTCCAATAAAATATGAACGTAAAAGCCCTACATAAGAGAAAGGAAAAGAAAATGCTAGTTCTTCAGATTGTCCACAGGGTTACATAACTAGAGAGGAGATGGACGTCGTTAAAGAGAAACTGGAAAATGCGACCAACGAGATGGAAGAATTGAATTTGACGGTTGCAAATTTTTTTGAAAAATGTGAGGTAATGCTCGAGATCGTCAACACATACATCCGGTCAACAAACACGGACAGCTCGTTCATACATAAGGTAAATTTATATTGTAAGTAAACTGATTAAGTGTATATTGATATGAAAATTTTGATAAAAATTTTCATTTGGATTCAGGGAAATGAAATCAAAGAGTAAGATGTCAACATTGAAACAAGGGAGGCAAAAATTACCGAACCTGAAATAGAAAATGCAAATTTAAGATTATCTTCTTTATAACACTGTTTATTGAATAAGTTGGTAATGGTTTGCAGTTTCAGGAAGTAATTGCTCTAAAAGCTAAAGAGAAAGTTGGATGACAGCCAACAAACTTTAACGGATTTGGTAAGACGTCATGTATGTTAGTGAATATAATAACAATCTATTTACATAATATTACTTGTTTATTAAAAGTATATTTTAATATATGTAAATATGAAGGCAGTAGTGTAATCAAATTCGTTTACAAATTTTACTTAAATCTGTTTATATGTTTTCAACTAATTGTACAGGTCCCGCAACCAATTGAAAAAGTAAACGTACCAGATCCGAAAATCAAAAGTACAAAGGTAGAGGATGATAATTTATTGTAAATATTTGGTTTTGTTAATATAATATTTACAAAACATTTATAGGTTGTTGTTAGACCTATGAATAACGAAGTAGAATATGGGAGGACAAGAAGGACGATTAGAAAGTCAGTGCTCTTAATGCCTCCATACACAGCAGAAAAGAAGGTTAAAAGGACACGTGCATCAAATGTCACAGAGAAGGTGCAAGGAAATGTCGATGATAACAACGAAGATCCACCAACGTCACAACCGTCATTCTCATTAGGGATAGATTTTTAGGTTAAAGTAGAATGTCAAAATAAGTTATGTTTTGGATGGTATTAAACTAAGTTCATGTTTTGGGGATTGTAGAATTGGAAACTAAGTTTATGTTTTGGATTGAAACTATGTTTATGTTTTGGATGTGATTGTAATTAACTTGAAAACTAAGTATATATTTTGTTTTGGTCAACGAAAAGTTATGTGAACAGCGTATCATGTTAGTGTTAGTAATTCAGTTCATTTTCAAACCAAATTGTCAATATGTTCTCACAGGAGTAAGAAAACACGAAATAGGATAGATATTTATTAACGACATGTTAACAATCTGTTTAACAAATTACGTTAAAAAAGATGAACCGGGTAACATGTTAAGAAAATCGTGTTAATAATTCAGATACTATCAACTTAATACAAAATATTATAAGGACTCTCACATTATTAATACAAATAGTAATAAACGATATGGTGTTTTGTTTATTATCGACATGTTATCATTTTGATGTCAATTTATAACATCATTTTAAACAAAAAAGACAAACTATTTACGAGATATTAACAATAACCGAACAAAATTTCATAAGCATTAACAACATTGTCAAATTTATACACATACAGATAAAGTAATGTGAATGAAATATAACCAAATTTGAACAAAAACAACAAATAAACATGAAACTACCCATTACAACTTCTCTTATTATGCCCACATTGACCACAACTTCTGCACCGTTGGCTATACGGATGGATTCTTTCACTTTTAGATCTAAATCTCTTTCCATTTGCCCTCCCCCCTTGTCGCTTGTGTTCCGGTGGTTTTATTTTCTGAGCATTAGGAGGCAGCAACCAATCACCATCCTCCAAAATTGGGTTAACATCTTGAGCATAATTAGTAGATTGAAAATAGTCTTTGGTATAGAACCTCGAACGTAGTCAATAGGAAGTAGATGTCGACGGTATAAAGCAGCACACGCATGAGAACAAGGGAAATCTTCAAGTTGCCAATAATTGCATGTACAGGTCTTAAACTCAACATCCACAACTCTACGAATGGCACCATCAACCACCTCAAAAACATTCTCATTTATTGGATTAACCTGTAAAAAACAAGGAAATAATTTCAAAAGAATATAGTATTTTACTTATAATTTACAGATGATTACACTGTACGCAGAAATTAACAAGTTATTTACAATAAAAAAAACTTACGTTCATTGATCGAGCATTTTCTTGAGCATCGAAAAACTGATGTTCGGGAGTCCAGATTCCATCTTAGGAATTAACATCCTTTTCTTGGCAATCCATTCTTGAATAAGGTGACGGTAACTCAAAACAAGGCATGCAACCGACCATCCTCTAGCGTTACGCAAACGACATTCAAACATTCACTTATATTTGTACTCATGACATCGAATATCTTACCCGGAAAGTGACTGCGAGACCATAATTCAGGATTTGCGGAGATTAAATACTTCTTATTCTTACGCTTGTCATTGGACAACATATTCAACCAATAATCAAACTCTCTACGAGTGTATGCCTTCGCACATCTGTAAAATAGGGGCTGAATGTCGCTTTTTCCGAATTGTGTCTTTACATTAGACCAGAAATGTTGCATGCAAATCGCAAATTTAGCATCCGGGAACACCGAGTTAACCGCCTTTTGTATGGACCTATGCCTGTCAGACACAAAAACCAAGTCTTCCCTTATCCCATAAACAAACCTTATCATCTCCATAAACCACAACCAAGAATTGTCGTTTTCATAATCAACAATGCTAAACGCCAAATGAAACAAATGATTGTCTCCATCTTGAGCAGTTGCTAACAACAAAGTACCATATGATTTCCCTTTCAGAAATGTTCCATAAACCGAAATGACTGGTCGACAAAATTTAAATATGTGCACAGAAGCCCCAAATGACAAAAAAAAGCGTTTAAATGTACCATCAGATTCAAGATCAGTTACTATATATGAACCTGCAAATCGGTAAATAAACAGTTAATTTCTGTAATCATCATGTAAATCATCTGTAAATGAAAATAAATATTTTGCTGTAAAAAATATACCAGGATTTGTTTCTCGGATCATGGTACCAATAATCGGTAGATGACTGTAAGATGTTTCGAAATGACCCCTAAGATCTCCCAAAGCATCTCTTCGACCCTTCCAAGCTCGATAATATGAGATCTCAACATTAAACCGAGATCTCAAGATTTCAATAACACCAGGCGACTTTATCTCGGTTGCTAATGAACCCCTAAAATCATCTTTGACACATTTGCTTATAAGCATGGATGATGCATGTTTGCTTTTGTGAACTAGAGATTTTCCATAACACATATGAATTTTTGAAAAACTTTTAATAACCCACAATCCCGATGAAGAACATATAGAGGCTGACAATTTCCATGGAATAAAACATGTTTGCAAACGACACCATATCTTTGTGTAAAAGACCTAATAGTCGAAATTCAAAACTGTTTCGGACTGCAAGGATATTAATAGCACTTTGAAGAATGTCTTTCCTGGAAAAAAAACGTTTCCGATATCTAATTCCATGTTCATCGGAAATTCCTTTACGTCGGATTTCATCGTATTAAACAATCTCAGATCCCTTTTGACTATTTTCGTTGATCGAATCCAGTTCAAGGGACTGTGAACAGTGGTGTTCAAAAAGATGGAGTGTAAAAAAACAAGATTAATCGTGTAAATAGAAAGAAGAAATACAGTGTAAATATAATGAAAATAAAATGTTAACAGAAGCGCATACAAGAATCTTGCAACGAAAAATCATCTTCTTCAAATAATCCCATTGCTCTCGAATTGTTTTTTTTTTCGATCAAACCATAAATTATGATGGTTGATATTAAGTTTTCGTCGGCCAAAATGAAGGAGTAAATAATTTTAGGTAATTAATATGAAAAAATGTATAATGTTTCCTTTAATAGAGGATCCTAACTAATTATGATATTTAAACTTAATTGGATACAATATTTCGGGAGCAAAAATTTGGTCAACCCACTAATTATGGTGATTAGAAATTCGAAATCCAAATTCGAATTCAATTTTTTAAAATCTTTTTTTCGAAAATAAATTCGGCAAAAGGGCAATTTGGTGTGTTCATGTGATGTAAATGAATCTGTGTGGCTATTTTCAATTCATTAACTAAACCTTGGGTATATCCAAAACATAAACGTTTAATAAGGCTATAGAACCAATTTTTTCTTATAATTAAAGGCAAATAATTCTCTCCTCTTTTGATGTGTCTTGGTCGTATTATATAGCTAGGGAAGGGACATCACAAATAATGAAATTAATTTCATAATGCGTCAAACGACTTTTCGGCTTTAGAAAAGTATTTATATTTTCATCTTATGAAAATATTCAAAATCTTATTTTGACATTCACATCATTTTATGTCCATGTGGACAAAAATACCCTTTAGACATTTTCTGACAAAAAGTCTAGTTCAACACTAGAACTTATTTTGACCTAGCTTCCAGTTTAAGAATCCTACTCTAATGACATGTAATAGTGACCTTATGGATCCAAATGAACAAAGTTTGAGCTTCTATACTCGGACTCAAATGTTCATAAACTTTTTCCGAGTAATAGCTTAATGTCAATTGATTCCACTAAAGAGTAGACACTGAAAATCTCTCGATTCAAATGAATTTATTTTTTACTGAAATTCAACTTAATTATATTGAGTGGATTCATTTAAAGTTATCTATGATTACCCTTCATGAATATCATCAACTAGATTAGATTTATAAAATAACCATTTACCCTTCCAGTTGTTATTTCCTCAACTCTTATGTCACTTGTGAATAAGTTAGAAACAAAGTATTGACGAGGAGCTAACAAGTCACATTGTTTCATCGAAATAAATTTGCTACTTAATTTTGGATACCGCGCGGTTCATTTATTCACAATCCAAGTAATAAAACTTAAGGTGATATATATTGCATGTCAGCACTCTTGTACATGCAATTAGTCTAGTCCAGTCCAGATATTTATGAGAACTTCACAAAGTTGGTTCATAACATTTTCATAACTTAATATCTCACCAATTAGTCTAGTCCAGATAACTTAATGGATCTAGAATTTGACTTTCTCAAATGAGAATATTAAAACTATGAAATGACATGTCTCATATAAGGAT
Organism: Urtica urens; assembly: GCA_958296335.1. Taxonomy (NCBI): domain Eukaryota; kingdom Viridiplantae; phylum Streptophyta; class Magnoliopsida; order Rosales; family Urticaceae; genus Urtica; species Urtica urens. Next base: position 11,886,574 of record OY282525.1, read on the forward strand.
TTAGGTAAGCATGATGCAATTCATACATAGTGACCTTGAGACAGAAGAGGTTAAATGGTTCTTTCTTTCATTGTCTTTAAAGGTGCACTGGTCAATTCAGTATCTTCGGAAGATACACTGGAAGACCTATAGAGTTCCTAACTCTCTAATACCTCGTAATAAGACATCATAGATTCTTCCGACAATCATACTAGGATCAATAGTTTGTTGATCTTTAGATTGTGAATATTTCATTGTAACCAAACTATGAATGTTTGTTCATGCAAATCTACATTTGTTTCTTCATACATTGTTAGGTTTGATTAAGGACTATAAGACTATTTAATATCATAAATCTTCAAACACATGAAAAAGAAATGAATGAACGTTTCAACTTTTATTAATTTAATCATAATTATAATAAGGACTTATAAAGATTTATATTACATCAACATGTAAATAAATAATCTTCTTGTGAGCATCTCTGCCAACAATAAGAGCTACACAAATCAAAATAAAAAGTGAAATTGTCGTTGCTCTTTTTCAAGGGTTTCATTTACCCTTATTCAATACTCCATCCTGTATTACAATGTTGATCTCTATTTTACAATAGAATTGTATTTTCCCAGACATAATTTTAAGGGTATTTTAGGTATATACCCATATTTATATTTACCAATTTCAGTATACTCAGCGTTACATTAATTTTGTGTAAATACCCCGTGTAAATTGTTTGACAAAAAAAATTCATACTATTTGGTCCTTTTATTTGAATAAATTAAATAACTTATGTACATAAAACAGTCCTAATATTTTTGTAAACAACTTACAGTGTGTATTTACACATAATTAACGTAACGTTGGGTATATTGATATTGGCAAACATAAACATGGGTATAGAGCTAATTTTTTGTAATATTAATGAGCATCTTTACTAGCCGTTAACAAGACAAGTCAATGAATTTGAAGATATCGTCTAGAAGTGCATGGCTATTTTAGGATATAGATCAAGTCTCACTTTGACCATCATAGCAACCCTGTGTTGGAAATTAGTTAATGTTTAACCAATAATATTTTATAACATATCTAAATATGGCGGAATTATATAACATGATCTAATATGTTACAACATATTTTAAACATATTCAATTAACCTAGTCATTAAAAATAAGTAACATGTCAATAAACATTTTATTTTAGACATATTGATCAACAAACTGAACATACTTTAATCTAGCAACTTATCATGTCAATAAACAATTTTATTCTAGACATATTGATAAAAAAATTGAACACACTTCAATCCAGCAACCTAAATTTTTTTTTATCATTTGCAAACCAATTCGTTTAGAAGTGACTTACATGTGAAGTCGTAAACAATTTTGTGTGTTCCTAGCTCACTCAGGAATGCCTCGCCAATTTCCTCTCCGAATGAATCTGAATTGCGCATGGGAGTCAGCATAGGAGAAGGCCCAAAATGTGCCTAGAAGTCGTCGGATGGAGCCAGCCGGTCGGACGCACAACAGGCTTGCCAGATTGGATCTACCGGACGGACGCGGATTGGCCTGAGCGCTTACGGGTCTGTGTCTGGCTGGGAGTGCGAGACATGTGCAGCTGTGTAGAGGAGAACCTGGGACACGTCGGGAGAAGGGAGTCTCGAGCGGAAAGTTTGCAGATCACTCACGAAGACACATGCCCATCTGGAGACCTGCCGGCCAGCCGGATGCGCCTGACTGTCCGGTTGCCTATCTGACTTGCCGGTTTGCGTCTCGTGGTGTCTCACTCGTTCTCCTCGTGTTATGGCAGACCCTATGACAATATAAACTCACCCAAACACCACAAGTTAATTCAGTAATAATTCTCTGGGATTTTTTGGGCAATCAAGAGGGTGGATGTTGGCAAGGATGCCCACAAGAAGATTGTTTATTTACATCTTGATGTAATATATAAATCTTTATAAAGTACTTATTGTAATTTGCTGATTAAATTAATAAAAGTTGAAACATTCATTCATTCCCTTTTAGTTTGATTGAAGATTTATGATATTCAATAGTCTTATAGTCCTTAATCATACATAACAATGTATGAAGAGACAAATGTAGATTTGCGTGAACAAACTTTTTATGGTTTGGTTAAAACGATATAGTCACAATCTAAAGATCAATGGACTATTGATCCCAGTATGATTGTTGGAAGAATCTATGATGTCTGATTACAAGGCATAGAGAGTTAGAAACTCTATAGTTCTTCTAGTGTATCTTTAGAAGATACTGAATTAACCAGTGCACCTTTAGAGACAATGGAAGAACAAACCATTTAACCTCTTCTGTCTCAAGGTCACTATGTATGAATTGCATCATGCTTACCTAAATCCTGAAATGAGACATGTCATTTCATAGCATTAATACTCTCATTTGAGAAAGTCATATTCGAGGTCCATTTCGTGATCTAAACTAGGCCAATTGGTGAGATATTAAGTTATGAAAATGTCATGGACCAACTTTGTGAAGTTCTCAAAGATATGGAATTCATGTACAAGATTGCTGAGATGCAATATATATCACCTCATGCTTTATTACTAATAAATGAACTGCGCAATATCCAAAATTAAGTAGCGACTTTATTTGGATGAAACAATGTGACTTGTTAGCTCCTTATCAATACATTGTTTCTAACTTATTCACAAGTAACAAAGGAGTATGAAATAACAACTCGAAGGGTAAAATGGTAATTTTATAAATCTCATCTAGCTGATGATATTCATGAAGGGTAAACATAGATAACATTCAATGGATCCGCTTATATAATTAAGTTGAATTTGAGTAGAAAATAAATTCATTTGAACCGAGAGATTCTCAATGTCAACTCTATAGTGGAGTTAGTTGACATTAAGCTAATACTCGAAAAACCTTTGTGAACTTTTGAGTCCGAGTATAGTAGCTCTAGCTTTGTTCATTTGGATCCATAAGGTCACGATTACAGGTCATTAGAGGAGGATTGTTAAACTAGGAGTTAAGTCAAAATAAGTTTAAGTGTTGAATTAAAAGTTTTCTCGAAAAATGTCTAAAGGTCAATACTAGACGCTTGTAATAGAAACCTTAGGTTTCTCAAGGTCAAGACTAGACGTGAAGGAATCGAGCCAAGGAAGAAGATCCACTTTTCCCAAGACGCTTCAAGTTTGAAGATACAAGAAAGGTTAGTATTCAAGTAGTTTAAATAATTTTTTTAATTATAACATGTATATGCACTTTTCCTAGGTTAGTAAAATAGTTTACTTGTAAAGAAATTTTATATTCCGTCATTAATATGATTAATGATAATTTTTCTTTACCTTGGACCTATTCCAACAGTGGACTCTTTGATTGAACAAGGGGAGACAGGAACCACTCCAAGTTTGTAACGGGAAGTTATTTTGAGGGTACTTTTGTCTATGAAGTTTTGTAAACAAATTTAGTCGGATATTTTCAACTTATTAACTAAACCTTGGGTATATCCAAAACAACTATAGTTTACATGGGTATCCATCAAAATGACCCTAATTATAAAGATAATTACCCTAAAGGAAAAGAGGAAATGAATTTCCTTGAGAAGAAAATAAATATGCTAAGTGAGGAAACAAATTTTCCTCTCTTGTGATAGCATATGGCCGCCATATTAGAAGAGAAAGCGGAAAGAAAATAAAATATTGTGTCATGAATACACAATTGAAAAAGGTTATTACCCTTTCTTGATTTTCCTTCTCTTATAAATAGAGCCTCGCATAGAGATGTGAAAATAAGAATTCTTGCTCTTGTCTCTCTCTTTTGGCCGACCCTCTCTCTCTCTAGAAAATATATTTTTATTTGAGTACCTAAGTCCTCATTAGACTTAGGATTAATTAGCTCTATAGCTCATAGAATTGTTCTTGCGCTATTGTGTTTAATTGTGCCCACACACAAATCCTTCTAAACCTCTAAAGACTCATGTAATTGAAACTTTAGGTTTCTCGAGTTCAACATTACGTGAAGGAATCGAGCTAAGGAAGAAGATCAACCTTTCTCACGACGCTTCAAATTAAAGGTATGAGAAAGGTTTGCACTCAAGCACTTTAAATAATGTTTTTAAATTTATACATGTTCATGCACTTTGCCTAGTTTAGTAAAATAGTTTACTTATAAAAAAAATTTATATTCCGCAATTAATATGATTAATAACATTTATTCTTAACCCTAGACCTATTCCAACAAATGGTATCAGAGCTATGGTCAAAGTAGAAGCATGTACATGTTATTTAAATTATTATGAGAAAATTGTTTTCTAAATTTGCTAGAATAATGGTTTTTCAAATACTAGATCTCACACTATTTTAATTTCTAGGTACGACCTTTAAAATTAATTTTATGTTGATTTTCCACTTGTTAAATATGTTATATAAATACATTAAAAACAATTTTTAATTATTTTATATTTAGCATACTCAAAATCAATTTTTGACAAGTTTGAAAATTTGTAAACTATGTTATTGCATTTCTAGATTAAAATTTGTTATTGAATGTTTTATATTATGTTGGTTATTTTATATTGTGTTTAATTATTAACATGTTAATATAACATACCTTTGAAATCAAAACATACAATTAAAATGTTTCAATAAATCTCTTTCTTATTGCGCCTAGATCCGACGTACTTTTAACTGTTTTTCTTATATCTCGGTAAAAGGGGAATATGAAAATTAGTGGTTCTTGAACCAAATTAAAGGTACGGAACTCAGCTATCCAATGCAATTAGTTTTAACTCAATCGGATATCGGATGTGTCATTTATGACCTTTTAAGTACGAAGTGTACGTAGTCTGCGAGTCCAGGATTTTGAGACTGCTAGCTTCTTTCCCTCTTCTTGATGCTTTCTTGGATTTCCGACGATTACGCACTCAACCACCATGAAGACGCCTTGAAGGAAGATATCATGAAGATGAAAATATTAGTTTTAGGAGATTTTGAATCTCAAAAACTTCTAAGTACAAAAGTGAGATTTATTAATCTCACACACTTTCCTAAGTAAAAATAAATTAATGGACAAAAAGATCCGAGTATGTTCCTTGTGCCTTAGTGCATTAATACTGCTCTCCCCTCAGAAATATCGATTTTAGGATTTTTTTTTCTAGTGATCCACTCTATCTCCCTTTACACCTGGAAACGTGTTTCCAAATGTTCAAGAGATGATGTGCTTTTTCCAAAAACTAAGTGGGAGGGTTGTGTTTATTGTTTGCAACCCACGATCCCCAACACTATGTAAAGTACATATGTCGCCGGATTAAGAGTCACCCTCGTGGCCCTCTTTTAAATGAGAATACTTAGAGACGCATTACTCCTAACATTGCTTTTATAGCTACGTTCAATTGTGAAATAATGAGACAAGGTGCCTAAGTCTAATGAGGACTTAGGTGCCAAAATAAAGAGGTAATTTTAGAGAGAGAGAGAGGGAGACTTTGGTCGACCAAAAACAAGAGAAAACAAGAGCAAAAACTTATTTTCACATCTCTATGTGAGACTCTATTTATAGGAGAAGGAAATATAAGAAAGGGTAATTACTCTTTCCTATTGTGCATTCATGACACAATATTTGATTTCCTATCATATGAAAATGTACAAAATATTATTTTGATATTCACATCATTTTATGTCCATGTGGACAAAAATACCCTTTAGACATTTTCCGAGAAAAAGTCTAGTTCAACGCTTGAGCTTCTATACTCGGACTCAAAAGTTCACAAACTTTTTCCGAGTATTAGCTTAATGTCAACTGACTCCACTAAAGAGTTGACAATGAGAATCTCTCGGTTCAAATGAATATATATTCTACTCAAATTCAACTTAATTATATTGACCGTATCCATTGAATGTTATCTATGATTACCCTTCATGAATATCACAAACTAGATGAGATTTATAAAATTACCATTTTACCCTTCTAGTTGTTATTTCCTCAACTCATTTGTTACTTGTGAATAAGTTAGAAACAATATATTGACGAGGAGGTAACAAGTCACATTGTTTCATCAAAATAAAGTCGCTACTTAATTTTGGATACCGCGCGGTTCATTTGTTTCATCCCATGCATGAAGAATTCGGCCAACATCAATGAGAGAAGGAAATTATATCTAGAAATTATGTTGCCTTGAATTATGAAGACAATTTCCAAAAAGGAAAAGAGTAAATTAATTTCTTTTAGAATGAAACAAATGTGCTAAGTGATGAAACAAATTTCCATCACTAATGCACATAGGTGGCGGGCCATGCATTTAGAAGAGAAATAGAGGAGGAAATCAAATATTGTGTCATGAATACACAATAGGAAAGGGTAATTACCCTTTCTTTTATTTCCTTCCTCTATAAATAGAGCCTCATATTGAGATGTGAAAATACGTTTTTGAACCTGCTCTCTCTCTTTATAGCCGACCATATCTCTCTCTCTCTCTCTCTCTCTCTCTCTCTCTCTCTCTCTCTCTCTCTCTCTCTCTCTCTCAAATACTATTTTATTTTGGCACTTAGATCCTCACTTGATCGAGTGTATTACCTTATGATCCAAAACTCGTTATTGGTTCATATTTTTAATATTGCCCACACACTAAACTTTTCAAACGCTCGAAGACTCTAGTGATAGAAACTTTCGTGGTTATTCGAGAATCCAAAGACGAAAAGCAGCGAGGTGAGGTGTAGGATTTTCATCCTAGAAGGGTCTTCAAGATCTAGTAACAAAAATAAGGTACTTAGTCTTTTTCATATTTAATATATGTTTTAATGATAACATGTTCATGCACTTTGTCTAGATAGTAAAATAGATTTACAAGTTTGAAAACAATTTTTTATATTCCGCCATATATGATATGATAATTAATTGTTAAATTCGAGATCGATTTCAACCAATGGTATCAGAGCATGGGTTAAAGTTTAAACATGAACATGGTTTTAAAAATATATAAAAGAAATTATTTCTAAAATTTAGTTAGATGTTGAATATGCTAGGTTTGTTTTCAATATGATATTTTATTGTGTATGACTTTAAAATACATAACATGTTGATTTTATACAACCTAGGGATGATATTTAATTACATTAAAATGGGTTCTAAATAATTTAATTACTAGCATGTCCAAAAACGTTTTTTAAAATCGTTTGAATTTTTAATAAAGTAGTAATATTGTCTTACATCTTTATTATGTTGTTTTATTCTTTTTCATTTTTCTCATTATGCTTTGTTATTAATATGTTAACATAACACATAAATAAGACTTATCCTCACCTTAAAACCTCTTCAATAAACTTTGTTTCTCAAAGACATTGATCCAACGTACTTTTAATTGTTTTCAATTTTCTGGACAAATCGTTATGTCTCAGTAAAATAATGGTCATAAAGTTTTGCTCAGAGGATGAAAATTAGTGGTTCTTGAAACAAATTAAAGGTACAAATGTTAGCTATCCAATGCAATTGGATTCAGTTCATTACGATCTCATTTATGACATTTTAAGTTCGAGGTGTTCGGCAGTCCTCGAGTCCATGATTTTTAATCCGAATTTACGACTCCAAATCTTCCTCTCTTCTTCACGCAACCGTGGCTTATCAACGTTCACGCGTTCAACCACCATGGTGATGCCTTAAAGGAAGATGGCATGACGACAAAGAAACTAAGTTTAGGGAGATTTAAGAATATAAAAAACTTTCAAGGGTAAAAGTGAGATATAATATCTCACACCCTTTCCCTAGGAAAATAATTTAGAAAAACGCTCGAGTATGTTCCTTGTGCCTTAGTGCATTAACACTGCTCTCCCCTCACAAATATCATTTTAGGGCTCTTTTTCTAGTATTCTACTCTATCTCTCTATACTCAAGGAAACATGTTTCCTAACGTACAAGAGAAGATGTGCCAATTCTAAAAACTAAGTGGGAGCGTTGTACTTGTTGTTTGCAACCCACGATCCCCAACACTAATGATAAGTGTAATTATTGCTAGACTAAGAGTCACCCTTGTGGCCCTCTCGCTAATGAGAATACTCAACTACGCTTTTATCTTAACATTACTTGTAGAGCTACGTTTAAAAGTGAAACAATGAGACAAGGCCTCCCCTCGGTGGATTGTTTTCAAAGTAGATCTTTTGAACTAAGTGGTTGGTTACGCACTTAGACTGAATCTCTAGTAATCCTCCCTCGAAGCCCTGCGAATAGATTTCAGTGATCAAACTCTTATGGTGGCTAGTCAAACATTGATGTGTTGACATCATGACTATACATTAATGATGTGCCATTTACTTATGAAGGGAGACTCTTTGCGGCCTTATCTCGAAGGAGTAAAGTTTCTTTTCATTTAGAATACTTTTGAATTTTACATGTTCAAACTTAAAAACGTAAAATTCTAAACAAAAGACTAATCATAAATTGTTTCAATTTTCAGCAACATGTCTCTAAATCCTCTCTCAACTATCCTTTCTTCAAATAAACTGGAAGGGGAAAACTACGTAGATTGGAAACATAACCTAGACATCATCCTTACTGTGGACAAACACAAATGGGTAATCACCACCCCATGTCCTCCTGAAACGAATGATGATGTGACTTTAGAGGAAAAAGACGCCCTAGGGCATGGCTCATATCCGATGAGGTTGCAAGGTGCTATATTTGAGGATCGATGAAAAATGTGTTGCAACAACCATATCGTGATATTGGGTCGGACTATGACATGCTCTACAATCTTCGAGAGATTTTTAGAGGGCAAGGGTGTCAGGCTAGACAACAAGTGGTTCGACAGTTTAAGAACTGACGTATGAAAGTTGGGATTCCTGTCAGAGAACACATGATGCTGATAATAAGTTGACTCAATGACATGGAAATCTTTGGATCTAAGATTGATGGAGATACCAAAATAGATATGATCTTGGCAATTCTCCCTGAATCTTTTGATACTTTCAAGCTAAAATACTCCATGAATAAGCTAGGGTACACATTTATCCAGCTAAAGAAGGAGCTTCACACTGCTGAGGGACTCTTAAAGGAAAAGACAAGTAACGTAGAGGCTCATGCTACTGAGCACAAAGCCTCCATATCTAGATCTTAAAAGAGACCTCGCCGAGCTGAGAAGAATAACCCTATCAGAGTTCAGAAAGAAGAAGGCGCCCCGGGCAACCAAGGTGGACAAGTCTAAGGACAACTTTCACCATTACAATGAACCCAGACACTGGCATAGGAGTTGTCCTACCTACCTCAAGGCTAAAGGGAAATGTATTGTACTTATTATCGAAACTTGTTTAGTAGGTGATAATGTATAGGATTCTTGACTCCGCTGCTACTAACCATATTTTGTGTTCCTTGAATGGGTTCAGGAAAAGCAAGACCTTAGAGGATGGTGAATTCTACTTCAAGTGGGGTGATGGGAGCTTTGTGTCTGCTAAGGTTGTGGCATCAGTGACATTGTCTCATGAAGACAAAACTTTAAATTTGAATCATGTCTATTTTGTTCCTTCCTTTGGAAAAAACTTAATATATGTAGCTCAAATCATTTAGTAGAATTATTATTTAAAGTTTACTGATAATGGAATTCGCATTTTTTTCCAATTCATTTGTCACTGATACTTGTATGAATAATGGTTTATACTATCTTTACCCTACACAACATTTGTTGTTAGACACTGAAATAGATAATGATCTAGTTATGGAACCAAAGAGGATCAAACTTAATGACTCCTCTTATCTAATAAAATCAACACATCATTGGCACTTAAGATTTTGTCATATTAGTATAGATATGATTAAGAGATTTGTAAGGGACGGTCCTCTCCAAACCTCGGCAATAGGCTCATTGCCGACTTGTGAATCATGTGTAGAAGGAAAAATGACCAAGCAACCTTTCTTTGGTTAAGAACGAAGACCCACTGAGTTGCTGGAACTAGTACATTTCTGATGTATGTGCTCCGCTCAGAATTTAGGCACGGGGAGGATATGAATATGTCGTTATCTTCACCGATGATTACTCAAGATAAGGATTTATCTATTCGCTCAAACAGGAATTCGAGAATTTTAATGTATTTAAGGTTTTTTAGGCTCTAGTGGAAAACAAACTGGAAAACAAATCAAAACCCTGCGATCCGATCGAGGTGGTGAGTGCTTTTTGAAGAGTTTGATGACTTTCTTAAAGAACAAAGTATCGCTTCTCAGCTTACTGAACCTGGCACACCTCAACAAAACAGAGTATCAAAGAGAAGGAATCGAACTCTAATGGAGATGGTTAGATCAAAGATGACTTACTCATCACCCCCTAATTCCTTTTTGGTATATGCTCTCGAAACAGCTACATATATTATGAAGAGTAAAATGTAGATTTGCGTGAAATAATTCTTGATAGTTTGCTTAAAACGAAATATTCAAAATCTATATATCATTGGACTATTGATCTTAGTATGATTTTTTAAAGAATCTATGATGTATTTTTACGAGGCATAGAGAGTTAGGAACTCTATAGTTCTTCATGTGTATCTTCCGAAGATACTGAATTGACCAGTGCACAATAAGAGACAATGTGAGAACAAACCATTTAATCTCTTTTGTCCCAAGGTCACTTTGTATAAATTGAATCATGCTTACCTTAATCCTGAAATGAGACATGTCGTTTCATAACTTTAATATATTCATTTGAGTAAGTAACATTCTAGATCCAAGTTTGTGAACTAGATGCGCTCTATTGGTGATGTATTGGGTTATGAAGTTGACTTAAGTATATTTTCTGAATTTCTCATATATATTAAATTCATGTAAAGGATTGTTGTAATGCAATGTATATCACCTCTTCTTTTATTACTTGGATTATGAAGAAATGTACCGGCCAGTCTCCAAATAGACTAAAGACTTCTTTTGGATGAAAATTTGTGACTTGTTAGCTCCTCGTCAATACATCGTTTCTAACTTATTCACAAGTATTAGAGAAGTTGGGGAAATAAGAAAGAGAAGGGTAAAATGGGAATTTTACAAATCCCATCTAATTGATGATATTCATGAATGTTAATCATATGATAATATTCAGTGGATCCACTCATCACAGATAAGCAGATTTTTTAGTAGAAAATATATTATTCATTTGAACCGAGATATTTTCAATGTCAACTTGTTAGTGGAGTCAGTTGACATTAAACTAGACTTGGAAAATTTTGTGAACTGTGATTCGAAGAGTCCTAGTTGAAGTTTTGTTCATATGGGTCCATGAGGTCACTATCACAAATCATTAGAGTTGAGATTGTTAAATTAGAAGCTACATCAAAATAAGTTCAATCATTGAACTAGACGTATTTTCCAAAAATAGTCTAAAGGTTATAATGATGTGAATGTTAAAATAAGATTTTGAACATTTTCATATGTCGGAAATATAAATTATTTTCTAAAGCCGAGAAGTAGTTTGAGACATTATGATTAATTTCATTATTGGTGCAATATTAATTCTACAATGGATATTTTACGAATTGTCTTAGAAAGAAATAAGGAATCATCTAGATGCTCCTCCCATGCATGAAGATTTCGGCCAACATCAATGAGAGAAGGAAATTATATCTAGAAACTTCATCGGAGATGGGTCTCCAAGATCAAATAATAAGAAAAAAGTACTAAGTCTTTTTCATATTTATTATATGTTTTAATGATAATATATTCATGCACTTTGTCTAGGTAATAAAATAGTTTTACAAGTTTGGAAACAATTTTTTATATTCCGCCATATTGATATAATAATTCATTGTTAAATGCTAGATCGATTCCAACAAATAATTATCCTCATCTTGAGCGGTAGCTAAAAGCAAAGTCTCAAGTGACTTCCCCTTCAAAAAAGTACCATCCACTAAAATCATTGGTCAACAAAACTTAAAACCAAACACAGAAGCTCCGAATGCAAGGAATAAATACTTAAATGTACCATCATTTTGAACAACCGTTTTAGTCTATGAACATGTATGTAATTTATCGAGTAAAACAATGTTAACAATATAAACATTTTACGTTAAACAAATGTAAATTATATCATTATTAACATAAATGGTGTGGAATAACTTACTCGATTTTGTTTTGTAAAATCATATCATAAATAATAGGTAAATGATTGTCGGTGATTGATTCCCCTTAGCAACCATATTAAATGCTGAAAATCATTAATTGCACTCACAATAGTCAATTTATAATAATGATTACCAAACAAGATCTAAATTTATTAATTTAATTAATTTATGAAAGCAATTCAGCAATCAATATTAATTAAGTGGTAAGAACACTTACTTGGATTTTGGCTCAACTACAGAAACGCTCCGACCCAACGGGCGCTCCGTTTCGTCCATCTTTTGATTGAGTACTCGAGGATGACACCGTGGTCTACCAAAACCTAATCTCCGAGACGAATAATAAATATGAGCGGGCACAATCGATTCTCACTAGATCTCGAAACCATAATGTTTCGGGATCTTATTCCTATTATTTATGAATAGAATTAGCAATTCCGGGGAATTAGGGAAGGAAAAATCAGCCGAGAGAGAGAGAGAGAGAGAGAGAGAGAGAGAGAGAGAGAGAGAGAGAGTTTGCCGAGACTTCAATGAGAGGAATTGAGTTATTTTTCATCTTCCCTTCAATCCCTATTTATAATATTAAGAAGGAGATAACCTATGAGAGATTTATCTCCTTTATGAGATATATTCCCTCTTTATGGAAGATATTCCCTCCTTTTAGAGATATTCTCTCTTTTGGATTTAATCTAGGCCATTAGATCTCAATAGTGAATCTAAACACTCTCTCATCTATCAGATCAATATATGTAGAGAAGATTTTCTCTCTTCAAAGAGAAATTCAAGGAGAGAAATAAGGAGGCATAATCGGCCACCCCTACGGCATAACCCTAGGGTATTTTCGGCCAAGCCTATCCCAAACCCAAACCATGAATTTTCAAAGCCCATTCGCTTAAAATCCAATTAATTATTTATTTACTTGTTCCAACAATAAAAATAAACAATTATGCTATAAACATTTATTTAATTTTGCGAATTCCCGTTTTTGAGAATTAATGATGTCAGTCACCATTACAGTAGGTGAGATTAAATAACGATTTAACACTATTGTTTGAAAGTTCTTATTCATCTTTATGAGAACTGAATTGGGGACTATGGACCTAGTAGTAGAAGCTTAACGAACTTGACGAAAAAGACGATACAATCTTATCTTTTTTCATCGATTCGTCTAGTTTTTATCAATACTCCACCGTTTAATCTAAGACTGAACTCTTCTTTAATACTATAATTATATTTACTCATCGTGACGAGTGCCCACTAATATAGTCAGTACGTGATCAAGATCCTCCACGTCCGTGCCAAAAGAAGTCAATTTTTCCGTTATACTTCTTTTGATATATATCAGCCCTAATCATTATTGCTTCCCGAGCAAAAGATTCTTTCAAACGTTAACTTACTCTGAAAAAGCGCGCAATCTATCAGTTCTGGAATCAACCCTTAAGTAAGTGAATATTAACCTTCTTTCAGGGAGGCTGGATTCCGTATCTGTAAATCATTTCCCACTGGAAAAATGCTCTGAGAAAACTCCCAAGACATAAGCAGTGATTAGCATAAATAGCCTTTTAGCGAATGAGTTAAAGAGCTCAGAAACATGATCCAGTGTCCATGATCACTTCATAATTTAGATCAAGTCTCAATGTGACCATCATAGTGACCTTGATTAGTGCGTTTTAACGGTCCTTAAATGACACATCTACCCCAAAGTTTGTTCAGGTTGTACACTTACTACAAGTTTCAGCCTTCACCCATGTGTTTCACATATATATGACTTTCGATATAGCTTCACATGCGTATATAAGTCATCGGCCTTGTTTTAACACACCGCCCGACCTCATGTACCGAGCATGTCACTCAAATTGATACAGAGACTATGGAATGATGAATGTTCAATAAATCTTAATACATAAGAAATAACCATTTCAATTCAAATAAATTATAAATGTCAAACTTTATTTCATTAATATTAGCGAGAATTTACATACTTCTCGTTATCAAGACTTCCTAACATGTATGACATATCAAAATCACCACGAAGGTCCGTGAAAGCATTTTTTTACCACCCTTCTATGCCAGATAATAAGAAACTTTAAATTCCTAACGAGTGCGCATAATTTCAGTTACACCTGCTGGTTTAATCTTCTTTTCTAATGAACCCCTAAAATCATCTTTTACGCATTTATTAATAAGTTTTGAAGATGCTTACTTATTCTTAAGGATAAAAAACTTTACTAAAACATGAATGCTTTTTCGATAAATTCCTTATCAACCACATTCAAAATATAGAGCACACATTAGTAAATAACTTCTATAAACAATGTAAATCCTTACAACGAATCATGTAACATCCATAAATTCGAAATTGTTTCTAAAAAATTGTTTACGTTCATCTCGATGTTCATTGGAAAAATATTTCAAATCCAAATCATAAAAATAACTACTATAAAAAAAATTTAGCCTCTTCAAGATCACTACTATCATCTTCCCGGGTTTTAGAACATTGACGTTCAAACAGTTGCACTGCTAACGGTATATACATTAGTGTAAATTCAACAAAATAAAAAATTTCGATATCAGATGAATGAAGAACAAAACATGAGCAAAAACTAACCCTTATCTTGTAACTATGAATACTCACCAACAAACAATTCCATGATCCATGAAAATTAGCAATCTATTTCCGAATTACATATAATATATGGATGAATTTAAACAGTTTTGGTGTTGTTTATTGTATAAATCACTAGTAGAAAAGCTGGATTCCACAACCCTTAATAAAGGGTGTGGAATTTTCCCACAACCCTTATTAAGGGTTCTGGGATTTTCCACAACCCTTAGACATCCGATGTGGAATGTTCATACTTTCCACACCAGATGTATATTGGTTGTGGAATATTGAACAACCAATCAATTTTTGGTTGTAGAATTCAAATTTTGTTGAACATCCGGCACCGCGGCCACGTTATAACGGCGCCGTGGCGCCATGTCCCACAACGGATCCAAACATCCGTTGTAGGAGTCGGCGTCGCGGTGCCGGTATAACGTCACCGTAACGTCATTGTCCAGAGAGTGATTATCTTCAAAATTTATGTAATAAACCCTCATAAATCATATAATAGCTACAGAATGTCTTTAAACATGCAAAATCAATCTACAAAAAATGTCATACATCCAAAACTCATCCAAGATCGTCATATACATTTAAAATCATGTGAAATACTTACATCCAAAATTATAAAATGTAACTAATCATCACATTCAATAAATGTTTGTACATAGCTAATCCATTCTTCTCTTACTCTCTATATCTCTACATTTATATACATCTTTTTGTTTTCTAA
Organism: Urtica urens; assembly: GCA_958296335.1. NCBI lineage: Eukaryota > Viridiplantae > Streptophyta > Magnoliopsida > Rosales > Urticaceae > Urtica > Urtica urens. The sequence goes on from OY282525.1 coordinate 11,901,952, forward strand.
TTTACTAAAACCTCCTATAACTATATCGCATTCCGTGTTACCACTTTGTTTTCAAGTGACCATCGACTAGATGTACGTTGATTTTCCGTCACCAAGAGCATCTTTGCATTCGAGCTTGAAATTTGAAAAACACCTTATAAAATGAAAAGTATGAGGACCTTGTTTAACAAACGCTCAATAAGGGGAAAAATTTTTATCAAATAAAATAAGTCTTGTGGGATTTTTCTTTATAACGAGATCGTGGGTATTGTTGGACAAACCTTAGCTTGGATAACGTTTCCTTGTGCTAACATCACTTTGTTGACATGTTGAGCGAGCAATTTAAACTTGGAACTAATTACCTTGTAAAAATTTAAACTTTGAATTAATTACCTTGTAATTAATTTAAACAATCAATACATATGTAAAGAGTAGGTTAATACATACCTTGGAATTAACTAAATGCTAATGTCGTATAGGTTTCCTTTTACAACCGTGGCTAGAAGTAGTAGTAGTCGATATTGAATCTATACATAATCAAAATACAACCTCGATATCTCAATATGAACCTAAACTAATTATCAAGAACTCATATTCTAATTATCTAACCATATTATCCATTCCAAACACAAAAATATATCTCAATATCAACCTAAACTAATTATCAATTTCAAACCAAAATTAGTAATATACAAAAACTAACCAATGTGATGAGAAGCCGTGGAGGGGCGGAGGTGGACTTTCCGGTGAAAAGTGAGGCGGAGATAGAGGATGGAGGGAAGGAAAAGGTGGAGATAAAGAGGGCATGGGCGTGGGCGTGGGAAGGAAAGGGTGGAGAGAGAGTGAGAGTGAGAGAGAGGGTGTAGTGAGAGAGAGAAGGCGGAGTGAAAGAGAGAGGGCAGAGTGAAGAGAGGGTGGAGAGAAAGATAGAGGTCGAAGATGGAGGGAAAGAGAGGGCGGAGTGAGAGTGAGAGATAGGGCAGAGTGAAGAGAGGGTGGAGGGAAAGAGAGAGGTCGGAGATGGAGCGAAAGAGAGGCCAGAGGGAAAAGTTCGTTGAAGTGGCCAGAGATTTATGGATCGCCGGAGAAGAGACTATTTTGAGAGAGAATGAGTTTTGAGAGAGAATGGGTTTTGAGAGAACGAGTTTTGAGTTGAAATAAAGAATGAAAAAGAAGAAATCGAAATATTACTTTTGTGCGAAATTTGGGCGGGATTATGGAAAAAATGAAATTTTCACAAATTTTAGCCATTTCACAATCCTTGTGAGAAGGGTTGTGGAAGCGGCTCCGCGGCGATGTTTACCTGGGGCCGCGGCGACGACATTCCCAGAAAAGGGGGCCGCGGCCCTAAAAGAACTTCGTCGCGTCCTCGTGACTTATAGAGTCCAGGTAGACTCTGTAATCCACGGTGTCGCGGCGACGTCAATATGGGGCCGGCGACGCGGTCAGAATACCTCTCTTGAGGTTTCACAACCCTTTTGAGAAGGGTTGTGGAAGTGGTGTCGCGGCGACGTGCAAACGCGGCCGCGGCGACGTGCAAACGCGACCACGGAGACGTGCAAACGCGGCCGCGACGACGTGCAAACGTGACCGCGGAGACGTGCAAACGCGGCCGCAACGCCGCGTTCACAATACCTCCCTTGGGGTTGCATATCCCTTTTGAGATGCGTTGTGGAAGTGGTCCCGCAGCGACGTGCATACGGGGCCGCGGCGCCGCGTGTTTGCACAACCCTTTAGAGAAGGGTTGTGAAAGTGGTGCCGCAACGACGTGCATATGGAGCCGCGGCCCTGACTTTTATTATATAGTTTTCACACCGAATCTTTGGATCCGTTGTGGGACGTGGCGCTGGGGCACCATAATGCGTCGCTCGGGCGCTGATCCCAACGAATCCATTAAGGGTTGTGGGACATTTTAAATTAAGTAAAATTAAACAACCCTTATAATAATGGTTGTAGAATAAGATATATTCCACAACCGATATTCTAAAGGTTGTGGAATACCCTGAAATTAAGTCATTCCCACAATCCTTAGTTATAAGGGTTGTGGGATCTCGGAATCCACACCCTGTACTAATAAGGGTTGTGAAAAATGGTTGTGGGATCTAACATTTGTAGTAGTGAATGGAATATGAAGAATAATCAGACACTTATTGCCGGCTAAAATAATTTCCAAAATCGAAAATGGAAATAAATCAAAGAGACGTTAATTAAAATAAGAATAATTAACGAGTATTTTGAATATTAACTTTCCATTTTTTAACAAATTCCAGTAACTATAGGAACAAATTCTTAATACGAATGAAACTGCCTATATTTGAATTAACTCGGTAGATAATTCAAATTTAACTCAAATATTAAATACAAATTCAAAAATATCGGCCAAAATAAGAACAAGGGTATTTGAGTAAATATCACTATAAATTGACATGACATGTAAGCACCATTTTCATGTATGAGAGTTTTACAAAACGTTGGTCATTTCCAAATTGGGTTAGTAAACAATGATCATTTCACCGAATTTACTAATTATTACTTAAATTATATGAGATTATGTGTGTTTAGTTCAACTGAAGACAATCTAGCCGCGTTGCTGATGTTATGTTGGGGGCACAATCAGGAAGTCATCTGTTTTTGCTGGCACATTTGATGTGCTTCTAGCATTTCCTACATAACCGCTTTCAGCCTTGGACAACGATTTTCTTTTTTTCCTTTGTTGTGTCCGAAACTTCTGCATATTTGGGAACATTTTGAATCTTCTTGTGATTGAGGTGAATCACGTGTGAAGGTGATCGAGAAGGTGAATCACGTAGAGGCGATAAATGTAGATAACGTGGTTCATGTGCTTGGAATCTACGAGGTGGTCTTGATATGAGCTATAAATATTTCGAGGTTGCTGAGAAAAAAGGATATGTTTCATTTGTAGGACTTGGTTGAGGTGGTTGTTATAAATATTGTTAAACATAGGGTGATTGGAAAAATTTGGCTAATTGGGCTAACTCTTTTTTAGAGTATTCTTAATTTGGTGGTTGATACGAAGGTATTAAACTTAAGAGGGGTTTGAATCCTTTATTTTTATAAGGGTTATTGTATATAATAGCCATATTAACATAGATAAATTTCAAAATAGTTATGCTTTCGTAAAAATTGTGTAAATATTAGACCATTATCTTTACAATTTTTCAAAGACCATTTTGGCCAAAAATATTTCCCGCCAGTATGATTTTGTTAGTCTAAAAATTAAACAATAAGTGATTAAAACTCATTATTGAACTCGAGAAACGAGGAATAAGTGCATGTTTTAGTTAAAATTATTTGAACAGAGTTAGAAACAAATAAAAAACAAAATCTACCGATTCATTTACACCAATATTAATATAAAAAATTGTAGTCTCACTAAAACATCTTGGCGAAGAGAATAGTGGTTTTAGGAGAATGCGTTTTCTAGTAAGTTTTTGTTATTATTCGCTCTCATTTTAACAAAATTGATTTAGAGTTTGTGGAAATAATGACAATTTTAATTTGAGTTATTTTTTTATTTCGATTTGTGTTTTGAGTTTCGCTGTTTTTTTATACAATTTATGTGTCAAATCTACATCGTCTTGTTTTTTCTTTAAAGTTTTACAGTAAAGGTTCTGCGTTTATTTTGAGTTTTCGGATTTTGAGTGTTTTTTTCATATGGTGTTTGTTTTGTTTTTGTAATTATGGGTTTAATTTATTGATTATCTGAGTTTTAATCGGTCGATTTATGGGATTTTAGAGTTATGCAAATATTTTTTCGGTATTAGAAATGTAGATAAACTCGAATAAAGGGATGTGTAATTTTTTTAGCGAAATAAATAAATGGTTAATTTGCAGTTGTTTTTTTAGTATTTATTTTCATTTTTTTAACATTTGTTCTTATTTAAATATGCAAAAATTTGTTAATCGACTGGTCGTAAACGCTAATATATTATAAATGGCTTCATCACCAACCCCAATATGATTTTCTTAATAACATTAACTTGTATATTGTTTGTAAACAAGAAACACATGCCCCTGTAAAACACCTTACAATTTAAAATAATAGACTAAATGAATTAAATGTTGAACAATCTTTATCGAACAAATTTATCGACAATGACGAATAATTATTTCCATATTTATTTGAATTACAAAATCGCAGATTAATTCCAATAATTCAAATGATTTATATTTTAATTCTTCTTTTACAAATGGCGCTGAAATATTTGGTGCATAATTCTCAAGAGAGAGAAAACATATAAATAAAGAAACGGATAGAAAATAATTAAATGGACGGATAACTAATTAACAAGTAAATGATATTTTTTTTCCAAAATTATAGAATCGTACAAAAGATTTAATCAACTAATTTTTAATGTATACCATTTATAAATCTAGGAATCAAATTAACACAAATAACACACAAATAATTCAAATTTCAAAACTGAAATTGACAATTAAAATTAAAATTTTCAAACCAAATATTCAAAATTTTAATATGGGAAACTGGTAAATCAAATATTTAAATTGAGCTGCTCCATAAGCGCTTTGGCCAGTTACAAAAATTTTACAAAATAGTGACCATTTTCAAATTGTGTATGATCATTTCACCAATTTTTTTTAATTCAGCATTTGAGATAGATTTGACCAATTATTTGGGTTAGTGCGAGAGACTGGAGGATTTAGTTACTTACCTTCTTCTTTTAGTTCTAGTGACATTGTAAGCCTGAAATTAGAATGAGTACGAAAACGTTGGTTAGGATAACTTGTTGGACATTTTCAGAAAACCTTGAAAACTTTTTTGTATAAAATTTTTGTAGAGTTGTTAGTATAATTTTTTTTTCTAAGTCGTAGTAATAATATCTAAGTTGTAAGAATGCATATAAAAGTAGGCATATTTTTTTATTAAAATTGATTAGTATGGTTGAATATGTAAATAATGGTAAAAAAAAAAAAATTCCAACCGATGATCATCAAACTTTAACAAAATAGACAATCTAGATTCACCCAAAATCATCCCACGCTCTTTCATCTTCACCGGTAAGTTTCGCCTACTCCTCTTTCCTCTTTCCGCGTGTCACGGCATTGCATCTTCCCCTTTCCCAGCCCGTGGAATATTGCCTCTCAGCTACGCATGGGACACAAAATGTTAAATATAATGAGCGAAAATTAATTAAATTTCCGGAATAAACAGATTACAATAATATGAAGAAAAAAAATAACAATAACAATATTTAACTATAACAAAATTGGAGAAAAAACCGAGGACCGTTCGACGGTTTCCTTAAAGTAACATTGTCCTCCCACTGCCGGGAAACCTTGAGCAATTTACCTCTCAAGATACAACGGTGGATGAGAAGATCTTTGAGCAGCAAAGAGACTTCTCCGGTGAACCAAGCACGTAACTAAACCAACCGGACTACAAAAGAAACAACTGGAACAACTGATCTCCAAAGGAACAACTCGAAACAACCAACTTTTCAGAAGGAAAAACCAAATTTCTTGAAGGAACAACCAAATTTCCTGAAGGAACAACCAAAATTTCTGAAGGAACAACCAAATTTCTGAAGAAACAACCAAATTTTCTGAAGGAACAACCACAATTTCAGAGGAAGAAAAGAAAGAAATTTCAGTATGTATTTGTTTCTTTTGAATGAGGTGCTTAGGCTTCCTTTTATAGGCCAGTCAACCAGATGTTACATAAGCAACTACTCAGTCATTGAAGGCTCTTTAATGCCAAAAACTGATTAGCCTTAATGTCTCATGAATAGGCAGCCTTAATGCTACCTAACTCAGACCTTATGCTCATAAATCCGATCACCCAAAGGTCACATGACTGTTTGCACAGATTTGTTTTTATTCACAAATTAACGCACAAGTTATTTGTGGAATTAAAACTCTCTAGAAGTGAATTTTGTAATAAAAAGTAAAGGATGAGTCCGGAAGCCCAAGAAGAGCCCAAATTGCCAAGATCCAAGACCCGAGCCCGCCCGGCCCGACTCGGCGGCAGTGCGTGTGTGCGCACAAGGGGTTAGAGCTATTCCACTCACATTTTCCTCCATTGCACTTGGATACCACCTTAAAAAGGATAATCCTATATAAACACCAAACCAACTCCCTTACCCAACCCATGTGGGACTCTTTTGGATTCTCTCCACTTCACTTCTCTACAACACATAACAAATGTGTTTTTAAGCATACTTTAAACATCAATTTCTCATTCATCATAGACATGATTTTGACAAATAAATACTTAATCTTATACTCGTCGCAACGAGTATTAAGATTATGATAGAATTATCAAATTTCGATGAGTAGACCCCACTCAAATATTAGTCATAAATCATCCATAATCTATTTTAATAACATTTTATTAACATTTCTTCCAACACAAAATTATGTCCTTTCTCCAATTCTGTGCCGAGTGCTTAAGCTGAGTTAAAGTTTGAACGAATGACATGTTCACCAGGTAGATGTATTTTTTAAACAATGATAATTGGTGGTTATTTGCCTAAACCCTAAACCTTTCAAAATGAATTTTTGGACAAAAATCACACAAGAATACTTTTATAAGTAAAACATTTTATTCTTTCAAAAAAATTTAAGGGATTTATTTGAAGATTTGAAAAAACAGGGGATTTTGCGTATAAAGATATTTTTGTTCGATTTTGGTCCAAAAATACATTTGAGATCTTTTCTAAAGTCTAAATTAGATATGTTTCTTAATCTTGAGTGAAATTTCCTAAGTGGAATATGTGTGACCAATGTGGCATTCTCGATTAGGATAAATTTGTACATTAATGTGGTGGTTGTAATTTAATAGAGCAAAACGGTGAGCTTAAAATGTATGAAGAGGCAAAACACTGGATTCGAGTATAAAAGCACACGAACTTGACTATATTATTTTGCAACCCTAGCTATCTCACAAAAGGCATATTACATTCCAGATATTCTAAAGCAATCTACGGAATTACACATTCCCAAAAAAATGTTAAACGTTTAAGATTTGGTGGTGAACATGCATAATAAAATAGTATGTATATGTAAAATCCATAATGTTCAAGAACCCCATTTTTTCCTTTCAAAGTTTCTAACATCTGAAAGTTCAAAAGAGAGAATTAGATGGGTTTAACCCTAAACCCTAAACAAGTCGAAGTTGCACTATTTATTGTAATACCACGCGTCAAAATAGAAATAAATGGTAGTAAATTCAGAAGATTCATATTGTTACCTCAGACTTTTCTATATCCACTTTTTTGTCTTGTGCATTCTTGGCAATAAGGTTTATTGTCAAAGAGATTAAAACATAGTCATATGTGTGTTTTCTGTTTTCTTATTAAATAGTCATACTGGTCTCTGTACAAACATAATATGCGAAACTATTGAGTAATTGGTCAAAAGTCCAACCTATCTTCCAAAGTTATGTCCAAGCCCTTTTTTCATCAAAATATTACGGATTTATGATGGAAACATAGAAGAAGAGGGAAGGTATGGTATAACGGATAAGCAAGTACTAACATCAATAGAAGTAAACAAAGAAGAATCTTTTCCATTATTATTCCGACATGCCAATAAATTAGTTACACTATACATGATGGTATTTTATCTTCTCAATAATTTAAATATATGTACTATATACAATTAATAGTTTGGCAGCATCTTTATTCAGAAGTAGTTACAGTGGAATATTCAAAATATCGTGTATTAATTAATTAATTCAGCTTAAACACAAAATCGCCATAATGTACCATACAATAATAAAATGTGTATACTTCAAATTTATTTGTGCCTAAAGGTTATATGTATTCCATTCAAAATTTCCGTGCAATTGTTGCAACTATTTGGTGAATACATATATAATTGATATTACATAAACTTTAAGCCAAAATTTTCATAGGCGATTCTAACCACAAGAAGAATAATAAATAAACGTTAAAGGTTCCTACTATATGTAAAAAAAACTATAAAAAAAACAAGTGGCTTGAATTTATGCTGATAATTGTTCCTTATGCATTTATGCTGATAACTCTCTGACTTATATGATCAATCGGGTATTTATCTAGATTCACGTGACAATTATAAACATTCAATTATACTATATTTTAAGTAACCACTAACTTCATTAATCTAATTAATTATTGTTAAGGGTTATCTAACTTTATATAGTTTTGGAACTCATGGTAATGATGGAAGCATGAGTCGCAGAAAGAATCAAAGCTGAGAAGAAAAGAAAAGTTTGAACAAGTGGGAATATTGCTCATTAGCTTTGAGTTGTAAGAAATAATTACAATGCTATTTCTATATTCACACCAGGTTCGTGGAGATTGTTAAGTTTGTTATAATAACTAACTCAACCAACTTACTAATAATAAATCTAAATAAACGGACTAAAATAGAGTTAAGCAATAACTCATCACAAGCTAAACAATGTACAATATTTGTAACTCAATACATCCCCTCAAGATGAAGCGTAGATGTTGCGGAGAGCCATCTTGCTAAAGAGATTGTTGAGTGTCGGTGAGAAGAGAGACTTTTTGAATGCATCTGCAATCTGCAATGTCGATCGTATATGTAACAACTTGAATCGTCCACTCTTGCGATGTTCATGCACAAAGTTTGCAATCGATCTCGATATGCTTTGTAAATTCATGAAATGTGGAGTTTTTTTGCAATGTAGATCGCCACTTGATTGTCATAGAACAAAAGCGTTGGATCTTATGACTTGTTCTGCAAGTAAGTGAGAATCTATTATAGCCACAAGATCTCACTAGTCGCTGCTGCAATTGCCCGATACTCCGACTCAGCTGAAGACTTGGACACAGTGGTCTGTTTCTTCGACTTCCAAACGATCAAGGAGTCTCTCAGGGAGACGGAAAATCCAATTATTGATTGCCTTGTGCCGCAACAGGTTGCCCAATCAGCATCTGAGAATGCTCGAAGATCCATAGACGAAGAAGCATAGTTTAACAATCATAATCCTGACTGACTTTTGATACATCGAAGCCAACGAGGACAAGCTTGTAAATTTGGAACACAAGGTTTTGACATGAATTGACTGATTCATGGCAAATGTCACGTCAGATCATGTCAGTGTCAAGTAGAGAAGTCTGCCAACTAGTCGTTTGTACATCGATGGATCGCTGAGTTCATCTATGTCATTAACATCTAAATGTTGCTTAGTATCCATAGTAATTTTACCTGGTTTTGACTCAACGAAACCCATATCATATAATATATTAAGACCATATTTTCTTTGAGAAATCAAAATCCCTTATTTAGACCTGTCTATTTCAAGTCCTAAAAAATATGTTAGGTCTCCGAGGTCTTTGACTTTGAAATGTTGATATATAAAGGTTTTGACTTTTTCAATAATAGATGAATTTGGTCCTGCTAACACAATGTCATCAACGTATAACACAAGAGTAACAAACATAGTTCCAGAACCATATGTGAATAACGAATAATCTACTAAAGACTAACGAAAACCAAATGATAGAAAAACCTACGTGAATTTCAAGTTCCACTATTGAGAAGCCTGTCTAAGGCCGTAAATTGATTTGTGAAGTCTGCATACCAAGTTTGGCGTTGTCTTCGCCCCTAAATCTCCAGTCCCTGTGAAATAATCATGTAAACCTCCTCATCTAAATCTCCGTTGAGGAATGCGTTATTGACATCCATCTGAGATAATGCCAAATTCAAGGAGGCAAAAATGGCTCAAAGTATTTTTATAATTTTGCAGGTGGTGAAAATGTTTTTTTTGTAATCCAAGCCTTCCTCCTGCGTGTATCCTTTAGCAACCAACTGTGCCTCTTTTCGAGCTAACGTGCCATCTGCCAAAAAAACATTTGTACAACGACTAACAACCAATGGCTTTCTTACCATTTGGTAAATTAGTCAGAGACCAAGTGCCATTTTCGTGCATGGCATCAAGTTCATCTTGCATTACATCTCTCCATTATTTTTTGCTCGGGGTTATGTTGCATAGGCAGGTCTATGATAATGTCATGCACTTGTTCATGATTGTTTGCTGAGAAATTATAATCAGAAGGACAACTATCAACATAGTCAGAAATGAAGGGTAAAATGTTAAGATGAGAAAGTTCAGAAGCATCTTATTGATATTTTGAAATGGAAAATCTGCTTCATGAAAAATCACATCTCGAGAATTAAACACCTCATGAGTGTCAATGTCCAATAATTTGTATCCTTTAATACATGTCGGATATCCAAAAAGCGTACATTTTCTTGATCTAGTATAAAATTTAGATATGTTATGTCTTAAGGTAAAAGCAAAGGCTAAACATCCGAAAACTCTAAGTGTATGGTAGTCAAAATCCTTTTCAAACATAATGTCATAAGGACTTTTACCTTCAATTTAAGGATTTGTTGTTTTGTTTATTAAGTAAACTGCAATGAGCACGCATTCGGACCAAAATTCAATTGGTAAACGTGATTGAAATAGTAAAGACCTGCTAACATTCAAAAGGTGTTTGTGCTTTCTTTCCACTTTTGCATTTTGATGTGGGGTTTCCACACATAAGTATTAATGTATATTACCTTTTGAATCAAAGAAATCAACAAATTTAAGTTCTCAAGCTTATCTGACTTAAACACTTTTACTCGTTTCTTCAACTGATTTCCTACCAATGCAACAAATTTTGGAATAACAGACAGTACATCAGATTTACTTAACAAAAGGTAAACCCAAGTAAAACGACTATAATCATCCACAATTGTCAAAAGGAACCTATGACATGTGTGAGAGACAGTTTGAAAGGGTCCCCAAACATCACAGTGAATCAATTCCAAGACAGATTTAGTTTGAGTTACATAAATTTGGAATGGAAGCCTATGTTGTTTTTCCATAGGACATATGTCACAAAGTTCAGAAAGATTACTAGATTTAAGTTTTAGAATGTCTTGTAATGCCAATATTCTTTTTAACGATGGATGTCTGAGTCGATTGTGTCATGTTGCTAGTGAGACAGAATTGTTGAAGCTTTGAATCTTTTGTCTTTCAATCTTCAGGAAAGTACAGTCTCTGACTCGATTACCCTTGCCAATCATCTTCTTGGTGTTGACATCATGTATGAAAAATTCTGAATCTGCGAATAAAACTCCCAATTTGTTATTCTTGGTTAGTGCACTTACAGAGAGTAGACTAAACTTGAAATCTGGTATAAAAAGAACTTCATGGAGCAAAAGGTCAAAATTTACTCTAATATCACCAAATTGATGTACAAGTATGGTAGTCCGATTAGGCAATGTGACTGTAGATCATGTTAATGGTGATAGTGATCTGACCATTGATTCTTGATTGCAAATGTGCTATGAGCCACCAGAATCTAATATCCAATACTCACTCAAATCATCATCAATTTCTACATATTTGACAAGATGGCAAGAATATGTGATTGTGGTTGAAAAAGATGCAAGATTTGCATCAGCGCTGTCTTTGTTGGAGTCTTTGGCAGAGTGAGCTTGATTGACAATAGAGAAATGATCTGATGACATTGTTCATTGGTCAAAGAATTTGTTGCCGTTGTTTTGACATCAGTTCTTGACTCAGCAAGTTGTGACTTTGACTTAGCCATGTACCCTAGAGGATATTGTCTATTTTGAAGCACTTGTCAGCGATATGGCCTACAGTTTTGCAGTGTGTACAGTAGGGCCAATCTTTCTTGAATGTCTTATTTTCTTGTGATTCATCTTTAAACGTCATGGCCATTGTGTTTCCAGTCTCATTTTTCACAGATTCAGTCTTGAGAGTTTGGGATCCTCTTCTTGAGTAATCAAGGAGAAGACTTATTTGATATCTAGCATCGGCTCTATCAAAAACACCTGGCCTCTCAAACCAGAGAATGAGTCATTAAGCCCCATCAAAAAAATCATGACATATACCTTCTCGTTGAAGTCAATTAGGTCCTTTGCACCTCAATAATTGCACCATTTGCACATACATATAGGTTTAAAATTCTGGAAGTCATCCCGTAGTGATTTTATTTTTGAGAAGTGAGTTGCCACATATCTTCCTTATTGCAAGGTGTTAACCAAGTCCTTGACTGTTGAGAAGATTATAGGTCCATTTTTTTTGCAAAATCTCTCTTCCAGATCTCTCCAGGCATTTTTGGCTTTATCCCCAAATCAATGTTCTTCCCAATTTCTTTCGAGACATAATTGATTATCCATGCGACAAAAATATTGTTGCATTATTTCCACGAGGTGACTCTAGATTCCTTAGAGCTCGGTTTCTTGGTCGACCCTTTGATGAACCCAATTTTATTTTTTACGGAGAGTGATATCAACATCAATTTAGCCCAATCCGAGTAATTATGTCCAACCAACATTTCATACACTAGTATCGCACCCAGGTTATCTTTGTGGTGGAGATAAAATATATTTTTGATTATGTCTTCAGGTTGAGATTGTTTGGCCATAGTAGCAACTGAGTCTCGGCTTGAATCGCCGACGTTCTTGCTGCTGGTGCTGCAATTATTGGTGAAACAAGTCAGTATCAGACACGAAAAATCGCTCCAATACCACTTGTTTGATTAATTATGCGCGTATCATACACGAATAATTGCTCTGAAACTGCTCTGAAACTGCTCGTTGGTTACTCATTCACCTTAGTAATCATATTAAATGCGAAACAGATTAATTGCACTCACAATAGCCAATTAAAATGATGATTGCAAACAAGATCTAAATTTATTAATATAACACATTTATGAAACCAATTCAGCAACCGATATTATAGAATAAATTTATAGAAAACTTACGGATTTGGGATCAGCTACAGAACGCCCCGATCCAATGCACGCTCCATTTTGTCCTTCTTTTTAATCGACTGTGTTTTGTCCTTCCTTTGAATATAGTACTCAACGATGACACCATAGTCTTCCAAAACGTGATATCCGAGACGAATAAGAAAGATGAGTGGGCATAATCGATATCTCACTTAGATCTCAAAACCATATTGTTTCGGGATCTCGCTCCTATTATTTAGGATTGGAATTAGAAATTCTGGGGAATAGGGGAAAGAGAATTTCGGCCAAGAGGGAGAGAGAAATGGCCGAGTGATTCTACGAATAATGGGATGAATTGTCCTCTTCCCTTCTATACGTATTTATAGCATTGGTAGGGAGATAACCCCTGAGATATTTTCTCTCCTTTCTATTGAGATATTCTCTCTTTCTAGAGGTTTTTCCTCCTTTGGATTTAATTTGGGCCATGACATCTCAACAGTGAATCTAAACTCTCTCTCATCCATCAGATCAATATTAATGGTTGAGAATTTATCTCTTAAGAGAGAAATCTAAGGAAAAAAGGGGGAGGAAGTTCGGCCAACCTAGGGCATTTCCCTAGGGGGAATGTCGACCACCCTAGTGCCAAGGCCCAACCCAAGAATTTCCAAAGTTCAAAAATACAATTAATTATTTATTCACTTGATACAACAATAAATAAATAATTATGCTATAAACATTTAGTTAATTATGCGAATACCCATTTTCCAGAATTAATGTTGTCAATCACTATTACATTAAGCGAGATTAAATAATGAAGAACATTATTATTCGAAAGTTCTTATCCACCTTTATCATAGCCGAATCGGGGACTATAGACCTAGTAGTAGAAGTTTAACGAACCTAACGAAAAAGACGATATAGTCCTATCTCTTTTTCACCGATTCGTCTAGTCTTAATCAATACTCCACGTATAATCAAATAATGCACCCTTCTTTAATACTAGAATTATATTTACTCATCGTGACGAGTGTCCACTGATATAGTCAGTTCGTGATCGAGATCCTCCAGGTTCAACCTGTGTCAAGAGAAGTTCATTTATTCCGTTATACTTCTCTGGATACATATAAGCCCTAAGCATTGTTGATTCCCCATCGAAAGATTCTTTCGAATGTTAACTTACTTCGAAAGTCATAGCAATCTATCGGTTCTGGAATCAATCATTAGGTGAGTGAACATTGACCTTCTTTCAGGGAGGCTGGATTCTGTATCTGTAAATCACTTCCCACTCGAATCATGCTCTGAGAAGACTTCAAGGGGAAGACTCCCAAGACATAAGTTTTGATTAGCATGAATAGCCTTTTAGTGAATGAGTTAAAGAGCTCAGATACATTATTTAGTTTCCATGACTACCACGATTTAGATCAAGTCTCACTGTGACCATCATAGTGGCATCGGTTAGTGGGTTGTAACAATCCTAAAAAGACACATCTACCCCAAGGTGAGTGAACATTGACCTTCTTTCAGGGAGGCTGGATTCTGTATCTGTAAATCACTTCCCACTCGAATCATGCTCTGAGAAGACTTCAAGGGGAAGACTCCCAAGACATAAGTTGTGATTAGCATGAATAGCCTTTTAGCGAATGAGTTAAAGAGCTCAGATACATGATTTAGTTTCCATGACTACCACGATTTAGATCAAAACTCACTGTGACCATCATAGTGGCATCGGTTAGTGCGTTGTAACAATCCTTAAAAGACACATCTACCCCAAGGCATGTCCAGGTCGTACACTTACCACAAGTGTAGAATGCTCCCACATAGTGATCAACCTTCACTCTTGTGTTCACATATATGACTTTCGGTATAGCTTTTCAGACGTATATCAGTTGTCGACCTTGCTTTAGCACACCGCTCGAACTCAAGTGCCCAGCACGAGACTCGGTTTAATGTGGAGGCTATGGAAGATAGTTTTTATTGATTCTAACTGATTACTTAGAACTCAAACCACTAATCATATAATGCTTATATAATAATCTAATTATCGAATTCTGTAATTATTCATACGTCATCTTGGAAATATTCCTAACAGCAACTCATATCACAGTTGAGATCTTGACTCGTTTCTTGAGACTCTTTTGGTGAATCCATTTCCCGGTCAGATTGATTGACTTGATGTGGTGATGGGAGAGGTTTTGCTTGATCAATTCAAGAGTGCGCCAATGGAATTGCACTCTGATACAATATAGAGATTTGGAACTCGGACTAGAAATGAAGATGGATGTCTGAGTTGCAGAAAGAATCAAAGCATAAAAGAAGAGAAAAATTAGAACAAGTGAATATTTCTCATTAACTTTAGTTGTAAAGAAACAATTACAATACTTTTATACATTCACACTTGGTCTGTGAAGATTATTAAGTTTGTTATAATAACTAACTTAACCAGATTAATAATTATAAATCTAAATAAACGAACTAAAATAAATTTAAAGAATAACTCATCACAAGTTAAACAATGTACAATATATATTCTTAAGTCGTTTTTTAGACTAACATATATGGACACGTGGTGTAAACAGATTCGAGCACGTGTCCTTGAATATATGAGATTGTTTATGAGATTTTTCTCTTGTTCAGTGAAGAACACGAGAATGAGTTTCTCGAGTTCTTGAATACTTGTATAGAGATGATGAAATTTGGCCCGGAAGCCTTTGGGTGTAGAAATGAGCGAATGTATTTTCTTCCAATCTAGAGAGAAGGGAAGAAAATTATTCCTCTTTTGTGAAAGATCTTTGGTGAATTTTTGTGTATTTGCGTGTTTGATCTTTTGTAGTTTTTCATCTTGCTCTTAAAGGTGTTTTTCTTAAATGAAGTGATTTTTGGAGAGATTCTTTGTAAGGTTTTATCTCTGGTCAGCCAAAAGTCCCATTTATGTGTTTGGGTTCGTATATTTATAGTGAGCTGGTGAGATATGAGGGTAGACTTGTCATTTGACGAGGTTGGTTCCCCCCGGGTGAGTCGTTAAAGAGCGCTATTAAATAAAGGTCATCGTGGGGTGTCCATGTGGAGGGTCTCCACGGACGGGGGTTCCCGTAGGGGGGTCCTCGTGGGGGGGTCTATGCATGGGGGTCGTCTGTGAACAAGAATTTCTTGCGACGTCTGTGGGGGGTTCCCCGTAGAGGGAGGTCCCCGTGGAGGCGGTCTCCGTAGAGGGGGTATCCCTGGAGGAGGGTTCCCGTAGGGGGGGTCCCCGTGGGGGATCTATGGGGGTCGTCTGTGAACACGCATTTCCTGTAACGTCCGTGGAGGGTTCCCTGTAGAGGGGGCTCCCCGTGGAGGGGGGTCTCCGTAGAGGGGGGTCCCCGTGGAGGGGGGTCTCTGTAGAAGGAGGTCCCCGTGGAGGGGGGGTATCCGTAGAGGGGGTCCCTGTAAGGGGGTCTCGGCATGGGAGTCGTCCACAACTCTGAATTCCTTTGGAGAACGTTATTATAAAAAGGTGTCGCCATGGGGGGGTCCCTGTGGGAGTTCCTCATGGAGGGGGTCTGGAGTACGTAGTCGAATTTGGTATTGACATTGAGACGTGTCACCATTGGGGAGGGTCCAAAGTACTTAATCAAATTTTGGTGTTGCATTGAGATTTGTCACCTTTGGGAGGGGGGGTCCAAAGTACTTAGTCGAATTAGTGTATTGAAATTTTGACTTTATGGGCCGGCCAACTAGACTCGAGTTGGATTGAGCTTTTTGTGCTTTTTTTTAATCGAAAATATTCCCTACAACATTAGCCCACCAGTTTTTTGAAGAACCTAATTATTCGAAAAACTTCGTGTTGATTTTCGAGTGGCTTGGGATTGTTAGCTTTATGGTTATTCTCATCTCCGTGTCGGGGTTGACACTTTCTTCAAAGCCTATCAAGGTATCCCTTTTTTATCTAACTCTTGAAACTCCATATGATCCTTCCTCGACGGTTGTCGTCCGCATTTTATCGAAGTTGACGTTCGTTGTTATTGTTGTTGGTGTCAATGTTGTTGTAGTCGTCGCCGTTACTTTTTTGCGCCGTCGGTTGGTCGGTCGGTCACGCATGTTTTTCTTTTGGGATGATGTGGTCATTTGTGCACGTATTTGGTGGTTTCTTTGACTCTTTTTTTGTGACGCGTGGATGGTGGGATGAGGGCATTTCCCACCTGTTTTCTTGCGTGTTGGTCTTTGGATATTTTGTGTTTGATAAGGTCGTCTGTCCTTGCGAGGCTTCTTGGTCTAGGTTTTTTTTTCTTTTACGTGATGCATTTTTCTACCTCGGTTCCTGCCAATATGTTGAGGTTGTCTAGAGATGAGTTTCCTTACCTCAGTTTTCTTAGAACTACGTTCTTTCCTTGAATCTGAGGACACTTCGAGGTTGGTCAGAGAGTCGATGGTGCGAGTCCCCTCATTCCGGTCGCATGGAGTTGTTTTTATATGCACTGAGTTGGTCCTTGGGCACTTTGACTCCATGGATTCTTCGGGGTTCGTTTAGGGTCGTGAGCCCTTCTTTGTCACGTATTTTGATGTGTTTTTGTTTTGGTTCGGAGATTCGATTACACGAGTCTCCTCATCTCGGGTTGCCCGGAGTCGTTAACGGAGAATTTTTTATTAACGAACCATTTTTCCTTGACTGCGGAAACACTTTGAGGTTGGTGGGGGAATCGATTGTGTGAGTCCCCTCATCTCTGGTCATGCGGTATACTTTGGGGTAGGTGAGGAGTTTGACGTGGCGAGACTCCGCTTCTCTTATCCCGCTAACGCTTTGAGGTTGGTCGGAGAGTCGGTTGCACGAGTCTCCTCATCCCTGTCACATGAAGCCGTTTGCAATATGCATTGAGTTGGCCCTTTGGCACTTTGACTTCATGGATGCTTTAGGGTTCGTTTGGGGTTGTGAGCCCCTCGTCGTCACAAATTTTGACGCGTTTTGTTTTGGTTTGGGTTGCGCAAATTCGTTGGCGAAGAGTTCTTTATTGACGAACCATTTTTCCTTGACTTCGCAAACACATTGAGGTTGATCAGGGTTGAATGATATACTCTTCTAGATCTTTCTTTTCTCTTTGGGGAGTACGTTGAATCGGCGGGTGATGAATTTTGTGTCAATCTCTGGCATGTCCGCATGCGTCCAAGTGAAGACTTCCATGTGTTTCTATAGGAAATTTATGAGTCGCTCCTTCAGTTCGATCGATAGACTTGCCATGGTTATGACTATGCACTTTGGTTGGTCGTAGTCGAGTACTATGGGTGTGAGCTCACTTGACGTCTTTACTTCTTTGGTAATGTTTTCTTCTCTTAAGTCCACATCTTCGAACATCTGTGCATATGCGGTGTTTTACGCGATGTCGCTTTCTTTCCGATGACTAGTGCCCACCGTAATTTTGTCTCCCTTTCCTTGAGACCCTTGGATTTTTCACATTCTTGAGTCAGTCTGACTACCCCGTATTACCTATATTCCCGTTGGTATTGGGAACTTGATGATGAGGTTTTATGTTGAGGTGATTGCGCGGAGCAGGTTCACCGTTGGTCGCCCTATGATTATGTTGTGGGTAGATGGTCGGCTGACGATCAGGAAGTTTACTAGGCGTGTGGTCTGGACTCCCCCGTCCTATCCGGAAGTGACTAAGAGGCTGATGGAGTCTCTTGTTTATACACATTCTTCTGCAAAACCGAAGAGCAGGATCTTGACAGGAGTAGGGTGGACTCCACCAAGGCCCATTCGATCGAGTGCTTCTTTGAACATGATGTCAGCCGAACTCCCCATTGTTGATAAGGAACCTTCTTTCCATGCTATTTGCTACTTGTGCCCCGACAAAAATGGCGTTGTTATGCAAGTGCATTACTTGGCGCGCTTCCTCCTCCGTGAGGTGAATTGTATCGTATGGTGTGATTGATCACTTTCTCTTAGTAAGGTTGATGTGGTGTTATGGTCATTCTCATGTTGTTGCTCGCGCGCAATTTTTTCTTTCGTGTGCGGTATCTCTTGCCTCCGATCCTCCACAAATGATGGTAACGATGTTGACCAGCGCATTGATGGTGTATCCTCGCGTGTTGTCGTTGTTGCCTTCTTCTATCATGGCTTCTTTCCTGTAGTCTTGTTGCCTTTTGTCATGGGCCGTCTTCTTCTTCACGATTGAGTCTGGGTCGGCTATAATTTCCATCACAAAGTTTTTTAGCTCACTGTTTTGGATGTGATCTTTGATTTGCCTCTGAAGTTGGAAACATTCAGCGGTGACGTGGTCATGGTCCTTGTGAAACACACAATATTTGTTTTTGTTGCGTATAGATAGATGTTTTCCAAGGGGTAGGAGCTCAGTGAACATATCTATGTGCGAAACTAGAGTTTGGTCTGACATGGTTCTGAGTGGTGTGAAGTTAGAATCTCTTTGAAAATTTTCAACTAAAATGGGTATCTGCCTTGATGGGGGTCGCACGTTGAAGGTCATAGCGCCGACGCTTTGATTTTTCTACCTTTGTTGTCGTCATCGATTTCGTCCTCGTCCCTACATCGGCTTCCTCTTTCGCTAATTTTTCTAATCTCATAGTATTCTTCGACCGAGCAGTGATGGGTTGCCTAAAATATTAGTTCTGTCGTGGTGATAGGTTGTTGCCTTACCAACAACGTTAACACATCTCAAGTTTGTAATCTGTCGATGAAGGCGTAGATCAAGTCACTGTTTTCATACTTGTCTGCCTTATTCGACTCTTTAATGAACCTATTGAGGTAGCGTAGAGGTGTCTCGGTGCCGCCTTGCTTGATCGTCAAGAGGTAGGACTAATCCTTACTCTGTATTCTGGAGGCGGAGAGTCGTGTAAGAAACCTCTCTTTGAGGTCCTCGAACGACTGAACCGTCTCTAGCTCATGTCTTTGAAACCATTCGCACGCGGAGCTGATAAGGGGGAGGCAAAATTCTTGACATGTTATCGAGGACGATTGTCCGATCAACGTCGTATTTGTTTGGTATTGATAGGTGTAGTATAAGAGGTTTGAACTTCCATCGTATAGCGGTATGGCGGGTGGGCGAAAGTTTCCTCCGACGTCGTCAGCGAGCACATGCGCGACAACGACGAATCTACCCCTTCAATCATGCTTCCGATAAGGGGAGTCAAAATTGCACCGTGCGTAGCTCCCGAAGTTCTTTGTGGCGTGCAAAGCAGGGGATGATGGTTTGGTCGTTGCGAGGGGGGCGACCTCTTGCAGTTCCTGAGTTTGTGATGATTTATCGTCGGGGAACTTTCCATCGAGCGTTGAGGTAGCGCCTTAGGTCCATGTATGGTTCTAGACGTCTTGGGGATCCAGGGCGCCAGGGCGGCGAGAATATTCTCGCCCTCGCTTTCGGTGACCTCTTCTTCCTGTCCCAAACGTACGAAAGCTGACTTCCAAAACTCGGGTCTCATCTCGGATGTGAAGCGGGTGACGTCGAGTCGCGGACGCAAGTTTTCATGTCCTTCATTTTGGTGGACTCCTAGACGACGGGGTAGCTGTTCATGCTGTTGGGTGATCATGCGCTCCTTCGGGTGTTGATGTATTTTGTTTGCCATGTTCATATTGGACATGTCATCATGGTCAGTTTCTTCGTGGTATCTTTTAATCATGGCCGTACCTTTCCACTGACTTGTCCCTTTACTTTGGCATGGTGCGTCATTACTCTTTCTTTCATATCCTTTGCAAATTCTTTGACTAGCGAGAGAAGACTATTCTCAAGGTGATCCATTTGGTCGCCCGCTCGACGTGCATTGGGGCAACGTCGTCTGGGCTTGATGATGGGACGGTGTTCGTCGATTTATTGTCACTCGCCGACGAGATCCTTCGCGCTTGCAGCTGTCTTGCATGCACCTGCACCCGTGTGTAACAGGCCATGCTAGTTTCAAGTTGATGAACGATGTTCTCAGAGGTAGTCGCACAGTTCAGAATCTGGTAACCCTGCACGACGTGAATTCGGGGAACATAGTTTGGGTTGGTTGCTGGGACGGCGTTCATCGACGGGTTGGCACTCACTGCCGAGGTCTTTCACCCGTCTCGTTTACACCTATGCTCATGTGTAGAGTGCCAAGCTACCTGCCGGTTGAGGAACAAAGTTCTCGGAAGCAGTCGCACGGTTCGGCATCTGGTCGTCCCGCTCCACTTGCATTTGGGCAATGTCGTTCGGGATGGTCGTTGGGACGACGTTCGTCGACAGGTTGCACTCGTCGACAAGGTCCTTTGCGTCTACACTCGTCTCGCCTTCACATGTGCTCATGTATAGAGTGTCACGCTACCTAATGGTTGAGGAACAACGTTCTCAGAGGTAGTCACACTATTCGGCATGGTCGTCCGCTAGACGCGCATTTGGGCAACGTCGTTCCGGCTGATTGTTGAGACAGTGTTGGTCGACGAGTTGGCACTCACCAGCAAGGTCGTCCTTCGTATTCGAACATGTCTCGCATGTGCTTGTTCTCATGTATAGAGTGCCACGCTACCTAATGGTTGAGGAACAATGTTCTTTGAGGTAGTCACGCTGTTTGGCATAATCGTCCCGCTCGACATGCATTTCAGCAACGTCGTTCGGGCTGGTTGTTGGGACGGTGTTCGTTGACGGGTTGGCACTCGCCGACGAGGTCCTTCGCGTCTGCACTCGTCTCGCTTGTACCTGCTCCCGTGTGTAAAATGTCACGCTACCTGCTGAGTGGTTGTGAGACGTTCCCTTAAGATGAGAATATATGATTTTGCTGGTGGAGAGCCGAGTATGGTCGTTCTCGGTACCCTCCTTCTAGCGCCAAAATGTTAAGTCGTTTTTTAGACTAACATTTATGGACACGTGGTGTAAACGGATTCGAGCACGTGTCGTTGAATCTGTGAGATTGTTTATGAGATTTTTCTCTTCTTGAGAGAAGAACACGAGAATGAGTTTCTCGAGTTCTTGAACACTTGTATAGAGATGAAGGGAGCGAATGTATTTTCTTCCAATCTGGAGAGAAGGGAAGAAAATTATTCCTCTTTTGTGAAAGATCTTTGGTGAATTTTTTGTGTGTTTGCGAGTTTGATCTTTTGGAGTTCTACATCTTGCTCTTAAAGGTGTTTTTCTTAAATGAAGTGGCTTTTGGAGAGATTTTTTGTAAGATTTTATCTCTGGTCAACCAAAAGTCTCATTCATGTGTTTGGGTTCGAATATGTATAGTGAGCTGGTGAGGTATGAGGGTAGACTTGTCATTTGACGAGGTTGGTTCCTCTCGGGTGTGTCGTTGGAGAGCGCTTTTATATAAAGGTCATCGTGGGGGGTCCCTGTGGGGGGTGTCCGTGGAGGAGGGTTCCCATAGGGGGGGGGGGGGGGGGGGGGTCGTCTGTTAACAAGCATTTCTTGCGACGTCTGTGGGGGTTCCCCGTAGAGGGAGGTACCTGTGGAGGGGGGTCTCCATGGACGGGGTCTCCGCGGAGACGGGTTCTCGTAGGGGGGGTCCCTGTGGGGGGTCTATGCATGGGGGTCGTCTGTGAACAAGCATTTCCTGTGATGTCCGTGGGGGATTCCCCGTAGATGGGGCTCCCCGTGGAGAGGGGTCCCCGTGGAGGGGGGTCTCTATAGAAGGAGGTCCACGTGGAGGGGGGTCTCCGTAGAGGGGGGTCCCCGTAAGGGGGTCTCTGCATGGGAGTCGTCCGCAGTTCTGAATTCATTTGGAGAACGCTATTATAAAAAGGTCTCGTCGTGGGGGGTCTTCCCATGGAGTTCCTCGTGGAGGGGGTCTCGAGTACTTAGTCGAATTTGGTATTGACATTGAGACGTGTCACCTTTGGGGAGGGTCCAAAGTAAACCTGGACTAACGGACCGGACGGACTGGACCGGTCCGTTAGTCCGTTAAGGTCCGGTAATTATTACCGGACCGGACTTTCCGGTCCGGTCCGTTAATATTAAAAAAAATTAATTTAAATGTTTTGTAAGGGTTGTTTTGAGGGATTAAATTGTTAGATTTTTGTGTTAAAGATGTTAATTGCAAACACTCTAAAATATATCGTATAAAATGTGGACAACTTCATTTTTTAAAACGGGCCTCCTTAAAAACCTCATCGACCCCTAAAAAGGTGCGACGATGAGGAAAAAGAGTACTTTTAATGTATTAAAATAGAATAAACTATCCCGAACAAGGGTCGGAAAATCCCTTTAGTGTATTACAAGTAAATCAAAGTAATCGTTCATGTGCAATGTAGAAAAATCAAAATCAAAATCGTCTAGAATGTCGAAGCAGTGGAATGTTTTTTTAGCTCGATTCTTGTGTAAAAGCCAATCCTTTCCATAAGTGAGTGCTTCAACCATCTCTGGTTTCAGACTGCATCTTCGCTCGTCGATAATGCGTCCCGCACTACTAAACGCCGCCTCCGATGACACCGTCGAGACTGGAATGCTTAAGATATCTTGAGCCATTGTGGACAAGATGGGAAACCTCCTATAGTTTGTCTCCACCAGTGAAGTAAGTCAAGCTGCTCGTCGTCATTCCTCACCCAATCATTGCAATCTTACTCTAGTATCTCGGGATGAGTACGAGGGTGGTCTTCACTTCCTCTTGGCGTGCTTCCTCCAGTTTCTTGTTGAGGAGAAGGGCTAGACGCGGGAGCGTTGGTGAAGACGTTCGCATATTAGTGCCTCCTTGCTTATTGCGACTGTTGACTTGTGGGAGTCCGGTAATGCGGAAGAAGTTTCGACTCGTACACCCTGAAAAGAGAATAAAAAGCATCTACGATCCTTGGAAGATCAAGTCAGACGTAATCTTGCGTACCGGAGAAACGTAATCTAAGAAATTTAAAAAAACTTTTTAAGTCCACCAATTTTAGTTTGAACATCTAGAATGGCTCAAAACCAAAGAGTAATGGAACTTTTCCAGAGCCCCAATACTTAAGAAATTTAGATTTCATGTCTTGAATACAAGTGCTAAAAATGGGATCTTCCCGGTATTTTTCAAAATGTGTAACTAAAGTAGTCATAGTATGAATGCCTAATTGAGAAGTCGGAGAATAACAAGCAGAAAGATAACAAGTTTCTTTATAAAAATTATCAAGAAAACACAAATGATTCGGCCATGCTAATATCAAAAGGGGTTAAAGATCCTTCCCCGAGTTTGGTGTTTATGTAGACTACATATACATCTATATAACGTCGTGATAAAAAGTTGTTTAAGATTAAAAAGGTTGAGTTCCACCTAATCTTGTTATCTAAATGAAATGTTCGTTCTTCTAATAAGTTATGTCTAAATCTCTTTTTAAGTTCATCAACCTTAGCGGTTAAACTGTTTATCCAACTAATAAAATATCGTATTTTATGGATTACGGGCTCGTAGATAGCGGCACCTCCTTGTACTATTAGGTTGATTATGTGTGTCGCACAACGTTGATGTAAAAGTGATTCATCTTCTAAACGTGTTTTTAGGTCCCTGATCATGGTGCTGTTACTAGTTGCGTTATCTAAAGTTATTGAAATTATTCTATTCTTTAAATCCCATTCTTCTATACCACTCATCATTATCGGAAGTTAAAGCTACGCAAAATTTTCTTGAAGCAATTACAGTTTTTAATATTTCTTTTTCTTTTACAAACCATTTCAAAATATCGGACCGTAACGCCTTCCTAGACATAATTTTAACACCCGGAATTAAGTAACTCAAAAACCTAACAAAACCCGTTGCATTGCACGTGTCGTTCGCCGTTATAATTTATCTCCGTGAAGAAGTTCCACATCGGCGACCGGTGCTTCCTTTTTTATTGACGTGGTTCGGCCTCGGGAACATGGTGTTGTTGTGGTTGTTGTTGGCGGTCGTATTGTTGTTTTTGGTGTTGGCGAGCCCGTTGATGTTGTCGCTGTTGAGTGCCTTCCCTTTGTTCACGTTGACGGAATCGAGGAATGGTATTGCGAACGGGCTCATCCACTTTCTCGTCCAGTTCTTCGGTTTCGTCGTCGTCTTCTTCTTGTTGGTGAAGTTCCTCTTGTTCTTGTTTGATGCGTTGCAAAAATTCTTGATAAACGTCGTATGGATCAGGTTGTTGAACTTGAGGAAGTGGAATTCGGGGCAATAAGGTGGTTGTGTGTTTGGGATGTGGATTTCAAAATCGACGGCATTGGGCGGAATGTAGTTTGGGTCGAAGTTGTATTCCATATCCTCGTTCATTTGAGAACAATGCAACTAATTTACTTCAAATTGGTGCATAGGATCGAAATGAGATCAACCTCTTCTACGTCCTCTGCTTCGACCTTGGCCTCGGTTTTGGGATGATGAAGCCATTGGGATGAAAGTGTTGGAAGACTAAAAACGAGATTATAAAAACTTAAAGTGAGAATAGAGGGAATGGAGAGAATATGAGAGTTGTAAAATAGAGAGAAAGAGAAGTAGTGTAAGAAATGAGGTTTAGGTGGGTGAGTGGGTGGGTGGAGGGGGGGCGGGGGGTTTATATAGATTTTTTCAGAAATTAAAGGGTAAAAAAAGAAAGAAAAAAAATAAAGTAACCGTTGGTATTCCAACGGTAATATTAAAAAATGGCTAGTTTTTTTAATATTAAAAAAAAAATATTACCGGACCAAGGGGTCCGGTCCACTACGTTACCAGTCCAGTCCGTTAGGCCAGGATTAGTCCAAAGTATTTAATCGAATTTTGGTGTTGCATTGAGATGTGTCACCTCAATTTTGGGCATTTGAAGCGACATTCTCGCTTCTAATGTCACTTCCAATGCCCAAATTATTTGGGCTCCAAAATTTCTCCGCTAAAATTTCACTTGTGCTTACTAAAACGTCGTAGTTTTGGTTAAGAATGACATTATAAGCAACTAGTCTCTTCTAATGTCCATAGGTCAATAAAAACTTGGGATTCCTTCTCCTTCTTCCTCAATTTGCCATTTCTCTCCAAAATACTTCCTCATACTTCAAAAAATTCCATGCCTCCCTCCACGTCTCCTAGTGTCGCGTTCCTTCCTCCCTCCGGTCTATACTTCCTCATACTTCAAAAAATCCATGCCTCCCTCCACGTCTCCTAGTGTCGCGTTCCTTCCTCCCTTCGGTCTCACCCTCCTGCTGCGTCTCTCCCTCACAGCAGGCGCGTGAGAGAACAAAAGACGTCTCTTTATCTTCTTTCATCTCTGGCCCAACTCGCGTGACCACGAGCCTTGTATCTCCGACAACCACGAGGATTCTTTAAGCGTTCAAACCGAGAGAAATATCATCGAAGGTAAGAATTATATGTAAAATAACAAGTATGAGATACTAATGAGTAGAAGAAGACAGTAGAATCGGAACAAAAGAGCGAGGTGCTACTTGCAAACTAAAATGTAGTTCCTCAAAAACACTCTCGGACCCGTTCAAAAGATGTTTTCTGCAAATCTTAAAGCGCGCAAAGAGCGTCTCCAACCCAAACCTCGGACACTATGACCAACCAGAGACTAGATAGAAAATTCTCTTCTAACTATTTTGTTTCCTTCTACACATTTATGTCTACATCTACCTCCAAAAACAAAACATACTAAGAACTAAAACAAACAAAACAGAAAAATCAACTACGTAAACAACTAAATCAAATCCACTGCAAAAACTAAACTACCGACATCGAAATAAAACTAAAAGCTAAAAATTACCATATGCCTTATGATACTCTTAATCTCACCCAAACTTCTTCCTAGTCATATCCGTAGCCAAAAAAACTCGTTGACGACCTCCTCGACTTTGCTCCATTAGGCCGGCCGTTCTGCGACAGCACCGCCGAGCAGAAATCTCGGCGAACAATAAACCTAATCTCCGGCGGCGAAGCCGTCACAGCGTGGATGAACCAGGTCCGAAGCGCCTGATCCGAACGGAGGTCCTCGTCGTTGAGTACCGCCAGACCACCACCAACCAACGGGTCAGATTCATCGGCCTCGTCAAGGGCTCGAAAACTCGCCGCCACTGGTCTCCGAGATCCGAGAAATGAAGCGGAGTTTGACCGAGATCGGAGATTCGCTGAAGCGTGCGGCGGTGGATCATCGACGAAGAAGGGATTAAAAGACAAATCTAGCGCGAGTGTTCGAACGCTCTTGGAACGACGCGGGCGCGACGAAGAAGTTCGGCGGGCTTGAGGGGTGGTGGTGGGAAATGCCCTCCTCCTGGACTTGAATCGCGTGAACTACGTCCGAAACTCAAGGGGTAGGTGGTTTCTCCTTTTGATGTAGTCCTTTTGATGTAGCTGGGCGGCTGCAAAGTTTCATAGAGAAAAAACTAGGGCTTCTAAAAATATATGTTCATTATATATATATCAATTCTAGTTCGGTAAACCCGTTATTTGATGATACAAACAAACTATTATACGTTTGGCATATGGAAATGGAAGAAGTGCTTGTTGGTCCAAGAATAAGTAAATCTTATGACAGTTTGAATCTTTAACTATTAGGGTCTTTTGTTTTGATTTTTTATATAGTGATTTTCATTATTAGGTTTAGCCAATCACAATCCAATCTTCTAAAGAAACATTAAATCATCCAAATTTCTCACATGGCCATTCTACCTCTATTTACTAACTGCTTTTATTCGTCAACAATGTCTTTTCTAGTTTGAGCGAGACCAATCGAACAACCTATATGGTTCATCAATAAATGAGGTGCATCAAAATACGAGACAATTTACCATTTTACGCATAAGAAAATTCAACCTTTCAAAAGTAAATGGAAAGTCGAAATTGGAAGTAGTAGTAGAAAGATTTATCGTTTATAATATTATTTTTAATTATCACTCCTTTATGTACATATGTGTTTATGACAAAAATATCGCTTACGTAAAGAGAGAAACAAAAAAAATATATATATATATATATATATGGATATGGTAAAGTATTCATCAAAATTCCAGCTACTCAACCTCATAATATCTTTTCTCAAACATGAACTGTGAAAATGGAATCATTTTCCCATGCATGTTTGAAAAATAGCCGCAAATATTATTGATTTTTTTCAGAGTTCCTGATCTATAAAAAAAATTCCACTAGTAATTGGAGAAGTGTATGAGCTATTATGTTACGCTATTTTGATTACACAATAAGTGAACTGAACCTACGAAAGTTGTTTTTCATTGGAGGCAAAAGGCCCTCCATAATAATTACACGAAAGAATAACTTCTCTGAGTTTTTGTTTGACGAATAAATGCGGTTTTTGAAGAACAGACACACAACTCAGTCACATACACATGCTATAATTTATTCTACAGCAATATATATAAATCATAAAAATAAAAACAATAAATGCGACATTAAAATCCCCAGATTTGTCCCCGTGAGCGAGCACGGTTTCTCTCTCATGTACCTTTGTTGGGCAATAAATTCCCTCACAACTTCCTTTGTCGTTCGGTAGTTGGAGAAACATTCAATGCAAAAACCCTTCTTCTTCAATGCCCTCACTAACCATACATACCCACTTCTCTTTATAACCCCTCCGATTCACTACTCTCCTATGATCTTTCTTTCCATGTCTCTCTCTCTCTCTCTCTCTCTCTCTCTCTCTTCACTATACATATACACATACATATACAGATACATAAGTATACTGGCTGCTCTCAGAAAGAACGTCGTCGAGTTTTTGTTTTGGTAACTCTATCATTGTTGTGGTTTGAAAATGTAGAATGAGAAGAGGAAAACGGGATATTGGTCCGGTTCAATAAGAAAGTGGAGTTCATGAGTCTACTTGGACTTGCTTTTTGATTGAGCCGTGCCAATATCACGTGCCACTTTTTTCTCTCTCACTGATTTTATTTTATTTTTGATAAAAACAATTATGAAAACTCTCTCGTGTCACGTAATGGTCGTCAATTTCGTTTATATATACAAGGTAAATCATACTACATATACAAATTCTTTTTTGGGATGATGACGAAGTGTCTTCTCTTGGTCGTTGTTCTGTTTATGTTACGTTTCGATTTCATTACCAGTTTTTATTTTGTGAATAAATAAGGTTCACACTTAGTTATTACTGGAAGTATGAATCTGATATTTTTACAAGGTTTGATTGTAATCTAGAAATTATGAAAATGCACGGAAAAGAAAGCAAGGCCTATATATGATGATCTTTCATTTTATTATCAGTCGTGTGAATGCTGAAATATATATATATATATATATATATATATATATATATATATATATATGTGCTTGGTTGCGTCCTAAACGCATAAGACTTTTAACTGTGTTTTTCTTTTGGGCTAACCTTAGTACAGCAGGAGAAGTAACAGTTTTTTTTTTGTTGAATAAATTTTGACTTGCGACCCTAATACCCAAAAATGTTTTTTTAAATTCAAATCCGACCCAGACATATGATGAGCTTATGTTGCAATTGCATTGCTCTACTAATCTGACGGAAAAGGAAAACACATTATTTTAACAATTGGGACGTTTATAGTTGCAGGCACAAATATGTGAAATTAAGCAACACAAATTCGGTAGTATCACCGTGAATTGTGTCAACGAGCGAATCATTCTAAGCTAGCTGGGTTTTACTCTTTTTGGATATTGCATCGAATTGCTTCCCTTGTCAGTTTAAATTATTGTACTATGAGCATTCACCAACACACTAGTATTTATATCTCAATAATAAATTTGGTGGGAAAAGTTTAATTTAAATGCTAGAATATAAGTACAACAGTTAGGGTAAATATGATATATATATATTATGAGAAATTGCCATAAAAGAAGGCGAGATAGGATCTTTACAAGAAAAATGAAAACAATGGCAATTCAAAGATGCTGTCTTTATTCGTTGCACTACGTGTGAACTTACAACACAATATGTGCCTCTTTCAAGCCTAATTTACAAAAAATAATAATAGGTTGATTTCCCTTTTTCTTTTCTCTTCCCTGTGGCAGCCTATAAGATAAAGACTTCCCAACTTGGGTGTGTTTTTCCCCTCTTCTTTACTCTCCCTTCAGGCGGTCGAACTCAGAATCTCCTCAACTTAAAACGGAGGTTTCCACGTGGCACATTTCCTTTTTTATTTCTCTTTGATTTTTTGTTACAATTCTACACATCTTTCTCTATATATAGAACATATAATATGAATACGGCATCTCACAAAAAAGAAGCGGTCCAAAGAGCGTTCTCGGACTCTCCGCATCGGCGGTGGACTTCTCTGATTCGGTCGGCGGACCGGCAAATTCCGCTGCAACTCCAATCAAACGACGCCACGCACACGTTCCCCGCTTGTGCCTTCCACTCGCAATCTAACATCGGTTTACATTTTTGCCCCTTCTCAATTTTCGTGTTCAACATTTTTATGCTTGAAAATATAAAAACCAAAATTGTTACCAGGCATTGTTCCGCAACATAACCGTCGATCGTCAATGTGATCCACGTCCAGTCCGATAAACCAAGATCCCAGTGAGACGTCCTCGTTAGCGTACTTATGGAGTACATGCCTGAGATGTTACATACAACCATATTATAAATTTAATAGAATGGTCGAATAAAATATATTTAAAAAAAATAAAATAATCGGATCTTACTGGTTCATGGAAATGTAGGAAGCCAAGTCGTTGGAGATGGCGTAAAGCTGCCCTGTGGCGTGACGGAAATACTTGTTCCCGGCCTCCCCAAATTTCCAGTACTCCGGTTCGTGGTATCTCACTCCCCTGTACCACGCCAAATAATTACATCCATAAATAACAAAAAAAAATTAATTTTAAACATTGTTCTAAAGGCTAAATTTTCACAATACTAAGTGAATTTTATGGATTCAAAAAATGATTGGTATTGGTAGAATACTTCTAAAAAAGCTGGTATGCCAGGAAATTTCTTGAAAATTAAAATCTCACTTTTGGGCGAGAACGGGACCGGATTTCATGCATCCGATGTACACCCGTGGTTTTGGCCGGTGTCTTACAAGCGTCTCTCCAAGCGTCGCTGTCGAATAATTTAGAAATGGACTCATAAATAATGTTGTTCTTGAGGGGAAAAGATTAGAAAAAAAAAAGAAAGAAAGAGATTTACCTATATTAACATGAACATCGTCGTCGACTTTTACGTAGAAATCAGCGTCCCACAGTGCAAATGCAGTGGCAAAATATATCTTAGTCTTACCGGACAATTCAAGGTAACCTTCAACATGGTCCTGTTCACCATATTCATGGATAAGTATTTAATAAAATAAACTTAAAAATAACGGGAGAGAAATTCCATAAGATTATATTTACCAGCCTTAGGAAATCTCCGTGTTTTTTGTCCTCTGCTTCAATAGATCTATCAAGAATACCCCCTGATGTGGCACTGAATCAAAGACAAAGACGAGAGTTAGTACCATAATTTCGTAAGTCCCTCTAATCTTGGATTTCTATACAAATAAGTTTTACATCTTTATTAAATTTGGCACAAAAAGCTAAATCGGAATTTTGTTTAAGAGGAGGTAAAATGCTATGAAGTTAATTCGGGGAGCAATGTTTCACCTATGACCGATGACAAATCGCATGATTATGCCCTTCTCCTCCTCAAGCCTCTTTCTCTTCTCACCTAATATAATTTAAAAACATGTAAATAACCAATCAAACTAATTCTTTATGGAGTATTTTCCCAAAGTACCACCATTTATCAAGTTTTCTTTCTCATTTTCTACTAAAACATTGATTTCAATCAAAATACCTAAGCCTGTTTGCAAATATTATACTTACCCTTCGTCCAATATTTTTTAAAAATTCCACACCAACTTTGATTAACGTATGAGAATTTTATTACAAGATCTTTTTATAAATTAAATTCATCAAGTGTGTGAAGGGTAAATGAATTATAATTATTTAAAAGACTCTTAATTAAATTATCATGTCTTAATCAGAGTTGGCAAAATAGAACGAACATAAAGTATTTGGTCGAAATTAGTATTTTGGTGGGAAATGAGAAAAAGCGTAGTAAATAGTGGTACTTTGCTCGAAAAGTGGGACCACCTTGAGGCATCCAAGTGGCACGAACAGAGTCTCTTCTCTTGCGGCTGCTAAAAGCGGTGTTGACTCCGACGACCATCAGATATTTTCTCTTCCTCGATGACTCGGTCTTCCTCAAATGCTCCGAGACGGGGGCGCCGCTGCGGATCGACTCTTGCGCCGATCTCGCCGCATTCAACTCCATCTCCAGACCCGAAATCGTCTTCTCCAATGTCCTGAAACACCCCACCCATTGTTACTCAAATCTCCTTTTCCCAATACTAATCACACCACCAAATCAATGTTCACTTTCCCTCTCATTCCACACCAACTAAAAATAATTACATACTAAGGTTATTTTGACATTGGACATACCTATCAAATAAATACACTGCATATATATATATAGGCTAGTAAAGCAATTGCTTTAGCCCTCACCATTTTAAACTTTAAATTAGGTAATTAAAAAGCCCAAATTTAAAATAATTTTTAGGCCTAAATTATTTAAATAGTGTACTAAAAAGGTCTAAATTACTTAAATAGTGTATTAAAAAAGGCTTAAAAATTAAATTTGCTTTGGGGTTCAATAATTCTAGAGCCGGGCCTATATATATATATATATATATATATATATATATATATATATATATATGATATAAAAGATATAAATAAACGGACTTTGTTAAATTAATTTTTAATTGTAGCTCTGTTTAATTTTCCTTAAAATCGAATGAACATATATGTAAACTTACTGGATTGCATTTTGAGTCTTGAAAACTTTGCCGTAAGTTTCTTTTGGATCGCGCTTTACTTCCTTCAGGCGCAACTGATCAAAGGGCACAGATCCGTGTAAGTAATGATGAAGATGGTGAAAGCAATTTTTTGTTTTTTTGATATAATTGAAAGATAATTTTATCAGGTAAATGAAATGAAATAACTCACGGATTTGGGTCCACAGCCCTCGGATATTAGTTTCAGTTTCTCGGCCTCCACCGACGTTGTTCGGGAGATATCTCTAGTTTCGGGAACAACCCACGTCCTGTTTAGTATGATAGAAAATATTAATACTTTTCATTAAATGTTTCGTAAAACAAATATAAAACGACTCAAACTGAAAAGCTTGAAAATCAAGTAACCGCAAGATCATGAACGAGAGCCGAGAGAGAGAGAGAGAGAGAGAGAGAGACGATCCAAAAATGTAATAAGATTGAGATCAGGTATCACACATTCACACGTAGTCTCATCATAAATTTGACGGTATATTAAAAAACAGAGAAAAAAAAAGTGGAATTATTGACAGGCGTGTGCCAATAAACAAGACCCTGAATTCACATATGTTCAGAAACACAAACGTACGAAGTTATAATTTGTATGCATGAATATGAATAGGAAAATAAAACACCAATAAGCAAAAATATTTCAACCACCTCCACAATTATGTGTGTATATATAAATTAAAACACGAACAGATCTTCAGAATCACACAAAAGATGTCCTTCGTTGACTTGAAAAACTAAGTCCAATACATAAAAATTTGGGTTATTTTTTAATTTTATTTATTAATAATAAAACACAAAAACGTAATTGAATTGAATTGAACAAACATAGGTACCTATTAGTGAAAGTCAGTCCAGCACAGAAACAGCCTAAGCAAAGCAAAAGAGTCCATTTCTGCGATATTGCGTTCCCTGAAGAATGAGAAGACACTTTCTCTCCTCTGCTCTTCCAACTCATCGTTGACCGGCCCTCTTTTCTTCTCTTTATTTATTTACCAGAAACCCATTTCCACGCCGAGAAAAATTGAACTCTCCCACAGAGCCCAACCGAACCGACAGAGGAACTTTGCCTCGAAGTTTTGAAATTTTAGCTCCAGAGTAAACAGAAATTTGATGACAGAGAGAGAACCTAGTCTGTTCACTTCTTATTTCTTTTATTCTTTAACTTCCAGTTTTGTTCCTTTCTTTATCCTTTTGCTTTGCTCTCTCTCTCTCTCTATCTCTATATATCCCTTTCTCTCTCTAAAAACTCTTCTTTGCAGGTAAGGAACGTTGAACATAAGTCAGAGGACTCTTTAACCGCCCACTTCATCAATTATAATTACCAAACTGTCCTTATCTGGCCTCGCTACAAATACTAAAATATGCCCCCAGTGGTAACTGTTCTCGAATTGACATGTTTACCCTTTTACATAACATTTGTCTCATATTTTATTTTCCATTCATAAGTATTATTACAAGTTTTGGCTGTGATGAGATGAGATGCCATGTTCTTATGAATTTATGTCACGTGGATCATGATAAGAGACCGAGCTCACATTTGTGACATCTGCTTTTAGATGATATATATGTATATACATATATACATGTATATTCTTTAATATCTCCAACTGTTTTGCAAGTAGAGTATTTAAACTCTCAATTGTTAAACAAGATTAATGTGAAAGTTAAGGCGCGAGTAAATGTTTCAAAATCATTGCTTAAGAATTATTGATAACATAAAAACTCATTATTTTTAAAAAATGTGTACATGTGAGGATGCTATGCAATAAGTTTATATCATTGATAAAGTATTATCCGATTTTTAAGAAAGTTTTCCATTAATGTTGGGAGATATTTATTATGTATTTAATGTTACATGGGCACATTTTTGTTATTTTTCTGTATCATGAATATTTTTTAAGCAAATGATGTAGTCAATTCATACAAATGCTTTATCAGTAAGAAAGAAAAAAAGATCAAGGAAAATGTGTAACGTCATCTACAGTTAAAAAGAAATTATAATGTATATTTGAAGTGCGTGTTTGGTTAACAACAGTTGACATATAAATTTGAACCACTAAAATATTATATGGTCCAAGATAAATCCTATTAATGTGGGGGAAGAAAAAGAAAAAAGGTATTGTGGCTGTAATGAAATAATTGGCATTGCAATAAAACATATAGGACAGTGTCTTGTATGTTATGATTTATACAACTCACAGCATTATAAATTTTGACTTTAAAACGTAAATCTCAAGTCTTTCAAAATGTAGTTAATTATGTCATTATAATGACATTCATTATAAATGAATAATTTATTGCGTTGGTTATTTTGAGCAAAAATTCAAATCATATATATCATGTTATATGTATTAACATCCTCAATATATTTTGCATGTTTATTTTGGAAAGTTTACAAAGAAGATTTTTTGACAGATTTCGTCATAATGTCACTCATAATGGTGTAACAGTCGTCTGCTACAGTTGGATATTTTGGGAAGTTTACAAGGAAAACTTTTTGACAGATTTCGTAATAAATCTCATAGTGTCGCGTTTATTGTCGCAACAAATGTCTGCGACAGTTTTCTAGTCTGGGAAGGTTTTATTAAAGGGTAAGGAAACCCTAGGGAAGACTTTCACTTTGAAGGAGTACTATATAAGCCGAGTAGCTCTCCATTAGCAGCAAGAAGTAAGAGGAAAAAACGTCATTGTTCACATCTATATGATTGTAATTTTCTAAACACTCATTGATATATTATAAGTTTAGAGAAGTATCGGTTTGTGCTTGCGCGATTGAAGTTCTCGCGATTTGTTCATTGAAGTGGCCAAACATCGGTGAGTGTTTGAAGAGTGGAATTGAGAGGGGTCTCAAAGTCAGGGGGAGTCCTTGATTTAGTTTTCACGTATAGTATTAGCCAAAGTGGCATTGATGTCGAGATTCATGTAAGGCCATTGTTGTACTATTGACTATTATTAGTGAATTCTTTTCCACTGGGTTGAGAGCCCCCCAGATGTAGGAGACGTTGCTCCGAACTGGGTTAACAATTGTGTGTGTCGTTTATTGTTTTCCTATTTACTTTTCATTGCTGTTTTATTTCATCTATATCTTGCTCGTTGATTGTTACACATATTGTCATAACTATTGTGTGTGACAGTTGGTTGAGCGGCTAACAAAATTTCAATTGGTATCAGAGCGGGCACCCTGAACTTTATGGTGATTTTTGTGGGTTTAACAATTCTGTTTGAGATGTTCAGTACCTTGGAAGGAGGTTCAATCAATCGACCTCCATTGCTCGACGGATCTAATTATGGCTATTGGAAGGCTCGAATGTGTGCATTTTTAAAATCGTTGAACACGAGGACATGGAAGGCTATTGTCAAT
The DNA here is from genome assembly GCA_958296335.1 of Urtica urens. NCBI lineage: Eukaryota > Viridiplantae > Streptophyta > Magnoliopsida > Rosales > Urticaceae > Urtica > Urtica urens. The sequence continues at coordinate 11,937,693 of OY282525.1, forward strand.
GGATGGTCTCCACCTATGATTGTTGATGCTACAGGTTCTATCACCGGAACTAAAGCTGAGAAAGATTGGAATGCCGCAGAAGATGAATCTGCAATGGGAAACTCTCGTGCTCTTAATGCTATATATAATGGTGTTGAAAAAAATATTTTCAGGCTTATTAACACATGCACGAGCGCTAAAGAAGCCTGGAAAATATTGGAAGTTGCTCATGAAGGGACACTCAAATTCCGCAGTTCAAAGCTTCAAATGCTTACTACTCGATTTGAACCGTTGCTTATGAAAAAAGATGAGACTATTGCTGAATTTAATGTTAGAATTCGTGATATTGCTAATGAGTCTTTTTCTCTTGGTGTTCCAATGGCAGATGAGAAGTTGGTGCGAAAAATTCTCAGATCACTTCAATCTAGGTTTCAGATGAAAGTCACAGCAATTGAAGAGGTTCATGATTTGTCGACAATGAAATTGGATGAACTTGTTGGTTCTCTCATGACCTATGAATTGTCTCTTCCTATGTTTGAAAAGGAGCATAATATCTCTTCTTGCGAACAAAGAGATAAGGTAGTCTCAGATTCTAATGGAGACATATATGACTCAGTTGTTTTGCTTTCTAAGAATTATAACAGGATTATGAAAAATTTAGCAAGCTGCCAGCGTCAAATGTTTCACATCATGTCAAAAACATTGAGAGCAACAATAGCAGAAACAAAGAAAGAACAATTCAATGTCATGAATGCGAAGGCTTTGGCCACATTCAAAAGGAGTGCCGAAACTTCCAGAGGAAACAGAATAAAGGTTATGTAGCGACTCTCACCGACGATGAGTATGATAATGAATCCGAGCCAAGTAATTTTGTTGCGTTTCCGGCATCTATTAATATTACGTGTGATGATAATGTTGATGTTTCTAGTTTATATACGGAAAAAGATAATACCTCTTCTGATGATGATGATTTTTCTAATGATGCTCGTGATCGAGTCTATGATGTATTGAATAACAAAAATGTTGAAGAATCTCAGGTTATGGATAAGCTGAATGATATGATTCTCTCTTTGACAAGCGACAAGAGCAGGTTGTTGGAGATCATTATTGAATTAAAAAGACAAGTCGCTTATTTGAATGGTGAACTTGAGAATATGACAAAATCCGTAAGGATGATGAATTCAAGCACTAAGGATCTTGACAAGATTCTTACCATTGGCAAATCTGCTAAAGATATGGAAGGTATTGGTTTTACTCATGGTGCATCTATTTCTAAGACTGTCTTTGTTCCACAGAAGAATGGACTCTCCTCCCAACTGTCGCACAACATGTCACAGACATCTGGCCACGACAACTCGCGACTCTCTAGAAAACAAGATTTTGGGAGGTCTCTTGTCAATAGACCTCAATGGATTTGTCATCATTGTGGACGTTCAGGGCACATACGTCCATTTTGTTATCGTCTCTATGGAAGGAATCTTCATCAACATCAATCCTTCCATAGAACTCAGAAGAATCAAGTCGTTAATCCGCGCAAAGTTTGGAGAGTGAAAACGGATAACAGAGTCAACAACGACTTGAAGAAGTGTGCATTTACTACTACGTTTGTGGATGTTGAGAAGCAAGATCATGGATGTAATTACCACAGCAAGTGCCGATGGTCCGGCCGGAGGTGCTTCTGATGGTAATTCGTTTCCTCCTCCTGTAGTTGGTTTATCCTTGTCGTTGGTATGTTTTGAGGCAATCAGGGGGAGAGGTATTTGGATTGGATTTGTCTTGTTGTGTTTGCCCCGAAAATAGCCAAAGGGGGAGATTGTTATTACAATGACATTCATTGTAATTTATTGTGTTGGCTTATTTTTGGGCAAAGATTCAAATCATATATATCATGTTAAATGTATTAACATCCTCAATATATTCTGCATGCTTATTTTGGGAAGTTTACAAGGAAGAATTTTTGACAGATTTCGTCATAATGTCACGCATAATGGTGTAACAGTCGTCTGCTACAGTTGGATATTTTGGGAAGTTTACAAGGAAGACTTTTTGACAGATTTCGTAATAAATCTCATAATGTCGCGTTTATTGTCGCAACAAATGTCTGCGACAGTTTTCTATTCTGGGAAGGTTTTATTAAAGGGTAAGGAAACCCTAGGGAAGACTTCCACTTTAAAGGAGTGCTATATAAGCCGAGTAGCTCTCCATTAGCAGCAAGAAGTAAGAGGAAAAACGTCATTGTTCACATCAATATGGTTGTAATTCTCTAAACACTCATTGATATATTATAAGTTTAGAGAAGTATCGGTTTGTGCTTGCGCGATTGAAGTTCTCGCGATTTGTTCATTGAAGTGGCCAAACATCGGTGAGTGTTTGAAGAGTGGAATTGAGAGGGGTCTCAAAGCCAGGGGGAGTCCTTGATTTAGTTTTCACGTATAGTATTAGCCAAAGTGGCATTGATGTCGAGATTCATGTAAGGCTATTGTTGTACTATTGACTATTATTAGTGAATTCTTTTCCACTAGGTTGAAAGCCCCCCAGATGTAAGAGACGTTGCTCCGAACTGGGTTAACAATTGTGTGTGTCGTTTATTACTTTCCTATTTATTTTTCATCGCTGTTTTATTTCATCTATATCTTGCTCGTTGATTGTTACACATATTGTCATAACTATTGTGTGACAGTTGGTTGAGCATTTTATTTTCTTAGAAATTAAAACAACTTGAGAAAAAGTTAGAGCCAATAAGTTTGTCATATGAATAATAATTAGCGACGATACTGTATGAACATTTAACGTAGCAGATATACATTTAAATATTTCGACATTTTTCTTTAAAAAATAAATAATTTTTCAATATTTAATTTGTTTTTTGCAGAAGCGTTAAGATCATTTAATATTTTTTTAAATAATTAAATGTTAATAATTTCATTAATAATAATAAATTAATTAAAAATATCAATTATAATATAGCTAGGCATCATTAATAATAATTATATTATTTAACATGTATTTTTTAATTTAATCAAGAATCAATAATATTATATAAGTTTTTAATAATATTCTCAATGATTAATCTCAATACTAAACCTATTTTAATTTACTCTTATATTAATTAATGCTTAATTAGTTTTGAGGAAAGAAGAAACGTTTTGTTAAATCTAAGGCTGTCACATGTACTTCCGTCAAATCTTACTAATTTTGTTTAGCTGATTTTTACATTAAATATGTTTTGCTGGGACAAAATTAATTACGTTATTAAGTGTATATTTCCTTATATAGTAAGTAATATTATCCTATCATTTCTTCTAATAACCATAGCAACTATAGATATTCTGTCTTAATTCATTGAACAACCTGAAATTAGCATTATGATAAGTTTCGAAATGGCTACTATTACTGTGATGAAATTATTAACGTAGAAGTTCAGCTTACCTCGATATTATATTACGTATTTGGTTTGACTTGACTAAGTAGATAACTACCCATATAATTGTAGATAACTACCCATATAATTGTGCGGACAATCGAACCAAAATTTTATTTCTTTACTACTAAAAAGTCTTTCGTGAGTAATCAATTTAAAAATGGGGTTTTTTAGTTATATAAACATATATATTTTATAATTTTAATATACTCAATGTTATGTTAATTTGTAACAATAATTTTGTGTAAATATCCACTGTAAATTGTTTACGGAAAATTTTGGACTATTTTAGCTCGAATAAATTAAATAAAATATTTATATAAAATAGTACTAATATTTTCGGAAACTTACAGTGGATATTTACACAAAATTAACGTAATGTTGGGTATATTAAAATTGGTAAATATAAATATAATTATAGAGCTAATTTGTAGCATAAAAATACTACAAAAACTATACAAACCTAAAAATTGTTGGAAATTATTTAACGATTTAAACAACATTATTATATAACACATCAATATTATTATATAACACATCAATATATGGAAGATATATATAATAAGATCGAAAATATATTAAAACTCATTTTTTAACATATTAACAACCTACGCATTATAAAATTCATAACATGTCAATAAATTGATACTAACAACCTATAAACAATTTAAAGTTGCAACCAAGTCGTTTAAGGGTGACGTACATGTGAAGTTGTAAACAACTTTGTGCGTTGCTAGCTCACTCCGGAATACCTCATCAATTTCCCCGGAAAAAAATTTGACTCGCCGGACTGGAGAATCTGACTAGCCTGATTGGTTGTTGGTCGACCGGTCTGAATGGCTTGCGAGCGTAGGAGCGGCTCGTGTCGGATCTGGGTGTGGGACTTGTGCAAGAAGGTAGAGGGCACCTATATCCACATGTCGGAGTCGCCGGAATTCACATATTCGAGACAGGGACCGCGCAGGAACCTAGGCCCACTTGTGGCTGACTGGCCGGCCAGATGGTTGTCTGGCCAGTTGACCTGTCTGTCTGGCCGGTTGGGCTGAATTCGAGCCGAGCTCGATTCTCCTTGTTTCCTATGCATCTTTCTACATAATCAAATCACTCAAACACTAGGAGTTGACTCAATGATATAAATCTCGGATTTATGAGTGAGATTAAGAGAGTGGACTCTTTTAAATTGAACAACAAAGAAGAAATTAAGGGAGATCACTCAAGAACCGGGAATAGGAATCAAGAAACGATTTCTTGATCATTTTCTCTTCTTCTTTCACTCGGCCAAAGCTCTCACAAGGAAGGGAGCGAGAGTGGTCGAAGTTTAGAGTGATTAGGGTTAGTGTTAGGATTTAATTTGATCCTTTTATATTAAGAGTCAAATGGGCTTAAACTCGGTCAAACTCATAATCCATTTTAAACCATTTTAAATCTTTTTAGTCAATATTAAAAATTAGTTTCAGCCAAATTCTGATTAATATATTCGGCCAAAACATAATCCCCTTTAATTCCAAATAATTTTGATTTATTTCTCAATTTAATTATCTCATTTATTTAATGACATTTTATTAAATCTTTTCATAATTTTCAAACAAGTACGAAACGATAAAATATTTATTTTCATCTTTTGTTTATTAGAATGATTAAATTATTTTATTATCAATATAATAACATAATATGATTTATTAAACAAATATAATAACAAATAACTAATTATTTATTTAATTACTTAGAAAATAATCTTCTTAGTGTAAATCACAATTTACATTGAATGAGAAAATCAATTGCTCTAGTTCAATAAATCTCATCTGAGAGTCTATCATTGAGACCTCACGGATCCACACGAACGAAACTTTAAAATAAAGTTCGGATACAAAAGTTCACAAATTTTTTTCCCACTTTTAATTCTTAACATTAGTCGATTCCACTAAAGGACTAATATTGAAACTCTCTAAGTTCATATGCGTTTATTTTCCGTTCGATGTGACAAAATAATTATTCACACGATCCACAGAGTATTTGACGATATTACGCTTCGTGTGTATCAGTAACTCATAAGAATGTAAAATTACCATTTTACCCCTAACTTAATATTTCACTAACTCTTTTGTTATTTGTGAATGAGAAAAACATAAAGTGAGATGTCTCTACATGTCACATGTTTTATTCAAATAATGTTCTTATTCGATGAATACCACGCCCGATATATTCATTCACTCTCATAACAAAGCATAGTGTGATACTAATGCATTAGCATTATTTCAACACGAATTTTGTATCTGTGAATCACATAACCCAATATAACAACGTTATGAGACCAACCATCGGGTCAGATGCAACTTCAATTTAGTCATTGCCCATTGATAAATCAAATGGCTCATATCACTTATGCATTCATTTCAAGATTTAGGTAAGTACCAAAATACCCCTCGTATGTGATCTTAAAGTTTCGACTGATTAAACGGTTTTATCTCGAGTTTCAAAGTATCACAGGTCTTGTTCAATGTCTTCTATAAGACATCAAGAATGAAACACAGAGTCATAACTCTCTATATCACAAGATAAGATATCCTGATTCATTTAAACAATCATTACTCAGATTCGATTGCCCTATCGATCTTTAGATTGCGAACTAAAATTTAAACTAGTCACAACGGGCTATCTTGTCAAGTCTGTACTTAGCACCCCTTTCATCGATGACAATTTCAGAGGGTAGCAAACATATATAAACACAAACTTAATCAAGAATAAATATTTAATTTTATTTAATGTTTCAGCAAAAATCAAATACAAAACATTTATAATGTTTAATATCTCTTTTGTGAACACAAATCCCAACAAAAATATCTCAATTTTTACATAAATTATCTCTCTATTTTTTTATTTTCAACGAGAAAATGACATAGATTCCTATTTTTATAATGTACTAAAGTTTCAAAGGGTCGCTCTGAATAAAGTTGAAGTCATCTATACAAAATAGAAATATATATATATATATATATATATATATAAATATAAGCATAAGTTGTAATTAGAAGATTCTAATACATTTTTGTAATCTGTTTTTAGTTTTTCTTTTAAAACCAATAATCTGTTTTTAGTTACAAAACTTGTAACACAATCATAATGTCCATTTTTTTAAATATGTTTAACAGATTATCTTGTATTCTCTACATTTAAGTTTTACACCTTACCTCAAAATTAGACAAACTTATTTTCCTTTTCAACAATAAAGTAATTGTATGTGTAGTTAACGCATTATTCAATGAGTTTGCTTCGATTTTCTTTTGGTAAGATATATAATGTTTATTTTAAAAAAATTAATGAAAATTTTGATAATTTTCATAAGAAAAATTGACACCTCGAAATAAAAATGACAACGTAAGTATTTGTCAAATTTGCAATTTGTCAAATTTCGAGTAAGACCTGACTTTTGTCTCCAACTATATTTTTGCATTCACTGTAACTTTTGGCTTCAACATGACTGTCCCCTTCAAACAAATTTTGTCTTCAGCTCATTTCAGCCAAAAAAACAATATGCCTTTAATCCATTTTGACAATAAAAAATCTTTGTTGTCAACTCATTTTGGCCGTAAACAAGCCTTGGCCTGGTCAAGGACCTCGGCGATCATCAACAAGTGTGCGATCTAAAGACACTAGAGGAAACTATCCCAAAAGAGAGATTGTGGTGGCCACCCCCCTCCCCCAAGTCAATGGCCATAATCGTAGACGTGGTCATCGGTCAAAACGGAGACCGTTGTGGCTTTGAAGGTCATATTTGCAACTTTTGTGAGATTGTCCTGTTATCTTATATAGCCTACCTCATCTCCGGAGTTTGAGCCTTTTATTGTCCTGCTATTTTGGTGTGGCATGGAGGAAGCCCACCGAAGAGACTACACTCAGATTGTCGTCAAATTGAACTGCGAGGCAGGGGTCAAAAATATCAAAGGTAAGGCGGTATTTTTCCTTATTTTCTTACTTGTGAGGTTATGTTTATTTCTCGAATTTGTAATGGTATTGTCTATTGAGGTGAGAAAAAAATCTCACATCGATTGTGTGTGTGAGTAGTCATGTTATATATTGATTAGACATCTCCAATTAACACCAATTTATTTTGAGTTGAATTTTAACATGGTATCAAAGCCTTGACTGTTCGCACACACGTTGATCCCGCTCATGCGTGAGGGTATCGTTGTTGTTTTGCCCGATCACGTTACGCGTGAAGGAGAACATTGAAGTGGAAACAAAATCTCACATCGGTTGTGTGTGTGAATAATCATCTGTTTATATATTGGTGGACCTCTCCACTTAACACCAATTGGTTTTTAGTTGAATTTCAACATTGCCCATAATTGTGCAAAAAAGGCTTTTCGTTTTGAGTCCGGATTTTTGACGCCGCTCGATTTACAAGAGACGATCTTGAAAGATATGATTAATGGTTAAGGTCGGAGACCTACTCCTTCTAAACAAAAAAGACCTCATGTTTGTCGCAAACTCTATTGTGCCATCAAGAGTTGGCGCTAACTATCTACCACCAATAGTTATCATTTTTGTGTTTAATATAGATGGGAAGAAGGAAAATATTTATCTTAAGAAGAATTTGAATCCGTATGACCTACCAAAAAGTTATCCTTCCAATATTAGACAGGTTGAAGAGGGAGAAAACTAATTTTATGAATATTTGCATTAACATTTTTATTGATGAAAAAATTGTAACAATTAACTGACATAAATTCAATCCTTCATATTCTCCGATTATGACGAATTGTTTTCTCCATCCTCGAACAAAAAATTGTATATAAAAGTAAGGTTATTTTTTATAGATATTATTTCTTTCAATTCATCTTTATTTAACAATCTAATGTTTATAATATTATTGTTACATTTTCAATAGCGTAAGGGTACAAAAATAATTTATATATATATATATTTAATCATTCCCTTTTTTATATATACCAAATAAATAAATGGGCGAATAATAATACTTGCTCTTATTATACCAGTCAACATTTGAAAAAACTATAATTCATTCATTTTTCTTTCCTTCATTTTTCCATTTTATCGATCCATCCATTATTATGTCCTCGAATCCTACCAATAAAGTCATAACTTGTCAAAACTATACACAATTTACGCCACAACCTTCTCTTTTAAAATGAAGAGACAAGCATTCGTTTACCAAGTATGCAATATCATACGAGTCACACGACTAGTGTTGAGTGTCCGACGCACATTGAAATAAACTCATATGTGTCCCTCTAGATTTATGTTTTATTGAACTTAGACAAACGATATTATAAAAATGACTTTTAGAAGCGACGCTTACCTTTAAAAACGATCAGTCGCTTCTACCCCATCGAAACCAAATTATTTGCAAAAATAAATTTTTGACCTTTAGAAGCGACAAGTCGCTTCTAAAAGTCATAAGCGAAATATTAGAAGCGACTTCTATGCTCTCAAAACCTTTGGCTCGTTTTTTTCCGTCAAAATTTCAGTATTTTGACTTTTAGAAGCAACTTGTCGCGTCTAAAATCTCTTCTAATGCCCAAAATATTTGTCTCGAATCTTTCTCCACCAAATTTTTGCTAAGTATATATTTTTTTACATTAGAAGCGACTAGTCGCTTATGCCTAAAATATTTTACTCTAAATTTTCTCCTCCAAAATTTTGCTAAGTATATTTTTTTACCAAATTATTTTGCTCGAACTTTTGTCCGCCAAAATTTCACTTTTGCAAACATTATAAACGATATTTGAAGCGTTTAGTCGCTTCTAATACGCTTTTGCCACGTTAGTCCCGCCAAACCTGTCCACACCAGTCTGCTCGCCGTCGTCGATCACGAAGAGGCCGCACAGAAGAGCTTCAGCGCCGAGGTTACGCATAAGAGTTTAACGGATGAGCTTCACGGCCAAGGTCCGTCACGCACCCTACACCGGCCAAGTTCTCCTCAGCGTTTGGCTCCTTTGCCGTTGTTTCCGAGGTCTCAGGTATGTTTCATATTTGTTTTAGAAAGAAGTATTTTTTATTTGTTTTTGGTCTCACATCTACTTAATGAGTGATTATGTTGTTTTTAGTTTTTGGATATCATACCAAACTCGCCTCCTCCGGCTCACAAGCTCCGCCCCGCTCTCCAATTGAAACTAGGGTATGTTTAATATTTTTTTTTCTATTTTGTTTGTGTTGAAATTCGTCAATGTATTTTTTTCTAGAATGGGGTGGTCAAAATTAATAAGTTTTGGTACCAATAATTTGTTGTTTTTTTATTTTATTTGTTTTTGAACTTCAGACCCAAACTCCGTTTGACAACTTATGCAGTTGGCTCTTAGCTCCAAGTCTGTTTATATTTTATTTTTTATTATTTTGACTATAGTGAAATTTGGTTGAAATATTCATTGTTAAATTTCTATGTATTTTTTTTTTATAAAAACACATGATTTTCAACCGGTTCGTCGTTTCAGCCGTCGTCTCCACCGCCTTTTTAGAATTGTTGATTTTTATATTTTGTTAATAATTTTTTTAATATATGATAATATTTTAGTTTTGTTAATAAGTTGACATATTTTAATTTTTTTAGATTTGTTAATAAGTTTTATTAAAATGTTAATATGTTTTTAATAAGTCTTTATAATCGTTTTTTAATAAGTTTGTTAATATATTTTAGTTTTCTTTAGATAATTTCTTTTAGTTAGGTTTGTTAATTAATAATAATTTTAATTAATCATAGACATTACAAGTATATCTATTCATATTCACTCGTTTACAACACATAACAAATATATTTTTTAACAATATTTAAAATACCAATTTCTCATTCATCAAAAACATAATTTTAACAAATAAATACTTAATATTAAAGAATAAAAATACGAAAAAATTATCAATTTCGATAAATGAACCACTCAAATATAACAAAAAATCACTCATACATCTTTTATACCTATTTTTCCAATCATATATGTCTTCTTATTAGCGTCGGTCTACTTGTTTTTCTTTATTTGCCTTAACCATCGTATGGTTATCTTGTTTAAAAAAAATAATTAGTTTACATGGCCGGAGAATATATATGGGTGAATTGATTAATCTTCTAAATCAAAACTTAGTTTCATATATAACCTTAAGCCTAAGAAAGTAGCCATGCATATGACAAAATTTAACTACCAATTATTTTGTTTGTCCAAATATTCAATATGATATTGTGGTAATAATGCTAAAAAGGAAAAAAATGATTTCCATCTTCCTTATCTCAATATTTTATTTGTCTAAATATTCAATTCCAATTCTTATAAAAGGCCGATCAATGTAAATTGAGATCAAATTTGATCTTTAGCTACAAAACTATTATTCTGATCTCCTTAACATTATTGTTTATAAAAACTTATTCAATATCTTAGAGAAAATACTTTTAACTTATGCAAGGCACCTTAACATTCGTTTGTTTTGCAATTTTTTAGCCGGAGTTAACTTTACTGTTTATGATCCATCCATTTTTATAACTTTGTATTGTCAAATTTTCAAGAGACAATTTTTTTAATATAATAATGGTTAACTCTCAATTTAATTGGATTTTGACCAATTTTTTCTTTGGTATTAAAATATGACACTAATTTATATTAAAAATCGTAAAAATCTAATGTTTTTTCTTATAAATATTGAAACTATTATTCACACAAATAAGACGGTTAAATTGAGCTAACACTATTACATAAATGTCTCTCTCGTACGAAAAAATTGCATCTATAAGATCTTTTGGGTGCGCCAAATCAAACCTAATGACGACACCCGTGACACAAAAGGATTTAATATTTTCAAACTTTTAAATGCGACATGCGTATCTGAATGTTATGTCGGATCAGAAAATTTCAAATATTAGCAGGTCAGAACACTCCATTTTTCGTTTAATCAATGTAGCTTGTTGTATCTTGTTATGAATTTTTACTACTATCAGCTGCGACATTGTCGTATTTGAGGCTTACGATGCATAGAAGGTATTTTCACTTATTTTCATAGGAATATTTGCCTTATTTGCATGGAACGTATTTGCTACCTGCTTGTGCATTCGAGCTTTTGTCAAATCCCATGACTTTCAACTAGTTATCCTCATACTCCTAAACTGATTAGTTTATTGTAGCATATGTGTTGTTTGGAGGACTGGATGCAAAATTTATTAACTGGCATTGACGTATCTAGATGTCTTTAAGTACTTATGTTTCTATAGCTTGAAACGTTGTGTGATCATGTAAATGTTCGCACCAGAAAGCTTAATATGTAGTAATGTAATTAAGGAAACATATTTTTTTAATGAAAAACAATTATGAAATTATGTTACCTGCTCTGAAAGATGTCACACACAAATAATACAACAGTGTATGTAACACTTTCCTAAGCAATTATAAGATGACAGTAATAAGATGCATGAAATAAATGAGACACAAGAATTGGTAACCCAATTCGATATAATGTCACCTACATCTGAGGGGTATGACAACCCGGTGAAAATGATTTCACTAATCAAATAGTTCTTAGTACAATTATGAACTTATATGAACAACCTTTACAACAATGCAAAAATTATTCAACTATAAAGTGAAATCGTTATTCAGTTCATTCCCCTGAATTAGAGTCTACGCACAGATCCACCAAATACACACTGCACAAAGTGTTCTCAATCACAAGAATAACTCCAAGATCCAAATGAATCAATCACAGTGGGTGAAATAATTCTTTACGCTGGTCTTCTCAAAGTTCTCAGATTCTTTATTCGTCGATTGTGCACGTTTAATAACTTTATGATCTCTTTGAAAAGCATCAAGAAGTCTATGAAAAGTAGTTCGAATTTTTATAGCATCAAACAGATGAAGGTCTTCTCTAGGTTCATGGACTTTTAACACACACAGACCAATAAGGAAAGTTTCCAGAAACCTTATCTTCGAGAATTAAAAAATTGTCATAACATAGCTTTGATAAAATCACGCGATGTAAAAGCACAATATCTCATCATGTTAATACCACAAAATATGCGATACTTGCTTAATAAAAATAAGTCAATCTGAATGTAATAACAAATTGTTCAAAATACATGAAGTTTTGAGTTCGATCAAGATATCATTCTACGATTTTAAAACAAGTAACGTAAGGATGATTCACATTGTTTATTATGCGTACATTATGGTGTCTTTCTTTCGGTAAAGTATCTGAATATTGCTAAGATTTTTTTAGGTCCACGCTTAATTTTATCAAAAATTGTTCTAAATAATCAAATAAAACATTGATATTGTTGTTTGCCCATTCTTTTTTGTTTGTTTAGTAAATAGTCATTTATTGTGACGTGGCTGCTAGTAATTGGTGTTAATGAGTTACATTTTTAGTTTATATGTACATATTTATTTTGATTAATGGCTATTAACTAAATTTTTTAAAATATTTGAGTATATAATAATTAATAAGTTTCAAAATGCTATATTGCTATTTATCCCTAATTTTATTTTCTCATGAACTGTCTAACCATTATATCATGTTTACCTTTTTCGAATAAAACTTTATGCCCTTTCTTAGGAAAGTAATATTTTTGCTTTCATATTTTAATCATAAGATGTTGTATTTGTTGTGAGAGCTTATGTTCTAATAATTCTCTTATCTGTCATTAAATAAACAACCTATGTCTCCGACTAAAAAAACGGGTACTTTTAATAGCAGAACGTCGTTTCTGAAGAAAAGGTCAAAAACCTAATCAAACGCTAACAAAAGAGCTTGGGCTGGACTCATGAGAAAGAAGGCAAATGAGCACGTGATCGAGATTTAGAAAGGTCGCATACGTGGCTCGTCATAATTGGCTAGGTCCGCTGCGGGTCCCACCATGCCCGTTTATCATGTCCACTTACACTCTCACCTCACGTGGAACCTGAACCTAGTGGGTCCCACAGCACGAGGTATGTTGACACGCGTCGTCATGTGATTGCGTTTCTCGTTCCTCTTTTGCCAACGCAGAGTCGGTATATTTGCGTTGCATGCCAATGTGCCATGAAATAATGAAAGAACTGAAGACTGAAGTTATGGGTGTCATACTAATGATTTTCCAAAACGATAACTTAAGTTTCTTGAATTAAAAGAAAAAACTAAAGCAGAAAATCTGGTTTTTATTTTTCGTTACTCGTTAGCACAATAAATTGTTTGTTCAAATACATTTAGGACCTTCTGAATTATCAACCACGAGCACATATATACATACATAAATATATATATATATATATATAATTGTTACGAATTTCTAAATTCTAATTACAGCAAATATGGTTATAAGTTATACATGTAGATGGAGGGCGTTTTCGTCTCTGCATTATTCTCTTGCATTATTTTTTATTTTAAATTTTGGTTAATGTTCCTTTCAGGTGTTCAATTATTTATTTATTACATGATGGGGTGTTTCGAAAACATCTATCCTTGGATTTACCTAGAAATTTATTATTATGCTTACGGAAAATTTAAGTACGATTAGAAATATATAATATCCATTTTACGTATTGAACATCACGATTTTGGTCGGTTTAGAATAACTTATTGAACAGATCTCAAAATTCATACAAGATGAATATGATATTATATTGTGTTTATTATAATATCTTCAAGTTTAGATCTTAATGAACATATTAGTGGCAGATATTAAGTGAAGTTATTTGAACTCAAAGTTCAAGAATCAAGAGAGAATCTTTTTGTCCCTAAATGAAAGGAGATGCAAAGGTGCTACGATGATTAGTGCTGATTAAATCTTATATAGACCATGGAATTCGTATTTTCCTATTCTCGTTCAGATTTCAACCACAAATGTATGAAACAATAAAATATAATATTTTTTTGTAAAATGGAAGAGATATGCGTAAAGAGTTATATGGAATATTATAGTTTTTTATATATGTTACAGTGTTTAATCCTTACCATGTCTCATATACATAAGAATTAATTTGTATGATTAACATGGAAAATCATTATGTGTAATCTGTACTTAGCAGTTTTTACATTTATGGTTTATTATATAATTTTAGCGTTCATTCTTTAGGTATCTTAGTTTCACTTGATTGGACTGGCTTATGGATTATTGGAATTACTGTCAAAACTGTCTATTTTATACGTGGTGCACAATTTTTGTGCTTCATTAGTAGTATCTGCTCTGAGTTATGACAATTTTATACGTGGTCCACAATTGCCATAACTCAAGAGTTAGAATATACACAGTAGAAAAAAAAACGATTTCTTTATCCCACTAGTAGTATCTGCTCTGAGTTATAACAATTTTTCCCTTTAAAACTACAGTTTCTAATTGACCATATTTTGTAGTGGAGTTTACCTATTAAAAAAGTATATATATATATATATATATATATATATATATATATATATATAGATAAAAAACATGTAAGAAAAATTGGTTGGGTTTGGGTTAGTTAGACTTTAGATGCGTTGCTTGCAAAACATAAAAGACTTTTCTCATATCTGTTCCTTTACAGCGACACATTGTAACGCTCTCTCTCTACGCAAAAGCCTGTTAAGACCATGCATCTACTCGTTTGGTGCAAAGTACTCTTCAACGCTCGCTTCTCTCTCTTTGAATTAACTAAAGAGATTAACAGTACCGACGATTCTTTACAGTGAAGTAAGAAGGCATTTTCCATGACTGAATATACGCATGGAATTTTACTGTTACATTACGATGAGCCAGTGTTACACTATTAAGTTATATATATATATAAGAAATTTCATTTTTTTAGAGTAGAAATTATGCAAAGAATTTAGGTTTATAATCTGAAAATGGATTTTAGGTTCAAAATCGGACATATATTTTTACGCTCAAAATTTCGTATAACATCGTATATTATTGTATATCATCGTATAACATCGTATCTTATCGTATGCTATCGTAAAAAAAAAAGTTATCGTACAACTATCGTATAGAATCGTATGAGTGAATGGTGATTTTTGAAAATCTAGAAGCATTAGGTCTAAAGTTTATTTCAGATATTTTTAATAAAATAGGTCTAATTTGGATATTTTGTATACTTTTTGATCAAAATTCTCTCTCTATATATAAGACTGAAGCTATGTTTTGTCTAGTGAAAATCACTCTTGATCTCAAATGAGAGACTTGGTATCGAATTATCTCTAGCTCACTGCCTAATTGATTTAATTTGAAGTTTGTTTAGGTGCTAGGATATTAAATTTATATATTTGTCCAAACGAAATCCATAAATATATATATCGGATGTATTAGTCCAATCTCAAAATATATATATATAGTATAGTCATACACGTACTAAACTTACGATTTACATACAACTTGTTTAACGTACGACCTAGACGTAATATTTGTTTTCCGTAAACCTATTAAGGACTAAAAAGTAAAGTTTTATTATCATTCTGAGTCAAGGTTGTTGATCTTTCTTTTCCCATCAACATATGTGAAAACATTTAATGTACGTACGTGAGAAACACTCCTGCTAAAAAACAAACATTAAGACTGTAAAAAGATCACTGAGTATCAAAGGCTCAAATGCTGAGTTGTGTAGCTTAATTTACAAGACTACGAAATCCTTAAAGCTTTGCACGGGATGTGCCAACGCATGGCCTAACGTCTCGTCGAATATATCTTGGTGTCTTAGACGTCGAATTTCGCGAATTGAAGTCATGGTCGAGACTTGTATTGATATTAACATGATAATTTTTTCTTCCTTTTCTCGTTTTTTTTAGGAATGCATTAATCTTTTTATTCACTCACATTAACCTCTAGTTTTTTGTGTAACTTGCTGAGCAGATAACTAAAGATTCTGAAACAGTTGTCGATGGGTGTTACATCGATAAAGAGCAAATTGTGTATCTATCCTCGTAAGAAAAGGTCGTCAGTTTCGAGTGACACTTCTTCCTTATGATAATGTATGATAGTTGTTGTCTTCGGTGAACTCAAATATTTCTTTGGGTTATTTTGCAGCACTGACCTTTATTTTTAAATATCATAACTTAGTATTGTTTCGGGTGCAACAATAGGTTTTTTTTTCGCTTGAAGATTTTATTCGAGTGAGGAAAAGATCATCAAAAGAGTATGAACCCATTTGGCCCGGAAAATGATGCCTCTTATCGTGTTTTCACATATTTATCGATACTTAAAAAAAATGTTTTTAGAAGTAATGCCTGAAATTAGAATAAAAATTGTTGCTCATAATTAGAACCAGTTTTTCAATTAGAAGCGATTTGTCATTTTCAACGAGTCGATGAAATTTAAGTATTTTGCCTTGTAAACGTAAAATTGTTAGAATAGAAATGACTTAAGGTGCTCCTAAAATTTTCGTAGCGCTTATGAGACATGTCGCGTTCATGATACCAAAATATTTAGTTTTTTTTTCCACTAAAATCTTCAATTTTATTAATAAAAAAACACTGACGTTTTGGGTCTCCTAAATTTAAGAATCGACTTTTAATTTAGGTTCAATTATATAAATGTCGTGTTTTCTTTTTCGTTGATTCACAACTCGAAATTACTAAATAGTCCGTGTGTGTATATATATATATATATATCGTAAATTCAACTCGAATATAATCGAAAATAATAATAATAATAACTCATCCTAAATTATTGGGTTAATCCATCGAAAATAATGTAAAATCTCATATTTACTTTTACTTAGATATACAATTTTCTTCGATTGTACACAAAAAAAAAATCACAACATAATTTAAGATAATAATTCTTTCAGCAAATTGAACAAATTACAAAAACTATTTGCAGTTAGAGATAGAGAGAAAATATAAAAAATGAGAAAGATGAAAGAATAAATTAGAGAAACAAAATTAAAAGTGACTGAAATGATACTTTTGTTAAAACTAAGATCAAAAGTCTACTTTAAATATTTTTAAATTAATGGATGTAATTTTGATATTTTTCATTGAATATAATAGATATAATGAATATCATAAGTATACTTTAAATATTTTTAAATTAAATCAAAAGTCTATAAAATCAAATTTCTGGTATACTATACATGACTGCTTTTTAGGTCAGACAATAATTAATGTATTACTTTCATTATGATGACCGTCTTTATAAGTCCCAGCGTGTAGTGTGTGACAGAAGGTTCATTTACTCAGTTTAATTAGGGCTTATGATAAGGGCATCATTGCATTTCTCTTGTATAAACTTCTTGCATTTATATCAAGGTTGAAGCCTTTTTCATGTCATGATTATTAATCATGTGTCATTATATATCTTTTATTATCTTTAGCATTTTTAGTGGTAAGATAAAATGAAATTGGTTTAACGCATCATATTTTTAAATAGAATAATTTAACTTCCTAAATAAAAAGAATAATTTTAAACAAAATTTATTTTTAGTAATAACCTAAATATTTTATTTAGCTTAACTTAATCTACATAGCAAAAATAATTTTTTTCAATTTTCACTTATTATTATAAATATTTTAACTTATATATGTGATACAAAAAGATATTTTGAACCATATGTCAAGAATGTAAAGAACGTGGGTCTCATGTATTTGACTTAGCAAATTAGTTATATAGAGCTAATTTGCTTAGTTAATTAGTTAAATAAAATGCAAAATAATAATTAAATTATTAGCTAAAAACTATACTTATTTTCTAGCATACTCTTAAGTTTAACTAACTATGACGCGAATAAAAATAATTAGAAAACAATATAAGTAAGTAGTGTGTGTCCGCGTATACCATAACAATTATCCCGTTAAATTATGTTTAGTGCTCATCGCTAAAATAGAATGAGTCATTTTAGTGTTCATGACTACAAACAACACTAATAAAACAATTCAGGCTTATCTTTTTAGAGTTTTTATAACCCTATGGCATATCACTATATTTATTACAATCACACGTTAAACACCGAATTCGGTGTTATCTACTGTACTTGTTCACACGACATTTTTTATTTATTTATTTTAATTTTGTTTATATCTATAAAAGGATTCAACTTTATATATATATATATATATATATAAATATAACACCAAAATTCATAAACATAAAAAAAAACACATAAAAAATAAACTTAATTTAAAACATGAAAAATTTAAACACATTAAAATTAAAATTAAACACACTAAATAAAGATAAATACAAAAAGGAATAACATAATTTTACTTGATTTTTGATAAATATTGGTAAGTAATGAATAATTTTTATCACTTAATTAGAAAATGAAAATATTGTAATTATTTATTAATATTTAATAATAAAGCGATGATATAATTTAAATAATATAATAATGTTGAATAAAATTTTTAGTGTGAAATTAAACGTTGTAGTTGGAATTGAAATAACATTTGTGCCAAATCAAGACAATAGTCATGTTGAATCTAACTCCAAATTTAATATTAGGGTTAGAGTTGCATAAGAACAACCTTCCCTTTTTCGGGATTTGCTTGGAGAAGTGTTTCAAGACCACATCTTCTTTGAAGGAAAGACCACATCTTATTAGTTCCACTTTTTTCTTCTTCTTTGTTCTTGTAATTATAAGAGGCTTTTCCAATGGAAGTTAGTAAAATAACATAAAAAGGAAGAAAAATAAATAGTACACATTCGCTTGTGTCTCTAGAGCTTTGTTCATTATTTGAAAATTGCATCATGCCATTGCCGGGTAAACTTTTAGATCATGAATTTCCATCTTTTAATTATATGGTTCAGTGATTAAAACATACATTTATGAATATAAGCTACCGGCAAAGCTAAGCATTGCAATCTTAACCATGTCCCCACTATGCACTATGTATCTTTTATGTGGTTAATATCGAGGCTTACCTAATATAAATTTATTGTTCAAATAATTCCCAAGGAAGATTAGTGCTTATGGTAGACCTCTTTTAGTACACACTTTTTAAAAAGAAAAATAAAGAAAATTCCGCTTAGTTTTTTTTTCCTTCTCTCTGTCCATCTTATATGAATCGTTTATGACCGTGTATATTTTTCGTCTCCTACCACACACGGAATTGGGCTCATTAAATATTATTTGGGCCCATGGGGTACCCCATTCAACTGTACGTCTATCTCAAGGCCCATTTATTATTTATGAGCATCATCAATTTAAGAAAAATCCATTTCATTTACCCATTCCTTTTGGAACTTGTTGGAATAGAATAAGTTTTTTGGAATAAATTTCAATTGTATTCTTTTATAATATTTTTTTAACATATGTACAAGAATTATAATATGTAACCTTTAAGTTAATAAACTTGAAATTAAATATTACTAATAATTCCATAACGTTCTATAACAGTTATAGTAAAATTGGATATTTTGTAAATTACTTTAATTCATTAGTGAAAAAAGCTCTAGAATACAATTTAAAAATCTTGTATAAAGCTTTTTTCATCTTAATTTTGGAAAAATTACAAAAAAACCTCTTTGATCGCACAGCATCGTAATATATATTACGATCTTAATTATTTTATCAATATTGAAAACGTAAATGGTTGTGACATGAGACGTTTCATTTGAAAAAAACACTCCCATCAACTCTTGGATATTTGTAGATAAAGCAAATCGGAAGAAACTAGATTTTCCAAAAGTCGAAAAAAAGGAGATCCGTTTCGTCTCCTATTTTATGGGAAATTAAACTATCAAAATAAAACAGGATCTTAAATCTCAAAGATATCGTGGTAGCTACGAAAATCTAGTGATAATATCATATGACTTTCAGTTAAATCCACTTAGCAGGTCGTAAGTTCGAACCTCCGGACCAAAAACATTTATACCATAGTCCACAGTTTTGGAAGCCTGAATTCTTTCTTTGTTATTAGTTCAGTTTGGTATTTGCTTTTCCAAAAAATGACTTTATACTTCGTTTCGAAAAAAATTGATATTTAAGAATAAGATGAATATTCAGTAAACTTTTGTAAAATAACTATTAGCAAAAAACTGGTTTAGTATTTAGTAAAAATATATATTTATATTTGTAAATAATAATTATTTATACAAAATAATTATTTGTAATTAAACAGTATTTGATCAAATCATGAGAAGATAATTAAAATTAAAAACTAATGTAAGAAAAATAAAAAGTAAATTATGAGAAAGAATCAAAAAATAAAACAAAAAAACTATTATTTAAAAACTACAAATGGTAACTTTTAGTTTTTTAGTTAAATATTTTAAAATCTACGAAAAGAAAGAAAACATAACTTCTGCTAACAAAATTAATTTTACTAAAAATTTAAAATGATTTAGTTAAAAAAAAGTTAAGACTATCTTTAATAATCTTAACCAAACACAACTATTAACTGTTTTAGGGTTAAGTAATTTACATAAATAAAAGTAAATACAATTTAACAAGAACACATAAAAGCATATGAAAAACGGGTTGTATTCCTTCTTGTGCTCCCCGAGAGCTTATGTGTAGACTTTAAATATATCTCTCATGGTTCCACTCAAGTTTTATGAAAAACAATAGTGAAATTTACATGTGATGAATAAAATCGCCTACGAAAGTAATATATGTCATGAGTTCGAATTTCAGCCGCAACAAAATTGCCTAATAGTGGAAGAGCTAAGAATTTCTACAAAAGAAAAGGATACATGCAAGAGAATAGTTTGAGGGAGGGCGGGGAGAATTTGAAAACAATTGGGCTCAAATTATAAATTATATAAAGAAGTTAAAGTGAAAATTGTAATTTTAGAAAAGTTGGGAGTGACGTCAAACTCTTTGGTCCAATGCAACTCCCCTCCCGAACACATGTGTCCATGCCTGGCATGTGAAAATCTACAGGTCGTAATGGTTGATATTATGAGCCCCACAACAAGATTCGTTGCTTCTTCTAAAAACGCCATGACCAATAAATACCAATAAATCATTATATAATTGGAGAAGTATTCATAAGGTTGTCAAAAAATCAGATCAGATACATTTATTTGATTGAGAGTACAGAAGAAAAATATGGATGGGTCTAATAACTCCCTCTCCTCTCACCACATACCTATTACATACCTTAAAAAAGAGTGCTGGAGCAAATTCATTGTAGTCACTCATCTTAGCTTGCCACATGGCATTTTAAAGTTTTCCTTTTTATTTATTTGTTTTTTCAATACAATTTATGTTTCTATGATCACCAGCTTTGCTTTTAAATATAGTTAATATAAATTTTAAAAAATCTGCTTAATACATATAAATGTTTGGTAAATTTTTATAAAATAAGTTCAACTGTTAGTAAAAATTGATTTAGTATTTAATAAATATATAATTATTTGTAAACAATTTTTATATAAATATAATTAATAATAAGAAGATGTGTTTTGGTATTTAAAAATTATATATAAGTGGGTGTCTATAAATTATAACTAGTATATTATAAATTTTGATTACAACAGCAACGATTCTAAATGCAAATTATACCTTTTAGATTTTTAATTAAAATTTTAAAATCACTTAATAACTTTTAACAAAAACCATTTTATAAAACGCTAAAATCTATTTAACTTTTAGAAAAACCTAAACCAAAGGTTAATAAACTTAGTCAAACACACTCTATATATAATATAGCAAACTTAATACTATGAGTTACGTGTAACATATTTTTGTTAAATAACCTTATTAAAGTTTAACAAAAATTTTAGAACGAATTTGGCCAAAATTTTTTAAAATTTTTCGAAATTAAAAAAGAAAAAACTGTAAATTTATCCTGTTAATTATTATGTCACGTAAACAATAGGGTCATTAACTAAAATTTAACTAAACGTTAACCATTTTGCAATAAACAAACCAAACGTTGAGCATTTAACCAATTTTTTGTAATACTATTCCATAAATTTAACGATTACAATATATATACATTGTAATACTATCATACATTAATATTATATTCAAAATGCGGTATTTTTATTTTTTTAAAAAAACAAAAAAAAAATCAAGTATTCCACGTTTTCAAATATTGCTTTTCATGAAAAAAAATCGACATATTCAATTATATAAATTGAAGTTTGTGTAGAGATGGTGTTAACAAATTGAAGTTTAGGTATTTTGGCCAGTTAAAAAAAAATAGGTAGTTAAATGACTCCAATTCGAAAGTTTAAGTACCTTTGCCGCCATTTTCTCATTTTTTTTTTAATTTGAATTTGATAAGATAATTACAAGAGTTACTCGTCGGACATGGTATTTTGAACAAAGAACATACAAACATCTAAAGTCACATAGAATTCACAAAACTATTTTTCTTTAAAATTTCAATGAATTTACTTGTTCTCAAGAGTCCCTAAAAATTAAAGGGTCCTTTGTGGGATTCCAAACACACCATGCGCAAACATAAAGGACACTCTAAAGGCGACCCTAACCCCGAAATAAAATGAGAGGGATAGGCCCAAGCAACACAATCCAAGAGAACAACATGCGTCGATATGGTGACCTTTATACTAGCCTATGTCTTGATACGAAACGCTCCTAGAGCAAAAGATTTCGCTAATCCCAATAGAGTATACGAAACTAATAAAGTTTAAGATCGCCGACATGACAAGTTTGTCGACAAGCCCGAGCCTCCTTCACCAGAACTCGAACTAAGGTGTTCACCCACACCTAAGCAAAAGGTCACATAGCACGCGTTTGAGTCGGTTAAGACCTCGTGCATGTGGTGGAAAGTCATCAAACCGACGGCAAACATATTTGGAGTCGGTCGCTTGCGCATGCATGACACAGTCTCTGGAGCTTTGCAATGAAAATTTAGGAAGTCATCGTTCTGCGGGCGCCAATGCCAATCATCGGATCGGAAGACAAAATATATCACTTTAGATCCAAGAAATGAGATGCAATTAAAAGTAATAATATACCTTGAGTGAAAGATGAGTTTTGGATGAAGAGCCAACCATTCGCCGATCCGCTTAATTTCAAAACAAACACCTGAGAATCCAATTGAAGAACGAGGACATATCTTATTTTTATGAAAAAAGTTCTTCAATAAACTAGGGGTTAATGTTGGAATAGGTCTAGGTTTAAGAAAAAATTTATCATTAACACATTAATGGCGGAATATAAAAATTTCTTTTACTAGTAAAACAATTTTTACTAACCTAAACAAAGTGCATATACATGTCATAACTAAAAACATTATTTAAGGTACTTGAATACTAACCTTTATTCTTGTATCTTCAAAATTGAAGCGTCTTGAGAAAAGTTAATTTTTTTCCTTGGCTCGATTCCTTCACTTCTAATCTTGAACTTGAGAAACCTAAGATTTCTATTACAAGAGTCTATAGAGGTTTAGAAGGATTTGTGTGTGGGCACAATTAAACAATATGAACCAAGAACAATTCTTGGATCATAAGCTAGTTCTCTAGATCAAGTATGGATCAAGGTGCAAAATAAAAAGGAGTATTTTCTAGAGAGAGAGAGAGAGAGAGAGAGAGAGAGGGTCGGCCACTATTGAGAGGGAGCAAGCAAAAAAACTTATTTTCACATCTCTATGTGAGGCTCTATTTATAGAAGAAGGAAAAATCTATAAAAGTCAATTATTCATTCATGAAAGAATAATGTATTCATGACACAATATTTTATTTTCCCTTCCCCTTTCTCTCTTAGGTTGACCGGCCATACTATTGCCTTAGTGAGGAAATTTATTTCCTCACTTAGCACATTTGTTTCATTCTCAAGGAAATTCATTTCCATTTTTTTGGGTAATTATCCTTATAATTAAAAAAAAAAAAAAAAAACTCTCCTCTTGATGCTTGTTTGGCCGAAATTATACCTAGGGGGGGAGCTTCTAGATACTTCCTTATTTCTTTTAAGACAATTCTTAAAATACCCATTGTAGAATTATAATTGCACAAATAATGAAATTAATTTCATAATGTCTTAAACGACTTTTCGGCTTTAGGAAAGAATTTATATTTTCATTATATGAAAATATTCAAAATCTTGTTTTGAGATTCACATCATTTTATGTCCATGTGGACAAAAATACCCTTTAGACATTTTCCGAGAAAAAGTCTAGTTCAACATTTGAATTTATTTTGACTTAGCTTCTAGTTTAATAATCCTACTCTAATGACCTGTAACAGTGACTTTATGAATCCAAATGAACAAAGCTTGAGCCTATATACTCGGACTCAAAAGTTCACAAACTTTTTCCGAGTATCAGCTTAATGTCAACTGACTCCACTAAAAAGTTGACACTGAGAATCTCTCGGTTCAAATGAATTTATTTTCTACTCAAATTCAACTTAATAATATTGAGCGGATCCATTGAATGTTATCTATGTTTACCCTTCATGAATATCATCAACTAGTTGAGATTTATAAAATTACCATTTTACCCTTCTAGTTGTTATTTCCTCAACTCCTTTAGTACTTGTGAATAAGTTAGAAACAATGTATTGACGAGGAGCTAACAAGTCACATTGTTTCATCTAAATAAAGTCTCTACTTAATTTTGGATACGGCGCAGTTCATTTATTCACAATCCAAGTAATAAAGCATGAGGTGATATATATTGCATCTCAGCAATCTTGTACATGAATTTCATATCTATGAGAACTTCACAAAGTTGGTTCATGACATCTTCATAACTTAATATCCCACCAGTTGGCCTATTCTACATCACATAATGGATCTAGAATTTGACTTTCTCAAATGAGAGTATTAATGCTATGAAATGACATGTCTCATTTCAGGATTTAAGTAAGCATGATGCAATTCATACATAGTGACCTTGAGATAGAAGATGTTAAATGGTTTGTTATTCTATTGTCTCAAAATGTGTACTGGTCAATTCAGTATCTTCGAAAGATACACTGGAAGAATTATAGAGTTCCTAACTCTCTATGCCTCGTAACCAGACATCATAGATTTTTCCAAGAATCATACTGGGATCAATAGTCCGTTGATCTTTAGATTGCGAATATATCGTTTTAGTCAAACCATGAAGAGTTTGTTCACGCAAATCTACATTTGTCTCTTCATACATTGTTTGCTTTGATTAAGGACTATAAGACTATTGAATATCATACATCTTCAATCAAACTAAAAAGGAATGGATGAACATTTCAACTTTTATTAATTTAATCAGCAATTACAATAAGGAATTTATAAAGATTTATATATTACATCAATATGTAAATAAACA
Organism: Urtica urens; assembly: GCA_958296335.1. NCBI lineage: Eukaryota > Viridiplantae > Streptophyta > Magnoliopsida > Rosales > Urticaceae > Urtica > Urtica urens. The sequence goes on from OY282525.1 coordinate 11,963,197, forward strand.
ATCTTCTTGTGGGAATCTCTGCCAACAGTTAATGTTTTATATAATTTTATCATTTACAAAACATGACATCCCAATCAAAATAAAGAACACTAATAAGTTTAGCCCATCTACCAAATAGTTCAAAGTCGCCTCTCCTCAGGATTCATAACATGATGTCATCTCGTCCTAATTATTGGTGAAACAAGCGAGTATCACTCAGACAAGTACAATCGCTCTGGTACCACTTGCTGGTGATTCATGCACCTTAGCAACCATAATAAATGTGGAATATAATTAATTACACTCACAATAGCCAATTAATAATAATGATTACTAAACAAGATTTAGATTTATTAATTTAATTTATATATGAAAGCAATTCAGCAACCGACATTAGAGAAGAAATTTATAGAAAACTTATGGGTTTGGGATCAGCTACAAAACGCTCTGATCCACCGTGCGCTCCGTTTCGTCCTTCTTCTGAATTGACTCAGTTTCGTCATTTTTCTGAATATAGTACCCATTTTCCAAAATTAATGTTGTCAATCACCATTACAGCAAGTGAGATTAAACAATGATTCAACATTATTATTCAAAAGTTCTTATCCGCCTTTATCAGAGCTGAATCAGGGACTATGGACCTAGTAGTAGAAGCTTAACAAACCCGACAAAAAAGACGATATAGTCTCATCTCTTTTTCATCGATTCGTCTAATCTTTCTCAATACTCCACCGTGTAATCAAAGACTGAACCCTTCTTTAATACTAGAATAATATTTACTCATCATGACGAGTGTCCACTGATATAGTCAGTTTGTGATCAAAATCCTCTAGGTTCTACCTGTGCCAAGAGAAGTCAATTTATCCCGTTATACTTCTCTTGATACGTACCAGCCCTAAGCATTATTGATTCCCCAGCGAAAGATTTTTTCGAACGTTAACTTACTTCGAAAATGCTAGCAATCTATCGGTTATGGAATCAAAACTTAGGTGAGTGAACATTGACCTCCTTTCAGGGAGGCTGGATTTTGTATCTGTAAATCATTTCTCACTCGAATCATGCTTTGAGAAGACTCTCAAGACATAAGTTGTGATTAGTATGAATAGCCTTTTAGCGAATGAGTTAAAGAGGTCAAGGACATGATTCAGTGTCCATGACCACTTCAGGGTTTTAGATCAAGTCTCACTGTGACCATCATAGTGGCCTCGATTAGTGTATCGTAACGGTCCTTAAACGACACATCTACCCTAAGACTTATCCGGGTCCTACACTTACTACAAGTGTAGAATGCTCCCAGATAGTGATCAGCCTTCACTCATGTATTCTACATATATGACTTTGGATATTGTCAGCATTGGACACAGAACAACAATTCAACATGAATCTCGAAATGAATCTTTCTGGTCACCGGTGACATCCATTCTAAATGAGATCATAAACTCGGAAGAAATCAAATTTCTGACTGTAAACAAAAAATAGTTATTTGAGGGTTATTTCCTTTGTTAAGGTAAAAAAAACGTTAAGCAAATGAGTTATAAACCAGAAGAGAAAATTTGAATTTTCGTGCAATTTGAATAACTAAAATAACACGGACATAAATTCAAACTTTTTTAAAAAAATAATAATTCAAAACACGTAAATGGAAAGTCAATTAACATATAAAATCTTCTGATCATGGAAACAATATTCAGCGTTTGAAAAAACAAAACAGATAACCCTAAAATTAATATAAACATAATTCCGAAATTAAAAAAGAAAAGGATAATCGGTTAATTAGAAGTCAACTCATTAATTAAGGAAATAATTCAAATACTTAAAAAGTGATTTATGTAAACACGGAAACTATTTAAAAAATCAAAACGAAAATAAAGAAAATGATAAATGGTTAATTAAAAGTAAACCACTAATGATAAACGGTTAATTAAAAGTAAACCACATAAACTATTTCAAAATTCAAAACGAAAATAAATGTTAAAATTCCAAAATTTGGATTCGAAAATAATAAAACCAGCTACTTTAAAAATGGATTTAAAGTAATAATACATATATACACGTCATCAAAAAGACTATTTACGAAAGTTATACAAAAATTTGAACTTTTCCGAAATACGTTTGTGATTTAAGGCCAATTCGTTGAAATTTTGTTATACTAATCGTACAAGCTTGCATCGGCTCCAATATAAATAATGATATTCAATTCTAGACACGTAATGAATGATTATGCTTAACATTTAAGAAGTATGATTACACGCTTATTATTTATGAGGAGAAGATGAAAGAGAGTTTTTGAGCCAAATATTGTGTTTTACTAGTTGATCATAATCATGTTTATGACCGACTCACCAAGTTTACATGTAGATTGTACTCGAGCAACTCCGTCAGTCTATGTCTATTATTGCTTAACTCCTAAATAACAAGATTTACATTAAACAACCCCTTTCTGAATGAGTACTACATAGTTAAGGGGGTATTCAACTCAAGGATGTATGAGTCGACAAGGTAGTTTATTGAGCTTTTGGAAAATACATTTGAGTAGAACCTTTTATTGGGCCAGTTTATTGGGCTTTCAGAAAATATATTTGGGCCAAACGTCATACTTTCATGGGCTTATACCAAAAAATGTTTGTATCGTACAATTGCCCCTCTCCCTCCCATTCTCACTGGAAAACTGACAAAAAATGAAAAACGAACGAAGACTCAGACTCGCCGTTGCGATCATTTCAGTGTCAGCGGCAATTTCAATCTTGCTGCTCACTCAGTATCGGAGACGCAGGAGACAGAAATGCCCTCGGAGTTCGTGTTATTTACAAGCTAATCCGAAGCCTCAATGCTCCTTCAAGCGCGTGTTAGCTGATAACTCTTTTTCAGCTTTCAAGCATCTCAACGCTTCCAAAGGTCTGTTTTCCTTTTGATCTTACTATTAACGAAAATGGAAATGAAACTACTTGAGCACAAGCTATGCATATACAAGACAATGTCAGTCGCTGCAATGGTAGTAAAACACTGAAAGAGAGTGTTGCGTTCTATTTTTTGAAGTTAAAAATCAAAGCAAATAAAGCGAATCTTGAGTCCACTTGGTGTTTAAAGGCTAAAAAATTGAAGTGTTGGAGATTTAATGCGCAATTCGTTAAATGATCAGACGTTGGAGCTGAAAGTGGTATGAATTCGCATCCATTCGAAGAAGAAATAACAAAGTTGCTTGAAAATGCGATCCTCAAGCTCGGGTTATCCAATGAAGAGAGGGATTTAGGGATGAGCGAGTCGTTCATTTGGGTAGAGACTGAGTCTCAGCTCAAGGAACTCGCTGAGAAATTGAGCAAAGATACAGTTTTTGCTGTCGATACGGAACAGCACAGCTTGCGGTCATTCCTTGGTTTTACGGCTTTGATTCAGGTAAAATCAATCGAAATGTTTGTATGTGAGGAGTCCGATCTTGATTTAGTTGTTACTATTGTGTTATTTTTAATCAGGTTTCTACAAGGAAGGACGATTATTTGGTGGATGCGATTGCTCTCCATGATTTCATGGGTCATCTTCGCCCGGTTTTCTCCGACCCCAGCATTTGCAAGGTGATTAAATGCAACACCAAGTATTGTAGATTTTGAACCAAAATGGTTTGTGCTAATTTAATCGATGCGTAACATATTATTTAATTGTATATATTAGGATAAGACCCAATCAAGAGACAATCACTGAAATCAAGTCTGAGAACCTGACCCTTGACATAACCCTAGTAGACTAATTGTTAACAAAAGATGATATGGTTTAACAATGTAACTATTTTACTATGTTTATGATTTTGATTGGTATGTCATGGTTAAATTGTATGACGCTGGTGTAGGTTTTTCACGGCGCAGACAACGATGTTCTATGGCTACAAAGGGACTTCCACATATACGTTGTTAATTTGTTTGATACGGCAAAGGTTATCTTATCAGTGTCGGATCTCGACAACCACTTCATTGAGTCGCACAATACTTTTTGATTACTCAACAGCTTTGGGAAAATTTTAGTAGTTTACTCTGTCTTGTTGCTTTGCAGGCATGTGAAGTATTATCAAAACCACAAAGGTCTCTTGCTTATCTACTTGAGACATACTGTGGTGTAACCACAAACAAACTGTTACAGGTATGCTATTCGTTTTGTATGCTTTTCATATACAACTGAATAGTGTCTGAGGATCTTAATTTTGGGTACTTTGATGCATTGTGGGTTTTATAATAATGTACATTCATGCGTTATTTATTTGATTTTTGTTTTGATCTTTAAATGTTGGTTAGGGGAAATAAAAGAATAGCAGGAGACATTCAAGGATTGAATTGGAACTGCAAATTTATTTCTTTTGTGATTTCTTTTTCTTCATCACATTAGGGGAAATAAAAGATATATACCTTTTGATACCTTAGCTGTGATAGTCGACTTATGCTCATTGGAAACACAGCGTGAAGATTGGAGAAAACGGCCCTTGTCGACGGAAATGGTGCAATATGCTCGGACCGATGCACATTACCTACTATATATAGCAAATTGTCTAATTTCTGAAATGGAGGAACTTGAAAATGGTAGTATAAAAACCCTTTCTATGATTTTATTTTTCTTCCACTGTAAGAGTATATCGTAGGAGTTTTTTTTTTTGCTTTATGCGTAGTTTTTCAAAAAATATTTCGATATTAATGACTTGAGTTCTAAAGATATCAATGCACCAGAAATGTCTTCCCCCGATGATAAATTCCGTTCTGTTGTCGAGGCTAGTCGCCGTTCAAACATGATTACCCTACAACTCTATGCTAAAGAAACAGACGCTTCTCCTGGAGAGTCTGCTGCTTCTTCATTACTCTGTCGTCATATGAATGGTGTTTCGTCCACTTCAAATGAATTCCAGGTTACTCCTTCTTTTATATATATATATATATATATATACACATTTATGTCTGCACTTTTTGGCGTAAATCTCTGTAGAACTGTTTCCTTATGCAACCACATTTGTTGTGGTTTCAGGAGAGAGTGAGGCGATTGTGTGCTTGGAGAGATTTGATGGTCAGTTATCTCTTTTAATAAATGCACTAAGTAGTGTTATTATGGTCATGATAGGAAAAACCAGGGTTTAAATTCTTTTTACTATGTAAAACTTGCGGTGTACAGAGCACTGCGAGCTTTTATTTTCTTGAGAAAAGAAAGTACAAAAAGCGGCCACTAAAACTTCAACTTGAAGCAGACCTTTCGATCCTTAAAATAAATCCAGTGAAAAAGATACTTATATGTAGTTTTAATATGTTCTCTGTATCTATACAAATGGCTATTATATTTATCTTCTCTGTATCTGTTGTTCTGTACCCATAATTGAACGTGTCTCGCTCTGTGAAGACTATCAACGCTCAACTTTTTTAGCAGTGTACAGGAGGCCTACGACAATGTTTTAATACATCTTCTTTTATCTTGTTCAAAAATTGGCTACTATCTTTTAGCTCGGTTTATTGCCTTTGTAGTATGATAAGCAAGTATAGAATTATACCATATTACGTTGTTGGTCACAATTACACAAATTTGTAATTTATTTTACTATGTCTCAGGCTCGTGTCCACGACGAGAGTTGTAGATACGTTCTGTCAGATCAGGCCATCATTGCTCTTGCAGACAAAGTTCCGGTGGAGATGAAAGATATATGTAGCGTTGTCTCCGAAGCTGATTCGAATACAGACTTGAATTCTTCGTATGTGGTCCAATCTCCGTCTTCTGTTGTTTTGAGCCATTGGGATGACTTTAACAAGATTGAAAACACCAACGACGTTTTTCCAATGATTCTCCAGAAGTGTCTGGGCTCAAAAGGAAGTTGCCCTCTATCAGTATTCAACTACGCCTTGCTTCTCAATTGGGATTCAAAGCTGTCACTGAGCTCAAAACAAAGCGCCATGAGAAATCCAAAACACTTTAAGAAGAAAGCTTCTCGAGATTTGTTTGTTCAGAAATTTTCATGCAAATCCCCAGTTTATCACAACTGCAGGATATACGCAAACGATGGGCGGTTACTCTGTTACTGCGATCATAAGAAACTCGAATGGTCAGTTCTGATCCTAACTAAAATAATGACTTTATATGCACAAGTACTTTAGTTTATACTTTCCATTAAAATTATATCAGGTATGTTAGTCGGAATTTAGCGAAACTAGTTGAGGAGGATCCACCGGCCATTATGCTTCTATTTGAACCAAAGGGCCGTCCCGAGGATGAAGACAATGACTTTTATGTACAAAGTAAAAGAAATATATGCGTTGGATGTGGGCATGGAAGCCACTATTTACGCTACCGCATAATCCCCTCTTGCTACAGGATGCATTTTCCCGAACATCTGAAGAGCCATCGCTCTCACGACATCGTTTTGCTCTGTGTGGACTGCCACGAAATTGCCCACGTCGCTGCTGAGAAGCACAAGAGAAACGTGGCCCAAGAATTCGGAGTTCCGCTCTTCGTCCGAAGTGTGGTCGATGCAGAAGAAGCTGCAAAGAACGGTTACGCGGGCGTTTCTCCGTTGCAGTTACGAACAGCCGCGATGGCTCTTCTGCGTCATGGTTCTAGAATGCCGCCCAAGCGCCATGAAGAGCTCACTGAGGTATCACCCAAACCAACATTTGGAGTGTGAAATTGTTCATGAAATTGATGGTTTCTCCGTTATATGTCCCTCGTCGAAAATATGAAGAGTTTAGCAAATTTGTGGGTGGGATTCATCTTGTTTGCAGGTCGTTGCGAGATACTATGGACGGAGTGATATTTCCGAGGAGGATTTGGAGCGAGCTTTTCTAGTCGGCATGAATCCCCAAGAGCGGAGACGATATGAGAAAAAGAAAGGCTTGAGTTTGAAGTACCCGAGAGGAAAAGAAGATTCCGACCTCGTTGCGACGCTGGAACAAAATACAGACACTGAAGAGAGTTTTCCCGACGACGCTGATGCGAACGAAAAGTCTGATAAAAACACAGATGGTCCCTCCGATGGGGACGTCAAGTATTGCTACGACGGACATGAAGGAATTACACCGCCGATACACAAATCAAAGTTGTCTCTTTTAGGGCACGGACCGCACGGGAAGCAAGTGGTGGACTATCTCTTGAGAGAACAAGGTGACGAGGGACTTCGTCAGTTTTGCCAACGTTGGAGGCAAGTATTCGTTGAAGCTCTCCGTCCTCGATTCTTGCCAGCTGGCTGGGACGTCATGCACAGGTATATATCTATAACGCGATAAAATAAATGCAAACATCAAGCAAGAGTGTGATCACGACGAAGACGGTGGTTTTAGCTTATGTGTAAACTGTTTGTATGGCCTTAAATATCTGAAAGTTTGTTTATCCATTGACAAGGGTTTGACTTTGATGATGAGGCCTGTGTTTTGCCTTGCCAGTGGTAAGAGGGACTTTGGCGATTTCAGTGTCTACAATACTTCCATCAGTGAGGCGTCCTAAAGTCTCAGCTCAGAAGAGAAGAAAAAAAGGTCATACCGCTTTAGTATTTTTCCTATATTATCGTTTGAATTTCAGCGACTCCATGATCATGCAAGTGAATTGCCGTGTTGTAATCTTTTATATAATCTAATAACAAATTAATCAATATTGGGCTATAGGAAATATATTGACTCATCTCCAGTTTACTAAGGTGGGTTTTTTTTTCCTTTCTATATTGACTGGTTTTGCTTGGTTCAAAAAGATGTAAAATACATTTTGCTAGATCATAAATCAGGCAATTGTCATTTTTCCTCGAGTAAAAGGCTGTTATGTATATTAAAGGTGAGCTCTACAGTGATGTTTACATATATTGTAGACTTTATTTTACTTTTTGAAGAAAATATCGTAGTAATTAAACATTTGTAAAATTGACGAATTGCTCTTGAAGACTGTCATATATTATGTTCCCATTATTGTCTAGTTTTAATCTTTATAATGAAAATTACATGCACTTCAGGATGTTGCTTGACGTTGGTTAATCTAATTGAACTGGTTAAGAGTTATAACTATTGTAATAGTGTATTACAATGCCAGTCATTTTTTTATTTGAGGAAGCGCCGTCGGTGTCACGAAATATCATAAAACCCTTCACGTCTGGCGTAAGAAAATCGTGGTTACATAAGTAGAAATAAAACAGTAACCACAAGTAATGAAATACAAAGAAATTCAATAGACAAACGGGCTCTAAGTTGCCGTGGGGGGTCTCAACTCGCGATCATCGGCACTGGTGGCCTCCTCCAAACAAGGCGAGACCAAATGCACCCAAGTCGAAAACGAGTGATGGTTAACCGCATAACGCGCTAGATTATTCGCCGCGATATTGCAGAGTGAGAGCGATAGAAGTATCATGTGAAACGAAGATGAGAGCGATAGAAGTATCATGTGAAACGAAGAAATCTAATTTTATTCCGACTGAAACCAAAATATCTAATTTTAACGCGCTAGATTATGCGCCGCGATATTGCAGAGATGAGAACGATAGAAGTATCATGTGAAACGAAGATGAGAGCGATAAAAGTATCATGTGAAACGAAGAAATCTAATTTTATTCCGACTGAAACCAAAAAATCTAATTTTCTTTCGAGACTGTGAAAACCTCTGAACTCGTACATCAAGGGTTTGGTCAGCGTTGGTATTCCAAATAGAGAACTCTACTACGATCCATTGTTAATATAAAAAGTCTGTAGTCAAACCAAGTGTTGAGTCAGGGTTAGGGTCAAAGTCAAAGGCAAACAAAATCAATTTTACTAATTACTTTAGTAATTAGTTTTTCAAAAAGCCACGATCTCTTCATAGGAGGATTTAATTTTTTTAATATAAGAAGATAAAACAAGTTCTTTTTTAATCTTTTCAAATTTCATCTCCATCATCTTCCTTTCCACATCTCGCGTCCTCGTCCATACCACCATCCGGCTCCGGTCCATCCTATACGCCTTTGGGAAAAACCTGACAATTGTGTCCGTCCCGGAAGAAACCCAAAACATCAAAATACAAGTCTACCAACCCTCCCGACACAAAAAAAAAACAGAACATCAAACTCTCAATCGTCCATCCATCATTCATACATTCAAAAAAAGAATCCATAACATAAATAAACTCATAAGTTTTCTTGTTTTGACTTTCACCCAGCTCAATAACGAATCTCCGATTAATCTCCGCCGCACAATCACGCGTTTTTGCATCCTAGTTCACTAGTGACTCCGATAAGTTATTGGTGTTCATATGACTTAAGTTTTCAGTGAACATTTTCCCGATAACCATAAACCAAAACTAGATTTTTATGAGCGTTTCGTAAACTTATTAGTCACTAATTAAAGAGTGTATGTGGTTATAAAGTCACGAAACTTTCAGCAAAAACCCAGATTTGAACATAAATTCATGACGATGTAGGCACTAGTTCGTATTATGTGTAATCTTAGTTAGGAGGTGTTCTAAGGATTAATTAAAATTTAAACTATTGTATCATGTGTAATTTTGACTGAAAACGAAAAAAATTACCAAACTAGGTTCGTGCGTAAAAAAAAAAAATTATTTTCCAATACTTTGACATGCATGAAAAAAATATTGCGACATCTCATTTTTTAAAGTCTAGAAATGGAACCTTTTAATTTATTGGTTTTTATAGACCGAAACGACCTATTCCATTTTTTATAGTTAAAAAGAATAGTCACAAAAAAAATTTGAAAGCTAAAGTTGCGTAATTATTTTTTAAATATTTTTAATTTCGAATTTTCTTGATTCCGATCCACATTCAGATAATAAGTTTCATAAACGGGTCTATTTTTATATCGTGTCTCTTTCAATAAGAATTCCTTATTCTTAATGTGTTCGTGTGTTTGATCACCATTAAAATAAACATCTAAGAGTGTTTAACTACTCAAGACAGAGTAAAAACTAGTGTTTTATTTTAGTCATAAAATTGTTCTAGGTTGCTCAATAGCGTAAAAATTTGTGTAATTGATGAATTCTCATATTTTATACTTGTGGTTGTTTTTAATAGGATTTGAAGCCGAGAGAATAATAATATGGTAATTACATAAGTTTACTAGATCACTTGATAAAAACTAGTGAATATATCATAGATAGAGTCAGATTATATTACATAAAAATAGTTTAGTTCATACCAAAATCTCTAGTCTTTTTTTGTTTGGCGGAATCATGACCCTTATTTTTTGCTTTCAAAATCTCATATTTAATATTTGTTTTATTATATTTTTATTTTAGTATTTGCATTCGTTCATGTCACAATCTTAAAATCATCTACAAATCACTTTGCTAGAGAATAATAAAATACGCTAAAATTATTGGTGTATATTGATTCGACATCCGTTACTTTCATTGTTATATCAGTTGTTCGACAGGTACACTTTGTGTTTAGTTATAAAATATCACAACAAGAACGAAGTAGCAATCTTAGAAGCCTATGTTGCAAGGTCATTGAGATTCTTCTATCAAAATCCATCATCACAGCCCACATTTGTGTACCAAGGAGCAATTCAGACTCATGAAGGCTCAACCTCGCGGCCGCAGAAATATCGAGGCACGAGATGGTAGAGTATCACTCAGACTCACGGACTCTTCTTGTACAATGCCGGATAGATTTTCCACGGCGCTGGATATTTTTTTGTGACGTGCACAGCTTTCAGTGAAACTCTGGTTATCATCGGTCTCCAACACTACCTTCGGCATTTCTATGGCAGCGGGTCAATCTCTTCTCAAGATTCTCTTCAGTTTCTGACACGTATCTATAATTTCTACGGCGTTCTGGTCACTATGAAGCCAGGCTGTGATATGCTTTATGGCAGTCGAAACGTGAAGAGCTTGGTTACACTCCAGCCGAATAAAATGTTTTCTTGATTCTGAATTTGTTCTACAGGATTTCTTTGCACTTGACATAGACTAGAATGTTCTTACCAATGTAAACAATATCAGAGCTCTCAATTCAGTCAAACATACTTGAGCTGGTAGAGATTTAGAATTCATAATATGGAAGCATTATGCACACCAAAATTGTCTTGGCATAGTCTATCAGATTGTGGTGGTACCATCTCCACCAAAATCTGTTCATTGACTTGTAGTTAAAGGGCATCATAGACAAATGTATCATTTTCCTAAAGTTGGACAATTCACTAATTGATTCGGTACTGGTCTTGTTCTATTACCCCTGAACTCTTCCCAATCTCGAACCAGAATAAATAAATAGAGGTTACTAGAGAAGCAACAACTGGGACTTGTGATCGATGCCGTTGAAGATGAAAGTCCCAGACATTGGTACGAACTGTCTCGTTATAAGCTACAGTGAAAAACCGTGTCAAGCTTTGTATGATAATGGAGCAAAGTATAAAACCTGAGAGAGAGAGAGAGACCTTAATGACTTCTTGCGATGCGACTCCGCCAATGAAAGCGGCAACGGCATGAAGCTCAGAAGCACCGAAACGGCACATCTCGTTGATAAGATCCTCAGTCAATGTCGTTCCATTGCAGCCCAAGTCGCTGAGCAGTCCCATCGCCGTGGTCTTTAGTCGAGATATATCTTCGTCCATCGCACTACACACAAAGTATTTTTAGTCTTTAACCACACTGAGCATTCAATGTGAATTATTTTACGAGGACATGGGCATACGAAGGATGTTGAGAATTTACCCATCGAATTCTCCGGGAAAGCTATTGTAATTTGCAGCAAACCTATCAACGGCTCTTAGCAGAATGTAGAATCCTACAGCCACGCTGTTACAAAGTTTCACCGAGTAAGAGTAAAAAATAAAAAAATAAATTATGAACCTTTTAACAGCTACGTATGTACATTCTCTGAAAAACGTAATACCCCCTGTTATATCATCCGATCAGCTCAAGAGTACCTGTAATCTTCATCTGTTATGTACTTCTGCAATTCTGACAGCATCGGAGTATTCACTTCATCCTCCAGTAAACGGTATCTACAAACCTAAAAGTTAAAATCATTTATCATCCCTAATCATTCTATATGTCATGATAGAGACACAAATATATACATATATGTATATGTATATGTATGCGTATATATATGTATATGTATATGTATGAGTATATATATGTATATCTATATGTATGCGTATATATATATATATATGTATATTTATATGTATGCGTATATATATGTATATGTATGCGTATATATATATATATATGTATATGTATATGTGTATGTGCATGTATATGCATATGTATATATACACACATTGGAAAGTGATCTCTTACTCTTAGTTTTCTAGCATTCTTGCAAAAGCTTTTCAATGTTGATTTCGAGATACTATTTGGATCTCTACCGAGATTTGTCAGAATAGCCTTAACCCGATGCTCAATGGCGTGATAATCGTCTTCAGCCTTTGCTAGGTAGATATTCTGCAAGTTCACATAATACCTAGAACATATTTGATTCAGCAATTGTATCAGAAAATTCAGTCTGTTTTCCCAAATAAAAATAAAATGAAATAAATAGGATGTATATGATTGTAAATAGTATTGGAGACTTGGGTACTGACTCGGTTGAGGATGTCATATCTGGGATTGATCCCTCCAAGGGTGCTTCACCGCCGCCTTCGTTCTTAATGAATTCCTGCAAACGGTGACAAATCAAACCTAAGTACTTCATATTATCCTAAATAGCTAAATATCAACAAGTTTTACTTTATGCATGATGCGTTGGAAAAGGGATGTTTGGGAAATTGCTCTACAATAAAGGAATAGCCGTGGTGCAAATACTGACTCTAGTCAAAGTAACCAATAGGAGATCAGGAATTTCGGTTTGACAAACCTTCAAAGCTGCAACCATTATCCAAAAGTCTGATGAATTCGCATCGATTTCAGCAGAACTATCATTGATGATCTGTTGCAAGTCGGAACCTGAGATACGATGAAGGAGATCTTAGTTACGGTGAAAATGAAATGGAAAGAATTCTCATCACAAAATGGAAAGACATGTAAATGAGAAGCGTGACGACTTTCCTTCTCATTCATTCTCATCAAACAATAAACAAAAACAAGTTTGGATAAAAACGGGAATTGGAACACGTCACAGATATATATATATATATATATAGACATACTGATTCCCCGTGGAGCAAAGACTTTGAAAGAGGCATCGATGGCTTCCTTGTAGTTATCTTCATCTGTGGCAATCATTTTTGCTTTTAGAAGCTCCTGAGAAAACATTCACGGGTTAAATGGATAAGTGAAAGCTAGAAACAGAAAGCTTTTATAGAGCAATCGGGTAAACCTTGAATTCCTTTTTCTCTTCTCTGGTTGAAGGAAGAGTATCGTCGTGACTTTTGGTCCATTCTTGGGCCTTCTTGACAAGAATGGCAACATACGGAATGTGCTTGTGAGTAACGGGATCGGAAGCATCCATATCAACTGTTTCGGCAAACCTGTCCGTGATAAGAAAAACATATTTTACATAAATGCAACATTATGGTGTTCTAGCTAAATAGCCAACTACTAAATTTGCAAAATTTTAAATTCCCAAGGTTTTTCTCATTAAAAAATAGCCCAAAGTATTTTTTTAAATCCGGTAAATATCTTCTAAGCTTATATAAGTGATACATGTGCCAACAGAATTGTTGGGAATGTCAGACCTTGGGTTATTTAACTAATCATTTGGTTTTGAATGGCTATTTCATATATATTTCCTATATTTACTATCTAGCAAGCAAGCAAAGACATACCTCTTGAGCTCAGACCATGGGTTATTTAGCCGGAGATCATCTAGAAAATGGTCGGGCTTTGATTCAATAATAGTATGCTCCTGTCAGCCACGTGGGAATTCATATAAGCATTGACGGGTAAAAATAAGTACGATCATTTTAAACTTGGTCCTGAATTATCCAAATTAAGACAAGAACAACTTTAAAACAGCCAAAACCAAAACCTATATGATTACCTTTACACTGATGCGTACTAATCCGGTGAGGCCGTACGATCGAGCAAAAACTACCATCACATTGGCTGCCCTGCAGATTCTGTCCAGCTTTATCATCGAGTCTTCCACCAGCTGATTTTTACAGTTAAATTCCCCGTTTTAGTAATTCCTTGGACCTAAAGCGGCAAGAAATATACATATGGGTTTCTATAATCAACACAGCACGTACCTGAGTTGCCACAACCAAGGTGAAACTAGAGAAAAACGAGGGCTTTCTCTCGATCAGCGCCTCCGGAGACTCTTCGATAAACTTGGCCTTAACAGCATCGTTCAGCTCTTGAAGAAACGCGCAAACACACTTTGCCTTGGATTTCCCAACGCTCGACTCATCCACTAACAATACACAACAAAAAAATATAAAAAATTTGTTCACATGTGTACTTGGAGGCTCTCTCTATCAAGACCTTTGTGGCTGCCGAATGCAGATTATTAGTTGCAAAGTGAGTGAAATTATTTCCGAGAGAGAGAGAGAGAGGGATACCCATAAAGTTATTTCCGAGATCGCCTTCCACAACTTTGGATCCGTCAACTACGGTGATGCTTCCGACCCCACCGAGGACGAGATTCTTCAGCGTCTCCGAACCGGTTGGCCCGCAATTGAGAAGGCATATGCTGGCTTCCTCCAGAGCCGCTTGACCCTGCTCGCCCCATATTCTGCAAAAACATAAATCGATTTCTTAGGAAGATACCATTTCACCCCCTGACGATCTTCACCACATGTAAATAAGGTTCTAACTCGACCCGAACATGTTCTTCTGAATTTGGACGCAAGACCAAATGTGACTAAACAACTTCAAATATCAAAAGCTATATTTGCACAGGGCATACTATTCTAGAAACAAATCACCTGTGGGAAGAAGCTAACCAATTCGTAAACCTAATCTACGACGAAATCCGAGGCAAACAATCTTGACAAGCGTGATATGAATATCTACTGTCCTGATTCAGTTGAAATAAGAAGAAAAGAGAAAAGCAAAGTAACGAGGAATCACCTGAGCTGTCGATCGTATTTGGTCTTGGGTTCAATCATCGTAGCTTGAGAAAATATACGTATATGAGTGTCGCTTGATAGCTAAGCAGAGACGGGTTCAAGGAAATAGTGAAGTTAAGGGAAATCAAGTGAGAGACAACTTAGAAACCAAACTCTCTTCTTTGCAATTGCAACCCAGCATACAAAACCCAGGCCAGTTTTTTTTTCTTTTTTTCGCCTTTCTGTTTTCACTTTCACCCAAGGCTTCACTTTCACCCAGGGTTTCAATGCCGCAGGAGAATTTGATTTTTCGTATTTTCCCTTGCTGTATATTGACGAAAATGATTAATGTATTTTATTCGAAAAAAATGACGGAATAACAAAAATTCACACAAAAATTTTTCTATTATTAATTAGTAATATTGTTATGTTTTTGTTAAATTACGTGACATATCATATAAATACTTCCAAAATCAAATTGGTTAAATTAGAAATAATTATTAAATATCTTCAAAATTTTGTCATAGATAATAGATGACATAAAATTCTATGTTCATTCAAAATTTTTATAAAATATAAAATACAAATTTTAAAATTAATTGACATTTGATTTCTTTTTTGATGTCATAGATATTATCGAATATAATTATATACATGATAATGTCAACAAATTAGAGTGTGTACATATGTATTATTATTTATAAAACTTTGAAAATATTTATTGAAATTAATACTTATATATTCATTAACAAATAATAAATCATGATCATAAGTTTTCTCACCTTCTTTTCATTTGCTAATAGGGTTGTTATTTTCTAAAATAAAGAAATAACATAAAAAAAACAAAAATTAAAAAAAAAACAGAAAATTAAAAAGTGCTTATTGCAATGGTGTAGTTTGTAATTTTAATTAATTATGTAGTTAAATAAATAATTTTACAATAAATAATAAAATGTGTTTTGATGAAAATAAAGGTTTTATTATATATATATATATATATATATATATATATAATAATATGGCCTAGTATACCGAAGAATTATTTAATGAAATGAGCTATTTCTGCAGATTGAAATGTAACAATTTGGTAAAAATTAACAACTATTTTAATAAAAAAAGATCATTCATTTCTAGTTTGAAACCAATTCTTACAATGATGGATATCAGCGCAATTGAAATTCCTATACAACTGAGTATTTTATAAAAATATTTAAATAAATTATTGATTATAATATTTATTTATTAATGACGTTGAATAAAATGTATATATTGACAAAAAATTTAAACAATTATATTTTTAGTCATTCAAATTATGTAGAAGAATTGCTCTAACTAAGCCACATGAAACGTTGCAATTGTAAAATACCCAAACTTTTGCAAACGTTTAAAAAATAACCAATTAGTTCTACGTGGCATATTATTAGGCAATTGCATTTCCATTTTTGCCTTTTTTATTTTAGTTTCCGTGTGTTTTTTTTTATTTCAGTCTTTTTATATTAACGAAAATTAACCTGATTTTTAGGGAAATCTTGTTTAATTTTCTTATTTTAAACAGCGAATTCGTTTTTTAGTTAATTCAGGATATTTTTTAATTAGTCAACTAATAAATGCATAAACCATTTTGTTTTTTCTTTAATTTTATTCAGATATATTTCATTAATTGCTATATTTACCATCGGTTACAAATTACACGCATGAAGTACTAGTTAATTTGCGTTTAATTTATATACACGCACATTTTAATCTTATCTATCCACCTGATTTCATTGGACTCAATTAACGCATATTTACCTTAGATCACGGGATTTCGACGTTAATTTTCAATTTTCAGATTTGAAATTGTTATTTAATGGTTTTTGTTATGGGTGATTTTCTCCAAGCCCTGAAAGCATCAAAAGTCCAGCCCAAAATTGAATAAGGCAAGATAGCCCAAGAAGTCAGAGTCTGGTTAGTGGAGATCGTGACGACGGCTGTGGAATTCTCGCTCAATCACGAAAATTCTTCTTTGAAGGCAGACCGTCCTTACCAAACAAGCATGTCATGCCTAACGTACCGTAAGGCAGACCCTCCTTACCAAGTAAGCATGCCTTGCCTAACGTATCGTAAGGCAAACCCCCCTCAGCAAGTCTTCCTCATTAGTAGGCAGACCCTCTTCACCAAACAAGTATTCCCTACCTAACGTATCGTTAGGCAGACCTTCCTCACTTGGCAGGCAAGCCCTCCTCATCAGGCAAGCTTACCCTCGTCGTCAGGCACGCCTCTCCTGGACAGGAATGCAGGCCCTCCTTATCAAGAAGGCGGGCATCCCCTTGTCGGACAGGCAGACCCCCCTCGTCAAGCAAGGAAGCCTCTCCTTAGAACGCGGGTGTGCCCCGTCATTAGGCATACCTCCCCTAAGCAAGGAGGCAAGCCCTCCCCGCGTGGCAGGCAAGCCCTACTCGCCAGGCACGCTTGCCCTCATCAGGCAGACCTCCCCTAAATAAGGAGGTAAGCCCTCCTCGAAAGGCAGGCAGGCTCTCCTCGTCAAGCGGGCATACCTCCCCTAAGCAAGGAGGCAAGCCCTCCCCGCGTGGCAGGCAAGCCCTACTCGCCAGGTAGGCAACCCCTACTCGCCAGGCAGGCAAGCCCTACTCGCCAGGCACGCTTGCCCTCATCAGGCAGACCTTCCCTAAGTAAGTAGGTAAGCCCTCCTTGAAAGGCAGGCAGGCTCTCCTCGTCAAGCGGGCAAACCTTACTCGCCAGGCAGGCCTGCCCTCATCAGACAGACCTCCCCTAAGTAAGGAGGTAAGCCATCCTCGAAAGGCAGGCAGTCTCTCCTCGTCAAGCGGGCAAGCCCTACTCGCCAGGCAGGCCTGCCCTCATCAGGCAGACCTCCCCTAAGTAAGGAGGTAAGCCCTCCTCGCAAGGCAGGCATGCTCTCCTCGTCAAGCGGGCAAGCCCTACTCGCCAGGCAGGCCTGCCCTCATCAAGCAAACTTCCCCTAAGCAAGGAGGTAAGCCCTCCTCGCAAGACAGGCAGGCCCTCCTCGTCAAGCAGGCAGGCCCTACTTGCCAAGCAGGCTCGCCCTCCTCGTCAAGCAGGCAGGCCCTACTCGCCAGGCAAGCTCGCTCTCATCAGGCAGATCTCCCTTAAGCAAGGAGATAAGCCCTCATCACGGGCAAGCAGACCCTACTCAAAATTCATTATAACCAACAAATGACAAATTTACCCCGAGTCACCATATCACTATAAATACCTCCAAGTCATTCATTTGGAAAGTTTTCTCAGAACTTAAAAAACCTCTGCTTCTCTCTCATCTTAGACATTTTCTCTCTAGAATCCATTACCAAAAATAGAATCTCTATTCACCTTACATAACACTCGTACTAATGTTGAGCGTCGGAGTGTTCCCCGGAGGAAACCCCTCTGGGGTTCTCTAGCTTACGTTTTTCTATTCTACAGGTGAAGGACCACCGGAGATATCTTTCCGTGACGGCGGAGGCAGGGTAGTTTTGAGACAATTTTCCCGTTCGACCACTGCGCGGTCATAGGGTCCGGCCCTAGACCGAACCGCGGACCGGTTCAAGTGTTGATCCATTTTCAGGCATTAACAGTTTTAATATCTTTTTGATATAGTCAACTATCTTCTTTAATTTACAATCGATTTAGTTCATTTCTGTCATTAATGGTTATTTTAAACAGACACTGCTTTACGTGTTAATTTTGGTTAATTTCTGGTGTACAGCTACGAATTTCCTGTTTTATAACCTTTATTTTGGCAGTTTTAATTGATATATTCCATTCTGTTTTTAATATTAGCTATTAATTCGAATAATTCCAATTAAGATATATTCTTTCCGAATATATTTAGCCTAAAATCTTGTTTGATTTAAAAAATAAAACTTTATCTTTTTCTTTCCTAGATGCCCAAATATTTGGTATCTATTACTAATAAATGAAATTAATATCAATCGAATATAATATTGAGAATTTGAAATTTAAAAATTTATTTTGTAATTCACCTATGCTTACTGATTCCCAAAATCTATATGATTTTCGTATTAATTTTGGTTAATATGTGCCTCTACTGCTAGTATGTTGTACAGTTACGAATATCCTATTTTGTAGTTGTTATTGATTATAAACTTAATTGATATTTCCTTTTTTATCTATAATTCATATAGTCAATAACTGAATTTTGAATCAGTCGAATATAATCTTGAATTTTGAAAATTAATTTTTGATTTTGCTTCTTAAAATATGGTAACTGATATGGAAAATAACACTATTTTACGTGTTAATTTTGGTTAATTTGTGGTGTATAGTTACGAATTTCCTGTTTTGTAACCTTTATTTTGGCAGTTTTATTTGACATAATCTTTATTCCATTACGTTTATAGTTTTAATTCGAATAATTCCAAATTGATATGAAGATATATTCTTTCCGAATATGTTTAGTCTAAAATCTTTTTTTATTTAAAAAATAAAACCATATCTTTTTATTTCCAAAAATGGTGACCAAATATTCGGTATCTATTACTAATAAATGAAAATTATATCAGTCGAATATAACCTTGAGATTTTGAAATTTAAAAATTTATTTTATAATTCAGTTATGCTTACTAATTCCCAAAATCTATATGATATTCGTAATAATTTTGGTTAATTTTGTGCCTCTGTAAACGTGTTGTAGAGTAACTATTAATTTTCGTTAATTTCTGTAACGAAAAAGTTCATAATGATTATAGGGGAAAAGAAAATACAGATCTAATTGAAATATTTGAGGGGAAAATAAACTACAGATGTAATTACAATAAAATAAAAACTATATGAACGTTCTTCTTCGTCATACTCTTTTTCTTTTCGTCGGCCGCCGACTTTTTCATCATCTTCTTCTTCTTCTCTCCGGGGTAAGTTTCTTTCATTATTTCGGGTTCTAATTCTTTGGAGCTTTCTCGGTCGCCGGAGTCTTCTTCTCCTCCACCGACTTCTTCTTCGTTGGCTTCTTATCTTCCTTCGAGGCCATTGAAATAGTAGATTTTTCTTCGTAGAGAGAGAATAGATGAGAGAGTAGTATTGGTTTAGAGTGAGAGAAAGTGACAATTCGGATTCAAGAGAGATAATAGTTATGTGCGTTTGTGTTTCGGTGGGAATGAGAGAGAGATGAGTGTTGAAGGGGGTTAGAGTTTTAGAGATTTGATGGGGTATATAACAACTTTCCAAAACAATTTCTCCCTCCAAAAATTAAAAGTCTTCATTAATTTTTATTAATTTCCAACATATCCGGCTCTTTAATTGGAGAGAGAAATTAAGTCTATCTTTATACATAAAATCCGGCCATAATTTATTTAATTTTCGGAAATTAATTTCCAAAAATTACAAAACCGAAAAGGGTATAATAGTCCGATAATTTGCGTTAATTTCTACAACTAGGTATTAACCAAAACTTACAAAAAATTGGGTATTTTGCAAACTCAATACTATAGAAAGATATATAGCTCTTTCTCCAATTATGTATATAAGTCGTCAACTTATCAAATATAACAATGCTTGTACTGATTGATAAAATTAAAAATAAATTTCAAATGTTTATTAAAGAACCTAATAATAAACTTCGAGTAAGTTATAAGTCGGGTATTGAAAAATTTTAAAAATTCATCAACATTTCATAAATATTTAGAGATCTAAAACCTCAATTTCCTAATCTCGAATATGTAAAAATATCTCATAAAACATTAGTTAAAACTATTCAATCAACAAAAACAAATCGAAACTTTTAAATATTAAATTCAAAGCGGTACCACCGTTATACCATAGTATATCAGCGATATTCCATAATAATTATTATCTTAGGATCGGTATTTGGTGGATAAACACTTATTGTCATCAATCGAGTATAAAATCTCTTCTTTATCAATCGGTATTTCATGGTAAAAAGTCAACGGTATTTTGCAAGTAATACTGATATATTGTCAATATATCAGGGTATTAAATTGACATTTTGTAAAACGATAAGTGTGAAATTTTACCGAGATGCTAAAAAAGTTTGATATACCAACGGTATTTTAAACTTTAATTTCTCTCTCTTTTTTTTCTCTATGCATATTATGTTTTACGAAAACTAAAGTGGTAAATCATACTGTAGAAATTTTGTGATTTTTATACTTTCATTTCGGTATTGTTTGATGGAACTCAGATCCTTGGATATTTTGCTTTTGTTTTTAAATGTATATTATCAACTACTTTTACTTAAATTGAAATAATACATGATAAAATCATTTTTTTATTTTTTAGATCAAAAGTTGTGCAAAATATAAAAGTTAAAATTATTATGTTCAAAACATATGAATTTTAATCTAACTTTGTAACTTTGAATTTCAATTAGATTTGGTCGAATTCGACTCGGGCATGTTTTGATAATTTTTTACTGTTTTTGATGAAAGATTCTGAGATTAAGTTTAAAATCCAACCTCGCATATCATTTAAGTGGCGATTTTAGTTTTGAGATTTTAAACAAATTTGAACTTACGAAAATGATATTTTTCTTATAAAAATTTTAAAAAAAACTAAATAATTATGCCAACTCTTGAAATCGAAAAAGGTACCAAAATAATCTGTGAAATGTTAAAAGAATTTATCGCTACTGATGTTTACGTTTTTGTGAGTTTCATTTCCTGCAAAAATGAGACAGGATCAAGAGATATCATTTCTCGTAAGACCATTTCCAACTCACCCTTAATTTGGGTGGGTATGAAACATTTTTGGATCGGAAGTGTTCCAATCCACCCCAAATATTTACCCAAATTTGAGTATAATGAATAGTATTAACGCAAATTTTGAGTACAACTATTCATCACCCATAAACTATTTTTAATTTTTATATTATAATATCGTAAAATTAATATTATGTTTAGTATAATGTTAATTTAATATTATTGACATACAAAAATAAATTATTGACATAATATACTATATATTAGAGGGATTAATATGGAATTAATATAAGTAATACTAAAAAGTATAAAAATATAATATTTTTTTGAGGTAATATTTAGTGTTGTGGATTGAAGTGAAAAAAGTGTAACTACACGAAATTTAGTAAAAGAGTTAACTCAATTTTGAATTTTGATTTGGAGATGGTCTATAGCGAATTTTAATTCATGTAATATTCAGATTTTTCTAAGCAATTGCAATATTCAGATTATCATTTTAATTCACTTTTCAGACTAAACATTCACAAGTCCGGCCCAAAGGTGAGGCGAATGGGGCAATAATTCAAAACCCCTTCTAACAGTAAAAAATATCCAAAGAACATAACATTTTTTGTACTTTCACGAATAACTAAAAAATTAGAATTTTTCATTATAAGAATAAATTTAATGGAAATTTAATTTATGTTTCTTTTTCTAAGAAAACGATTTAATTCGGAGTTTGGGAAGAGAGAGAAAACAAATTATATACCTTCATGTTTAATACTCTCTCTCCTCTTCTTTTATAGTCTTACTTGTCTTTCTCCTCCTTTTTCTTAATCTCACTCGTCTCTCTCCTGTCACTTCGTCATCTCCATTAATAACCATACCCAAAAATTACATTTCTTCTCGGTCTCACTAATACCTGTCAGTGGTCATATCTAAAAATCACAGTTCCTTCCCGCATCATCCAAAACCCAGAACATCAACATCGACAGAAACCCATAAAAGTCTAGAAGTTTCGGCGTTTCAAGTATCAGCTAATTCAGAAATCAACGATTCAGTAAATGAACCTTCGACTATTCTCCTCATCCCAATCAGTTCACTCTGGTAAGTTGTTTATGTTCATGTAACATGGATTTTCGTCGAACATTTGCAGTAATAAAAAATTAAGATAGATTTTTGGATGAATAATTTGTAAACTTAATGTCACCAATTAGTATGTGACATGAAACAAATATGATGTTAACCTCCATGGCAATGTTGTCACAAAATTTTATGTGGCCGCGAACACTATATGACGAGATATGAATTTATTTGAAATTTTTGTATAAACAATGAGATTTTACCATTGAAGGAGGTGTTGAAAAGATAAATATTGGAAATCAACTCGATCTAATTAGCTAGTTATGAGGCATGAATTTATTCAAAATGTTTTGTATTAAGAGTGACATTTTTGTTGGTGATTGATGGGTTGGAAATTGATTAACGATTAATTAATAATATTATTTAACATATCTAAATATGGAGGAATTATATAATCATATCTACAATATATTAAAACACATTTTAACATATTAAAAAACTTAGGCATTAAAAATTACTAACATGTTAATAAACTAATTATTCAAGACATATGCATCAACAAATTGTACACATTCAATCTAGCAACCTATAAACAATTTTATATTTCGCAAATCAATTCGTTAGAAAAGACTTACACGTGATATTGTAAACAATCTCGTGTGTGGCACGCTTTTGTCGGAATGCCTCGTTGAACTGAGAGATCTGCCTCGTCGGACTGGAACATTCGCTGGATGGCACGCGTGGGAAGGCAGGCAGGCACACTCGAAGGCTGGCAGGCGCACGCGGGAAGGCAAGCAGGCCGATGGCTTACTCTCGGGGATGGCACACGCGGGAAGGCAGGCAGGCACGCTTTAAGGATGGCAGGCGCACGCGGGAAGGCAGGCAGGCCAATGGCTTACTCTCGGGGATGGCACACGCGCGAGAAGGGCAGGCAGGCGAGCTAGCTGGTCCTCGGGGCTGAGGCGTGCGCGGGAAGCAAGTGCAAGGCCGGGAGGCACGCGGGGAGGTGTAGGCGCAGGGGGCTGGAACTCGCCAGAATGGCGTCGCCAGATTAGAATAAAGAGAAAATCAAATCGTTATAGTTCAATAAATCTCGTATAAGAGTCTATCACTGAGCCTTATGTACCCATATGAACGAAGCTTTAGAATGAAGATCGGACTCAAAAGTTCACAAACTTTTAAGTCTTTTGTTCTTTTTAATATTAGTCGATTCCACTAAACGACTAATATTGAAACTCTCTAAGTTCATATGCGTTTATTTTCCGTTTGGTGTGACAAAACAATTCTTCACACGATCCACAGAGCATTTTACGATATTACCCTTCGTTTGTATCAGTAACTCAGAGGAATGTAAAATTACCGTTTTACCCCTGAATTATTATTTCACCAACTCATTTGTTATTTGTGAATGAGAAAAACATAAAGTGAGATGTCTTTAAATGTCGCTTGTTTTATTCAAAGAATGTTCTATTCGATGAATACCAGGCCTGGTTTATTCATTCACACTCTCATCACAAAGGATAGTGTTATTCTAATACATTGGCATTGTTTCAACACGAATTACATATATGTGAATCACATAATCAAATGTAACAAGGTTATGACACCAACGGTCGAATCAGATGCAACTTTAATTAGCCATTGAGCATTGAGAAATCAAATGTCCTAAAGTGTCACATCAATTATGCATTTACTTCAAGATTAAGGTAAGTACCAAAATACCCCTCGTATGTGTTCTTGAAGTTTCGAGTGATTAAACGGTTTTATCTAGAGTTTCAAAGTATAAAAAATGAAACACAGAGTCCCAACACTCTATATCACAAGATAAGATATCTTGATCCATTCAAACAATTAATACTCAGATTCGATTGCCATATCGATCTTTAGATTGCGAACTATTATTTAAACTAGTTTCAAGAGGGTTCTTGTAAAGTCTGTACTTAGCACACATTTCGTTGACGACAGTTTCAAAGCGAATCAAACATACATAAACACAAACTTAATCAAGAGTGAATATTTAATTTTACTTAATGTTTCAGCAAAAAAACCAAATGCAAAAGTATTTATAATTTATAATGTCTAATATCTCATTTGTGGACACCAATCCCAACAAACTCCCACTTGACTCAAAGGAGATGGGAATGATCCTTCAGTCCCAATCCTGTTAGGTGTTCCTCGAAGACTTTACTTGTTAAAGGCTTAGTGAAGGGATCAGCAAAGTTGTCCAACAGTGAGATCTTCATAACTTTGGTGTTTCCTCTGGGAATGATGTCTCGTATCAGGTGATACTTCCGCTCTATGTGTTTTGAGCGCTTGTGACTTCTTGACTCCTTACAATTAGCGACTGCCCCACTGTTATCACAATAAAGTGTGATATGCTCGCTTGCACTTGGAACTGCTGTTGGCAGAGATGTCCACAAGAAGACTATTTATTTACATATCGATGTAATATAAATATCTCATAAGTCCTTATTGTAATTTTCTGATTAAATTAATAAAAGTTGAAACGTTCATTCATTCATTTTTAGTCTAATTGAAGATTTATGATATTGAATAGTCTTATAGTCTTTAATCAAACCTAATAATATATGAAGAGACAAATGTAGATTTGCGTGAACAAACTCTTCATGATTTGGTTAAAATGAAATATTTGCGATCTAAACATCAACGAACTATTGATCCCAGTATGATTATTGGAAGAATCTATGATGTCTGGTTACGAGGCATAGAGAGTTAGGAACTCTATAGCTCTTCCAGTGTATATTTTGAAGATACTGAATTGACCTGTGCTCCTTTAGAGACAATGTAAGAACAACTCATTTAACCTCTTCTGTCTCAAGGTCAGTATGTATGAATTGCATCATGCTTACCTAAATCCTAATATGAGACATGTCATTTCATAGTCTTAATATTCTCATTTGCGAAAGTCAAATTTTAGATCCATTAAGTGATTTAGACTAGATCAATTGGTATTAAGTTATAAAGATGTCATGAACCAGCTTTATGAAGTTCTCATAGATATGGAATTCATGTACAAGATTGGTGAAATGCAATATATATCACGTCATGCTTTATTATTTGGATTGTGAATAAATGAACCTCGCGGTATCCGAAATTAAGTAGCGACTTTATTTGGATGAAACAATGTGACTTATTAGCTCATCGTCAATACATTATTTCTAACTTATTCACAAGTAACAACGGAGTTGAGGAAATAACAACTAGAAGGGTAACATGGTAATATAATAAATCCTATCTAGTTGATGATATTCATGAAGGGTAATCATAGATAACATTCAATGGATTCACTCAATATAATTAAGTTGAATTTGAGTAGAAAATAAATTCATTTGAACCAAGAGATTCTCAGTGTGAACTCTTTAGTGGAGTCAATTGACATTAAGCTAATACTCGGAAAAAGTTTATGAACTTTTGAGTCCGAGTATAGAAGCTCAAGCTTTGTTCATTTGTATTCATAAGGTCACTATTACAGGGTCATTATAGTAGATTGTTAAACTAGAAGTTAAGTCAAAATAAGTTCAAGTGTTGAACTAGACTTTTTATCGGAAAATGTCTAAAGGGTATTTTTATCCACATGGACATAAAATGATGTGAATGTCAAAATAAGATTTTGAATATTTGCATATGATGAAAATATAAATTATTTTCTAAAACCGAAAATTCGTTTGAGGCATTATAAAATTAATTTCATTATTTGTGTAATAATAATTCTACAATGGGTATTTTAAGAATTTTCTTAAAAGAAATAAGGAAGTATCTAGATGCTCCTTCGCTAGGGTAGACTTCGGCCAACATTCATCAAAGAGGAGAGAATTGTTTTCCTTTAATTATAAAGATAATTACCCAAAAGGAAAATAGGAAATGAATTTCCTTGAGAAGGAAAGAAATAAGCTAAGTGAGAAAACAAATTTTCCTCCTCTTGAGCTTAAGATGGCCAACCATATTAGAAGAGAAAGGGGAGAGAAAAATCAATATTGTGTCATGAATGCATTATTGTATCATGAATGCATAATTGAACTTTATAGATTTTTCTTCTCCTATAAATAGAGGTTCACATAGAGATGTGAATACAAGTTTTTTCCTCTTGCTTCTCTCTTGTTTTTGGCCGACCAAAACCTCTCTCTCTCTCTCTCTCTCTCTCTCTCTCTCTCTCTCTCTCTCTCTCTCTCTCAAATCCCTTTTATTTTTGGCACCTAAGTCCTCATTAGACTTAGGGTTAATTAGCTCTCTAGCTCATAGATTTTTTCTTGAGCTACTGTGTTTAATTGTGTCTACACACAAATCCTTCAAACACTCTATAGACTCATGTAATAGAAACCTTAGGTTTCTCAAATTCAAGACTAGGCATGAAGGTAACGAGCGAGACGAGACGATCTACCTTTTTCAAGGCTCGTAAAAAATCAAGCTACAAGAAAAGTTAGTGTTCAAGTAATTAAATAATATTTTTAAATATATACATCTTCATGCACTTTGCCTAGGTTAGTAAATTATTTTACTTATAAAGAAATTTTTATATTCTGCCATTAATGAGTTAATAATAAATTTTTCTTAACCCTATAACTATTCCAACCACTACTTCCAAGTACATAAGGAATTTTCTCAGCCACACGGCCTCCTTTGCAGTTTCGCAAGCTGCCACATACTCGGCTTCCATGGCTGAGTCAGCAACGCAAGATAGCTTGATACTCTTTCAGACCACGGATCCAACATTCAGGGTGAACACAGACCCTGATGTGGACTTCCTGAAAACTTTATCCGCTTGAAAATCAGAGTTGGTATATCCCGTCATATTTTGTTCACCACCTGAGTACGCAAGCAAGCAGTTTCTCATTCTCCGGAGAAACTTGAGAACATGCTTGACAGCAACCCAGTGCTCGGGTCCAGGGTTAGAATGGAATCTACTCACCATGCCCACTGCGTAACAAATATCTGGCCTCGTGCAAAGCATATCATACATGAGACTTCTTACGGCTTAAGCGCATGGAATATGTGTCATGTCCTCAACTTCTTGAGGAGTCTTAGGAGACTGCTCACTTGAGAGATGCACTCCATGTCTGAAAGGTAGCTATCCTTTCTTGGAGTCTTGCATACTGAAGCGATCTATTGTCTTATCAATATAAAATGCGTGAGATAGCGCTAACTTCCGGTTCTTCCAATCTCGGAAGATCTGAATTTCCAGAATGTAAGCCGCTTCTACAAGATCCTTCATCTCAAATTGCTTTGACAGCCAGATCTTAACCTCTGATAACTTTCATACATCATTCTCAATGAGAAGTATGTCATCCACATATAGGACTAGGAAAACCAATTTACCATCGTTTATCATCTTATAAATGCATGGCTCATCTACTGACTGATCAAAGCCGTAACCTTTCACAGTCTCGTCCAATCTGATATTCCACGATCTAGATTCTTATTTCAATCCATAAATGGACTTTAGCAACTCACAAACCTTGCCCTGTTGACCTTTCTCCATGAACCCGTCTGGTTGAGCCATATAAATCCGCTCATCAAGGATCCCATTCAAAAATGCAGTCTTGACATCCATCTGCCAGATTTCATAATCCATGATGACATCCATCCTCATAGTCGATACCTTCCTTTTGTGTAAACCCCTTCGCCACAAGTCGTGCATTAAATGTCTCAACATTTCCATCTGGTCCTCTTTTCTTCTTGTAGATCTATTTACACCTAACATGATTGATGCCTTCGGCTAGGTTTACAAGCTTCCAGACCTCGTTGACATACATCGAATGCATTTCAACGTTCATTGCTTCTTGCCATATGTTTTCTTTGGAACTTTGCATCGCTTGGGAAACTTATACTGGACCATCTTCTTCCTTGTTTTCGACGGCAATGAAAGTCTCTCTGACACCCATATATCGATCAGGTTGTCGTACAAACTTGGTACTGCGACAAATCACATGAGGCTCTTGTTCCGAATGTGGTTCTTCTAATGTTGGTATAGGACTTGTCCTATGTTATGAAGTACCAGCTACTTCATTCAACAGGTCCTTTAGCACAAGTCTACTTCTCGGTATATAATTCTTCACTTAGTCTGCTTCAAGAAACCTAGCGTTCATGCTAACGAACGTTTTCTGATTAGCAGGACTATAGAAGATGTACCCTTTCATCTCCTTTGGATATCCCACGAAAATGCATAATTTTGAACGACAAGCCAACTTCCTAGTCTTTTGTCTCAGCACATGTGCCTGACAACCCTAGATTCAGACGTGATGTAAATTACATTTTCTACCAGTCCACTGATCATAGGGAGTGCCAGGGACCGTCTTTAACGGAACCTGGTTCACAGTGTAAGCTGTCGTTGCTAGGGCATATCCCCAGAACGAATTAGGAAGAGATGAGTAACTCATCATTGACCTCACCATATCTAGCAGAAGTTCAATTCCTTCTCTCCGACACACCATTTTTATGTGGAGTGTCAGGTGCTGTAAGCTGAGAATGAATGTCTTCTTCTCTAAAAAGTTCTTCAAAATCTCCAAACAAGTACTCTCCCCCTCGATCTGATCGAAGAGTTTTGATCTATTTCTCTGTTTTCTTCTCAACCAGAGCTCGATACTCCTTGAAAATTTCAAAAGTATCAAATTTGTGTCGCATAAGGAAGATGTGACCAAACCTAGAGTAGTCATCAGTGAAGGTTACAAATTATTCGTAACCTCCTCTTGCCTAGATACTGATTGGAACACATACATCACTATGAGTTCCAACAATTGCGTTACTCTTAGACCCTCCGAAGAGAAAATTCTCTTGGTCATCTTGCCCTCAAGACAGGATTCACACGTGGGCATGGATCCCATGGTTAGAGATTTCAAAGGACCATCCTTTGTCAACTTTTTAATCCTATCTAGGTCAATGTGTCCAATACGTAAGTGTCATAGATATGTGTCGTCAGTTTCATCACTATGAAACATCTTACGCTTCCCGAGTGAATCACTATTCACTTCGGTGTCCAAGATTGTCGGCTCATTTGGATATAAATAATAAATAGAATCCACACAATGAGCTTTAGTAATAAAGCAATCATCAATAAAAATCTCAACACCGTTATTGATTTTAAAATTGAAACCTTGTTCTTCTAAATGACCAAAAGAAATCAAATTCTTGCAAAAATTTGAAACAAAATAAACTTTATTCAATAATAAAGTATTTTCTCCAAACTTGAGCTTCATGGTCCAGACACATCTTCCTCTGACCTTTGTTCCATCACCCTAGTTGAACACGAACTCCCCATCACTTAAACTCATGGTTTTCCTGAAACCATTTAAATAACATACAATATGTTCAGAAGTTATGCAGTCTAAAATCCAGGGCGATTCTTTGTTTGTTGTGTAACAAGATTGAGTGACAAAGATCATACATTTCCCCTTGACAGTCTAGAGGTAGGCAGGACAGTTCATGCGCCAATGGCCAGCCTCTCCACAATGGTGACACTTGTGCTTAGACTTGTCCACCTTTGCGATGCCTTTGGCCTTAGCATCCATAGCCTTCTTGTAAGGCTTCTTAGATCACGTTCTGTTGGCATTTATGGGTCCTCTCGTCACCCTTTAGAACCAGAAGTTGAGGCCCTATGTTCAGCAACATTAACCTCTCCAGACTTCTTCTTCTTCTTCTTCTTCTTCTTAGGGAGAAGTCTCTCGGCAGACTGCAACTCCTTCATTAGCTCACTAACTGTGTACTCGAGCTTGTTCATGGAGTAGTTCGGACGAAAGCTATCGAACGAGTCCGTCAGAGTTTCCAAGATCATATTGATCTTGGTCTCTCTATCGATCTCTGATCCGAGAATCTCCATGTCGTTCAGGTGACCCATAATCAGTAGCATATGTTCCCGAACTGAAGATCTCGGCTTCATCCTGCAGTTCATAAAACTGCAGATAGTTTGTTGCCTCGCCTAACGCCCATGACATCCAAACATTTTGTGGAGATAGTAGAGAATGTCACTTGATATGGCCATGTCTCGATGAGATTGTTGCAACACGTTGCTCATAGATGCTAAGATGTAGAATCTAGCAATCTCGTCGAATCTCATCCACGCATCATAGGCGTCCTTGTCCTTCTTACTCGAATCAGCATTCGGAGGAAGAGGACACGGGGTCGTGAGAACATACTTGTGCATTTCCACCGTCAGCACGATGTCGAGGTTACGTTTCCAACCAACGTAATTCTTACCCTCGAGTTTGTTTGAACTCAAAATAGTTTGCAATGGGTTAAAATACATTTTGCTGAATACATTAAATAAAATAAATAAATTTAGTATGTGTCACAGTTTTGAATTATATGCATTAGTAATCCTAATATTGTGAGTAAAGCGATAAATAATTCATGGTATTATAAAAAACAATGATTAATCACTTTTCCGATGGGAAACTATAATTAATCGTCTTTCATAGTCATGACACATCACTATTTAGTTCGAACTATCCAAGAAGTCACAACTTCTAGTTCTTACTAATTACATAAAATTTGGTCACTTATTTTTAACGGATGTCTCGGGTCAGCCCCCACACGTTCTCCAACGTGTGGCCAAGCCCGAGGTGCTGCCTTCCTTGTATTCTCGTCGTCGGATTACATTTAAATAAAATTACAATTTAAATTTTTCTCGCAAATTGAGGCTAACAAATTAAAATTTAATAAAATAAAAATAACCCCGGGACGATAATCGGAAAGTTCCTAGGGCCATAACAATGAGAATCCATCCATAAACACACACACAAGCATTCACAATGCAAAATCAAATCATACAAAAACACCAACACCAAACTAGTTAAACAATTTCTAAACTAGTAAAAAAAAATTAATTTTTAAGGTCTTTTAATAGCTCTCATACCATTTGTTGGAAATTATTTAACAATTTAAATAATATTATTATATATCACATCTATATGTGGCGGAAATATATAATAAGATCTAAAATAAATTAAAACTAATTTTAACATATTAACAACCTAAGCATTAAAAATCACCAACCTGTCAATAATTTTTTTATTCTAAACATGTCAACAAATTGAATAAAATGATCTAAAAAAATTATAAATACATTTATAAAATCAATCGCAAATCCAATTCGTTTTAAGACACTTACATATGAGATATGAGGTTGTAAACAACCTCGTGCGTTGCTAGCTAACGTCGGAGCGCCTCGTCAAATATCCAAGAAGCTAACTGCCGAATTGGAGTTTCTGGCCCGCCGGATTGGACTCTGGCCCGCCGACAGAGATGGGTCTGTGAGCCTGTGAGCGCCTACGATTCAACGAAGCTCCGGGACCTGTGCACTTAGGTAGGAAAGACCTAGGGCGAGGTGCTGGTGAAGTGGCTAGACATGGACCCACGTCAAACTCCTGTAGTGGCTTAGGCACACCCTAGGTCCGGCGACAGCACCAGTCCGGCGGCTCTGTCGGTTGAGGCAATCCGACAGGCAGGCTTAAATTTGCCTCGTTGGTGGTCTCGGTCGATTTCTTTGCATTTCGAGTGAATTCCTGCAGGTAAAACATCCCTCAAACACCAATAGAAGAGTCAACGATAATTCTCTCTGGCTTTTGAGAGATTTAGAGGGTGGGCTCTTCATATGAACAATGAAGAACACTCGGGATCACTCAAGAACGTTCGAGAGATCAAGAAAAATATTTCTTGATCTCTCTCTCTCTCTTTCTTTCTTTTGGCCAACACAAGAACACTCAGGGGATGGGCTTGGCCGAATGATTTGATTAGGGTTAAGGGATTAGGGTCTCGAAAAAATCCTTAAGTACAAAAAGAAAGCGGGGTTTTCTTAGGTCAAACTCATTAGTCAAACTTAAGCCCGTCGTTCCTTTAAATGAATTTCAAAAATTAATTTATTGAGCTAATTCATTAATTATGGCGAGTGATACCTATGGCGTTCTCAAAAAAATTCATTTGATTTATTTCTAAAATAATATATAATTACTTTAGAACATCTCATTTATTTAATGATAAATCATTAATTATTTTCCTATTATTCAGAGTAGTATGAAACGAGAAAATATTTATTTTCATCTTTTATTTATTTGAATCATTAAAATATATTATTATCCATATAATAACATAATATGATTCATTAAATAAATGTAATAATAAATAACTAATTATTATTCAATTACTTAGAAAAGTATTTTTTTAAGTGTAAATCACAATCAACTTTCAATGAGAAAATCAAATCGTCTTAGTTCAATAAATCTCGTCCGAGAGTCTATCATTGAGACCTAATGGACCCACATGAACGAAGTTTTAGAATAAAGATATGACTCAAAAGTTCACAAACATTTACCGTCTTTTAATTTTTAATATTAGTCGATTCTACTAAAGGACTAATATTGAAACTCTTTAACTTCATATGCGTTTATTTGCCGTTTGATGTGACAAAACAATTTTTCACACGATCCACGGAGTATTTTTACGATATTACCCTTCTTGTGTATCAGTAACTCGGAGGAATGTAAAATTACCGTTTTACACATGAGTTATTAATTTACTAACTCCTTTATCATTTGTGGATGAGAAAAACATAAATTGAGATATATTTACATATCACATGTTTTAATCAAAAAATATTATATTCGATGAATACCAGACATAATCTATGTGATATTAATGCTTTAGCATTGTTAGAGAGAGGGAGAGAGATAGAGGAAATTGAGTAATTATATGACGTTATTAATTATTAGATTGTAAGCTAATTAATTGATTATGTTAGTTAAGTATAAGGGTAAAACGATAAGTAGGGATAAACATAAAATAAAAAATGGTCTATTAGCTAAATACTCATAAATAAGTTTACCAATTTTCAATATATCTAACGTTACGTGAATTTTGTGTAAATACCCATTCGATTTTGTATACGTAAATTTTTGGACTATATTTGTCCATTTTTATTTTCGTCTACGGTTGCCGCTCAAATTTAAGTAAACGAAATTAACTTAATTATATAAGTTATTAAAAGAAAGCGTGTTCAAATCGAACTAAAAAATCCCCGAAAAACATTTATGTTGACGTTTGAAGGGTATGTTTTACCCAATAATCTTGTAAACAATTTCAAATGGATATTTACACAGAATTAACGGAACATTGGGTATAATAAAATTTGTAAACGTAAAAATGGGTATATCGCTATTTTATGAATAAAAAATTTCTCACTCCTGCCAAACTTCAAGTTAAGTCATTTAAAAAAAAAACATAGATAAAAACACATCGAATTAATTTCTATTGTTGAAAAAAACCCAATAAAAAAGGCACATTAGTAAGCTATTTTCATGCCGGTTTTGAAAAACAAATTAAGTTCAAATTTTAATTTAATTAGCAATCAACGCAAAAAAAATATCGCAAAATTTGTTATCACATTAAATATTGTGATAGTGTAATACTAAAATCGATTTTTTATTCTAAGCTGTATTTTTCACTTATTTGTACATTATTGATCCAAATTATTCTTCAAGTTCACAAAAAATGAATATAAATCCAAGAGGAAAAATGTAAAAAAAAATATTATTAAATAGATAAGAGTAGTTGTAGTACATACCTATGTAAATATTTTTGAAATACCCAAGATTTTATAAATGGGAGGTAAATATCTAGTGTAAATTTGTTTATTAAAAATTTCAGGCGATTTTAGATTAAATTAATTTAACAATGGAAGTAATATGAAGTATTAGTGCCACATAATTAGTAATATTTATTTACTATACATTTAAAAAACCTCAAGTATATATAAATTTTAATATAGTTTATTGGTTATAGAACCAATTTTTTTAATAAATAAATATAAGACGACCTATTTGGGAACCTCAGTTCGAGACATACGAGCGGGATGCTTCAGAGCGAGATTGAAGAACATGAATGATTTTTTTACGCATCGTCAACTAAAATCAGTGGTAAATCCCGGTGGTGGAATTTATTTAGTTTTTATATCCTTGAGCAGTCTAGGCTCTTCGTTTAGAACTTTAGATCAAGGATGTTTTTTTTTTTGTTGCGAAATCACGTCGTTTTGGCGCCGAAATCACGCTAAAATGAAGAAGCCAATCATTTTGTTGCAGTTTTTCGTTTCGCCAATTTTTGACACTGAAATGACGTCGTTTAGTCGACAAAAATACGATACTGAGGTATCGAGATGTGTCGGCCAAGTTGTTAACTTGAGTTTTGAAGTTGAATAGAAATTGATTTTGTGTTTTAGGGTTTTAGTGAGAGAGAGAGAGAGAGAGAGAGAGAGAGAGAGAGAGAGAGAGAGAGAGAGAGAGAGAGAGAGAGCACATTCGGCTGAATATGAGGCAGAGTGAAAAAGATATGTTTTTGTTTTAGGGTTTTAGTGAGTAGATAGGTAATAGATTATTAGGGTTTTGTTTATAAGTTCATTAAAATAAAAAAAAAATTGCTCTAAATAACCAAATGAAACATTGATATTGTTGTTTAGCCATTTTTTTTTATTTGTTTAGTAAATAGCCATTTATTATGACGTGTCTGCTAGTAATTGGTGTTAATGAGTTACATTTTTAGTTAATATATACATATTTAATTTGGTTTAATGGTTATTAACTAATTTTTTCAAAACATTTGGCTATATAGCAATTAATAAGTTTCAAAGTGTTATATTACTACTTTTGTCGGCTTTTAAGTTTGATGGTTAATTTAATATAAGTTTAACCCCGGATATTCATCTAAGATATTTATTAAAATCAATCAAATATTTTATTCTTAAAAAAAATCAAATTATTTTAGAGTTAATGGCGGCATAAATACCCAATGTTTGGTCGAATTTACACTTATATACCTAATGTTTAAAATCGGCGGGTAAAATACCCAAAGTCGACTTCTGTTAGCACTTGACCAAAAATTGACGTTAAAAATGACGGAGTGCCACGTGTAGCGTGGAGATTGCGTTAACAATCCAATAAGTTTTTGCTTTTTTCAAAGTTTGTCGTTTTTCTTTTAAATTTTCGTTTTTGTTTTATTTTTGTTTTCTTTTTTAATTTTCGTACGGAGACGGGTTGTTTATTCTTCTCTTCGCCGACGAGATTCTCGGTCGGAATTGAGTCGACGGAGACGGCCTTGGGTCTGTGATTCTTCTTCTTCGTTATTTTCGGCGGAGGAGGATCACGAGACGCCATGAAGAACCGGACGAGATTCTCTGCCGTGACGGAATCCGGCAACCGGAGCTCCGGTGGAGGAGGTTCCGATCCAGGCGGAGATTGCGGATTTCAGAGCCAGGTTTGGGATGACGGAGGAGAAATCGGCGGCGGAGGAATCGGACATGATCGGAGAAAAGCTCAGAGCTTTGCAAGCCTCGGCGCAATCTCGCTCGAATGTGTGGCCGGAGGAGACGATCACCGGCTCCGCCATTAACGCGCCGGAGATCGGACACAGAAACTCCCTCGGCGGAGAAACCGGACTTTTCGCCGCCGTCGTTGACGCCGTGGAATGAGATGAAATCGAAGAAGACGATCTATGAAAACTCTTCCATGATCTTCGCGACCTCGAAACTCCGGTCTCTGAGTCGGGGCTGTTCTTCGACGCTTTGAAAACAAAAAATAAAGCAAAACTCATGTCTGTGTACGAAAATTAAAAAAAAACAAAAAATAAAACAAAAACGAAAATCTAAAAGAAAAACGACAAACTCTAAAACTTATTGAATTGTTAACGCAATCTCCACGCTACACGTGGCACTCCGTCATTTTTAATGTCAATTTTTGGTCAAGTGCTAACAGAAGTCGACTTTGGGTATTTTACCCGCCGATTTTAAACATTAGGTATATAAGTGTAAATTCGACCAAACATTGGGTATTTATGCCGCCATTAACTCATTATTTTATTATGATAAGTATTTTTATATTTATAATTTGGCAACATTTTTTCCGTCGCAATTTTTGTAATTTTACACAATTTTCGTCGGCCACCGCAATTTTATTTTCAAATTTCTACACGTTATCGGCACGCGTAATTTTTTTCTAACGTTTAGATTAAGTTTTTGACCTTAGCGGTTTTTATTTTTATTTTATTATCGATATTTAGGGAAGAATAGTTAAGCATGTCTGAATTCAAAAGGTATTTATTCAGACCCTTTTTCGTCCATGACGGAATCAATTCTCTGGCCGGAAAATTTATTCGTCAGGCGTTGACTAATTATCTTTTTCGCAGCTGTCAATCTATTGACAGTACTTAAGATATATATATCCCTTGTAAATTTGCCTTCTGATTGTTATTTTCTAAACACATCCTTTAACAATTTAGAATACTTTTTTTAATCAAATTTGCCACCTTAACGTAAGTAAAAATCCTAGCTCCGCCAGTGGAGTTAGATCCGTTACGCCATTGGCCTTTGTGTCTTCACAAATACTCAGCTGTATCCGCTGATCTTCTTCTTATGGAAGCGCCGTTAAATTTAACGATCAAAACAACTAACAACACGAGTGGAAATATACCTCTATTCACTGCACCATTAAATAATGCTCATAACTGCATACTCCAATATGCTCTTCAATTTGTGCAACCTTATCAATCCAGCCAGGGCCCATCAATTCAAAAGAAAATTAAAAAATCAAATCCATGACTGAAGTGGAGCGCAGATTGAAGTTCAACTTCTATTGATTACTCAACTCAATAATTTCACAATAACTCTATGATAAACAATAATTTACCCCAAAACACACTACAATTGTATGAAGTGGACACATAATCTCATATAAGTAAGCACTAATTATGAACATTCTCTAAATCCAACAAACATCTAGAGACCAGGCTTATATGGTATTCAAGCCGAGCCGTAGTTTCGAATCAAGGCAGTACTAGGAGATCCCCAAAGACGCAAACGTTACGTCTATTCAATGCAAGCATCGGAAGTAGAAAGACTCATTATATGCAGAAAAACCTTCCAAAGTCAGCCAGATTAGAGCAATTAAGCTTGCAAGATTTAGGAAATGTGAAAATATGCAGTGCGAGTAAATGCAAGTCT
Source organism: Urtica urens (assembly GCA_958296335.1). Lineage (NCBI taxonomy): Eukaryota > Viridiplantae > Streptophyta > Magnoliopsida > Rosales > Urticaceae > Urtica > Urtica urens. Next base: position 12,000,840 of record OY282525.1, read on the forward strand.
ACAACATCAATGTTCTCCAATGGAGCTATAATGTGTGCCTAAAAACACAGATTTAGATTTCGCGTATTTATCAAGACATTCACTAATTTCATGCAGAATCCAATGAACGTAAGAAAAAACTCACGAAAAAACTCGCAGAGATTTCTAGTTTACTGCAATAAAAACAAACCTGGTCATGAATAAGTTCATCACATTTAACTTTATACCTACCAGTTTTACAGATGCTGCGAGGTAAAACCACAACATTACACCATTTCCAGAGAACCAAAGCAGCAAAACTGCAACATTCACAGACACACACCCAAAAACAGCAAACTCTGCTTAGTTAATCATAGCAATACAGCAATTTAGTCAAACCTAGTGACATCCAATACACTATATGCAATCTTATTCCCCCAAACAAACTCCTACAAATCAAAGACTACACAATAATGATCCAGCTGAAAAAAATTAGCAATACAGAAAGATATCTGAGTACACACTAACAAACCAAAATCAAATCCGTGACTGTGAAGTGAAGCGCAGATTGAAGTTCAACTTCTGTACTAAACTCAATAATTTCAAAATAACTCTATAACAAACAATAATTTACCCCAATACACACTACAATTGTATGAACTAGGCACATAATCTCATATAAAGTAAGCACTAATTATGAACATTTTCTTAAATCCAACAAACATGTACAGACCAGGCTGATATGGTATTCAAGCCGAGCCTTAGTTTCGAATCAGGGCACTACTAGTAGATCTCGAAAGACGCAAACGTTACGTCTATTCAATACAAGAATCGGAAGTAGAAAGACGCATTATATGCAGAAAAACCTTCCAAAGTCAGCCAGATTAGAAGCAATTAAGCTTGCGAGATTTAGGAAATGTGAAGAAGTGCGAGTAAATGCAAGTCTACAACATCAATGTTCTCCAATGGAGCTATAATGTGTGCCTAAAAACACAAAGATTTAGATTTCGCATATTTATCAAGACATTCACTAATTTCATGCAAAATCCAATGAACGTCACAGAAAACTCGCGAAAAGCTCTAAGAGATTTCTAATTTACAGCAATAAAACAAACCTGATCATGAATAGGTTCATCACATTTAACTTTATACCTATCAGTTTTACAGATGCTGCGAGGTAAAACCACCACATTAGACCATTTCCAGAGAACCAAAGCAGCAAAACTGCACCATTGACAGACACACACCCAAAACAGCAAACTCTGCATAGAAAATCATAGCAAAGCAGCAATTCAGTCGAACCTAGTGACATCCAATACACTATATGCAATCTTATTCCCCACAAACAAACTCCTACAAATCAAAGACTACATAATAATGATCCAGCTGAAAAAAAATAATAATACAGAAAGATATCTGAGTACAGACTAACAAACCAAGATCATACACCCATGCTTAACATGAGGATAATGCTGGCCAACATCTAACAAACAAGCAACAACGTTGTTAGCACTTGAATTGTGAAGGCATATTAGAAAGCATAATGCTCTTTAATCATCACCCCCAACATCTTAAACCTAATTTCCACTTCTTAATGTTCTCTTTTCTAATAAGGTAACCACAAGTCTTTACAGTTGAACCAGAGGGGTTGAGCAGATTACACAGCTTTTCATAAAGCAGCAATCAAGAAGAAGAAAACTATGTAGACAAGTAGAGATAAAATTCGAATAAGTGAAATCAATCCTCTCCTCGTAACAAGCCAGGCCATGCTATTAGTATGGCATTTACAGAGCAGTATGATGCTTTCAGATCAAAGTAATAATCTTAAACACAATTATGTAAAGTCTCGCAACACATTCAATTAAAAATAAACCACATTAAGATGAATTTATAGGCAAACTGGAAATGACATCAATACATAATTCACAAGTGCTACCATATTAATACTCCATTCACATAGCACTACAACGCTTTCAAAGCAAAGCAGTAATCTTCAACGCAACCGTGCACAACCACCCAACGAACTCAATTTAAAACTTAATCCGATATTAACTACATAGATAAACCACGTCACGAATTTCACAGTACATATTGCTCTGTAAGGAAAAATCTTCTGATTTTTTTATTGATTGATCTGAGTTTCTAAGAAATATTCCATATATTTATCTTTTTATAGCACCGCCAATTACAATATCAATGTAAATCTACAACAATCAAAACGATAATGAAAAAAAAAACTTCACATAATATTGGCGGCTCAGTCAATGCGCAGCAATATCACTGCCACCTCCAGTGCCAAATACATCCATAAGCGGATCAGAAGAAGCATCGATCGAAGAATTCGCCAGCGGAGGGAAAAAGACAACCGACTTTGCAGCCACAAGCTTCTTCCTCTGCGGACACCTAGGTCCGTACACTCTGCCGGAGAAGCACGGGAAGTCAGCGTCGGCGATCAACGGCACTGGTCCAGGCGTTGGCGGCGGAGACGATGGTGCCGATAACCGGATCTGATGCGACGACGCGATCGTTCGGTGAGATCTCGCCGTTATCATCCGCGAGTCGCGGATCTGAGCCAACGCGCCGGGCTTCAGATACTTTAGGAACGGCTCGCTCGGTCTCAGTGGCGACGATCTGTGACTAGGACGAGTCCGGCTATTCATGGCGGCAAAGTGAAGAGCTTGAGAGCTATGGAGATTTTTCTAGAGAGAGAGTAAGAGAGGGAACTAGAGAGAGAAAGAGATATTAGGTTAAGTGATTTCAGTGGGTTCTTAAGGAGAGAGAGAGTGGCGGGAATGTGTGAATGTGGGTTTCAAAACACACACTCTAGTCTCTACCACGCTGAGTTTTGCGCGGGACTGTCCTCAATTTCCTTTTTATTTTCGTCTTTGGACGACTGTTTGACACGTGGTGTGGGGTCCATTTGAGATTCTGTGTGGCACTAATTACATGCGCCTGAATTTGGTTGTAATATGAGTCATCTACACCGTTCGATGTATGTCAATGGCTGGATCGTGTGTGGGGTACGATTCCCTCGTCTACACTTGTCCGCATATTAGCTTCCCCGAGGCGCTTCCATTTTTGTATGGTTCTTTCTTTCAGCCCGCCATTATTCGGTTATCAAATTGGATTTTTCTATGTTAAATTAAAATGTCCACTGTCTGGAATTGTCAACTAGTAACAAGCCATCTTTAGGAAAAGGGAAAAAAGGAAAAAAAGAAAAGAAAAAAAGAAGAGAACTAAACACGTCTATTCAATTTAATAGAGTATTATGGAGATGTTATTAACTAATATATTTATATCTGATATTACATTTATAGAATAGTATCTATTATTTTGATAAAAAAAAACAAATCATTTTTAGCTGCTTCTTAGCCTGCTTTGTGTCACGAAATATCATATAAATTTTTATGTATGACGGACGAAAACCGTGGTTATTATAGTAAAAATAAAGAACTGAAATCACCGGAAATAAAATGAAATACAGATAAACAAACGAGCTCTAGGTTACCGTGCGGTACATCAACTCGCGAACATCGACTCTAATGACCTCCTCCAAATAAGGCGAGACTAAACCCCCTTCAGGTCGAACTCAAGTGATGTTTGACCGCATAGCGCGCTAGATCATACGCTACGACATTAAAAAGACGAGAAATATGTATAATGTTAAAATCTTCAAGCTCACTCACCTCTCGGAAGATGTGGTGCAAAATCGTCCCAAATTTTGTCGTTGACGTCATGCCCTCCTCGACCATCATCTCCACCTCCAAACATTCATACTAGATATATGTTCTCATGTCACCGACGCAGCGAACTAACTTCATGCCACAAAGGACAGCATACGCATCCTCAAGCATACGCGAGTCGATCACATCTCCAGTGTGGTCTCGAACAGTACAACCAACACCGAACTCTCCACGACCGTGAGCTATTGAGATGTTAAACATTATTCAATCATCTGATTATATCTTATAATACAAGCAGTGAATACATTTTAAATATGATCCTTATAATTTATTCATTACAATATACTTTTGTTGTACTATGAATACAATACATATTTTATTATTAGATACAAGTAAATCGTGAAACCGCATACTATAATGTTGATGCCTAAAATTGGTTCAAAAATGTCTCGACGAAAATAATCAGAATGAACAAAAGAGGAACAAAATAATCTTAATACTTAGGTCAAATTTTTTTATACAAGACTAATTTTCAATATAAGAAGAGTGTTTACAAAAGAGATCCTTAGTCTAAACAAAGGGTGCTAGTGTGTGTGCCCGCGTAACCCTTCCTTCTTTTTCCTCTCTTCCTTTTTATCGTTTCTCTTCCTGTGAACGTGGGTTGTTCAGACCCACGTTTGTGGTAACCGTCGCTGGTTACCCGAATCATGTGTTTCTTGTCCAAAATAACTATCTTTCGGTTATGTTGGACGTTTTTTTATGCTTACATGGTCTTTCATAAGTATTTATTCAAGTGACTAGTCTTTATATTCCGAAGACTTATCTTGATGATGATTCGGTTATGTAACTCGAAATTCTGAACGTAACTTATATTTATGGGTGTTTCTCTTTGACCTTCGCCGAATATTCTTATCATTCGATAAAACTAATGGTCGGTATTATTTTGTTAAAATTCGATGATAACATAAACTATGTAAGCTAGCTGCAAATAGGAATTTTCATGTTGGCAAAAAGTCACTTTTAAAGTCCTTTTTAACTTCAAATTTCAAAAAAAAATAGACAAATTATAAATGACATGTCGCTTTTAAAACCCCTTCAAAATATGGCGGAATGATTTAGAAGCGACAAGTCGCTTCTAATTATTACTTCAAAATATTCTTCGACAAATTAAAAGCGACATGTTGCTTAAAAAACAGCTTCAGAATATGGGGGAAGCAAGTAGAAACGACTTATCGCTTTTAGTTCTTACCCGCCATATTTTGAAAGCCATTTTATGCGCCTTTTTTGCCTATAGAAACAAATTTAGAAGCGACTAATCGCTTATAATCACATCGCTTTTATTTTAGAAGTAACAAAGTCACTTTTAATGTCACTTTTAAATGTCTATTAGAGCAATTTTTTTACCTTTAGAAAAGATTTTTGTCACTTCTAAATGTCTTTTTTGTCCTACTGATAGATTTACGAGAAATTTTCTAAAGGGAAATTTTGTTCAGTGTAACATAAGATTGTATGAAAATCAAAATAAATTTTTAGACATTATCATACGACACGATGATCTCAAATTTTTTCACACGGCCATAAATTGAATCAGGCCCTTATCTAGTAGAAAATAGAAATTGAGTTTTTTTTCAATTTTAATATTTTGTTTGTTGTACATGTGACGTTCAAACTAATGTAAGTTTTCTTGGTGGTTCAGAATCTCTGGCTGTTTCGTTGCAATGAAAGTTAGAAGTTTGGTTTAGCAATAATACTTTGATTTGTTTCTAAAAGTAATCATTTTGCTGGTGATCAATATGTGATGCAAAACACCAAAATGGCTTGTTCAGGTGAACAACTAAAACCATAATGTTCAAGTTGATTTTATGTATATGAAAAGGTCACTGAAGACTGTATGCTTTCAATAAATTGAAAGCTTGGGGAAGACCATGGGTGCAATAAATAAGTACATTGACATCGACATCGCTCATAAATAAAGCGACGTTTTATCTGTTTTGCCTATATAAGTTTTAGTACATAGATGCGACAATCGCTTCTAAAACCTATTCTAACATATGGCGCGTAAGACTATCTCCATCCCTACTGCAAAACAAGTAAATGCAGTAGAGACTTTCCTCCATCCTCATTCTAAATCTTACGCTAAAATGAAATAATCTACAGTGCAACGTCAAATATGGCAAGGCGATGTTCATCCCTGCATTTTTTTTGTCCTTCTAAATTTATTCTTAATTTTTTTTTTTTAACAATTATACCATGTTTGCATTCATTTGTAATTTACATATTTACACTGATTTATAAAATTATATCATGTTTATTCTTAAAATCGTTTATATTTTTTAAAAAATTATAAATTTATCATATTAAATATTTTGGAGACCACAATACTTTTATAATATTAATACCAAATTGTAATATATCGATTTTAATTAGTTATATGTAAAAAAGAACTCAAAAGAAAATTATATGATTAATTTTCTTGACACATTTTCTAGTTTCGATAGTTTCAAGGAAAGAAGTAAAATATTAAGGATTTAGATGTCAAAAGGAAGTGAGTTGGGTCACTTTATAAAAGGATGAAAATTGGAGGATCAAAAGGAGCAAATATGGAAAAGTTGAATATCCTCTCCTTCTACCTTTATGTTACACGATCAAGAGGAGGAAAAATCCATTCAATCACCCGAAGTAAGAAATAATGAGAGAGGAAGAAGAAGGAGAAGAGAGCTTAGATAGAGAGTGAAGAAATCTTCGTCGGAAAGCAAAAGATCGGTCGGAAGGATAGATAGTCAGAGGTTTAAAGTAAGGAAACCTCTCCGATTCTTTTATTTCTCTTAATTTATTTGAGCCCCAATTCTCAAAGCTAGGTTTCATCCATGGTTTTGTTTTTTTCTCTTTGTTTCTCAAGCTTGGTGGTGATTAAACAAAGAAGAAGTGTAATATCGAGCTTGGTTGCGTGTTCTCAACGACGTGAAATATTGATTTTCAAAAACACCAAATTTTCAAACTTTGAACTTAGGGCTCTTAAATTCGAATTTGAGGCTTTTGTTTTGGTGGTGGATTTTGTGATTTATAACATGTTTAAGCTCGGAATATACGGGGATTAGTGTTCTTGTATGAGTTTGTTTGAATATGGAAAACTGGGAGACAACACTGACTTCGACCGAACATATAAAGAGGCTCGAGATTCTGATTGTTGTTAAGATTATTTTCTGATAGTATTTTTAGTGGATACAAGATGATTTGGGCTTTCCAAACTATATAAGAACGTGACATTTCGCTAAGTAACGAAGGAGATATGAATTTTTTAAGTCGTGATTCAAAACTATGAAATCTGAAAATCGAATCCGCGAATTTTATTGTTGCGAGATGTTTTTTAGATAGCAATTCTACTTCAAATTTAACTGGTAATAATTCAATAGAAAGCTACAGATGTCTAATTTCTTTAGGAATTTGAAGGGATTAAATTGGATGTTTGTAGTTCAAGATATGCGTTGCTCTACCGCACTAGTACGTTGTGACGTTTTTCCTTACATTAAATATGTGTTTCTGTTTTACGAGATATTTTTGAGATAGTAATTCTACTCAAAATTAAACTTGTAATCTACAAATCTACACATGTCTACTTTATTCATGAATTAGAATGGATTGAATTGGAGTTTTGTAGTTTGAGATATGCACCGTCTTCCATAAGTAATATTTAGTGACATTTTGTTACCTAACTTCGATATTGTCTTCAAACCATTGATTTGAGGGTCTTGCGTGGCAGAGATTAGTTGGATAAAGCAAGATCTAAACGAATATAAGGTAAATAGAAACATTTCAACTATATCACAAAAATATTGTGTTGTGTGTTAGTGTGTATGCTTGCATTTACTATTGGTGATTAATGCACCTTAGCAACCATATTAAATGCGGAAAATCATTAATTGCACTCATAATAGTCAATTAATAATTATGATTGCTAACAAAATCTAGATTTATTAATTTAATTCAATTACGAAAGCAATTCAACAACCAATATGAAAGAAGAAGTTTATAGAAAACTTACGGGTTTGGAATCAGCTACATAACGCCCCGATCCAACTCGCGCTCTGTTTCTTCCTTGTTATGAATCGACTTTGTTTCGTCCTTCTTCTTAATCGACTCCGTTTCGTGATTCCTCTTAATATAGTACTCGACGATGACACTGTAATCTTCCCAAACGTAATCTCCGAGACGAATAAGAAAGATGAGTGTGCACAATTAATATCTCACTTAGATCTGGAAACTAGATTGTTTCGGGATCTTTGTCTTATTATTTAGGAATAGAATTATACAATTCCTAGGGAATAGATGAGAGGAAATTCGACCACTCAGAGAGAGATAGAGTGACCGAGTTTTCTATGAAGAAAAGAGTGAATTTTCCTCTTCCCTTTGATCCCTATTTGTAGCTTTGGAAGTGAGATAACCACTGAGAGATTTTTTCTCCTTTTTTGTTGAGATATTCCCTCCTTCTGGGAGATATTCCCTCCTTCTAGAGATATTTTCTCATTTGGATTTAATCTGGGCCATTATATCTCAACAGTGAATCTAAACTCTCTATCATCCATCAGATCCATATCTATGGAACATATTTTCTCTCTTTCAAAGAGAAATTCAAGGAGAACTTCAAGGAAGAAGTTCGGCCATCCTAGGGCATTCTCTTATGGGGAATTTCGACCACCCTAGTGCCAAGGCCCAACCCAAGAGTGTCCAACGCCCAAAAATTCAATTATTGATCTAAGAATAAATAAACAATTATGTTATAAACTTTTATTTAATTATGTGAATACCCATTTTCCATAATTAATGTTGTCAATCACTATTACAGCAAGTGAGATTAAATAATGAACAACATTATTATTTGAAAGTTCTTATCCACCTATATCATAGCCGAATCAGGGACTATAAACCTAGTAGTAGATGTTGGCAGATGAACCCACAAGAAGATTATTTATTTAATATAAATATCCCATGAGTCCTTATTGTAATTTGCTGATTAAATTAATAAAAGTTGAAACGTTCATTCATTCCCTTTTGTTTTGTTTGAAGATTTATGATATTCGATAGTCTTATAGTCCTTAATCAAACATAACAATGTATGAAGAGACAATTATAGATTTGCGTAAACAAACTCTTCATGGTTTGGTTAAAACAAAATATTCACAGATCAACGGACTATTGATCCTAGTACGATTGTTGGATGAATCTATGATGTATGGTTACAATGCATAGATAGTTAGGAACTCTATAATTCTTCCAATGTATCTTTTGAAGATAGTGAATTGACCAATGCACCTTTAGAGATAATGTAAGAACAAACCATTTAACCTCTTCTGTCTCAAGACACCATGTATGAATTGCATCGTGCTTACCTTAATCCTGAAATGAGACATGTCATTTCATAACTTCAATATATTCATTTCAGAAAGTTACACTTTAGATCCAAGTTTGTGAACTAGATGCGTTCTATTGGTGATATATTGGGTTGTGAAGTTGACATGAGTACGCTTTGTGAATTCTCATAGATATGAAATTCATGTACAAGATTGCTGAAATGTATAACACCTCATGCTTTATTACTTGGATTGTGAATAAATGAACCGCGCGGTATCCAAAATTAAGTAGCGACTTTATTTGGATGAATTAATGTGACTTGTTAGTTCTTCGTCAATACATTGTTTCTAACTTAGTCACAAGTAACAAAGGAGTTGAGGAAAGAACAACTAGAAGGGTAAAATGGTAATTTTACAAATCTCATATATTTGGTGATATTCATGAAAGGTAGTCATAGATAACATTCATTGGATCCAATCAATATAATTAAGTTTAATTTGAGTAGAAAATAAATTCATTTGAACCGAGAGATTCTCAGTGTCAATTCTTTAGTGGAGTCAATTGACATTAGCTAATACTCGGAAAAAGTTTGTGAACTATTGTGTCCGAGTATAGTAGCTCATGTTTTGTTCTTTGGATCCATAAGGTCACTATTACATGTCATTAGAGTAGGATTGTTAAACTAGAAGCTAAGTCAAAATAAGTTCAAGTGTTGAACTAAACGTTTTCTCGAAAAATGTCTAAAAGGTATTTTTGTCCACATGGACATAAAATGATGTGAATGTCAAAATAAGATTTTGAATATTTTCATATGATGCAAATATAAATTAGTTTCTAAAGCCGAGAAGTCGTTTAAGGCATTATGAAATTAATTTTATTATTTGTGCAATATTAATTCTACAATGGTATTATAATAATTGTCTTAAAAGAAATAAGGAAGTATCTAGATGCTCTTTCCCTAGTGTAGAGTTCGGCCAACACATCCAAAAGGAGAGAATTGTTTGCCTTTAATTATAAAGATAGTTATTCAAAAGGAAAATATGAAATGAATTTCCTTGAGAAGGAAATAAATATTTCCTCACTAAAGCAAAGAGGTGGTCGGCCATGTACAAGGGAAAGAGGAGAGGAAATCAAATATTGTGTCATGAATATACAATAGGAAAGGGTAATTATCATTTCTTGTATTTTCTTCTCCTATAAATAGAGCCTCACATAGACATATGAAAATAAGTTTTTTGCTCTTATTCTCTAGTGGCCGACCAAATATCCTCTCTCTCTCTAAAATACCTTTTTTATTTTGGCACCTAAGTCCTCATTAGATTTAGGCTTGAGCTATTGTGTTTAATTGTGCCCACACACAAATCCTTCAAACCTCTATAGACTCTTGTAATAGAAACGTTAGGTTTATCGAGTTCAAGAATAGGCGTGAAGGTGACGAGCAAGATGATACAATCTACCTTTCCCAAGGTTCATCAAAGATCAATCTACAAAAGAAATGTTAGTATTCAAGTAATAAATAATAATTTTAAATAACAACATGTTCATGCACTTTGCCTAGCTTAGTAAAATTGTTTTACTTGTAAATAAATTTTTATAATACGTCATTAATGTGTTAATTATAATCTTTTCTTAACCATAGACCTATTCCAGCAGTAGAAGCTTAACGAACTCGACGAAAAAGACGATATAGTCATATTTCTTTTTCATCGGTTCATCTAGTCTTTATCAATACTCCACCGTGTAATCAAAGACTGAACCCTTCTTTAATACTAGAATTATATTTACTCATCGTGACGAGTGTCCACTAATATAATAAGTTCGTGATCAAGATCCTCGAGGTTCAACCCGTGCCAAGAGAAGTCAATTTATTCTGTTATACTTCTCTTGATATATATTAACCCTAAGCATTGTTGCTTCCCAGCAAAAATTCTTTTGAACGTTTACTTACTTCAAAAGTGTGCGTAATCAATCGGTTCTGGAATCAACTCTTAGGTGAGTGAACATTGACCTCCTTTCAGGGAGGTTGGATTCCGTATTCGTAAACCACTTCCCACTCGAATCATACTCTGAGAAAATTTCCAGGAGGACTTCCAAGACATAAGCTGTGGTTAACATGTATAGTCCTTTAGCGAATGAGTCAAAGAGTTCAGAGACATGATTCAATGTCCATGACCACTTCAAGATTTACATCAAGTCTCACGGCCTCAGTTAGTGCGTCGTAACGGTCCTTAAACGAAGGAGATATTAGACAATGAAATACATTTGTATTTGCTTTTGCTAAAACACTAATATTAATTAATATTCATTCTTTATTATGTTTGTGTTTATGTATGAATGCTACGCTCTGAAACTGTCATCAACGAAATGGGTGCTAAGTACAGACTTAACAAGATATCCCCTTGTGACTAGTTTAAACATTTTTTCGCAATCTTAAGATCGATAGAGCAATCGAATCTAAGTATTGATCGTTAGAATGAATCATGATATTTAATCTTGTGATATAGAGAGTTGTGACTCTATGATTCATCCTTGATATCTTATAGAAGATATTGAACAAGACCCGTGATACTTAGAAACTCGAGATAAAACTGTTTTAACACTCGAAGCTTCAAGATCACATACGAGGGGTACTTTGGTACTTACCTTAATCCTGAAGTGAATATATAATTGATATTACACTTTATGCATTTGATTTGTCAATGGGCAATGACTAAGTTTTAGTTTCATCTGACCCGACGGTTGGTGTCATAAGGATGTGATATTGGGTTATATGATTCACAGATATGGAATTCATGTTGGAAAATGCAAATGCATTAGTATCACACTATACTTTGTTATGAGAGTGTGAATGAATTAACTTGGCCAGGTATTTATCGAATAAGAACATTCTTTGATTAAAACCTGTGACATGTAAAGACATTTCACTCTATGTTTTTCTCATTCACAAATAACAAAGGAGTTAGTGAAATAATAACTCAAGGGGTAAAACGGTAATTTTACATTCCCCTTAGTTAGTGATACACATGAAGGATAATATCGTAAAGTACTATTTGGATATTGTGAAAAAATGTTTTGTCACATCAAACGGAAAATATATGCATATGAACAGAGAGAGTGTCAGTATTGGTCCTTTAGTGGAATCGACCAATATTAAGAATTAAAAGACGAAAATGGTTTGTGAACTTTTGTGTCCGATCTTTATTCTAAACTTCGTTCATATGGGTCCATAAGGTCTCAGTGATAAACACTTAGAAGAGAATGAATGAACTAGAATAATTGATTTACTCATTTAATATAAATTGCGATTTATATTGAGAGAATTATTTTCTCAGTTATTTACTGTTACATTTAGTGAACATTGACCTCCTTTCAGGGAGGTTGGATTCCGTATTCGTAAATCACTTCCCACTCGAATCATGCTCTGAGAAAACTTCCAGGGGAAGACTTCCAAGACATAAGTTGTGATTAGCATGTATAGTCCTTTAGCGAATGAGTCAAAGAGCCCAGAGACATGATTCAATGTCCATGACCTCTTCAAGACTTAAATCAAGTCTCACTTTGACCATCATAGTGGCCTCCGTTAGTGCGTCGTAACGGTCCTTAAATGACACATTTACCCCAAGGCATGTCAATGTCGTACACTTACCACAAGTGTAGAATGCTCCCACATAGTGATCAGCCTTCACTCATGTGTTCCTCATATATGACTTTTGATATATCTTTCCAGTCGTATATCAGTCATTGACCTCATTTTAGCACACCACCCGAACTCAAGTGCCCAACACGTGACTCAGTTTAATACGGAGGCTATGAAAGATAGTTATTATTGATTCTGAATAATTATTCAGACCTCAACCCACTAATCATATAATGCTTATATAGTAATTATCGAGTTTAGTAATTATTAATACGTCATGTTCAAGTGGGCAATATTCCTAACATTTACATGATATGTGTTTTTCAGTTGATTGCATTTGCACACATGTGCATATTTTGTAAAATGGAAATGAAAATAGTTTGAAATGAGAAATGGGGTTTTTGAAAAATGGTGCATGTTGTGGGTCGTTCATGGATGACTTGGCTGGTTCCTAGGATCGGGGAACCATTTCGGTTAACTCCAAGGATCGGGGAGTTAACCATGGCCCGTGAGATAAGATTGGTCACACGAGTCGTCGGGCCATATGTAGTATTGGGCATTGTTGGCCGCGACCACCAAACCATATGTAGTCTGGGACCTTATGGTTTTGGTTTGAGTTAGTCATGCGTGTATGCGAGACAAGTGAACCTCTTACAACACATACCACGTGTGAGAGGGAGAAAAGTTATCAAATGAGAAAAGATGAAAGGAATGGATTGAGTTGTAATTGACATTCATATCATATGCATTGTTTCTGCTTACTGGGCATTAGCTCACTCAGTTTTTGTGATACATATAAAGAGTGTGAATAAAATATGTAGGTACAATAGCGGGTTGACTGGAAGGCGCCTTCACGCGGAGAAGACCTTGTATATGAACTAGTTTGACATGATGGGCATTCTTTTGAATAATGTTTTGAACTGTGCATGAATAGAATAATAGTAAGAATGTTTATATTATGTGATGCGTGTCTAAACCAAATGTTACTAGACTTCAAGTTATGTCAATCTTATTTTGTATGTCAATAGGAATAGTTGTCACACGACACGTCGTTTATACTTTAACAAAAAAAATTAACCATAAATTTTGAGTAAATGATAAACGACTCGTCGAGGTGTGACACGAAAGAAAATAACATTAATATTAAAGCTGTAATAAAATATAATTTTATTTGTGTTGTATTTTCATTTTAATAAAATAAATATTAATATAAATTTGATGTATTGAATTATTTATAGAACATTATTTTGTTTAAATAAGTGATATAATCGAAAGATACTAGGTAAATATAGGGGTATAAAAATAAATAAGAGAATTTGAATATAAAATTAATATATCAATTTGGTGTAAAAAATGCATTAATTACGGAGATGAGATAGTGTTTGATGTGACATATACTACAAAATTGAGTAGAAAATAGAGTCCGGGATGGAGATGGTCTAACTATTAGAAGCGACTATTTGTTTCTAAAGTTTACTCGCCATATTTTTCCAAGTTTTTTATGCGCCTTTTTAAGGCCCTTAGAAGCGATTAGTCACTTTTAATTTTGTCGCTTCTAAACATTAGAAGCGACAAAATCGCTTCTAATATCGCTTCTAAAGGTCCATTAGAAGCGACTGGCCTTTAGAAGCGACAAAATCGATTCTAAATTTCAATTAGAAGCGACTGACCTTTATAAGCGACAAAATCGCTTCTAATGTCGCTTCTAAATGTCCATTATAAGCAATTTTTTATTTAACCTTTAGAAACGACTTTTATCATTTCTAAAGGCCTTTTTTGTTCTAGTTTGAGAATTGAATTTCATCTTGTGAAATTTTATGTGAAAATTCTATATGAACTTTTCTTTATCTTGAACAAATAAAAGAAAGATCTAGAAGGTTGTTGTAGAAGTGTTTTGCTGGCCAAATATCTCCCATCAAGAAAGAAAAACGTTATATTATGCTTTGATATATGAAGATATCAATCAAATAAAGAAAATAAAAAACAAATTAATGTTATTTGACTATAAGCAGGGTGACCACATTTAAAGATAATCTTGGTCTTGATATTGATTTGGTATGAATGATAAATTAATATTAAAAATGAGATACGTTGGGATTTGTGCTAATATAGGAGATATTAGATATTATAAATACATTTGTATTTTATTTTGCTGAAACATTAAATAAAATTAAATATTAATTGTTGATTAAGTTTGTGTTTATGTATGTTTGCTACGCTCTAAAACCATAATCAACAAAAGAGGTGCTAAGTACATACTTGACTAAGATACCCTCTTGTGACTAGTTTAAATGATGAGTTCGCAATCTAAAGATCGATAGGACCATCGAATCTAAGTATTGATTGTTTGAATGAATCTGGATATCATCTCTTGTGATATAGAGGGTTGGGACTCTGTCATTCATTCTTGATGTCTTATGAAAGACATTGAACAAGACCTGTGATACTCTGAAACTCGAGATAAAACTGTTTAATCACTCAAAACTTCAAGATCACATACGAGGGGTATTTTGGTATTACCTAAATCATGAAGTGGATACATAATTGATGTGACACTTTATGACATTTAATTTATCAATGGGAAATGGCTAATTGAAGTAGCATCTGACCCGACAGTTGGTGTCATAACATTGTTACATCTTCACATATACGGAATTCATGTTGAAACAATGCTGAGACATTAGAATCACACTATGCTTTGTTACGAGAGTGTGAATGAATAAGCTGGAGTTGGTATTCATCGAACATAACTTTCTTTGAATAAAACATGTGACATGTAAAAACATCTCACTTTATATTTTTCTCATTCACAAATAACAAAGGAGTTAGTGAAATAATAACTCATGGTAAAATGGTAATTTTACATCCCTCTGAGTTAATGGTACACACGAAGAGTAATATAGTAAAATACCATGTGGATCGTGTGAAGAATTGTTTTGTCACATCAAATGGAAAAATAAACGCATATGAACTTATAGAGTTTCAATATTAGTCCTTTAGTGGAATCGACTAATATTAATAATTAAAAGTCAGAAAAAGTTTGTGAACTTTTGGGTCCGTACTTTATTCTAAAGTTTCGTTCATATAGATCCATAAGGTCTCAGTGATCTCATTGAATGTAAATTATTTACACTAAGAAAATTATTTTCTAAGTAGTTAAATAAATAATTGGTTATTTATTATTACATTATTTTAATGAATCATATTATGTTATTATATTGATAATAATATAATTTTATGATTCAAATAAATAAAAGATTAAAATAAATATTTTCTTGTTTCGTACTTGTTTGCATATTATGAAAAAAAATTAATGACTTGTAATAAAATAAATATGTTCTAAATTGATTAAATATTATTTTATAAATAAATAAAATATTTTTTGGAGAAAATAAATAATTTTTGTCGGCCATAATTAAAAGAATTAGGCTGAGAAATTATTTTAAAACTCATTAAAAGGATCTTTGGGCTAAGTTTGAGTAACAGACCAAAATTGTATTTTGACCTAATTTAAGCCCGCTCTCTCATATATAAAAAGAGGTTTTTTGAAACCCTAACCCTAACCCTACTCATAATTTCGACCACTCTCTCCCTTCTCTTGAGTTTAGCCGAGTGTTCTTGAGAGAGAAAGGATCAAAAACTAGTTCTTGATTATTATTTCGTGTTTTGAGTGATTTTCCTTTTCCCGTTGTTCAATCAAAGAGCTTACTCTCTTGATTTCCTATGAATCCGAATGTGATATCCCCGAATCACTTGTAGTGTTTGAGTAACTTATTTTTGCAGAGAACGAGGTCGAAAGACGAGTGAGACAAGCTAGGCGCGAAGAAAACTCAAATCGGCCAGTCAGCCAATCGGCCAGCCAGTTGACCGGCCAGTGTGCCTCAGGTGTGCCTGAGCTCTCACGCCCAGCCTGTTCATCTCCAAACCCTGCCTCCTTGCCCTCCACGTATCCCAGGTCCCTGTCCATCTTGGTGCACAGGTCTCACACCTTCAGCGAGGCGCACAAACTCGTAGCCTCACAGGCCCACAGATATAGTTCGGCCGACCAGTGCAATCCGGCGAGCATGTTTCTCCAATCCGCGAGAAGCAATCCGGCGAGGCAGAATCTCCCATCCGGCGAGCTGTGCACTTTCCATCCCGGCAAGGCAAATTGACGAGGCATCCCGAAGTGAGCTTGCAACATACGAAGTGGTATACAACTTCACGTGTAAGTCTTTTCTAAACGAATTGATTTGCACTTATAAATTGTTTGTAGGTTGTTAGTATGATCAATGCAATTATAAATTGTTTATAGGTTGTTAGTATGATCAATGCAATTATAAATTATTTATAAGTTGTTAGTGTGATTGATTGATGATAACATGTTCAGAATAAAATGTTTATTGACATGTTAGTAATTTTTAATGTCTAGGTTATGTAATATGTTAAAATGTGCTTTAATATATTGTTGATCTTATTATATAATTCCGCCACATAATGATGTGCTATATGATAAATATTGATTAATCGTTAATGAATTTCCAACAAGATATTCTACAATAATAGAAAATATGTAATTACATCTTTTTTATAGATTTGATTCAAGGCAATCTCTTCTCCAAAAATTACCACATCATATTGTTAATGTGAAAAACACAAAAAAAATAGGATTCTCTCTCTTGTTGGCCGGCCATCTCCCGCTCTTTATTATTCTCTTTCTTTTGTATTGTCACATATGTCCTCATTAGACTTACTGTTTGTGTTAGCTCTTTGGCTATAAGACTAACTCTTGAGTCATTATGTTTAATAGTAACCAACTATTAAATCCAATCAAACTTGAAAGACTCTACGGTAGAAACTATTGTGGACACTCGGACACAAAGAATATTAGCTTCATGGGGAAACGAGTGCTTCAAGAAAGGTTGGTACCGAATAAATATTTGATCATAATTTTATTTTAAAGATTATATGTTGATGCATTTTGTATATGTAGAAAATTATTTAACTTGTTTTAAATAATTTTTAATATTTTGTTACTTACGAAAATCATTAAATTATTTATAATCCTAATTGTAGTTCAAATAAACGTAGTACTTTAGCTATAGGAGACAATGTCTGATTGATTTTTCTTTAAATATCTATACATATGTGCATGTACAAACTTAGTAGACCAACCCAATTTTGCACGTAAACGTGGACATCGTAAAAGATAGTCATATAAATATAGAATTTTACTTTGCATGAACCTAATTTTGAATTATAACTTATCATTTCTAATCATCCACAAAAGACATAATTCAAATATAATGTCAATGCGCAATTTTTTTTTATGATAAATAGTAAAAATTTTGTGATCACTATTAATATATTTCGATACGTCTTGGTCACAAATTTATTGATTTTCTTGACCATATGAAGTCAATAATTATTCATGGTAATTTTGTCAGGAAATTTGAACATTGTTGTCACGAAAGAACTGTAATTTCGTGATTTCTTTGTCACAATTTTTTTCTAAATCTCACTGGATCAATTTTTAATGGACTAAATGAACGTGGTTCAAATCTCGAAGACGATGGATGATTGAAATTTTTAAAAACAATAATGTGTATACATGTGCGTGTACGGATTTTGTAGACAAACATCATAAGCGATCTAGTCATTAAAATTCAGTATTGTAGTTTGCACGCGAATCTAATTTTAAATTAAAATTTTTCATTTCTAATTATCCACAAATGGCATAATTCAAATGGAATGTATAAATGCGTATATTTTTTTTTATATAAAATAGTCAAATTTTTGTGAACACTCTTTATACGTTTCTTGACATCCTGGTAAAAAAATTATTGATTTTCTTGACCCTCGGAGATCACGAATTTGAGATATTAATGACAATTTTGTCACGAAACTAAAATATTGTTGTGATGAAAAGTTGTAATTTCGAGATGTATTTTAAAAAAACTATTTTTTGTAATTCTCACTTTTGATCGGCACTCAATGCAGTAAATGAACGTGTCTAAAGTTTCGGAGGTGATGGATGGTTTGGTTTTTAGAAAACATTACATATACACATGTTCATTACAAACATATACCAACACCCTAAGAGATCTATGCATAAAAGCTTAATATTGCATTTTGCATACAAACCTAATTTTCATTTCTAATTATCCACGAAGGTCATAATTAAAATGGAATGTCAAGATGTGCAATTGTTTTTTAATAGTACGCTTTTAAGACCACTCTCAATAGGTTTCGTGACGTGTTGTCACAAATTTATTCCTTTTTTATCATATGAGGTCAGAAATTTAAGAAAACTCATATATTATTGTCACGAAAAACTATATTTTGTGACGTGCTTGTCATGAAAAGTATTTTTCTTTCTAATTCTCACTTGATGACTTTCAATGGAGTAAATGGACGTGATTCCAATCTTGCAGACAATTGATGATTGGATTGAAATAAAAAGAATGACGTATACATATGTCATGTAAAGAATGACGTATACATATGTCATGTATGACCTTGGTAGACCAAGGTTATAAGTGATAGAAATTTAGTATTGTAGTTTGCACATAAACTTAGTTTTGAATTATAATTTTTCATTTATGATTATCAAGAAGTTGCATTATTAAAATGGAATGTCAAGAATTATATATATATATATATATAATTAAGTTTTCATGACCACTTTTAGTATGTTTCTTGACATATTGGTCATAAACTTGGTGATTTTCTTGACTTCTCGAAGTTACAAATTCAGGATATTCGTAACAATCTTGTAACGAAACCAATACTATCGTGAAAAATTTGTAATTTTGTGATGTCCTTGTCACAATATTATATGTTTTTTTTCTAATTTTAACTGGATTGACTTTTAATGGAGTAAATGGATGTGGTTCAAGTCTCGAAAATGAAGGACGATTGGATTTAAAAAAATTTACGTATACACATGTGTGCATGTACGAACCTAGTAGACCTACATCGTAAGAAGTATAGCCATTAAAACTTAGTATTGTATTTTGCACACAAACCTAATTTTGAAGTATAATTTTTTATTTATAATTATCCGTAAATCGCATAATTCAAATGGAATGTCAAGATGCGCAATTTTTTAATTAGAAAATGGTTATATTTTTGTAATCACTCTTAATAGTTTCGTGACGTGTTGGTCACAAATTTGTTAATTTTCTTTACCATATGATGTCAAGAATTGATGATTTTGTGATAACCTTGTTACTAAATTTGTATATTGTTGTCACGAAAAGCTGTAATTTTGTGTCGTCATTCTCAGGATTTTTACTCTCTTATTCTCACTAGATCTATTTCAACGGAGTAAATGGACGGAGAAATTTATATATACACGTGTGCATCTACAAACCTTGTAGACCAGAATTGTAAGAAATCTAGTTATGTAAAAAAAAATACTATATTGCTTTGAACACGAATCTAATTTTGAATTATAGTTTTTCTAAATTTTAATTTCCCATAAAAGACATACCTCAAATAAAATGTGAAGACGCGCAACTTTTTTTTATTTATAAAATAGTTAAGTTTCGGTAATAGGTTTTGTAACATCGTGACCACGAAGTACTGATTTTCTTGACCATATGAGGTCATGAATTTAGGATATTTGTAACAATTTTGTCACAAATCATTAATTTGTGACAGTGTTGTCACAAAAAATATTTTAATTTTTGTGATGTAGTTATCACGAATATTAAAAGTTTGTGACTTCAATTTTGTGACGTATGAATTTTTTCTGTGAAGAAGAAAATACGAGAAAGATAATAAAAAGAGAAATAGACAGAAATGAGATGGTCGAAAATATCGAGAAGCAGATAATTAGAGAAAATGATATAGATAAATGAGATGATATCCAGATTTATTTTTCCAAATTTATACGTTTTGAATTTTTCTCTATGGACGAAGATGATTACTGAGTTTTTCCTAAAGGCCGGAAGAATATATCAGAATAAGGAGGATTTGATAAGAGTTATATGTATCACGTTGATAAGAACATGATACATATAACAAGTTGGAATTGATAATCTTATGATGATATAAGGAAACAATTTCAACGCCATATATTAATATATATCATAACTAGTTTGAAATCACCGTCACTATCTACGAAATATTGGTAGTAAAAATCTAAGAAATTGGATATACATAATTCCGACGACATTAAAAATATGTCCAACAATAAAATTAATGAGAAGTAATGAAGATTGAAGGCTTAAAGATTCCATCAAAATCATATTGAATGATATGGCGGTTGAAATTTTGGAACCGCCTTTCATAAATAATAGATATATTGGACTTTGGCCGTAAAAAGTTAAAAACGGCCACAAAAGCTTATCCGCTGAAATTTTTACAATGATAAATTTTTTGCGGTCAGTTTTACGCTCAAACTCCAATTTATCAAGGGTTAATTAGCAAAATACTCATATATACATTTATGAATTTCATTTGACCCAATGTTTAGTAAACTTTCCATAAATACTCATTAGAATTTTGTTAACGAAAATTTTTGGACTAATTTAACTTTTTCTGAATTCCCGTTCAAACGGTTTGAAAGGCATTTTAGACTCATTAATATCGTAAGCAAATTCATTTGATTATTTATGAAAAATTATCCAAATGTTAGTTATAATGAAATTATCAAACGTAAACATGAATAAAACGCTAATTTTTTGTTGTAATTATTCAGGTATTTGTTATACTGAACATAATTGATTATGCCATAACTTATTGAACAAATGTCTAAGTAAATAAATAAGCTCTTGAAAGGTTACGAAGAACTCTATCTGATGTTCCAAAGAAACCATCCAAAATATTTTTATTGAAATATCATCATTATGTACAAAAGAATATTTTTTTTACTTATTCTAACTCGTGTAAGACATCATAAACCATGGAATACGACGAACTACCTCAATATGCTAGTATTACATCAAAATGTTTATAAACAATATTTTAATAAGGACTTTACAAAGATTTATATATTACATCAATATGCAAATAAACAATATTCTTGTGGGCATCTCTGCCAACAATATTTACATCATTATTAATTAAAATCCTTTCTTTATGGCCAATTGTAACTATATGCAATTATTTTGAATTTTTTTTATTCCATACCGTTTATATTTGTGTGACTCTATCCTTAATTCGAGATTAATATCAATTAAATACATATCTTACTTCTTCTCTCCTAAATCCGAGAATTAATATCACTTAAATTACATATTTCATTATCTCTCTCCGATATTGATCTTTATTCCTGTCCAGTAATATGTTCGTTAATTGATATTCTATTTACACTGAAATGTAATCGTTTAGACGTAAATTCGAGATTAATACCAATTAAATACATATCTTATTTCTTCTCTCCTAAATCCGAGAATTAATATCACTTAAATTACATATTTCATTGTCTCTCTCCGATATTGATCTTTATTCCTTTCCAGTAATATGTTCGTTAATTGATATTCTATTTACACTGAAATGTAATCGTTCAAACGTAAATTGAATTGCATTTTACAACATTAATTGATTTTTATAACGTAAATTGAAGTTTTTTAATTGTTAATTGCATATTATTAACAAAACACTGTTTTGTTAATTTTATAAAAAGAAAAAAAATTAAAATTCCATACATTAATTAAAAACCAAAATCGAAACACGAAAAAGAAGAAGGCAAAAAAGAACGAAGGTCGTGTTAATGAAAACTTCACATCTTTCTCTGCCATGAAAGCTTTCTATCCTTCTCCGCCATGAAAGCTTCACGTTCGTCGTGTTCATGTAGTTCAAGATCATTAATCATAAATAAGAGATGCATAAATCGTTTCTAAAAAAATCAATTTACAGAAAATATTTCAAAAAAAAAAAAAGATAAAAAAAGAATATAAAGACTTGTTAATTACCGACAGATTTACGTCGTTGAACTCCATAAAAACTTCTTGGCGACTATCGATCGAAGAAAATGACTTGGGTTTGTTCGTCGGTGGATTTTGGTTTTAAAGAGAATATTTTTTAAATGGCGGTTTTTTGAATGTGTTTGAAGTTTTTCTCTCTTGAAATCTGGAATTATATATAAGTTAATATGATACAATTTTTAGTCCGTAATTTAATTTATGTTGTAAATTAACTGCCGAAGTTAATTATTTAAATTTCATTAAAATTTTGGCGGGATTTTTTTGAGAAAAAAATTGGAAAGAAATTTTTCATTAAGTAAATGAGTGGACATTTACAAAAGTTTTACAAAACGTTTAACGAAACCAAATTACCAAACTTATATAGGACTATATTATATATTAACCCTTTTTTTTTGTATATTATAGATGCATATATTATAGGGAGAACTTACAAAATGTAAATCAAAATTTTAGTTTTAGTTCAACAATCAATTAAATATCACAATTAAAACTTATTGTTAAAATATATTCGAAAAATAATGTTTAATCTAGTTAGCAGCATCACCTGGAACGATAAAGTTAATGATGTGCGTGACACAACGTAGATGCAAAAATGTGTCTTTAGTGTTTAGGCGAGTTTTCAGGTCCCTAATCATTATTTTGTTACTAATAGCATTGTCCAAGGTTACAAAGATTATCATATTTGTTAAACCCCACTTATCTATAACATCTATTATGATTTTTAGGATGTTTTGACTAGTTTGATTTCCTTTTATCCTGGGAAACGCGATAGTACGTTTGTTGAGGTTCCAATCATCGTATATGTTATGTACAATTACATTCAGGTAATCAGTTTTTACTTGACCCGACTAGATATCATAGGTTAATGGAACAATGTACTTCCCTTATACTATATGGCTTTCATTTGTTATTTTTATTGTAAAAACAATTTTAGGATATTAGATCTTTAAGACTTTCTTATACATGATTTGTACTCGGGGAACTACATAACTCATAAATCTAACAAAACTTTTAGATTCGATATGACTAAAATATTGATCGGTGAAAAAAAGTACTTTACTAAATTTTGTCTACGTTGTAAAGGGTCGATTTGACTTACAACGTTCGACGAAACTCCAGATTGATTGCCTGGACAAATCTTTTGATGCTTCGTCAATAGAGACGTCTTGCACCTCTAGTTGTGAGAGCTCACGAGTTTACCACAAGCGTTGTATTGTCTATGTCTATCGCTGTTATAGACTACCTCAGGGAAGAAGTTCCACATCGGTGACCGGTGCTTAATTTTTGCTGGACGTGGTTGTGGTTCGATCTCTTCGTGTTGTTCTTGTCGTTCATGTTGTTTTTGTTGGTGTTGGCGAGCACGTTGTTGTTGTCGCCGATTCTCATTGTTCACGTTGTCGAGGTCGAGAAACGGTATTACAGACAGGCTTCTCATCTTCCTTATTTAGATTTTCGGTTTTGTCGCCTCTTTGTTCTTCTGCTTTTTCTTGTTCTATGCGTTGAGAGGACCAATGACCACATTAAGGACCAAGAACTATTTTTTTGCCGTTAAATTTTACATTCAAGGGCCATTCTTTTTCAAAAAAAGAGAAATTGTTAACCGGATCAGAGAGTCCGGTAATAAATAGTACATGAATTGGTCCGATCCGTTTAAAAATGCTTACTGTATGGATGAGGTCCGATAATAACCAAATGGACTGGACTGGACCTGGTCCGATCCCGTTCGGTAGTACATGTTTAAGTATAATATGATATTGTATGATAATTAATATTTAGGACGTTAAATTTCAAAAATGAAGTTAATTATGCTTATTTATTAGTCAAAAGTTGGTTTTCCAATACTGTTTAATAATGAGGTTTAATTACAATAATTTATCAATTATTATTTAAGAAATGAAATTTCTTATGTACAAGGTATGTTATCACACTCCAATGGAATAAAGTGTACCGTATAACAATAAAGTATAGTGAATATTAAAGTGGAATGTGTTTTTTTTTTTTTGAAAACAATTAAAGTAGAATGTTCAATTATTAATTATTATTAGAAAATTGGTCAGATTAGAAAGAGTCAAACTGAGAAGCCCTATTAGCAAGTCGTCGTCTTCTTCTTCCTCTTTTAAAAGGCACACCGCCCTAGGTAATCACAGCACAGACTCTCCACACGCCTCTCTCTCTCTCTCTCTCTCTCTCTCTCTCCATCCCGTCCATTTCGCGCTCAATACCTTATCGTCTTCATATGAATGCGTGATTGATTCGCAATCGTCATCTTCATCGTCACCATCATGAGCTATTTAGCCTCCTATTCTGCTTCCTCAGCCTCGTCGCTTTTCAGAGCTTCGAGGTATTCTTCTTCTGCGTCTTCCAGGCTCTTCCTTTCCAGAGCCTTGTCCGGGGATCTTCCCAAATCTCCGCCTCCGGCGCCGACTCGGTCTGCGTCAATCGCCGTCTCTGGACTCCGATCTCGAGGTTTCTCTTCCTCCGCCGCGCGTTGGAGCTACGGTGTCCACTGGAACTCTCCGTTCACTGTGCGCTCGCAGATCAGAGCTGTCACTCCGGTGATCGAACAGTTTCAGAGGAAGATCGCTTCCATGGGTAATATTTTGATTAGTTTTTAAAAGTTTTATGTTTTCAATTTTCGTATTTATATTTTTACCTGAATTTATTTAGGGTTTTTGATATTTTTGTTGACAGTCAAATCCGCTTCGTGTTTTAGCTGATTTCATTGTTATTTTGTGGTTAATTAGTCGTAATCATTCAAAATTTTGTTTATTTTATTGGTAAACCTCAAACGTTTCTGATTTAATCGATCCTCTAAATGGCTTTTTTTTTTTCCTTCTGATGTTCATGTATACGTGTATTAGCATCCGAAAATCCTTTCAAGGGAAATTTGACCAGTCTTCCGAAGCCCGGCGGTGGTGAATTCGGAAAGTTCTACAGTCTTCCCTCTTTGAATGATCCAAGAATTGGTAATAGTGTAATCCTTTTCCGTTTTGACTGGCTAAACTTTGTTTATGGTTTTGTGGGTTTTTTCCATAACAAATTGAATTGGTTTGTGTATTTCTCAGACAAGTTGCCCTACTCTATTAGAATCCTGTTGGAATCTGCTATTAGAAACTGTGACAACTTCCAAGTCAAGAAGGAAGATGTTGAGAAGATCATTGACTGGGAGAGAAGTGCTCCAAAGCAAGTTGAAATCCCTTTTAAGCCAGCTCGGGTCCTTTTGCAGGTACGTTATCTGTTTTTGAACGTTTATTTTATATTTTTAATTCATATAATTGGATCACTGATTATTTTCATCGGTTTATGCATTTTGTTTGTATGTTTTGCTAGGATTTTACTGGAGTGCCAGCTGTGGTTGACCTTGCTTGCATGCGTGATGCCATGAACAAACTTGGCAGTGACTCCAACAAAATCAACCCATTGGTATGGTTTTTTGGTGTGCTTTTTTATTATTTTCACTTACACTCCATGTTAACTTCTGTATTTCGATGTCACATCTAGCCCATTGGATTCATTATCTGGTTTAACTCCTCCAGTGGAGTTATTTTGCTAAATTTTAGTGTTACTTTTAGGTGCTCTATAATTCTATGTTTTTATATTACGAATTATGATGTTCAGTTCTAAAATTTTTGGAATGTGTCTTGCAGCATGCTTTCATTCATTGAGCTTAAATGTTGGCTAATATGAAAGAAAGCTAGCTAATACTGTATGACCTGTGTGTTCAGGTTCCAGTGGATCTTGTCATTGACCATTCAGTTCAAGTTGACGTAGCAAGATCAGAAAACGCAGTGCAGGCCAACATGGAGCTTGAATTCCAGAGAAACAAGGAAAGGTTTGCATTTCTAAAATGGGGTTCAACGGCTTTCCACAACATGCTTGTTGTACCGCCTGGTTCTGGTATTGTGCATCAGGTAAACTAGCAAACCCATTAACCAAAGGCTACACAATAAGAATCTCATAAACTGACATAATTTTCGGCAGAACTCCTTGTATATATTTGTTTATCAACTTAAATGTTCCTACCTCATTTCTATCAATAGCCATTTTATATTGTCGGCAAGTGGATTTCTATCAGGCTTTCTGGAAGTCATACATAAGTCAATATGACATGATTTAACTTTTTTGTATTCAGGTTAACCTTGAATACCTTGGGCGTGTTGTCTTCAACACTGATGGGCTTCTCTACCCAGATAGTGTTGTTGGAACTGATTCCCATACAACTATGATTGATGGGTTGGGAGTTGCTGGCTGGGGAGTTGGAGGTATTGAAGCAGAGGCAGCTATGCTTGGCCAGGTAATAATATGTTCAAAAAATGAGTACAAATTATGTCACCAATAGTTTGATTGCAGTCAAGCAACGTTGATTTTTTTTCCAGTGACTTCATTTATGGGATCCATCCTTTACTCATTCACATAATATATTTATCCCGGATCTTAATTTCCACATGCTTTGATTGACAGCCCATGAGCATGGTGTTGCCTGGTGTTGTTGGTTTCAAGCTCTCCGGTAAAATGCGTGATGGAGTTACGGCAACTGACTTGGTTTTAACCGTGACGCAAATGTTGAGGAAGCATGGAGTGGTTGGAAAATTTGTTGAATTCTACGGTAATTTAATGCACTGCATTGATTAAATCTTGGTAAAAACTTTATTAGTTTTCCTCTTTAGGAAAGTGATACAATGTCTATGTGGTTTATTCTCTTGTAGGGGGTGGTATGAGTGAGCTATCTTTGGCGGATAGAGCCACCATTGCCAACATGTCTCCTGAATATGGCGCAACTATGGGATTCTTCCCTGTGGATCATGTTACCTTGCAGTATCTCAAACTGACAGGACGAAGTGATGAAACTGTGAATCCTCTTACCTGTATATTTTACAGTTCCGTTTGTTGCAACTTTTCCCACTAATCAAAGGAAACTAATCCATACTGATTTCAGGTGTCAATGATTGAAGCTTATCTAAGAGCAAACAATATGTTTGTTGACTACAACGAGGTAAATTTATTTTTACCACCTTGTTTATTCGGTTTTGCTATTCAATAATTTAAATGCAAGTAAACCTTATTGTTATACTCAGCCTCAACAAGACAGGGTGTACTCGTCCTACTTACAACTGGATCTTTCGGAAGTTGAGCCCTGTATTTCTGGACCAAAGAGGTTTCACCTTTTCCCTTCTGCCATACTTATATTTTCTAGATTGAAATTGGACTGCATTCGAGTCGTGCATGATATTTGTAATTTTCATTTTATTATTTTTTATAATCAACAATTCCTTACATTAGGCCTCATGACCGGGTCCCACTCAAAGAAATGAAAGATGACTGGCATTCGTGTCTAGACAGCAAGGTTGGGTTCAAGGTGAGTTGCGTACATTCTGTTGTACTTAATACTTTCAGTGTTATTAAAGTTAGTCGGTCATTGGTACGTTGCATATTGCGATCTTGTTCTCAGTCCGAATCAGTTTGTCATCTTTAGCATGATCAGAAGGAAGGAATTTCAAATTTCTAATGAAAGGTCTTCATAATGCTTCATTCATTTTGTTCCCTTATTTCTGGCTTGATGCAGGGTTTTGCTGTTCCGAAAGAAGTACAAGATAAAGTAGCTAAGTTTTCGTTCCATGGTCAACCAGCAGAACTTAAACACGGGAGTGTTGTCATTGCTGCTATTACAAGTTGCACCAACACATCAAACCCAAGTGTCATGCTCGGTGCTGCGCTTGTTGCCAAAAAGGCTTGTGAGCTTGGTCTTAAGGTAGGGCGACATTTCTGTATTGGATTTTTTTTCAGCGATATTATACTTCAAGTTGCTTTCATTCTGGTCTGTGGTATACATTTATGTATTGTTTTGCAATTTATTGATCGAATGGACGTTTCGGAATGAATAACAGGTCAAACCATGGGTGAAGACAAGTCTTGCACCAGGCTCTGGAGTGGTTACGAAATATTTACTACACAGGTAATTTTTCTGTTGACATAACTCTACCTTGTCACTCTACACAACAAATAAAATGCCTTGCTGAATTTCATTTACATGATGCAGTGGACTCCAAAAGTACATGAATGAACAAGGATTCAACATTGTTGGATACGGGTGCACAACATGTATCGGAAATTCTGGAGACTTGGATGAGTCAGTTGGTTCTGCTATTGCCGAAAATGGTACTAGTTATTACTTCTATCTTTTTTTTTTCATGTCTTATTGTATTGCAATTTACTTTACTTTACTGTGTATCATTGATTCAAAGAATCTCATTAAGCTATTATTTTTGTTGCTTATGCTTTATGTAGACATCGTAGCAGCTGCTGTGCTTTCTGGGAATAGGAACTTTGAGGGTCGTGTTCATCCCTTGACAAGGGCCAACTATCTTGCTTCACCTCCTTTGGTGGTTGCCTATGCCCTTGCTGGAACGGTAAGCAATTTTAACTCGGAAATAAAAATAACATGTAAGTTAAATGGCCCACCAAAGCCTTACGAGATTAGAAAAGAGCAACATAACATGCAAGTTATAACTAGGGTAAGATTAGTGATAGAGAATGTTTTAGACACTCGAAGCCACGCCCCGCATAACATGCAAGTTATAACTAGGGTAAGATTAGTGATAGAGAATGTTTTAGACACTCGAAGCCACGCCCCGTCAAAAGCAAGATTTTATAAGTTCTTATTCTATTAATTATTATCACTTCTGCACCCACGTTAAGAGTGGTATAATCTTTTTTAGTTCATCATAGTGCAATATCTACACTGAGCTTTTATATTCTTTTCGAGGCTGTCAGATAAGAAATGATTGGAAGATGAAATTCTGTGTTGTAACTAATGCCTATACTTCTCTCCTTTGGAAAAGTTCCTCTTGAATATTTGTATGAGGACCTTTTGATCCCCCCATTAATCATTATTATATTTGTAATCCTTAAAAATAGGTTGATATCGACTTTGAGAAGGAACCAATCGGAAAAGGGAAGGATGGACAGGATGTATATTTCAGGGATATCTGGCCATCTTCTCAAGAAGTTGCAGAGGTAAATAGAAAATGACATCCTAATGAACCGGGTATTACGTTAAACCAACCAAGTACTGAGTCATCATATAACTTGGGGTGTTCTGCTTTTAGGCTGTTCAAACCAGCGTTTTGCCTGAAATGTTCAAGAGCACATACGAAGCCATCACAAAGGGCAACGCGATGTGGAACCAACTCTCGGTCCCGACTTCCACTCTGTACTCGTGGGACCCAACTTCGACGTACATTCACGAGCCCCCGTACTTCAAGGATATGACGATGGACCCTCCGGGCGCACATGGAGTGAAAGACGCTTACTGTCTGCTCAACTTCGGAGACAGTATCACGACCGACCACATTTCTCCTGCCGGAAACATCCAAAAGGACAGCCCCGCCGCAAAGTACCTCCTTGAGCGCGGCGTTGACCGCAAGGACTTCAATTCCTATGGAAGTCGTCGTGGAAATGATGAGATCATGGCGAGAGGAACGTTTGCCAACATTCGTATCGTCAACAAGCTTCTAAAAGGAGAGGTCGGCCCCAAGACTGTTCACATCCCAACGGGAGAGCAACTCTTCGTCTTCGACGCTGCAATGGTAAGCAAACACCGTCGATAACGTGCCTCTCTCTCTCTCTCTCTCTGTCTCTCTCTCTTTCTGGCCAAGTTGACAGAGACTCAATTGTTTTTTTTTTCCCTTTTTTGTCTTCTTTAGAGGTACAAGGCTGCTGGGCATGACACCATTGTTTTGGCTGGAGCTGAGTACGGCAGTGGAAGCTCCAGGGATTGGGCCGCAAAGGGTCCCATGCTTTTGGTAAGCATCTCTCTCTCTCTCTCTCTCTCAACCATGGAGCCAAAATTGAAATTTGGCGTAACTGTTTAAAGAATAAGGAGGGTTAAAAATTAGATTTAAGAGCATTTAAATTTATACTAAATATTATGTTTGTAGAGAAACTTAAGAGCCATCAATAGCTGATTACTTATTCCTTGTTACTAGTGATGGTCCTTGTTTCTTATTCCTGGCTAGTTGAATAATGTTAGCCCGTACAATAGAAAAAGAATTTAAAATACCAAACCGATTCCTATTGGTTATTCAAATGCTCTTCTTGAATTGATGTTGCTATTACAACAGATTTGGTTAATTTCAGTTGATGAAGTGGTTCATTCTGTAAAAAAAGCTAAATAAAAGTTACGAATCAAAGGCCAAGTAAAAAATAAATAGAATACCAGTGAAAATTTTATTTTATTGAAAAAATAAAAGGATTAGAGCCAAAAGAATAAAGTAGGTCCACACCGGTGTAAAACTGTTTTTTGGTGGCAGGGAGTGAAAGCTGTGATTGCGAAGAGCTTTGAGAGGATTCACAGGAGCAACTTGGTTGGAATGGGAATCATTCCTCTGTGCTTCAAGGAGGGTGAGGACGCGGAAACACTCGGGTTGACGGGACACGAGCGATTCACCATTGATCTCCCCAACAACATCAGCGAGATTCGGCCCGGACAAGACGTCGCTGTCACAACCGACACTGGCAAGGCTTTCACCTGCAAAGCTCGCTTCGACACTGAGGTACACACTTTTCACAACCCATGAACTCTTTGCTTTCCGAGTCGTCTGACGTGGCATAATTTTACAGGTCGAGTTGGCGTACTTTGACCACGGAGGAATCCTTCCCTACGTGATCAGGAACCTGACAAAGCAGTAACGACGCGGCTGCTGATGATCAAAGACGATGCTGTCTGATAAGAGTTTTTTTTGTGGTCAAATTTCAGACCTAGGAAAGGAAAGAAAATAAATGGTTTGCTAATAAAGCCGGGGATAAATTTCATGTTAAATGCGTGGTTTTTACCATCTTGACATGAGTTTGCCAACAGGGTAGAAAAGTGAATTTTTTTTTGTTCATATTTATTTTTTGTTCACCTGTTCATGTTTTGCTTGCTGTCAAGCTTTTGAATATTTATATACCTCGAGTTTTCAAGGACGTCAATAATTTATTTAATATAAATACGTGAGTGGTCCCAGATGGTGCTCATTTGTCGTAACAGCTT
The DNA here is from genome assembly GCA_958296335.1 of Urtica urens. NCBI lineage: Eukaryota > Viridiplantae > Streptophyta > Magnoliopsida > Rosales > Urticaceae > Urtica > Urtica urens. The sequence continues at coordinate 12,032,412 of OY282525.1, forward strand.
TTTATCACGGTGACATACGACGTGATTGCCCTATCAACATTATTTTAAGGATATTGAAACATTATTTTAAGGATATAAATATTAGTGTAATGTATTTATGGAACTTTTAGAATTATTTTAGTCTAAAATGATTAATAAAAATTTGAAATAATTACGGAATAATATGTACAACAAATTTGTGAAATAATTACGGAATAATAATGGACAAACAAATTTATTTTTCAGGAATCCATAAAAATTAATAAATATTCGAAATGAAAATAATTGAAATGAAAATATAGTTGTATTGAAATTAAAATTAAATAACAAATTTTTTGTTAATTTAAAAAACAGTATTTGTCATGACTTTCCAATGGTCTCTGCTCCGAGCATTTTGTAAATAAAAATAGTTCTTACCTTTAATTATTATTTTATGTAATATATTAGCATATTAGTTTAGTTAAATTAATTGGTTCTAATTTATTTATCGTAGTAATAAATTATTGACATAAACATATTAATTTGCATCATATATAAAAATTAAAATATTGTTGACAAGAAGTTTGAAATATATTTTTTCTTCTCATTAACATGTGGAGAAGAAGTAAGTTCAAAAATATAAAAACTTATCAGTAATTTTTCAGGTCTTTCTCTTTTTAGTATGTGATGTACATATAGAATTACTTTCAAAGAAATAGACAGAATTAATATCTGATTGTTGAAGTCGGCAAACACTTGAAGTGGCCTCGAATATAGTTTCTGATGACTTATTTATTCTCAAATAAGTGCACTAAAAAGTTAAAATATGGGGTGCTTCGGTAATTAATGAGCACATGATCTCTTAATCCTTAGTTTTCTTAATGAATGAGCACTTATAGTAGAATCTCTAATCCTTGATTTTCTTACTTCCAAACCGTGTATGCTTTTAGAATCCAATTCCAACATGGCGTTCTGTCAGAAATTAAATGAATAAATTAAAAGCAAATATTCTTTCAGCCTTTTACCAAATATAACAGATATAACAATCACTGACCCAAAAAACCATTAAAATGAGTGGTTCATAATTAAATGCACAGACGTCTTTATTATTTTTCTAAAACTTATACCTAAACGCAAAGAAAAGGATTTACTTAACGTAGGCTATTCATGATAAAAAGGTGAAGTAGGGAATAAACACCACAACCAGAGCCAGAGCAACCTTTCCGGACCTTCGTTATTTATTTATTATATCTCATATAAATAATACCAGCGTTAAATAATTTCAAGGAAATTAAAATATATCACCACATAAATGTTCTAATCACAAAGACAGAAAGTACGGATTTTTTGTTCTCATATATCTTGTGGGTAAATCGTATTCAGCTAGTTAAGAATTAAAATTATCCATCCATTTTCTATCAAATTCTCGTTAATCAGAAGATAATTTGTTTTTCTCCAATGAATCACTCAATAAACACAAATTATTGGACTGCACAGAAGTGAACTACACAAAGTCAGTACTTTCTTTCAACCCAAAAACACTAGTACACGGATGGCGGGGCTATAAAAAAAACCTCACCAACATAACTGCTTTCAACATAACTAGTTTAAAAGCAATATAGTAAGAGAAAAAAATAAAAATATTACTTTAGTATCAAAGCTAACACACTATTATAAATCATCAATGATCTTCTGGAATGCTTTCCAAGGCTGGGCTCCAATTAGCATCAATATTATTTTCAAGTGTAGAAACACTTCTTCCTCTCAACTTCATGTCACTCAAGAGTTGCTCAAGAGAAGCGAACTTGGAACCACTTTTCTTGTAATCCAAGATCTTCTTCAACTCCTCTTGAGTCACCACCAGTCTGATCCTCACTGGCCCGTGCTTCTCACGCTCCTGATCTTCTTCATCTGCGAACCGAACCCTATTCTTCTTCAAATGTATCTTGTGCTCCAAGTTATCTTTTGGATCACACGGCAATTCCATTTGCCGCTCATGATCGTCCTCGTCGTTGGACAAGACTTTGTTGCTGCTTGTCCTTAGGCAATTTCCCATGGCTATAACGAGAGAAAATGAAATGTTTGTACAAAAATATTTTTGGAAAGAGATAGAGAGAGAGAGCCTATATAATGAATAACGAGTGAAAACGAGCATAGATATATACAAAGAGGTTGAGAAAGTAACAAACAAAATGCACATGATATAAGCGGTTTTTGCGCTATAGGTTCTCCTATATATCAGCCAATAATCAATGCCCGTTTCTCAAGCATCTTTAATACTCTATTTTGGATTTATTATTTTAAAATATTATTTTGCTTGGCTTATTATTCACATTACCAAACGCCGTCTGCTAGCTAGCTTCTGGCCAACGAGACACGATTGAATACATTGTACAATCAATATGTACTACTTTTAAATTTATGGTCTATAAAATGAAAGTTTAAACCAAAGGGTGTTGCGTAGTATTTTCTTTTTAGCAATAACTTATCGCATATGGTTGATTACGTGTTTTTGGAATCTGTTCGTAGCATATGAACCTTAATGCATGGTGACAAATAAAAGTTCAATTAAACTTTTGCTCCTCCAATTAATGCACATTTAACGGTTCTTAGGGACTCATGCACGTATTAGCCATTTTTATCATATTTTTTTTTCCTTAATTGATTTGGTCACCAGAATAGATATGTCCAATTTAGGGAGAAATTAACTACTGGTAGTTGTAGTTTTATAAATCAGTGCACCTAATTCAAGCACAGCTAAGATTTTTTTCAGAAGATCAAATCCATGAAAAAAAATATAGATGAAAAGGCAAAAAATTTACAAGTATTCGAAAATTAAAATCTTTTTATCCAACTACTACGATCTCTAAACAAATTTCCAAATCACTTTATTATTTTATAAATCTTTTGAAGAGTTGTCGTAGATGGTAATTGGTACCATAAAGTAGTATCCATCGACTAGAATATCAGAAGAGAAGTTATGAGATCTTTATCACATGTGATTCCTATGATCAGTAATTCAGAGTATTTGTAAGCATAATATATAATATATTATAAAAATACACACACATATATATATATATATATATATATATATATATATATATATATCTCCAGAGAGAGAGAGAAATTACAGTTGTATATCACAAATTTGTGAATTATTATCGAACAAAAAATGACTTTAGTGACACTCTTAACTATACAGCCATTGTCACATATATATGACGCCTTGTCCATATGTTTATTTTTTGAAAGGCACGACTTGTCCATATGTTATATGAACAATTTTAATCAGGAAATTTACGGTTAGAGATACTAAAACACCCAGGTAAACGTCTATGTAGGTCAATGATCAATACTATACAATACAATTTTTTATTTAGCTTCATGTTCACGTTGAGTATAGTCGATCGAATGGAAAATGAAGTTAAGATTATATTTATCTGTATATTCATGTGACATGTCTGTTCAAGTCCAGAGAACCGACTGAGAACTTATCTTAGGGGTTGGTTTACGTCTCATTATATGCTTCCAATTTTTTAATCAACCTAGCTAGTTAATAATTATATATTTAAATTTTAAGAAATGCTGTTGCGGACGCGTATTTGAAGAAATAGTTTAAGTTTTAGAATAATATCTTGCACATGGGTTTTGGTTGGGACTTTAGTCTCTCGTCAATAATTAATTGAATTCAGAAATGTTAACCATTTTAATATTGAGGTCTCTCTGGTAGCGATTCTTGCATGTGACCATAGCTGACTTTTTTGTTGTCTTTTATCATATAATCACCGAATAATTTATCTGTGGCTATGTGGACACGACACACACACAACAAACACTTTCGAATCCAAGTTTTTTAGTGATGGACATATGATCTCATAAGCGCGCACATACACATTTTTTTTTTTTGAAAAAAGGGGCAAAAACAGCCCCCTAAATATAATTAAAGAGATTGGGCAAATCGGCAACAATCGCATCCTCAATACTCGAAAGAAAAAAGTTATGGAAATACATTAACTCATCCAAACGGATAACAAATTCGACAAGAGAATGCGCCGCTACATTACAAGCTCGAGAATGATAAACTATGTCAAAAACAACAAAATTAGCGGCACCGGTAAATATGCCCGCTATAACAAGGCCTATGTCGTTGGCCGGAACCTTCTTCGTACGCACGAGATCCACTACCACACAATCGGATTGCACAACAGTTCTCGAATAGCCAAGGGAGGATGCGATACTCAAAGTCTTCGAGATAGACATACCTTCCGCTACCTTAGGGGTAAGGGGCCGGTTGTGCGCAAGGGCGAAGACTTTGGACACAATACTCTCTTGATTAAGAAAGATGCCTCCAAATCCGCTTCTCATGCCTTCGGAGAGAAGTCTGCGTCAACTCCGAGAGCCACCATATTTGGTGGGGGGGCTCCATCAGAGTTGTCGGGGGGAAGGCATGAGCTCTTTAGTCGTCTTGTGGTTTTCCATACGAAATTCGTCGAGGAAGCCGATCGCCCAATTGACTACCTCCGTCGTATTGCCCGCGAAGTTGTTGTGAATCATATTATTTCGTCGGTTCCATAAGTCCCACGATACCACCAAAAGGAGCTCAAAATCCCGTGAAGGTAAAAGTTTATACATAAATGTGAGGAAAATGATATTATCTCCATGCAAGTACTCTTTTAGCATCAACCACCACCCAAGCGATTTCCACGATTGTTTAGACTCCCGGCAAGTCCAAATAGCATGGAGGCTCGTCTCCGTACCCATATGACACCGAGGGCAAATATGGTCTATCTTCATTCCACGCCTTGCTAGAGTAATGGTGACAGATAGCCACCCAGGGGAGAGTTTCCAAGTGAAGACTCGAACTTTTGGCGGGATATGTAAACTCCACATCGTCTCCCACCATTTAACCGAGGTAGTCTTAGAAGAGGTCTCGACCATCTCCCCTTCGTTGCATAAGGCTCGATATCCGCTTTTGACCGTGTACTCTCCGTCTTTGGGGAAGTGCCCAATAAGGTCATCCGAGATAGTGGTCGTCGTCTCCGGAATCTTTAAGATCTCCTCCACGTCGTCCTCACAAAAATGATCTCGGGGAAGCTCCAAATTCCATAGGCTATTGGGAAGGATGAAGTCCGCCACCAAGAAAGAATCCGTCAAACGCGACGGCTCTCGGGTTTTGAAGGTTTGGCTTCTAGGGATCCAATTGGTATGCTTGACGGAGATTGTAGCACCGGAGCCCACCCTCTATCTAGAAGCGTTTATAATCGCTTCCCGACCCCACTTGAACCCTCTCAAAATGGGGGAAGCTTTGTAGGACCACGAAAACTTGAGGATGCAAGAGTCGAGGAAGTAATAAGCCTTAAGGATCCGGGAGACCAAGGACGAAGGAGAACTACACACCCGTCACACACTCTTAGCAAGAAGAGTTTGGTTGAAGTTCTCAAGGTTCTGAAAGCTCATCCCACCATATTCCTTCTGAGCACAAAGCTTCCCCCACTTGCCCCAGTGAATCTTCTTCTTGTCGGTTCCACTACCCACCAAAAGTTAGACACCACCGTATGAAGGTCGGAGATGAGACTTTTCGGAAGCATGAAGATGCTCATAGCGTAGCTCGAAATCGCTTGAAGGAACGCTTTGATGAGGACTTTTTTTCCGGCCCAAGAGAAAAAGGAGCCCTTTCAACTCCGAACTTTCCCCAAAACTCGGTCTTTGACAAATTTGAAGAGCGTCACATCCTTTCGGCCCACTTTCATTCGGAGGCCAACATACTTGTCATGGTTTGCGGTAACCACAACTCTGAGATCCCGCCCAAAACTCAAAGTCGCTTCCCTAGTCACATTCTTCCCAAAGGACACTTTCGACTTGTCGAAGTTTACAAGTTGGCCGGACGCTCGAGAGTACAAGTCGAGCATCGTCTTCACCTTGCGAGCCTCCTCCGATTCGCCTTGAAAAAGACCAAGTTATTATCCGCGAAGAAAAGGTGCGAGACGGGGATCCCCGGGTTCCCGAACTTTACCCCCTTCAACCTACCATCCTCCTCCGCCTTACAGAAAAGGCCAGAAAAACTTTCCGAACAAAAAAGAAAGAGAAAGGGAGATAGGAGATCTCCTTGTCGCAACCCTAGTGTCGGGTAGATGTTACCGCAAATAAAGCCGTAGAGGTTGAAAGAGAAATTTACCGATCTAACACATCGCATGATAAGATCAACCCACTTCTCGTGGTAACCGAGTTTCCTCATACTCTCCTCAAGATAGTCCCACTCGACTCAATCGTAGGCTTTAGAAATGTGGAGTTTAAGGACACCTCCGTATCCATTCCTGAACCTACCCGACCGCATTAAGTGTAGACCCTCGTAGCCTATGATGACGCTGTCAAAGATTTGTCTTCCTCCCACAAAGGCACTTTGATTTTCCGAAATAACCTCCCCCATCGACGCTTGTAGATGACTTGTGATACATTTAGCAATGACCTTATAAACCACGGTTCAAAGGCTAATAGGCCGGTACTCCTTCATGTTCTTTGGGCTCTTCATTTTTGGTATGAGAGTGATGACTGTAGCGTTCAAATGGTGAAACTTCCCTTTGTTGTTTAGACCCTCAAGACATGTATCAGTGACGCTACGACCCACAATACTCCAAATTTTTTGGAAGAAAAGCCTGGGGATCCCGTCATGGCCCGACGCCTTGAGAGGCCCAGTCCCAAAAACGGCTGTTCGGATATCCTCTTGTGTGAACGGGGATGTCAACATGAGGTTGGTGTCGGTCGAGACTCGTCGGCTCAAGCATCTAGTAACTTCGTTGATCACACTTGGAAGATGATTAGATGAAGAGAAAATATCAACAAAATAGTTGGAGATTATATCTTCAATCCTTTCAGGGGAGGTTTTCCAAGCTCTGTAATCGTCAAGGAGGCCGAAGATGCGGTTCTTTCTAGATTTTTGACTAGCTTGCCGATGGAAGAACTTTGAGTTGGTGTATCCGCGTTTGAGCCAAAGGAACCGTCTCCGGTTCCTCCAAAATTTAGATCCTTTCTCCAAGAGAGCATCAAGTCTCTTTTCCTCCCGGCACATCTTTGTCGCATCAAAATTGGACGAGGAGGAGTTAAGGGTCTCCAAAAGGTGACTTTGCTTCTCAATATCCCTCCTCATCCCATGAAATTTGTCGCGTCCCAAAAGAGCCAAGGACTTGACGCGTCCTTAGCCAAAGTGACGTATTTATTGCCCCACGTCTTCGCCACAATCTCCTCTCATCTTTTCTCCTCGCACCAAGCCTCCTCGAAAGTGAAACTGTTTCTTTACGTGGCGATTCGTGGGCTGCCTCACCACCACACCATTGGATCGGAGAAGAAGCGGTTGATGATCCGAAGCCCAATGGTCGAGGTGAAGAACTTTGGCCGAAGAAAAGTGATCCAACCACTCGTGGTTTGCTATTTACCGGTCTAGGAGAATTCTAGTGCACCCCGCCCTCGTACTCCTTTTCCATGTAAAGGGGTCTCCTTCATAACCTAGATCCTCTAATTCACAATCATTGATGACTTTTAAAACGCCTCCACAGCTTCAACATTCTTGGCACATCCCCCTTCTTCTCTGTCTCACAAAGGATCTCGTTGAAATCGCATCGACAAAGTCACGCTCCCCGAAAATTATCGTGAACTCTACGAATAAGGTCCCACGAGAATTTCCTTTGATTTTCCTCCGGATTGCCGTAGATTCCCATAAACCTCCATCGAAAGCCATCTTCTTCCACAAACTCGGCCTCGATATGTAATCTAGTGTAAGACACTATACGAATATCCCTCTCGCTGTTCTACAACAAAGCAAGCCCTCCACTCAAACCCACCCGGTCCACAATAAAACCATTCCCTAATCCTAAATCCGATTTCAGATTCTCCACTCGACGCTTCAAAATTTTTGTTTCGGATTGGAACACGAAATCTGGGTTAGAGGTTTTAATGTGGCAGCGAAGGGAATTCGACGTCCTCGGGTTGCCAATCCCTTGGACGTTCCAAAGAAGACCTATCATTGCGCCCGATCGCCCTTCTCCATTGAGGGCGCTGATGATTCATGATCAAGAGGTGCCGATACATCCCTTTTTGGGAAAAATTGGAACCCGGGGTAGAGCTCTCCTTCACTTCACTTAAGGCCGAGGAAAATTCTGTGGATTCAGGGGCGGGATTCGAGGAGCTTCCCTTGAACTTTCTCTTTGCCAAAGAAGGACACAAGCTATTTTTTTTCTGCTGCAACCTTGTAAATTTCACCCGTTCTTCTATTACTGAAACATGTTATTTTTTTTTACTTTCTCCTGCATGAAAACCACCAAAGTGATTTTTAAGCATATTAGAGAAATCAATTATGTTTTCTCGGGCCTTTTTGTCTTGTCCTTGTTTGAAGTTTTTTTTGGCCGTATCCTCTTCACTCTGCTCCAAAGGATGTACAAGCAAAGTGGGCTTTGGATTCAGCCCATTTAAATGACGACACTTGATGGAGGGGAATGGAATGGATTGTACAATATTTTCAGGCCCAACATTTAACCTAGGCAAAATCCGCTTCTTCTTAGTCTTCCCAAAGTCTGTCTCGGCCGAGACCTTGAGTACCCCTTGGTCAGAAGACAACATCACCTCAGCCTCCTCAAAACCTTCGCCCTTTTTGCCTTTTCCTTTTCCCATGAACTTTGCAGGTTGTCTCGGCCGCACCATAGATTTCACAGTACATATATCCGAAAATTTTGATAAAGAGGTATGTCATTCTTTACCCGAAATTAACGATCCCATCACTGAGATCTGGGTCACACCTACTCCAATGTATCGAGACTGTTCATTCTAAGAAATTTTTGCATGAGGCAAAGGACAGGTTGAGATCCCATCGCGCGTAAACTCCACGTTCTGAGTCTCATTCTTCTTTTCTTCGCCTCCGGTCTGTCGCGAAACTGCCGTGTGTGGTCGGAGCTTCTTGGAAATTCTTCTACCGACATTGTGGAAGCAAGTGGGGATCACCGAGTGTATTGTAAGCCATTCACCGAACATAGGGACAGTCAGGAAAGACGCCTTGACCGCCAATGCATCTTCGTCTTCACACTCAGCCTGTCCATGGCCAAGAACTCCGCATCTGAAGCAAAAATTTTCGACATTTTTGTATTTTGCCTGGATCCACAAAAGGAGGCTTGTCTTGCCGGTCAATGAAGAAACTCCCTTTTAGCGCCTTCGATATTGGGATCTCAAGTTTCATTCTCACAAAGGTAACAAACTTATCATTCGGCTTAATCTTGCATTCTAGAAGCTCGCCGAAATGAGTAGCTATGTTAGCCATACTCTGGGGATGAACAAAAGCCGGCGAGAGGCCATGAAGTCTGATCCAGAAAGAGCAGGCCGAGAAATCCAGTTCTTCAAAAGGTACGTTTTTTGGCCAAGGTTTCAAAAGCATCTGCGACCCTTTAACTGCCCATGGTGCTTTGGCCAGAATTGCGTCCCTGTCACTCTTGTCCGCGAGTCTAATCTTGTAGACTCCGGCGGCCTGTTCAATGATTGATCAAAAATGTGTTGTTCTCCATGTTTTGTTCAGGATCGTGGTCAGGTGATTTTTGCCCATGTGATTTTAGCTAAGATTTTCGCTAAAATTATGTGTTCAGTTGACGTTGCATTTCCCTCAAACCGACTGTTTCTAACCTGTGTGTCCAAGGTCAGGTCGTCGGAGTTCAGAGAGAAATTAAGCTCCATAACGGAGAGAGTTTTTGCAAGCACGGTTGTCGAAAAACTAGAAGGCCTGTAGTGATGCCTCACGCCGAGAAAATTCTAAAGCAGGATTGAGTTTCAGAACCCAACACCCCCCTCACAAGCACCCCGGAAGATCCTACGCCAATCTAGCATGCGAACCCTCCAGAGCGAGTAAAGGAAGGAAAGGAAGTCTACTTCGTTACCTACGTCGTCACCTGAGGTTCCTCAGTTGATGTTATACGGAGATCATTTTGGCTTCATTTTTTCTCTCTCTCCCTCTGTGTTTGGCCAAAGAAAGCCAACAAGCACATACCATCTCTCTTTCAATCTCTAACCAACCTTAACTTCTACTTCCGCACATATATATAGATAATATTATTTTTTATCAACGGTATCAAAAAGGTCAATCCAAACATTTTTTTTCCAGTTTTGGGCTGGTCCCAGGCAGGTCCTTCACCAAGGTTTGGCCCAACCTTTGAAGAAACCTACCTACCCAGCTTGCCCAGACACTCAAAGTGACCCGCATTCAATTATAAAAATTATAATTAATTATATAGGAATATCTATTTTTTAAATATATAACTTAATTAAGTTTTCCATATAAAAAAAATAATTTTTTATTAAAAATCGAGTAGTACAACTTAGTAAAGAGATGATTTAGTTGGAATTTTTCTGAAATTATAAACATGTGAAGTTATTTAAGTCACAATTATTTTATAGGAATAGGATTATGAATAGTATCTTTTATTTTCTATCAGGAGCACGTGGTTTATTTATTCAGCTTTTGTAAGATTTTCAATAAATCACGAGTAAAATAATCCCTAATTTTGTATTACACTTTTGATTCGTTTAGGAAAAATTACATTTAAGATCTCAAACTCAGTAAAATATCAACACCTGAATAAAAAATTGACGTGTGTAAAATTTTAAACAATAATAGAAAATAGTACACATCGAGAAACGACGTCCATACTTGTGTAACAAGAATTCCAACACAAAAACCAGAAAATTTCTATTACATCTTTGACCAACACTAACACACATAGCTTTATGAGATTCAATCTTACAAGAATGAAGAAATTTTGATTGAGAAGAAAGAGAGAAAACGAAACGAAGAGAGTGAATAGCTCAACTGTGTAATTCTCATTAACTAGTTGAAATGGATCAATACAACGTTATATATAGATATAAAACAGAATAACTAACTGAATACTTAAGCTAAATAAACAGTAATAGACATAGAAGTAATGACTAATAAGTAAACGACAATAATACATATGAATATATCTCAGTAAACCCCTTAAAGATGGAGCAATATGTTGGGATTGGTGCTCACAATTAAGATATTAGACATTGAAATAATTTTGTATTTGATTTTGCTGAAACATTAATAAAATTAAATATTCATTCTTTATAATTATGTTTGTGTTTGTGTGTGAATGCTACACTCTGAAACTGTCATGAACGAACGGGGTGCTAAGTACAGACTTGAAAATATAGCCCATTATGACTAGTTTAAACATTTGTTCGCAATCTTAAGATCGATAGAGCAATCGAATCTAAGTAATGATTGTTTGAATGAATCATGATATCTTATCTTGTGATATAGAGAGTTGCGACTCTGTGTTTCATTCTTGATATCTTATAGAAGATATTGAACAAGACCAGTGATACTTTGAAGCTCGAGATAAAATCGTTTAATCACTCAAAACTTCAAGATCACATACGAGGGGTACTTTGGTATTTACCTAAATCATAAAGTGAATACATAATTGATACTACACCTTATGACATTTGATTTTTTAATGAGTAATGGCTAAGTTATAGTTGCATATGACCCGACGGTTGGTATCATAACGTTGTCATGTTGGATTATATAATTCACGTATACAGAATTAGTGTTGAAACAATGCTAATGCATTAGTATCACACGATGCTTTGTTATGAGAGTGTGAATGAATAAACATGGCCAGGTATTCATCGAATAAAAACATTCTTTAATTAAAATATGCGACATGTAAAGAGATCCACCTCTACGTTTTTATCATTCACAAATAAAAAAGGAGTTAGTGAAATAATAACTCAGGGGTAAAACAGTAATTTTACATTCGTCTGAGGTACTGGTACACATGAAAGGTAGTATCGTAAAGTACTTCGTCGATCGTGTGAAGATTTTTTTTGTCACATCAAATGGAAAATAAACGAATATGAACTTAGAGAGTTTTAATATTAGTCCTTTAGTGGAATCGACTAATATTAAAAATTAAAATTCGAAAAAAGTTTGTGAACCTTTGAGTCCGTAATTTATTCTACTACTTCGTTCATGTGGGTCCATAAGGTCTCAATGATAGACTTTCGGACGAGATTTAGTGAACTTGAACATTTGATTTTCTCATTGAATGTAAATTGTGATTTACAGTAAAAAAGTTATTTTCTAAGTAATTGAATAAATAAATTAGTTATTTATTATTATATTTATTTAATGAATCATATTATGTTATTATTCTGGACAATAATATATTTTTTATGATTCAAATAAATAAAAGATAAAAACATATATTTTCTCGTTTCGTACTACTTTGAAGAGTATGAAAATAATTAATGATTTGTCATTAAAACAATGAGATGTTCTAATTTAATTAAATAATATTTTATAAATAAATCAATTAAATTTGGAAAAAATATTGGGACATCTTGGCCGGCCACATCTAGGGTAGAAGTGGGCTGGAAAACTGTTTAAATGAAATATAGGGCTTTAGTTTGACAAATGAGCCATTATTTGATTTTGACCTAACTTAAGCTCATTCTCCCTGAAATAAAATAAGCGCTTATTCTCTCTAACCCTAGACTAATCTCACGCGTATTCTCTCTCCCCCCAATACACATATTGGCCGACTATTTTTCTCTCCCCAATGAGAAAACAATCGGTCAAAATCCCAAAGAGAGAAAGAGAGAGATAAATTTGATTTCTCCCAAAAGCCTTGGTTTATTTCTATAATTCTTTCTTCTGTTGTTCACACAAAGAGCCCACCCTCTTGATCTCCCAGGGGCGAGGAAGATTTTTGTCTTTGTAGACGCGTGCGTGGAAAGTTTTTGGATTCAGACCTGCGTGCGTGTGGCTGCCCTTCTTCTAGCAAGTCTTTGAAATTGTGAAGTCCTGTGACGCAGATCCGTAACTCACATGTTGACCAATTCGTTGGTCTCGATCAAAACAAGGAGGTTGACACAGATCGTGAATCCCGACGAGGCCTTTCGGTGAAAACAAGCAACACGCGAGATTATTTATAATCTCGTATACAAGTTTTTTAACGAATTGGATCTGCAATTATATAATTGTTATAGGTTGCTAGTGTGTTTAATTTGTTGATTAATATGTTTAGAATAAATTTATTGACGTGTTAGAATTTTTATTGCCATGGTTAATTGAACATGTATAAAATGTGTTTGAACATGTTAGGTATTTTTAAGTGTTTCCGCCATATTTAGATATATCATGTAATATTATTGATTAATCGTTAATTAATTTCCAACACAATAACGATGTTCTTGAGAGCTATCTTGCATAGGAGGTTGTTTAAATCTAGAAAAACCAATGATTTTGTAAGAGCATCGACGATAGCATCGAATAAGTAGGAGTTTGAACTTATCTTTGTGAATGTGTTCCCGAATGAAATAGATATATATATATATATATATGTGTGTGTCGATATACTTAGTACGCTCATGAAATGTGGGATTGTTGGCGATGTGGATGGCAGCAAAAATTGTCACATAATAGAAGAGTTGAATAAGTTGACGTGATTTGCAAGTAATGAAGAAGTTGTGGCCACACGATATCACTTGTAGCTATTGCACTTGCACGATATTCTAATTTAACAGAGGATTTTGAGATTGTTGACTGCTTCTTTGACTTAAAAAAAATAAGTGAATCACCTAAAACACACAGAATCCAATGATTGAGTGACTAGTGCATGGGCAAGTTTCCCAATCTGCATTTGTAAATGCACGAAACTGAAGTGAAGATGTAGAATAGTAGAAGAGTCTCGTACCATATTGGCTCTTAATGTTGTTGGCAGAGATGCCCACAAGAAAATTGTTTATTTACATATTGATGTAATATATAAATTTTTCATAAAGTTCTTATTGTAATTTGCTGATTAAATTAATAAAAGTTGAAACGTTCTTTCATTCCCCTTTTAGTTTGATTGAAGATTTATGATGTTCATTAGTCTTATAGTCCTTAATCAAATCTAACAATGTATGAAGAGAAAAATATAGATTTTCGTGAACAAACTCTTCATGGTTTGATTAAAAATGATATATTCACAATCTAAAGATCAACGGACTATTGATCCCAGTACGATTGTTGGAAGAATCTATGATGTCTGGTTACGAGGCATAGAGAGTTAGGAACTCTATAGTTCTTCCAATGTATCTTTTGAAGATACTGAATTGACCAGTGCACTTTTAGGCCTTGTTTGGTAGGGTGATTTTAGGAATGATGGAATAACATGAGAGGATTTGAGTGGATGGATTTATCATTTTTTGTGTTTGGTACATAAGAGAGGATGGAAAATAATGCTCTCAATAAAGATTAGAATTCATGGGACCCACCAAAAATCTATTCTTCCAAAAGTGGAGAAATAATGCTCTCAATAAGGATTAGAATTCATGGAAAATAATGCTCTCAATAAGTTTTTTTAATATTTACAATTATAACCTTATAAACGATGGCAAAATTGTAATATTGAATTGAAATAAATGATTTTTCATATTAATATAACATATGCAAAAATAAAATCTATTAACAAAAATAAACTATTTTCTTTACTATTAACAAAAATTTGTATAAATAATTTTATTTTCTTTATAAATATTATTTATTTTAATTTATATTAATATAGTAATTTAATATTATATAATATTTTTGTTATATTTTTCAGTAATAAATTTTTTAATATATATAAGTTTTTGTGTAGATAAGTGTATATAAATTTTGATATAATCGAATAAGGGTATTAAGAGATTTTAACATAAAAAATCCACTCAAATGTTTGGATGAAACAATGTGACTTGTTTGGTATAAATATAATTAAGAGATTTGTTTGGATGAAACAATGTGACTTGTTAGCTCCTCGTCAATACATTGTTTCTAAGTTATTCACAAAAAGTAAAGGAGTTGAGGAAATAATAACTAGAAGGGTAAAATGGTAATTTTATAAATCTCAACTAGTTGATGATATTCATGAAGGGTAAACATAGATAACATTCAATGGATCCGCTCAATATAATTAAGTTGAATTTGAGTAGAAAATAAATTCATTTGAACCGAGAGATTCTCAGTGTCAACTCTTTAGTGGAGTCAGTTGACATTAAGCTAATACTCGGAAAATGTTTGTGAACTTTTGAGTCCGAGTATAGAAGCTCAAGCTTTGTTCATTTGGATCAATAAGGTCACTATTACAGGTCATTAGAGTAGGATTGTTAAACTAGAACCTAAGTCAAAATAAGTTCAAATGTTGAACTAGACTTTTTCTCAGAAAATGTCTAAAGGGTATTTTTGTTCACATGGACATAAAATGATGTGAATGTCAAAATAAGATTTTGAATATTTTCATATGATGAAAATATAAATTATTTTCTAAAGTCGAAAAGTCGTTTGAGGCATTAAGAAATTAATTTCATTATTTGTGCAATAATAATTATACAATGGGTATTTTAATAATTGTCTTAAAAATAAGGACGCATCTAGATGCCCCTTCACTATCTATAGAATTCGGCCAACATACATCAAATAGGAGAGTTTTATTTTCCTTTAATTAAAGATAATTACCCAAAAGGAAAAGGGAAATGAATTTCCTTGAGAAGGAAAAAAATGTGCTAAGTAGAGAAACAAATTTCCTCACTAATGCACAATGCATGACCGGCCAACTTAGGAGAGAAAGGGGAAGAGAAAATCAAATATTGTGTCATGAATGCATTATTCTTTTATGAATGCATAATTGACATCTATAGATTTTTCCTTCTCCTATAAATAGACCCTCACATAGAGATGTGAAAATAAGCTTTTTTCTTGCTCTTTCTTGCATTGTCGCCGACCCTCTCTCTCTCTCTCTCTAGAAAATACTCCTCTTTATTTTGGCACCTAGATCCTCAATTGATCTAGAGAATTAGCTTATGATCCAATAATTTTTCTTGGTTCATATTGTTTAATTGTGCCCACACACAAATCCTTCTAAACGTCTATAGACTCTTGTAATGAAAACCTTAGGTTTTTCAAGTTCAAGACTAGACGTGAAGAAATCGAGCCAAGTAAGAAGATCCACCTTTCCCAAGACGCTTCAAGTTTGAAGATATAAGAAAGGTTAGTATTCAAGAAGTTTAAATAATGTTTTTAATTATAACATGTATATGCACTTTGCCTAGGTTAGTAAAATAGTTTACTTGTAAAGAAACTTTATATTTCGCCATTAATATGATTAATGATAATTTTTCTTAACCCTAGACCTATTCCAACATAAAGTTGCTATGCTTTGTTATGCATTTAATCATGAACAAATAGTACTTCACAAAGAGTTAAGTCATGTTTACTTGACATCCCCAAATTCGTGCACGGGTATGATGGTTCAGTTTGGAAGAGTGATTATCGATCTAATTAATGGTGATAGAGATACAAAAATGAAATCTTGATTTCAAATGTGTTTTAAGGCACCAAAATTTTATTCCAACTGTCACGAAAAACATGATTAGTCTTTAAAGATTTAACAAGATAACAAGAACTTGTATTGTGGTGGAGAATGATGCAATATTGGCATCAATGCTCATCCTTTCTAGTTTCCAAGGGATTATAAGCTTGCTTGAAAACATGTTCATGATTTTATGGCACTTGTCATGGGCCTGGGAGTCCATGGCGGAGGTTATGCATTCGATTTTGGGCTGATTAGTTGGTGTTTGTGCTTTGGATTTGGGCGTGTATCCAAGTGGGCACCCATGGATTTTGAAGTATTTATCGACTACATGACCAAGAATTTTGCAGTGTTCTAAATAGAGCTTGTCCTTCTTGCTATAATTCTTTCCCTAAGAATCTTCCTCGAATTCCATTTCAATCGTGTTTCTCGATTTTGCTTGACTTAACTCGATTCCAATTGCCCTATAGTCCTCTTCTTGGGTTATCAGAAAACACCATGTTCATTGGTGGAATGGGATCCATTAGGAGGACATGGCTTCTTGTGCTGAAATATGAGTAGTTAATGCCTCTTAGAAAGATCATCACGTAGACACGCTCGTTGAAATCTACAAGATCTGTTGCAGCTCCATATTTGCATCATCCACAAGAACACTTCGGTTTGAAATTTTAAAAGTCTACCTAAAGAGCTTTGGTTCGTGTGTAGTGCATTGTCATCAATCTGGAATCTTGTGTGCTGTTTTCCATGTCTCAAAGTATGGATAAGACTCTTTGGCCATTCCTTTGCTTGTATCTCTCCCTAAGATTTTCTTAGACATTCGTCGCCGAATTCCTAAATCTGATATTTTGTGCGATTATTGATTATCCAGGATACCACGATGTTGTTGTATGTTTTCTATGAATTGTCTTTAGGGTCTCCATATGGAGGTTTTACGAATGATTCATCGATAAATCCTAACTTGGTCTTTACTGATAAAGAAATCATCATAAATCTTACCCAATCCGCATATATAGTTATCTCATGTGAGCAATTGTGTGACGAGTATCGCTCAGGGTTGCCTTCGTGGTGAGGTAGAAAGGATTTAATGAGGGATTGTCAGATTGAACTTGCTTCACCACAATCACTGAAGAGTCTTGATGCGAATCTTGGTTCACGTCTTTAGTTTCTTTTGGATTTTCCATGTCGGAGATGATCGTGTTAGTCAAAGATGATTGAGATTAGGTGCAACTCAATCTAATTTGCGCATATAGGTTTGCGCTATAATACCATGATTCTTTTTGAGATTCGAAGTTAAAAGATTGAAAAAAGCTCGATCGAAAGAAAGAGAAAATAAAATGGAAAGTGTGAATAGCTAATTGTGTAATTCTCATTAACTAACTGAAAGGGATTAATACAACGTTATGTAAAGACTTACAACATAATAACTAAATGAACACGTAAGCTGAATAAACCGTAAACGTCGTAAATGTAAAAACTAATAAGTAAACGGTAGTACTGCATATAACTATAACTCAATAAAAGATCTAAATGATATATTCTAAAGCTAAAAATACCCAAAAATTGACATAATTTAAGATAAATTCACGTCCATAGAGGACTGAACAAAATTCGCGACTCCATTGATGAACAATTTTCTTTCGAGAAAGAGTACCACTCTAACTGCACTATGCAACCGACTCTTTTATTCACATTTGGATAATATACGGACTATTATATTTGTTTGCTTACTCCAAAGCAAAGAGTTACTCATGGGGAGAGAAGAAAGAATGTGGCCGGTGTGCTTTTTTTAAAAGGAAAAGGGCAATTAAAAAGGAAATTATAGTTAGGGAGAAAATTTATTCAATGTAAATATATGTTACATGTAGAGAGTCAATTGCAATTATTTTATATTAAGACATATTATTCTTTTTTGTGTAAATTAAGTAAATTTTTCAAAAATTTATAAAGGTATGCAAGTATTGTTTTTTAAGTAAAAAATGCTCAAGCATTAAGTTTTGCTAATATTTTTCCTTCATCATGAGATTTAATTATTTTAAGGTGGTAAATTACTCGTTTACATTGTTTTTTGTTTGTTTGTGTTATATGATAGTATTAATTGTTTTGTTTTAGCTAATTTGCTAAACACTCAAGATTTCAACTGATAAACACTTAAACTTTTTGTGATAGCTAATAGTGGTAATACCACATCACTTCAAACTCTAAAGAGTGGTTCAATTCGCACAATTAAATGAAAACTTGCCTTAAAAAAACACTTAAATTTTGATAATTTATCAATTTGAAAGAACTTTTAACTAGAATTAATGCTTTTCTTTAAAAGCCATGCATCTCTTCTTTTAAATTTTATAAAAAGGTGAAAGGAAAGCCTTTCTTGAATCTAAATATGACCATCGTTTAGTCTTTCACTCTTCACTGTATCACACTCTGATGGAGTCCTCAATGAAATACATTGCTTAAGACGAAAGCACTCCGTCTTGTGTGAAACCCCACACGATCAAAGAAATCTAAACAAATAAAACTAAACGTATATATTGAAGCTTAGAAAGAAAAGAAAAACGCAGAAATTGGTGAATTATAAAAGATAAACTAGTTTGTATTATAAGTTTCTTAGCAAAACTCGGTCAGGCTTTGTCTGAGCGGCAACGGACGGGTCAACAGGCGGGTACACAGGCTGTGGCTTTTCCACGCTCACACCAGAAGCAACCTCACGTGCTTCTCTCAGATCCATCACGTGACTCGCACACGTGTGCGTGTCTGATCTCTTGGACTGGCCAGAAGCACAAAGAAGGAAAGTAACGGCTCTCATTTGTCATCTTCAAACTCCATCAATATACTTCTTTCTTTTTTTTATTCTACAATTAATCCGATCAAGCATAATCGTAACATGAGAGCTCTGATTCTTCACTTTGCTCTCCCATTCTTTCTATGTAAGGTTTTTATTATTTTTTTATTTTTCAGTTAGTTTCACTCATGTCAATACAATTAATGAACAAATGAATTGTATTGTTATTAACAGGTTTAAGCCATTCCAGCAATTTCGTATTTGGCGATACAAACGAAATGGCTCCGAAAATCTCCCCGTATCCCGAACCTTTACTTCCACTATTTTTAGCTCCGTCGCCGATGATTCCGCTCATAAACAACACCCACCCTAATTTATCAGGTAATTTTGTCAATATTTAATTTAATCGATGTACATATTCCTATTTAATTTCTGATAAAATATGAAGGAGTTTGTAAATTGAACTTCTCATCTGTGGAGAGATTGATGAGCGTGACGGCGATCGATTGCTGGGACCCATTCGCGCCGTACTTGGCCAACGTCATGTGCTGTCCTCAGTTCGAAGCCACGTGGCTGACTCTCACTGGCCACTCCGCCCTGGACCCGGCTCTCCACGATCACTGCCTCTCCGACTTCGAGAAGATTCTCGCCGCCAAAGGAGCGACCCCTAACCTCAGGGAGATATGCTCGGCCCAGCCCGAGGCCCTCTTGGGACACGTGGCATCATGCCACGTGTCAAGCCTCGGCGCGTTCGAGGCCGGGCTCGTCTCCGCTTGCGATGACGTGGACGGAGTCGGAGAGTGCTGCGAAAGAGGTTGCCAAAACGCCGTTACCGAGGCCGCCCGGAGTATCGCCGGCGAGGCGTCGTCGGACTGCGAGGCCGTCGTGCTCCGGTGGCTCGCCGGGAAACTCGACGTTCCTTCCGCCAACGCCGTTCTCCGAGTACTTTCAAACTGTAAAGTCAACCAAGGTAGTGCTTTTTAGTTTTGATGCAAACTAACCATAAGTAAATCCACTTTAAATTTTGTAAAAACCCTAATATGTTTTTAGTTTTTTTGACCTATTGGTATTTCAGGGTTATGTTTTTGTAGGTATTAAGATAAGCGAAATATTATACTTTAAAGTGTGAAAGTAGATATGATTTGATTTTTAAAGAATGTTATAGGTTATAAATAAATAAAAATTGTCATGTATTTGCATTTTGACTAAAAAAATAATTCTTACGGTTGAGTCGGTTGTAGTTTATCGCAATCAAACTGTGCTCAACATCACTATGATAGTCAACTAAAGAGTTAAAAATGTTTTATTTGATTTTTCTGCCTTTTGATAGAGAAATTGAATCAACCTTGTTATTACACTTATAACTTGTAATCTTCCAAATAAGTGATTATTTTGGAAGATTATATAATATGTGATTATTTTATAAGCAAAATTATATAAGCAAAATTATATAATATGTAGCATTTTAAAGAATAGTGATAATTGACCCTCGACGAAAAATAAGTGATTATTTTGTTCCTACCTATTTGGTGACATTTTTTCCCTCTGTAGATTGTCCTTTGACTTTTCCCGCCACAACAAGCATGGTTGAAGAGTGTGGACCAACGATGAGAAGCCACGTGGCGTGCTGCGACACGGTGAAGGATTACATGTCTAAGCTTGAAGAGCAAAGCTTCGTCACCAACGTGCAAGCTTTGAACTGCGCTGCGTCGCTCGGGAAAAGACTTCAAAAAGAAAACATGACGCGAAATATTTACGATTTGTGTCACATATCCATAAAAGACTTTTCTCTTCAAGGTTGGAATCATAAATTTAACTTAAAAAATTTATTGCCTTCTATAAGGAATTTCTTTTATTCACTGATCAATTAATTTGCTGTTTGTCGCGCAATGTAATTTTCGTCGTCATCATCATCAGTTGGATCACAAGGTATATACTATTTTCCTTAAGATCTTATGGCTTTCTTAATTTTTTTGTGGTTGTTGTATTTTTCTTGATGTAGTAATTATATCTGACATTTTTAATCAGAGTTTGGTTGCCTTCTTCCGAGCCTGCCTTCAGACGCGACGTACGACAGAAAATCAGGAATAAGTTTCATATGTGATCTCAATGACAATATTGCAGCTCCATGGCCATCTTCGTCTTCCCACCATATTTCTTTATGTAATAAAAGTATGTCTTTAAGAGATCAACTTTTTTATTTAATTTCTTGAGTAGCAAGTAACCTTTGGGGTGCTATTGATCTGTTATCCTTTTTAATTTGTAATTGCAGCGACTGATATTCCAGCTCTTCCTAAGGCCACATCAGCTTGTAAAGGTATTTTTAGACAGATATGGACCCAAATACAAAATCATCTAGGTCAAATTCCGTTGCTCATATATGAATTAACTTTTTTTTTTTCTTTCTCTTCTTCTTAAGGCCACCATGAGAAGAGAATGAAGATTCTATGGTTCTTCTCGTCATTGGTAGTTATAGAGATGCTTCTCTGAGCACGAAAATCCATTGTCTCTCGGAGAAGAGATGGGTAATCATCCAAATCAAAGGAAATAATAGATTTTATCTCATCATAGGTTACAATTTATCGAGTTGAATAACAATGAGATAAAATTTTTTAGGATTAATCTAGTTGCACCTTGAAAGTTAAATGTGAAGATTATGCGACACAACTTCCGAAGGAAATGTTGAGTTGTATATTGCCAACGATCTCCAATGAAGAACTAGAGATTTTTCATGAGTATCGATGTATTCCATTTGAGGTTCCCATGGACCATACATATTAATTTAGTTATGGTGTGTCGTTAACAATAAATTATAGTGAGCGTGTTACAACTTACAAGTTAAAACCTAAATCATAGAAACGATATCAACAACAAACATTACTGACGAAGATCAAGTTACTTGGATTACAAGTAGTCTAATGTATATGTTAGTCATTTTAGTCTTTGTTCTCTTATTGATGATATCTCGTATCATAAGTAGCTAAGAGTTCGTTAAGTGTGTGTTATATCTTAAGTGGTATTAGTACTTTTTCTATATGGTGTTTGATGGATTTCTTTTAATCTAAACAACGTGGCAACTCAACTTAAATGAAGAATTTCAATCGGTCCGACACAAAAAAATATAAGTGAATTTAAGGATTTGGTATACCCATTTTAAGCAAACTACCCTTACCCCTAAAAGATCGGGCTTCCAAATCAACCTGCCTCACCGAAGTAAAGTCACTCCCATGTCGATGATGAACTAGTCCATAGCGACTTGCCTTGCTAATGGTAAGTGCTCCCATGTGAAAAAATGATAGTAATCCAAAGAGATTCGTCTTGTCAAACCTAACTCGTTCTCATGTTGATAGACTAAACTAGTTCATAGCGGCCCGCCTCCTAGAAGTATGTCGGTCCTATGTCGGTAATCAAGACTGGTCCAAAGAAACTTGCCTCGTCAAAAGACTATTGGTCCCATGTTGATAGACTGGAATAGTCCATAACGACCATCCTCGCCAAAGGTAAGTAGCTTCAAAGTCGGCAAGTGGGACTTGTTTAAAGTGACCGCCTCGCTAAAAGAAAATTGCTCCCATGTTGACAGTGTGGACTAGTTCATAACAATCCACATCAAAATAAGTTACTCTCACGTCTGTAGATGAGACTAGAACAAAGGGACCCGCCTCACCTAAGACAAGTCGTTTTGCATAAGGAAATCTGCCTCTCCGGGTATGTAGGTTGCTCCTGTTTCGACATGCTGGACTAGTCCAAAGTCACCCGCATCGGCAAAGGTAAGCCATTTCCACGTGGACATATATGGCTAATCCAAAGGAATGCACCTCACCAAATGTAAGATGCCTTGCACAATGTAGGCCGACTTTCTACATGATAGTCTTGCTTGAAGCCATTCACTCCCACTTCGAACCCGAACAAAGTGTTGGTGTATTTAGGCACCTTAAATAACCAATAAATGCGAAAAAATTATTATACTATCATGAGCTAATTAAACATGGTTATTAACAAGATCTACATTACATAATTAATTATTATGGAGAGAAAATATCAAACAACTAATATTAGAGACAAATTCAGAAAACTTACGGATTAGGCTCACGAACATAATTTTCAAGCCTTAGTTTTTAGTCTAAATTAGACTACTCCACCGTCTTCTTTCTTTTCACGAGAAGATCTCCTCCAAGTACTCATCTATGTGACGACACTATGATCTTCTGAAACGTAATCTCCGAAACTAGAAAAAAATATTTGTAGGCAACAGTTTTTTATCTCATAGATCTAAACGAGGTGTTTAGATCTTTTCTCTCATATTTTTTAGAACAAAACTGAAGCAATTATGTGGGAGGGAAGAGAGAAATGGCAGTCCCCCCTTAGGGGGAGGGAGGCCACAAAATATCTAGTGAATCATTTTGATATAAATGTTTCATATTGCCATCTATTTAAAGTAGTCACACTGAGATATTATAGGAATATTTAGAATATATGATTTCATTTAATTGTAGATTTAATCATAGTCGTTAGATATTATTTTATGAATCTAAATTCTCACTCATCCCTTAGATAAATATCTAAGAGAAAATATTTTAATTCTTTTTAAAGATTATAGGAGAATTTTTCTCCAAGAATATCTTCTCAATATATGGCGAGAATTTTGGCGACTCAAACTGTTGGAATAGGTCTAGGGTTAATAAAAAGTTATCATTAATAAGTTAATGGCGGAATATAAAAATTTATTTACAAGTAAAACTATTTTACTAGCCTAGGTAAAGTACATGAACATCAAATTATTTAAAATCGTTATATAATTATAATTTACTAGGGACTAGCCTTTCTTGTAACTTGATCTTTGCGAAGCCTTAAGAAAGGTTGAACGTCTCATCTCGCTTCAAGCTTTGTCTCCACATAATGCTCGTCTATTTTGCACCTAGTCGTGACCTCGAGTAACCTAAGATTTCTATTACAAGAGTCTATAGATGGTTTGAAAGATTTGTGTGTGGGCACAATTAAACACAATAACTCAAAAACAAGTCTATGAGCTACAAAGAGATAATTTAGGTCTAAGTCTAATAAGGACTTAGGTGCCAAAACAAAAGAGATATTTTTAGAGAGAGAGGGTGAGAGATGCTCGGCCATATAGAGAGAGAACAAGTTCAACAACTTATTTTCACATCTCAATGCGAGACTCTATTTATAAGAGAAGGAAATACAAGAAATGGTAAGTACCATTTTCTATTGTGCATTCATGACACAATATGTGATTTCATCTTCTCTTTCTCTATGTGTTTGGCCGGCCATCTATAGTGCATTAGAGAGGGAAATTTATTTCCTCACTTAGCACATCTATTTCCTTCTTAAAGAAATTCATTTCCTCTTTTCCTTTTTGGCAATTATCTTCATAATTCAAGGAAAAATAATTTCTAGATATAATTTCTCTCCTCACTTGATGTTGGCCGAATTCTACCTATGGGAAGAGCTTCTAGACGCTTCCGTATTTCTTTTACGACAATTCTTAAAGTACACATTGTAGAATTAATATTACACCAATAATGAAATTAATTTCATAATACTTCAGACGACTTCTCGGCTTTAGAAAATAATTTATGTTTTCATCATATGAAAATATTCAAAATCTTATTTTAACATTCACATCATTTTATGTCCATGTGGACAAAAATACCCTTTAGACATTTTCCGAGAAAACGTCTAGTTCAACACTTGAACTTATTTTGACTTATCTTCTAGTTTAACAATCCTACTCTAATGACATGTAATAGTGACATTATGGATCCAAATGAACAAAGCTTGAGCTTCTATACTCGGACTCAAAGTTCACAAACTGTTTTCGAGTATTAGTTTAATGTCAACTCATTCCACTAAAGAGTTGACACTAAGAATCTCTCGGATCAAATTAATTTATTTTTCTACTCAAATTCAATTTAATTATGTTGACTAGATCCATTGAATGTTACCTATGATTACCCTTCATGAATATCATCAACTAGATGATATTTATTAGATTACCATTGTACCCTTCTAGTTGTTATTTACTCAAGTAAGAAACAATGTATTGACGAGGACCTAACAAGTCACATTTTTTCATTGAAATAAAGTCGTTAATTAATTTTGAATACCGCGCGGTTCGTTTATTCACAATCCAAGAAATATACATTGCATTTCAGCAATCTTGTACATGAATTCCATATTTATGAGAACTTCACAAAACTGTTCATGACATCTTCATAACTTAATATCTCACCAATTAGTCTAGTCTAGATCACATAGTGGACCTATAATTTGACTTTCTCAAATGAAAATATGTAAGCTATGAAATGACATGCCTCATTTTAGGATTTAGTTAAGCACGATACAATTCATACATAGTGACCTTGAGACAGAAGATGTTAAATGGCTTGTTCTTACATTGTTCTAAAGGTGCACTGCTCAATTCAGTATCTTCAGAAGATACACCGAAAGAACAATAGAGTTCCTAACTCTCTATGTCTCGTAACCAGACATCATAGATTCTTAAAAAAAATCATACTAGGATCAATAGTCCGTTGAACTTTAGATTGTGAATATTTCGTTTTAAGCAAACCATGAAGAGTTTGTTCATGCAAATCTACATTTGTCTCTTCATACATTCTTATGGTTAATTAAGGACTATAAGACTATTAAATATCATAAATCTTCAAACTAACGAAAAAGAAATTAATGAACGTTTCAACTTTTATTAATTTAATCAGAATACTACAATAAGGACTCATAAGAGATTTATGTTACATCGATATGCAAATAAATAATCTTCTTGTGGGCATCTCTGCCAACAACCTCCACCACCACCAACACAACCTCCAGACGAAGAAAAAGACGACGTCCTCAACACTCAAAAAATTCAAAGGACTCAATGTCCGAGATGTGGAATTACTTTTTGGAAATCAAAGACGACGATGTGCGAAATGGCATGTGCAAGAAGTGCGGAGACACATCAAATGTGATAATAGGGAATAAGAGACTTCCTCTTTGCGTCATAACTACCGTAATATTATGGTCCCAAATCATCTTTAACTCAGGTACACCATGACCTCGAACAATTTAGAAAATAATTGGTTAGATATATTGTTTCAACTGATCAAACTTTTTCACACGTAGAGTTAGGTTTTTGTAGGTTTCTTCATTATTTAGTTCGTAAGATTCAAATAGTTTCAAGAAAAAGTTTAAGAAATGACGTAACGTGATTTTTTCAAGAAGAAAAAGAATGACTAATTTTTTTGTTCCAAACAAGTTATTTTAACGTAGCACTAATGTCGGATATTTGGTCGCAAAACTCTAAAATAGATTATATGAGTGTCGTAGTCCATAATATACACTCGGTTTGGAACTTTTAAAAAAGAATTATTGCTTTTAGAAATATTGGCTGGGTTTAGTAACACTTATTAAGTCCACTTTAACTTTTTGTAAAAGTTAAAATACTTTTTTGGTGTTTGGTAAAATCAATTTTGAAAAAATTTTCAAAAGCACTTTTGAAAAACAAGCAAAATTCTAAATTTTTTTAAAAGCTAAATTTTTTAACTTTTGCATTCCAATTTTTGGGTTGCAAATTTATTTTATTATTTTATCCTCATAACCAAGTCAATTAATTACCCTAATAATGAGATTACACATTCAAGTCCTCGTTGCATAAATGACACGTTCAAACAGTCCTATAAATTTGTTGACGATAAAATCTATTGCATAAAAATCTTACAATTTGAAATTTCATTTTGTTGGTTAATTTTGCAAAAATTTAAATACTATGTCAGTATTTATATGTACATATATATTAATAATAATAATTTAAATATTTATCCCCAAGCTTAGTTTTGTTTTTTCATTTATAATTTTGCTCGTTTTACCAAACGTTAAGACAGTTTTACTTTTACAAAAAACTAAATTAAAAGCAATTTACTAACACAAAATAGCTTTTGTAAACATAAGTTTTTTTTTAAATTTAAAAGCCATTTTCTTAAAAATAAAATGTTACCAAATAGTGCCATTATTAATCGTTACAGAAGAATGGAACTTAAAATATAGAAAAATTTCTATAATTCTAGATAATGCATTGAACAATGATGCTATCATTCGAGATTTAAGAGATAAAATTCCTAATAAAGAATATCTTTTACATCAAAGATGTGCCACAGACATAATAAACCTCATAGTAAAATCCGGATCGAGATATTTTGAAGAATGTATTGATAAAATCAGAAAATCAATTTCATGGTTAAATAGTTCCACGTCGAGGGTAGATGAACTAAAAAGACAATTTTTATCAAATAGATTAGAGGAAAGAAATTTTCATACCGATGTTACGATTAGGTGGAATTTCACATACTTAATGTTAAACCATTTTTTAACCGATAGGTGCGTAAATGTTATTGTAGAATATGTTAACCGAGTAGGAAACCATGACATAATGAAAGATGACATAGCTAAATATTCATGTTAGACTTATATTACGATGACACTTGTGCTTTTTTGTTACGTGTGTTGGCGTATTTTTATTAGGCAAGTCTTTTTCATTCTTGGCTAAGATTTGTTGCAAGATTATCATAAGATCTTTGACAACAACAATGTGCGATATTTTGGGCTCAGATTGAATTTGCGGATATTCTCGATTGATGTGACTGTTTAAAGGTCTTTCCTTTTATATGCTAGCGAATTAACTATGGACAAACCCTAGTATTGACCTTTCTCTTTTTGGACGTTGTAAAAGCCATGGTTGCTACCCTTCGCCTCCTTGATGCTTTCTTTCGAGTTTGTAGGGTTTCTAGACGTGAAAGTTGACTGCTTGGAAAATTACAATATTGAAGAACAACAGTGTTTGAATTTGTTCACCCACTGTGAAAAATTCGTGCTTTTGGTTATGTGATTATTGCGTGGAAGATCTTGGCGCACCTGTGAGTATCATGTGATAAAAGAACACGTGTGTGTGTGTCTTTGTGGATCTGTGATTAGGTCACTAATTCAGGGGGAGGACTGAATTAGGTTTTCACTTCATAGTTAGTAATTTGGCTTTGATGTTTATGTTGTTCATATAAGTCCATTTGTACTGAGAACTATTATATAGTGAAATCATTTTCACCGGATAATCACACCCCCTGGATGTAGGAGACGTTTCTCCGAACTGGGTTACCAATTGTGCGTGTTATTTACTTTATATCGTTCAGTTATTTCATCTATATCTTGCTCGTCAATTGTTACACAAATTGTCATAATTATTGTGTGTGACAGTTGGTTGAGCGGCTAACAAAATTTCATGCTTTATCCGCTGTTTATAATCCAACCTCATTTTTAGGAATTCATACCGTTTCAACAATTGCACGGCATCTAAGTGCTTCTAACCATTTTGAATTTTTTTCAACCATGTGTTGCTTCAATGAGAGCTAAATTTGAGAAATATTGGGGGTTGGTAAAATTTCTTATATACATGGTTTTGCAACTATATTAGATCCTATATTGAAATTTAGTGTTTTCTTACCTTTGTCGATTATTTGAAGCGTTATACCGATCCATATTAATTTACATGATTATATAAGGATCGTGGAAGAATTTTATTCTTTTTCAGGTCCTACCAACAACGTCAATTGCCACAAGCTGGAGAAATGATTCCACCAAGGGCACCAACAACAAGTCGAGTGATCTTCCGAGACATTGCTCGATTTGGATGGGGAGGAACTTCAACACCTAGATCATCACCGCATTCTGAGCCACCTGTTAAAATGTCGGCACATGACGAGATTCTTTTGTACAACTCTCGAAAATTCGCGTCAATGAGCCAATATAATCTCAATTTGCTAGCATGGTAGAGACAACACGAGAATATGTTTCCCATTTATCAAAGATAGCTCGAGATATCATATAGATCTCAGTTTCAACCGTATCATCCGAATCGGTTGTTAGTAGTTCGGACCGAATAATCGACGATTAACGACAAAATTTGAGACGGAGATAGTCGAAGTTCTCAGAGTCTACAAACATTAGTGTCAACACGATGTTCGATCTCACGAAACTTTTATAAGCATTGATCTTGTCGATAATTACGACTTGAATTTTGCAAGCATGAACATTAGTGATGTAAAACTTGTATTGTTTCAATTTTATGAATTTCTAATGAAATTTCAATTACCGATATTAATTTACGATTTCATTTCATAATAACACTTTGATTTAATTTTTTTACATTTAACTCATTCAAATATATCATTTAATTATTTTTTTAAACCTTACACGATTTCCGCGGAAAACCACACCTCTGACGAAAAAAATCATTCCGCCTACTGTCGGAATTTGCATCAACAATTTGCGGAAGGAAAATTCTCGCGGAACAACGGCATAAAATTGGACGGTAGACGATTCTTCTATCCTCTCAATAAGCCAGGACGAGATAGAATTGGAAAAGAAATATAAAAATTTAATTCGACGCGTGTTTGTCAAATATTGTAAAAATTGTGGGAATCCGTTAATCTCAACAGAAAGAGTTAAAAATGAGAAATAAAAATAAAAATATGAAGTTTAAATTATGTTGTTTTTGTCTAGAATGCTATAAGTCGATTTTAAGATATTAGGTTATTTTTTTAAAATTCACTTTAAAAAATAGGGAATGACATAATCTAGGAAACAATTTTATTCAAGGGAAAAAATTAGGGAACTAAAATCGTGCTGGTCGGCGCAAACATAATCGCTAGAACCTTTGAATTCTTTTCTCATTTCTTCTGTCTTCCTCTTAGTCTCTCAGAATTCGATCTCTTATACGAACCTCCGATCTGCTATACTACGCCTGGTAAAGCCCTTTCGTTAATACTTATTTTCGCCAGTATATTTGATATTTTGCTATGAGATATTTACCTTCTGGTCTTCCTAAAAGTTAGGATCTATATGGTTTTTGAATCATATAGTCCATATACTGGACTGACCGTAATTCATAGTCCTTCTATACAAAGAAAAAGAAATCATAAAAACCTAGGTAAAACCCTCTATTTTATTTTTCGGTGACGAACCTGGTCTCTCGTGATTTTTTGTTTTTTTGACTTTTTATTTCATTTTGGGTATAATCGATCCAGAATCTCACTTATTTATGCATTTGTTCTTGGTTCAATTGCATATGCTCAGGGAAAGGGTTTTAAAAGCATTTAAGAGATATGATTTGGGGAGTTCTTCGGCGCAGAGCTGCTTCGGTATGTTCAAAATTCCCTCTTTATTTTGATTGAATTCACGGTTAGGGTTTGTAAATTTCGTAAACAGTCTGATTCCGAAATGGCCTAATAGGATAGCTTTTGACCTTGCGGTTTTGTTTTTTTGTCATCACCAGTCTCATATTGTGGGACAAGCCTGGAAAGCTAGGTCTACAATTCGCAGCGAGGTATCGTTTATCTGAATTTGTTCGATATATTTCGTTCAGTTTTTATTTAATTTAAGAATCTTCTTTTGACTTCTAATTGGTTTTCAAATTTGCAGTCTCCGATAGTCTGGAAAGAGATTGCCTGTGTCCAGAGCTCTCGCTTCCACACAGTTCTTGGTAATTAGTGAGCTGATTTCGTCATTTCTCAAATTGATTAAACATCACGAAATATTTAGTATTTTGTGACCATCGTTTTAGTCTTGTGATCTTTTTTTTCTTCTTCTAATTGACTGTTTTTCAGGTGGAAATGTCTGTCCTAAGCCAACCAGGTTTGCGATCTCTCAACCCTTAATATGTCAAACCTAACTCTGTTAGTTTTCTTTAATTGAATATGTTTAACGCTGATTGATAGCAGGAAAATCAACTCAATGTCCCGAATGGAGTCTTTTGTTCGGTTGACCAACAGATCATTCTCTTCAGATAACGGTACGCCCTTTACACAAATCCCTAGCTTTGTGCTGCGTGATATACTGAACATATTTATTGGATTTTCATTTTCATACATATAATTTTTAATCCTTTTGAACCGTGCAGGAGATGAAGTTGAAGCTGTTGTCCCTTACATGGGTGAATCAATTACCGATGGGACTTTAGCAAATTTTTTGAAGAGTAAGTTAATTTCTTCAGTTGACTAAAATAACTTATTTCGTCGATGTACGTGTTCCGAATATTTCTCATACTTGATTTAAATATTAAACAGAAGTTGGAGACAGCGTTAAACTTGACGAGCCCATCGCACAGATTGAAACTGACAAGGTAATTATCATTTAGCGTACTGGATACAAATTTAAGTACACCAAAGTATCAAAGATGTTAACTTTATTGCCTTGCTGCTACATGTAGGTGACAATTGATGTCAACAGTCCAGAATCTGGTGTTATAGTGAAGGTAATATTCTGTAGGCCTTTGCAAAAAAAAAAAAAAACCGAAATAGCTGTAAACCGGCAGATCAGTCGAAAATGATTATTTTCTAAACCAGTTTAATCAGGTTTTGAGTATTTGTACTGCTATTTCGACAGGGTTGGGTCAAGTTTTTATATTTTTATAACATATATGTATGTATTTAATTTTTTTTGTTGAACCTTATAATTGATAGAATGTTTTTGAAACTTGTAAAAAATAAAAATAAATATATAAT
Source organism: Urtica urens (assembly GCA_958296335.1). NCBI lineage: Eukaryota > Viridiplantae > Streptophyta > Magnoliopsida > Rosales > Urticaceae > Urtica > Urtica urens. Next base: position 12,064,109 of record OY282525.1, read on the forward strand.
CAGTCTTAAACCAAACTAGTCTAAAGTAGTGTGGTACAGTTTGGTTTTTAATTTTTTTTCGGTCGGGCCTGGTTAGTAGACAAGCCATGTGAAGTTGGATTATAGGTCACGGTATAAGCATTGTTGTGATTGTGGTTTCATTGTTATAACAGCTTTTGGCTAGTGAAGGAGATACGGTGGAACCCGGTTTCAAGGTAGCGGTGATCTCAAGGTCAGCCGAGGGAACGCCACATGTCGAACCGTCGGAACAGCCGAAAGAGAAGGAGAGCGTGGTTGAAAAGCCGACCCCAAAAGTGGAGACCAAGGAAGTGAAGAAAGAGACTGCTCCGCCGCCGCCCCCGTCGAAGGCAAAGGGCATTTCTTCACCGCCCAAACCCTCGGAACCGCAGCTTCCTCCTAAAGACAGAGAGAGACGGGTATAGTTTTCTTGTTTGATATTGATCTGTGGGCTTTAAAGGTTTAGGTTTAGGTTTAGGTTTATAGTAAGCACTAAACTTTTTTTCCTTCCATCATTCGTATAGGTTCCCATGACCAGGCTGAGGAAGCGTGTTGCAACTCGTTTGAAAGATTCTCAGAACACGTTTGCTATGTTGACCACGTTCAATGAAGTTGACATGTAAGTTTGAACTGTTATTGGTATGAATGAACTTTGCAAGCGTGTTTTTTTGTCTTAATCAATTTTCTTTCATTGCTGTGCTGTTCTCTGATGAACATGCTATGTTGATGCAGGACTAACTTGATGAAGCTGCGATCGGACTATAAGGACACCTTTGTTGAGAAGCATGGAGTCAAATTGGGTCTCATGTCCGGCTTTGTTAAGGTACACTCTCCTATAATTGGTAATCTACTTACCCGCCACCTCAATAGAAGGTAACATGAAACATGGTTGGGTCTCTGTGTCTGGCATTCATGAACCTCTTCTCAATTTGTATTCAGGCGGCGATTAGTGCACTTCAGTATCAGCCAGCTGTGAATGCTGTCATCGACGGTGATGATATTATCTACAGAGATTATGTCGACATAAGCATCGCTGTTGGTACCCCCAAGGTATGTCTATCGCTCAATGAGTTGAGTTTTTTTCTCTTCTTCTTTTCCTTGCTTTTCCGACACGTTTGTTTGATTGTTTGTGATTGAAAAAGGGTCTGGTGGTGCCGGTCCTGCGCAACGCAGAGAGAATGAACTTTGCAGAGATCGAGAAGGAAATCAACAGCCTGGCAAAGAAGGCAACACAGGGTTCGATATCGATCGACGAGATGGCTGGTGGAACGTTCACCATTTCCAATGGTGGTGTCTACGGAAGCCTTATAAGCACACCCATCATCAACCCGCCACAGGTATGCATCCGTAACTTCTCTTCCAAAAATAATAATATATGATCTTTATGATCGTGTTCTCAACTTGGATTTTACAGTTGAAGTACAAAAATTAGAAAAATATGGAGTTGAAGCTCTCAGAATCAAATGTTAAAGAAAAAGAGGGATCTTTTTAGTATATAATAGTATTAAGTGCACAGATATACTTGGATTTTCGTTTTCCAGACGTTTTCAAGGGTAACAGAGATAAATTTGCAAATATGACGCAAGTAATGAAATTAGTTATTTATTAGAAGTGTCAAAATTTGATAATTATGATCCGTTTGACCAGAATGACTACTGAGAGAAAACATAAATTTCGTGGGATGTTATTACTTTCTCAGCCATCTGGAATATTTTTATCAAGTCATATTTCTCCAATCGTTAATCCAAGTTCTCATATTCTTTCAAATTTTTAATATAAATTTCTCACTAGAATTTGTCTCATTATGAAGTATAAAATTACAAGCATTTGCTATGGTGATAATTGTGTAAATGTTTACAGTCTGCGATACTGGGAATGCACTCGATTGTGAGCCGTCCGATGGTGGTGGGAGGGAATGTGGTGGCGCGGCCGATGATGTACATTGCTCTGACTTACGATCACCGCCTCATCGACGGAAGAGAGGCCGTCTTCTTCTTACGCCGTATCAAGGACGTCGTCGAAGACCCGCGAAGGCTTCTCCTCGACATTTGAAGACCCATTATTACATATTCTTCCTATTTCCCCTACACCAACACCACTTTTGCAGGGCCTATCTGCATAAACTACAACAAATAATTTTATGTCCCGGATTTTTCAAAATTTTGTTCGAGATATCTTTATTTGCTTGCTTTTATTTGATTATATGTTGTTATTAATGATGGTTATGGAATAATACCTGATTTTCAATTCCTCTCAAAGAAGAGAATTATGTCACATTGGAGTTCCTCCATTTTCCTGGTTTTGGAATTTGTTTTTGTCCTTTTATTACTTGGAGTATACATAATTTGTTTTTGTCCTTTTATTACGTGGAGTATACAAAATTTATATTTATGTTGATGACCGGGGAGCATTAAATGAACGCTTCTCAAGTTCCAGAAAGAAAAATAACATTTTGTAAAATAAATAGGGACAATACAACGTAATACAAGACGAAGAAAAAAATGGATGAGAGAATTGTATTATTTGTTCTGATGTATGATTTACACATAAAATATAATGAAAAGTCATACTTTAATATGAGTAAACACATGGAAATTAATATAAAGTTTAGAATGTGATTACAAAATGTCTGTTCATAATGTTTTTTTGGATGACTCGTACATAAGTTATGACTTGTTAAAACCTTACGAAGAAAAAACCATTGGAAAAAAGTCCTGGAAAAAAGTACATAACGCGTATTTCTCCCATTAATTTCAATTTTCAAAAAGTCTATTATTTTATATTTATCAAACAAAGATGTAGGAAGAGATATGGTGAACAAATCTGCAAGATTATCGGAAGAACGAATTTTACAAACATCAATTTTATCGTTTTTATTTATTTTTTAAATTCACGAGTAAAGAAATTTTTTAGAGACATATTCATTGTTCTTTTATGTAGCCATTTTTTATGTGGGCTAAACAAGCTGCATTATCTTAGCATAAAATAGTTGGAATTCCTTTATCTATTAAAAGATCACATGACTCACGAACATGCTAGACTAAAAACCTTAACCAAACACATCGACTTGCTTCACGAGAGCCACCAATTCAGCGTGATTTGAAGAAGTGGATGTGAGGGTCTGCTGTCAACGCCAAGAAATAGTGGTATCACCATATGAATGCATGAGTAGTTAGTGAACACGCTTTGTGAGGATTAGATAAATATCCAGCTGAACATATCCAATCAGCTGAGACTTCAATTTAAATAAAATAAGCCCATATCAAATGTTCCTCGAAAATATCTAAAAAAAATTTCAACACCAGCCCGATGTCTTCTAGTTGGAGAAGAATTGCGCTAGTAAATTAACTGAAAATTTTCTATCAAAATGTGTACAATTTGTAAGATACATTAGTGCCTCAATGACAATACTGCATCAACTGCTCCAACAATCATGGGTAAACTCAAAGGATACGATTTATCTATATTGAATCGTTATAGGATCTTTTTCAATATATAACGAATGGTGAACAAAAATTCCCTTAAATCAGTGCGCAATTTGAAGGACAAGACACAATTTTGTTTTCCCTAGTCTTTCATTTCAACTTCACGCCTTAAATATGCCATCGTCTCTTCAAGCTCATGATGAGTTCTAATGATGTTCAAATCATCAACATAAACCACGATGATGAAAAAACCGGTTTATGTCCTTTTGATAAAAATCAAGGGATACATTTAATTGTTGATGTATTCTTTTTTCAAAAGGTATTCACTTAGACGATTATACCCGAATAAAGATTGTTTGTAGTTTTATTCAAGGATTAAATGGCCGCCGAAATGCCATGGGAAAACCGTTTTTCGCTCAAAATCGGCCAAAAAATTCCCTTTACACGTTTCGTCGATTTTGGCCGAAGATTTTCGTCGTTTCAGCCGCCGAAATTCAGTAAAATACAAAGCAATTTTTCCTAGCACCTGGGGTTCGAAACCCACCAAAGAAATTTTTGAAATGTAATTTTTTTAACTTAAATAATGGCTGTTTTATATAACTAATTTTCTTATAATACTAAAAAATATCTAAATTTTAATATATTATTAAAACTATAAGTTTTGAATTTTGAATTTTGAATTTTGAATTTTGAATTTATTTTTTATATACTATAATTATATATTTAAATTTTATAATTAATCAATAACATTTATTTTAATCCAAAATTAATGATACTAAATGTGTTACAAATATTTTGAATTTATTTTTATATATACTAAATTTTAAGTCTACATTTTAATATATTATTAAAATCTTATAAATATGATTGATATAATTTTTGTAATCTTAAATTTTCGATAATCAACATTTTTTTGTCGATTTTCTCTTATTATTATCATATTCTCGACCGGCCAACGGTAATTTCATCGGCATTCCCTTTTCCGTTTTCCATATTTTTTCCATCGGATTCTCGTTCGATTAGCGACATTCCCGTATTTTTGAGGTATCGACCATTTATCGGCATTCGGCCGTTCAAACCTTGGTTTTATTGAGTAAATTTATCGTGGTCTTGAGATTCATGCTCATACATTTATAATATTTTGAGGATTTTCATGTACATGTCATTATTAAGTGACCCATATAAAGATAGTCACGACATCCATTAAGTTCATTTGGAGTAATTTGAAAATTGACATGACCGACGAGTGTGTTTCTTTATAGTCAATTCATGATCTTTGTGAAAATTCTTATGCCACAAGTCTCGTTTTGCATCATATGACTTCATTTTTCTCATTTTGTTTGCACACAAATACCCTTTTGTATCGTACGGGTTTGAGATCTTCAGGTGTTTGGACAATACCTCCAAAGACTTGGCGTTTTTCAAGTGATTTTAATTATGCTTCGACGAGATTTTTCTCTTTTGGCCAATCATTTCTTCGTCGGCATTCATTGATCGATCTTAGTTCAAGATTCTCATTTTCTTTTAAGATATCTAATGTTACTGCATATGCAAAAATGTTATGAAGAGTCGATGTATCTAAGCCACAACAAACGTTGCAATTGCGAATTACCAAATTTTTAACATATTTTAGATAAATACCCGTTCAAGCCTATGTGACAATTTTTCTGGCAAGTGCATTTACAAGTATGCCATTTTTATTATTATTATTATTTTCTTAAAATTCATTATCTGAAATATAGAAAATATTAATGAATATAATCGAGAGCTTATTTAACTTAAACTTTTATTTGAAAGTTAATTAGGAAAAGGGCTATATACACACATATTACAAGAGCATGAAATAACACTTGATAAACTGGCACGTTTCAATAGAACACCTCAGATTCACACAATAACACAAGGAAATTAAAAAGTCACATTTTCAGCTTCACACAATAACACAAGAAAATTAAAAAGGCACCTGATAAAATGTGGTCTAAAATACCAACCGAGGAGTACATGTGCAACAAGGAACCACAAGCCAAGTACCACGTGTCCATAAAACTTGTGACAAGAGATCGCGTCAAGAAGTTCGAAGATGAGCTGAGCAACCTGATCGTGAAGCTCAAAATGAAGTAAGAGATAGTATGGAGAAATAAGAAATCTAAAGAGGCCAAAATACACTATTTAAGAATGTTATTTGGGCTAGCTTTGATTAAACATCATTTTAATTATTGAATATTTAGACTGTTTTATTTTATGTTTTAGGCCATAAACATGTACTTCATAAATATTATGTGTTGGTATTGGGTTTAGCCTTTTATTTGATAGTTATTGTGGTTAAAACGAGTCTTATGGGCTTGTTACGTTCCGTGTTAATGAGTCTAATCCGACGAAATTATGGTTGTAAACATCTATAGCTTTCAAACTTAATGAAGTGGAACTCAAATTACAATTTTTTTAAAACTTGTAAGAAGTTACTCTCTCTTTGGTTCGTCTAACTACTCGAATGTTTGCAAAACAGTCTCTTGGTATTTGAACCCGACTCATCATACGGTCTTTAATAATTGCTCGTGGCATCAATCATTACACTCACATTTTTTATTTGTAAAACGATCCACCGTTGTGCTATTTAAGATATTGAGTATCGGAATAAGTCGATCGAAATTCATATCACCAAAAAGTAAGTTGCTTCGTGTTGGAGAATTTTTTTTAGAGAAATTGCACAAAATACCACCATTTGTAATTAGTTTTCCAAAATCTACTAAAATTATTTTTTTTTTCCCAAAATACTTGTACAAAAGTCTAAAATACCCCTAAAACAATTTTTTTACATTTGATTTCATATCCATATTAACCGGTTATTGTTTAAAAAAATTAAACTTTAAAACGTAAAAACTGCTCAAACCCTAAATTATTTTTTTTTTAATTTTTAATTTTTTTCTTGATTATTTTCGCGGTAGTATAATATAGGGCATTGTGTTATTTTTATTTTTTTAAAAAGTATTTCGTTTTTTCACATGATATTTACTTGTATTTTGAGAAAAAAAAACATGTTTGAATGTATTTTAGAAAAATAAAATATAAAAGATGATATTTGGGCAATTCCTTTTTTTTTACGAAAAGAGATCAGGAAAATCAAAGCTCCATATGAATTGCACTTAAGTTAAGTGAGAAAATATAAGAGTAATGGTCTCTGTTACATGGATAAGCCCAAAGAACATTGAGACATAGACGACCACGTGGAGCAAATATTTTATTTAAAGCATACTATCAAAATTAGGATAACCAAGCGAGAGCGAGATAAGAAGCAAATATTAGAATAATGCTCATAAAGCCAAGCAATATTGAAATATAAACTACATAAAGCTTAATTTATCCAATGAGTAAAAGCAAGGTCAGACGACCATGGCAACATTGAGACATAGACGACCACGTGGAGCAAATATTTTATTTAAAGCATACTATCAAAATTAGGATAACCAAGCGAGAGCGAGATAAGAAGCAAATATTAGAATAATGCTCATAAAGCCAAGCAATATTGAAATATAAACTACATAAAGCTTAATTTATCCAATGAGTAAAAGCAAGGTCAGACGACCATGGCAACAGCCAAACGTTTTTCGAAATAGAAGTTAGTGTAGGTGATATATTGTTATATTACTTTAATTAGGTATATATAGCATTTAATACAAAGTTAATAAAAAAAAAATTTACATAAAAAATGCTGCTTTATCAAACTAAGTTATATACCTCTATATGTATGTAACATGTAACAAAGAAAAATGCATTTCTAGAGCATTAAAATGGTTACTATTAAGAATTTTTTTAGTAATTTTCATAAAGCTGAAGCTGTTTATGAAAAAGAATCATTATTAAGAACATTTTTAGTAAATTATTGTTCCACTTTTTAGCTATTTGTTTCATTGAGCAAGTTAGGTTTAGAAAATAAAATTAGCGCGCCCCGGGAAAATTTGTTTATTGAATGATGTTAATAAGTCACCACTTGAGGAAAAAAAGGAGTTAACATGCGACTACCTCAGAAAATAAAAGTATGAACTGTTTTGTTTGCTTGGTTATTAATTCAACGGATATCATATGTACTAACTTTGTTTTGTAAAAAAAAAAGGCATCCTATAAATAAATATTTGATTTTCAAAACATACCTTTAAATTAAAAAGAATTCTAATGAAGGATTCAAACTAATCGGAGCAAACAATCTAAGTAGTTAGCCATGTAAAATATCAAGCTCTGAATTTATAAACATCCTCAACAAAAGAGTTCATATACATGTCTGAATTTGTAACACGGCAAAAGACTAGATTTATGGATTATATAATCATGTGAAAAGAAACCTCATGTCCTCTTCGGTCAACTTCATTAGAGCCTCAGATGAACCACCTACAGTTCTGTCAAAACACGGAACAAAACATTGAATAGTAAATAATTACATTATAATATTATACAGAGTCCAACAAGCAAACAAACAAGACGCTTCATACCCTTCAAACACCAGTTCCTTCTTCTGTTGCAGCTTCAGAATCTTCTCCTCGATCGTGTTCTCGATCACAAACCTTACAATTCTAAAAACACAACCAGAAACAAAAGTCAGTGACCAAAGCAATCAAGAGCAAGCAATGGGTGTGATTATGGACAAACCTGATTGGTTTATACTGTCCGATCCTGTGGATTCTATCCTGTGCTTGGCGCTCTACCGCTGGGTTCCACCAGGGATCCATCAAGAAGACCTAAAGAAAACTCTTTACAAGTCATTTGGCCTCAACGAAAATGAATGGAGCGATGATAACAAATTCGAATTCTTGCGTACATGGGAGGCAACAGTGAGATTGAGAGCGACGCCGCCGGCTTTCAAGCTCATCAGGAAAATCTTGCAATCTGCATCTTCAACAAAGCTCTTAATAGCAGCATCCCTCGCAGTCATTGTCATGCTTCCCACCAGTTGCACGCATTTTATGCCCGACTGCAAATACACACACATCACCACCTCGATAATTTGGTGAATTACCTTTTTGCACAATCAATTATGCGGAGGATCACTTTGCCCCCTCAATTAAAAATATTATAATTTATCTATACGACTCAGAAAAGCCGGGTTCGAAATTGCACATCTTAAATATTTGTAGTTATTTTTAGTTGGTAATAGCAAAACAAAAAAGGGGCCTAACTGACACAATATAAACTTGTACGGGTAAACTGACGGCCACCACAAAGCAGGGTGGGGCATATAGATATTGTTTTAGAGTATCCCTGTTTGAAAATGATGATATTGCTTCAGTAGTGTTATTACCTTATGGAGCGAGTAACTTATGATATCCAAGAAAGACGTGAACTGGCTGAAAACTATTCCTTTAGCAGAACCATCCCTCTCAACCATGAATCTGATTTCTTCTCTCTGCAATCCCAGAGGATTTCGGTCAGCAACAACATGAAAACCCAAGGGGTCTAATATAATACGAAAAAGTATCACGAAAACACACCAAGGCCTCTATCTTAGTGCTTGTTTTGAAATTTGCAAGGTGAATTCTGTTTAGAATACTGGAGGACCTATAGCCCTTGATGGAGATTTTGCCAGTCTGATTGCTGGCATCTGCTTTCGATGTTAAATCAACAGTGAGCAATTTTGAGCATGTTGGGCATGCGACTTCCCCAAATGATTTAGAATAATCAATCAAACATGCCTTGCAAAACACATGTTCACAGGCAGTCACCTGAAATTTCAATCAGATGTTTGGTCAGGAAAGGAACTTTGCAGCATCATAAAATAGACCATATCATGTTTCCTCACTGTTTTAAACTAATAGCAAATAAATCACGTACACTGCTCAACCGTAAAAAAGAAGACAGTTTAAAATCAACCGAAAAAATTATTGAAGCACAACATAGTGCAAACATACATTTTCAAATTTTAAGGAATTATTAAAAGCATGGTATAGAGTAGTTGTTGGAAACATGCTAAGACATATAGAGTACGAACAAGTTGATTTAAAAGGTCTCTAAAAGGCTTATCTCATGGATTGCCATGATATTATGAGAGGTGAGATGTAACGAGAATGACTGACCACATGATCTTCTGCTGCTTCATGACAAATGCCACATATTTTCTCTCTCATATCAGTATTCCCCTTGTTTCTCAAAGCAGCGCTTGCAGAATACACCACAAGATACGGATGATCAACTGCCTGTAATTGATATATCTATAAGGAGAGTGAAGCGAAGATAATATATGACTAGACACGAATTTCCTGAATAGCAATAACACATTTTCATACTTCAGAGATCATGAATTTAAATTAATAAATAAAATCTTCTTACCTGACGCAGGCGTGTGAGAAGGTCAAATATGTGAGCATAGTTATTCAATAGTGTTCCTGCTTCTACATATCTGTAAGATGAAAATTGTATCATGGAACATTTCATAAGCATACTATAAATAACAAACCTACTATTTTCCAAATGTAAACACGAGTAGTATCGCAAACACTAACTATTGTATAGTAAACGTTTACTTATACTTTGTAAACCGCACGCAGAGTGTACACAAGAGTAGTTTTCTAAGTTTGAAAAGTTAGTGGGCAGTAGTTTATAAATAGGGTTAATCTAGTTTATAGCCATCTAAACTAGTCTCAATTTGGGAATACCCAACATTTGATTGACAAGTGGGAAATAGCCAGCGAAAATTGTTTGCAAAAACTTTGGGACGGAATTACCCAAAAATCGTACACATAAAACAAAAGAAATTTTTGGATAATTTCGTCACAAATTTTTTGTAGACGATTTCCGCTGGCTATTTACAACTTGTTTACGAAACGTTGGGTATTTCCAAATTGCCAACATTTAAGATAAGTACAAATAGGCAGCGGGTCTAATTTATTCTTTCTATTATATACAGAGAGGCAGTAGAGATATTGCAAAGGATGCCAGTGGACCGTTTACAATGACAAGCATCTACCGAATGAGCCTTTAAAAAAATCAACATATAGTTTTCCAAAATCAGTTTGAGTGAGAGAAAGAGAGAGAGAGAGAGAGAGAGAGAGAGAGAGAGAGAGAGAGAGAGAGAGAGAGAGAGTAAATGTACGTGTTAAATTCAGCCCGGCTATCTGTGTACAGTGACTCGTAATAATCATGCTCTCCTACATCCAGTGTGTCATTCCTCAATGAAATCTGTGGCAGCAACGATAGAAGCAAATTATACATTTACATCGCAAACTTTTGTATAACGTTGGACAACAAACTATAGAGCTGAAATTACAATTCTTGGAGGAAGTGCAAGATCCGCTGCACGGCCCTTCTTTGTTCGTCTCAGCACCGACATCTTTAAAATTTTGTGTTTGAGCAAGATCATTGCCCTTCTTCCCCTGTCTTCGCTTGAGTACAGCTGTATTGGCGTCGCTATATACTAGTATAGTTGAAGATATGGGATTAGCATATTACTATCCAGTTGATTAAGAGGCAAGGAAAAAAGAGCAATGTATTGCATACTTACTTTATTCCACCAGCAAAAATGTCTAACAGATTTATGAGGGCATTTTGAACATTGTGTTGTGGTACTGCAGAAAGGAATCAATGGCAACATGTATGGAATAGATGTTATATATTTGAAGGGAATCAAATTGCAGTTAAATAAAAGAAAACATACCATATTAAAAAAAAACACAGTTTCACCATTAACAATTACCCTATGGAGAAGCATAATGAAGGTTAAGTTAAATATGTTAATAACATAATTGGATCCATTTTGTAATGCATATCATACCTGTGATCTGGGGCTCTACAATCACAGTCCTTACACAAGTAAAATGAGTAGGGGATAATATGCAGAAAGCGTATCTGAACAAGTGTATTGAAACTTTATTAGTTGAAAGGACGATAAAGTATATACACTTTTTCTTATGACATACTATAAATATAAAATAAAAACTAGAAAAATGAATAACTTGCCAAAGAGTAAAATTCCCCGACACGATTCTGAATGGGAGTGCCGCTCAAAGCCCATTTGTAGGAGGACTCTAAGGAAAGAACACCTTTCGCCGTATTGCTGTGTCTATCTTTTACATAATGTGCCTACAGAAAATTGTCAAACACAATCTGTTCGTGCAAAAGTATTTTCCAGCAATACAATATTAAAAGCACAGACTACGACTGTTTAAAACATTAATAAACTCTGAGATTGAAAAATTACCTCATCCAAAATGATTCGCTCCCACTTTGCAGAAAACAGTGGTGATTTTCCACTCGGAGGCAAATTCTCGCTCTTGTCAGATACGCAATTGTCTTCCTTGTTTTTGATGTTCTTCTTCTTCTGATTCTTCTCTTTGGGTGGATCAATAACGTGCTTTACTTTCTTCATCTGCTTTGCCTGCTTCTCGGTTCTATTGGCATAAAGCCCACAATAATAAACCAAGTGTGTTCTCATCTTCCTCTCGAAAAACAGCCTACCACAGTTAGGACACTTCTGTCTTGGAGGCATGAGGTATTTTCTATACTCGTTCTCAACGATCGAATACGTAGTGATGACAAAATCGTAGTCGGAGAATTTGTTTGAGAACTTCTCTCGGTTGGGTCCATAGTAAACCAAAACTTTTGTGCTTCCCTTCAGTGTGAACCTGTCTATCTCGCCAACCCACTGGCTCACTGCCACCACAGGGCAAATTACAAGTGTGCCCTTGAGTCTGGTCGATCCAGAAGATGAGGATTGCGACGATGATGCACAAACTTCTCGTGAAAGCTCTCGTTTGGCGAGGACCAGAGCAATGGCTTGGATGGTCTTTCCCATACCCATTTCGTCAGCGAGAATTCCTCCTCTGACCGGTGAGCTTTCTTGCTTCAAAGCCCAGGCTAACCACTCCTTCTGGTACCTCAGTAACTCTACGTTCATATCAGAAGGCGCTTCGGCGGACTCGATCATCACTTCGTCCTGTTTTTCAAGATCAAAATCCTTATCTTCGTTCTCGTCGATCCATTTTTCATGTTCCTCTTCCCATATATTCCACATCAAAACTGGCTTCTCTTTCTTCTTTCTTCTTCCCTTATTCTTTCCCGTGCTCTTGCTAGGCCCGGGAATATCATTAACGTGGTCGGTCGTTTCCACTTTGACATTATTCTTTGGCCTCTTCTTCCTTTTCAGCGAGTTGGTTCTCTGATTAGAATTACTATCTGCTTTGAATTTTCCAGAAAATTTAACATTTAATATAAACATAATATAATTTATTTTCTACCAAAGAAAAAAAAAGTAAAAGCTTGACAAAACTCAATGGGGTAAATACGAAAGAACTACAAAAATTTCAGGCTTCGATTATCATTTAAAATCATTACCGTTAAAGTCGCTATCATCGTCGGGCTCCGAAGATAAACCCTCGTAAACCTCATCATCAACGTCAGAGACATTGTCGTTTTCGTCTTTATTTCGATCTTCGTCGCCTGCGATGTGAATCGCGTCAGATTAATTTTTAAACATTCGAACTATTTTAACGAATAGCGATCAAAAGCCAAAAAGTATCAAACTAGCGAGAGAAATAGAGAGATTCTGTAATACCGTCAACGGGAGCGGATGTTTTAATGGTGCGAGAACGGAGCTTCATTGATGCGAAAAAGAACGCACTAAATTAGGGTTTCGAAAAGGTAATCAAAAGGGATGGAATGGAAGTAAAAAAGGAAACGATAACACTCGTTTCTTGTTCAGGGACGTGAAACGGCGGGAAATCTTGGGAAAGCAACCGAGTAGGCCTAACATATACTGTGCCTCTTTTTTTAATATTAAATTTATAACTAACAAGTTTGACTAAAGAAATTTATAGAAAGAGACACCACTGTCGTTTAAAAATACTCAATTATTGAAATTTCGCCACATATCTCGGATAAAAATATCTTTAAAAGAAAAAAGACGTTCCAGACTAATTACTTTTCCAATAATTATTGATTAATTCCAACTTCAGATAAAAATAAAATTAGAGGAAAAAAGTAAAAATTTCTCCAAACTTTAACAGTTTTCAGTAAAATTTGACTACTTTCGATGAAATTCGATGTTTTGGACGAAGTCCGATATTTTTCTTCTTTTAAGAAAATAATTTGTAAGTGGTAACATATTTGTAAGTAACGTATTTATAAGTGGTATTCTTTTTATGTGTTCAGTCTAGAAAATAAAATTAATCTTTAATAAATACTCATAGTATAAATATCCAAATATAGTTGTTTATAGAAAACTATTAAGACCTTAAGTGGTTTGACAAAGAACGTTAAGATCTCGAGTGGAAAAATCATCACTAGAATTGAATGAGGGTAATGCACGTAAATTTCGAATCAATTAAAACAAAATACACACTAAATTAGAGCATACATTCATGGCTCTTCTAAAGAGTATAATAAAACAAATATTGAGAAGCGAAATATTATTTTAAGAACAAATGACCCACAAAATAAATGTAGACACAAGAAACCAAAATCAAACCACAAAATCATTAAAGGTACACAAAATCATTAAATAGTCAATTTAAACCTTTTATAATCTTAAATAAAAATGTTTGACAAATTTTAGTTAAATAACTATAACAATTGGGTTGATCTAATATATGAAATGACTATTTACTTAAGTTTTAGGTTGACTAATTTTGAATTAATATATGGGATAATATATTGGGTCCAATTAAAAGTTTACCAAAGACGGTTTGGCTTAAGTTGTCGAAGATCAACGAAAAAGTGCGACGTGCCAAACGACCTATACGACACGTATCTCACGCTCATGAATCCTCCAAATCGGTGTATAAATAATAGGCTCATGAGATAGTGTAATTCATTCATCATTATCTATTCAAGTCCATCTTATTCTTAAGATTTATCTTGTATTGCAAAACATCGCATATTCGAGTTTGGGATGCGTTATATTTATTTGTAGTCTTCCTTTTTTATATTTATTTACGAAGTCTATATGAGATCCACGTATGAACTAAAAATCGAATAAAATTATATATTATTTTTTTGTGATTGTTGAGGCTCAAAATCGACATCAATAATTTGACGTCGTCTGTGAAAAAATTGTTGGCATTTATGACCACAAATAAGATTTTTGATATTAAATACTTTTGTATTTGTTTTGTTTTGAATTTAAATAAAAATTGAATATCCATTCTTATTTAAGATTGTGTTTATGCATGAATGTCTACGCTCTGAAACTGTCATAAACGAAAGAAGTGCTATATACAGACTTGACAAGATACCTTCTTATGACTAGTTTAAATGATAGTTCGCAATCTAAACATCGATAGGGCAATCGACTATTAGTAATGATTGTTAGAATGAATTAAACAGATATCTTATCTTGTGATATGGAGAGTTATGACTTTGTAATTCATTCTTGATATCTTAATGAAGATATTGAACAAGACCTGTGAAGATTTGAAGTTCGAAACAAACTGTTTAATCAATCGAAACCTCAAACTCACATACGAGGGGTAATTTAGTAATTACCTAAATCCTGAAGTGAGTACATATTTTCATGTAACACGTTATGACATTTGATTTGTCAATGAGCAATGGATAAGTGAAATTTCATTGACCCAACGGTTGGTGTCATAATACTATTTCGTTGAAATATGTGATTCACAGATATGGAATTTGTGTTGAAACAATGTTAAGACATTACTATCAAACCATGCTGTGTTATGAGAGTGTGAACGAATAAATTAGGCCTGGTATTCATCGAATAAAGAATTCTTTGAAATAAAACATGTGACATGTTGAGACATCTCACTTTATGTTTTTCTCGTTCACAAATAACAGAGGATTTGGTGAAATAATAACTCAGAGGTAAAACGGTAATTTTACATTCCTCTGAGCTAATGATACACACAAAGGGTAATATCGTAAAATACACCGTGGATCGTGTGAAGACTAGTTTTATCACATCAAACGGAAATATAAACGCATATGAAGTTAGAGATATTCAATATTGGTCCTTTAATGGAATCGACTAATATTAAGAATTAAAAGTCGGAAAAAATTTGTGAACATTTGTGTCTGAGCTTTATTCTAAAGCTTCGTTCATGTGGGTCAATAAGGTCTCAATGATAGACTCTCGGACGAGATTTTGGTGAACAAGAAATGATTGATTTTCTCATTCAACGTAAATTGTGATTTATGCTAAGAAAATTATTTTCTAAGTAATTAAACAAATAATTGGTTATTTATTATTACACTTATTTAACGAATCATAGTATGTTATTATAGTGATAATAATATCATTTGATGATTCAAATAAATAAAAGATGAAAATAAATATTTTCTCGTTTCGTACTACAATGATTAGTATGAAAATAATTAATGACTTGTCATTAAATGAGATGTTCTAAATTAATTAAATATTATTTTAGAAATATGTGATTCACAGATATGGAATTTGTGTTGAAACAATGTTAAGACATTAGTATCACACCATGCTCAGTTATGAGAGTGTGAGCGAATAAATCAGGCATGGTATTCATCGAATAAAGAATTCTTTGAAATAAAACATGTGACATGTTGAGACATCTCACTTTATGTTTTTCTCGTTCACAAATAACAGAGGACTTGGTGAAATAATAACTCAGGGGTAAAACGGTAATTTTACATTCCTCTGAGCTAATGATACACACAAAGGGTAATATCGTAAAATACACCGTGGATCGTGTGAAGAATAATTTTATCACATCAAACGAAAATATAAACGCATATGAACTTAGAGATGTTCAATATTGGTCCTTTAATGGAATCAACTAATATTAAGAATTAAAAGTCGGAAAAAATTTGTGAACTTTTGTGTCCGAGCTTTATTCTAAAGCTTCGTTCATGTGGGTCAATAAGGTCTCAATGATAGACTCTCGGACGAGATTTTGGTGAACAAGAAATGATTGATTTTCTCATTCAACGTAAATTGTGATTTACGCTAAGAAAATTATTTTCTAAGTAATTAAACAAATAATTGGTTATTTATTATTACATTTATTTAACGAATCATATAATGTTATTATATTGATAATAATATAATTTGACGATTCAAATAAATAAAAGATGAAAATAAATATTTTCTCGTTTCGTACTACATTGATTAGTATGAAAATAATTAATGACTTGTCATTAAATGAGATGTTCTTAATTAATTAAATATTATTTTAGAAATATGTGATTCACAGAAATGGAATTTGTGTTGAAACAATGTTAAGACATTAATATCACACCATGCTCTGTTATGAGAGTGTGAGCGAATAAAGCAGGCATGGTATTCATCGAATAAAGAATTCTTTGAAATAAAACATGTGACATGTTGAGACATCTCACTTTAAGTTTTTCTCGTTCACGAATAACAGAGGACTTGGTGAAATAACAACTCAGGAGTAAAATGGTAATTTTACATTCCCCTGAGCTAATGATACACACAAAGGGTCATATCGTAAAATACACCGTGGACCATGTGAAGAATAGTTTTATCACGTCAAACGGAAATATAAACGCATATGAACTTAGAGATGTTCAATATTGGTCCTTTAGTGGAATCGACTAATATTAAGAATTAAAAGTTGGAAAAAATTTGTTAACTTTTGTGTCCGAACTTTAGTCTAAAGCTTCGTTCATGTGGGTCAATAAGGTCTCAATGATAGACTCTCGGATGAGATTTTGGTGAACAAGAAATGATTGATTTTCACATTCAACGAAAATTCTGATTTACGCTAAGAAAATTATTTTCTAAGTAATTACACAAATAATTGGTTATTTATTATTACATTTATTTAACGAATCATATTAAGTTATTATATTGATAATAATATAATTTGACGATTCAAATAAATAAAAGATGAAAATAAATATTTTCTCGTTTCGTACTATATTGATTAGTATGAAAATAATTAATGATTTGTCATTAAATGAGATGTTCTAAATTAATTAATATTATTTTAGAAATAAATCAAATAAATTTGGGAGATAATTAAGACAATATGGCCGGCCATAATAAGGGTTTTATGGGCTGAAAAAATTGTTTAAACTCATGAAAAGGAGTTTTGGGCTTAAGTTTGACTAATGGATCTTAATTGGATTTTGACCTAACTTAAGTTCATTCTCTCTGATATAAAAGGAGGCTCTCTCTTTGGTAACTCTAGCCTAATTTCGACCAGCACTCAGCCGAATCTCTCCCCCCTTGTGCTTGAGAGGTTTATGGCCGAATTTTAGAGAGAAAGAGAGAGAGGAAATTAGTTTCCCGACAACCCTTCCTTTTTTTTGAGTTTCCTCTTCTTACCTTGTTCCCACAAAGAGCCCACCCTCTTGATCTCCTAAAAACTCCTAGAGAATTATCATCGATTCATCTTGTGGTTGTTTGAGTGACATTTGATCCACAGGGCCGGCCACTTCTTAGAGCATCGGAGGAAGGACGGATTTCCGGACATCCTAGACGTGCGTGGGAAGGAGTTTCAGCCGTGCTTGTTGACGCATCATCGGCGCTGATTCTCGCAGATCCGAACCCACTGTAAGTTTCCTATAAACGAGTTGGGTCTGAATATAATAAACATTGTAGGATTGTTAGAAATTTTAGATCACTCGTTTGCATGTTTGAATGAATTTATTAATATGGTTAGAAATTTATTGAGATGCTAGATTAGATTTAATGACATTGTTATTGAATATGTTTTAAAATATTTTAACATGTTAAATGGAATTATGAATTTCCGCCAAATATTGATATGTTTCATAATTAATTAGGTTAATTGTTAACTAAATTCCAACAAAAATTCAAAAAGACCAACCTGAAGAAATAATTCGTCTACCAAACATGGTTTACCCTAAGTCTAATTGCGAAGTTGCAAAGGATGTCCCTTCGAGGATTAAAGAAATCTTGGATATGATCACCAAAATTTGAACAACAAGAAGAGTCAAGCCTTGTGATCTAAATTCGATTGGACAATCTAATGACGCCTCTCATGCACTTTCGCACCTCCCGAGCTGTAGTTGACAAAATGACCCATATTGACTCAGCTCACTGTTGGAAATCAGTTTAACAAATTACCTATAAACAATAAAACATATTTAATATAGCGGAATTTCAAATTTTTTATTTAATATGAGAAACTTGTTTCGTACCATATTGAATTAACCATGATGCTAAAAACGACCAGCCATGTAAAAATATCAAACCACGCAAACAAAAAATTCCACATATCCAGATTTCTATAACTATTTACAGAATCAATATGGATAGAATTGAGAGATAACTTAAGGTTGTCGTCGTTAACTTCACGCGTCGTCCATCCGTCTTCAATCTGTGAGTACGAGGCTGCGTCACGCGTCCACGTCTCTGCTCCGGGTGTGACACTCAGACGCATGTAGGGCTGCTAGAGTCTCCTCTGAATCCTGCCCGCGCGTCTTTGAGTACCCGGCCCTGTTTCTTCAATTTCATGCAAACTACCACGAAACGAAGTCATTGAAAAGATCTCCGAATTTTTATGAGATTAAAAGAGTTGGCTCTTTTATGAACAAGGAAGAAGAAAGGATAACTCAAAAATTAAAAGATGAAGCGAGAAAACGATTCTCCCTTTTTTGAGTTCGGCCAAAACAAACTTTTCCCGAATTTTAATTCTTAATATAGGTCGATTCCACTAAAGGACCAATATTGAATATCTCTAATTTCATATGCGTTTAATTTGCATTTGATGTGATACAACTATTCCTCACACGATCCACAGTTTATTTTATGATATTACCTTTTGTGTGCATCATTAACTAAGAGGAATGTTGAATTACCGTTTAACCCTTAAGTTATTATTTCACCAAATGCTTTGTTATTTGTGAACGAGAAAAACATAAAGTGAGATGTCATAACATGTCACATGTTTTATTCAGAGAATGTTTTATTCATTGAATACTAGATTTGGTTTATTCGCTCACACTTCTAATAACAAAACATGGTGTGATAATAATGACGTGGTATTCTTACAACACAAATTTCATATATGTGAGTCACAAAATTCAACAATACAATATTATGACACCAGTCGTCGGAGCTATGGAAACTTATTTAGACATTTCCTATTGACTAATAAAATGTCATAAAGTGTCACAAGAAAATATGTATTCAGTTCAGGATTTATAATTATGAAAATACCCCTTATTTGTGATTTTGAAGTTTCGAGTGATATAACGGTTTATCTCGAACTTCAAAGTGTCACAGGTCTTGTTCAATGTCTTCAACAAGACATGAAAAATAAATTTCAGAGTCAAAACTCTATATATCACAATATAATATATCGTTAGTTTATTCAAACAATCATTAACTAAATACAATTGCCTTATCAATCTTTAGATTGCGAACTATTATTTTAAACTAATCAAGAAAATGTATCATGTCAAGTCTGTACTTAACACTTCTTTCAGTGATGATAGTTTCAGGGCGTTTACATTAATGCATAAACACAATCTTATATAAGAATGAATATTTAAACTTTATTTAACTTTTAACAAAAGGAATATAAATTTATTAAATTTCTCATGTCTCTTTTTTGGGCATAAATCCCAACAAGCTCCCACGTGACTCAAAGGACTTGTAAGTCATTACTTATGGGTCTCCTCTTTTGACAACATCTCGAACTAGGTGATATTTTCATTGTATGTGTTTTGAGCGCTTACGACTTCTTGGTTTCCTACAGTTGGCAACGGCTCCACTTATTAGCTAACACTTGGAACTACTTCCAACTACTTCAGGGATTTCCGAAGCCAAACAGCCTCATTTGCAACTTCACAAGCCGCCACATATTCGAGTTCTAAGGTCGAGTCAGCAACACAAAATTGGAATCGGTATATCCCGTCATAGTCAGCTCACCACCTGAGAATCCAAGCACATAATTTCTCGTTCTCCGAGGATACATGAGAATATGCTTGACAACAACCAAGTGCTCGGGTCCAGGGTTTGATTGGAATCTACTCATCACGCCCACTGCGTACAAATATCTGGTCTAGTGCAAAACATCGCATACATGAGACTTCTTAATGCTGAGGCGTAAGGAACATGTCTTATGTCATATGTCTGTTGAGGAGTCTTGGGAGACATGCTCACTAGAAAGATGCACTCCATATCTGAAAGGTAGTTTTCATTTTGTGGAGTCTTGCATGCTGAAGCGATCCATAATCTTATAAATATAAGATGCACGAGAAAGTGTCAACCTTCGATTCTTTCAATCTCTAAGGATCTAGATCCCCAGAATGTAAGCCGCTTCTCCAAGATCCTTCATTTCAAATTTCTTTGACAACCAAATTTTAACCTCTGATAACTTTCCCATATCATTCCTAAAGAGTAGCATGTCATCAAAATATAAGACCAGGAAAACTACTTTGCCGTTGTTTATCTTCTTATAAACAAACCGTAGCCTTTTACCATCTCGTCGAATATGATATTCCACGATCTACATGCTTGCTTGAGTCCATAAATGGACTTAAGCAACTCACAAACCTTTCCCTTTTGACCTTTATCCATGAACCTGTCTGGTCGAGCCATGTAAATGCGCTCGTCAAGATTTTCATTCAGAAATGCAGACTTGACATCCATCTGCCAGATTTCATAATCTAGGGCTGAAACAATGGATAAAAGAATGCGAATGGACTTCAGTATTAAGACTGGAATAAAGGTATCCTCATAGTCTATACCTTCCTTTTGGGTGAAACCCTTTGCCACAAGTTGTGATTTAAATGTCTCTACATTTCCATCTGGTCCTCTTTTCTTCTTGTAAATCCATTTACATCCAACAGGTTTAATACCTTCGGGTGGATCTACAAGTTTCCAAACCTCGTTGAGATACATCAAATGCATTTCAACGTTCATGACGTCTTGCCGAAAGTTTTCTTCGGAACCTTGCATCGCTTGGGAGGATGATACTAGATCATTTACCTCTTTGTTTGCGACAATTATGTAAGCTTCTCCGATGAACATGTATAGGTCAGGTTTCAAGTAAAATCATGTTACTTCGACGAATCACAGTACCATCAGTTTTCGATTGTGATTCATCCAGTGTTGGAGTATGACTCATCCTAACTTGTGGAGTATTCGTTACTTCACCCAACATTCTCTTAAGCACAAGTCTGCTTCTAGTTATTGCATTCTTTATATAGTCTTCCTCAAGAAACCTAGCGTTTGTCCTAACAATAGTTTTCTTATCAGCAGAACTATAGAATATGTACCCTTTTGTCCCTTTCGGATATCCTACGAAAATGCATAATTCTGAAATACTAGTCAAGTTGCTAGTCCTTTGCCTTAGCACATGTGTTGGCCAACCCCAAATTCTAAAGTGGTTTAAAATAGATATTATACCACACCATCTCTTATAAGGAGTACCAGGAACTGTCTTCGACGGAACCTGGTTCAAAATGTAAGCTGTCGTTTCTAAGGCATATACGCAGAATGAATTAGGAAATGTTGAGTAGCACATCATTGATCTCACCATATCTAATATAGTTCAATTCCTTCTCTCTGATACTCTATTTTATTGTGGGGTGCCAGGTCCTGTAAGCTAAGAATGAACGCCTTCTTCTTTAAGAAAGTCCTCAAACTCTTCGGACAAGTATTCTCCACCATGATCTGATTGTGTTTTGATCTGTTTCTCTCTATGCTTTTCAACCAATGCCCGATACTATTTGAACATTTCAAAATTATTGGATTTGTTTCGCATAAGAAAGACATAACCAAAACGTGTGAAGTCACATGTGGAGGTTACAAAGTATTTGCAGCCTCATCTTGCCTGAATGTTGATCAATCCACATACATCACTATGTACGAGTTCCAATACTTGTGTGGCTTTTTTACCTTTCAACGAGAAAGGTTTCTTGGTTATCTTGCCTTCAAGGTAGAATTCACAGTTAGGTATATATCCCACATTCAAATATTGCAAGGGACTATCTATTGCTAATCTCTTAATCATGTCAATGCCAATGTATCCAAGATGTAGGTGCCATAGATATGTGTCATCGGTTTCATCACTATGAAACCTTTTGCCGCTATGACAAAAGCGAGAGAAACCCCATCCCTCTCTTTCCATTTTTACACCCCCATGTCCCTCCCGTGTGGCAACGTGGGGGCGTAAAAAAGGGGATCCTATCAACTTGTTCCGACCTAGGATAATAAGCTCATGAGCGTAGTCTTACTTCACCGTCGAGAAACGAAAGAAGACTTCCATCTCCAAGTTTAACTCAGACGTAGCGCTTCATTTGTGAATCGCTATTCACTTCGGTCTCTAAGATAGTTGGCTCATTTGGATACAAATTATATATAGAATCAACACGATGAACTTTAGTAATAAACGAATCATTAAGATGAATCTCAATTACATTATTGACTTTAAACTTAAATGATTGTTCTTCTAAACGACCAAAACAAACAAGGTTCTTGCTAAAATCCGGAACATAATAAACATTATTCAATAACAAAATTTTGTTCCCTAAATTAAGCTCGAAGGTCCCGACTAATCTCACTCCGACATCCGTTCCACTGCCCCAGTTGAACGTGAACTCCCCGTCATCTAAGCGTCTGGTTTGCTTGAATACATTCAAGTTACACACAATATGGTCAAAAGCCCCCCAATCTAATATACAGGGTGATTCTTTATTTGTGATGTAACACGCTTGAGTAACGAGAATCGTTCGGTTGGCATTTTTTAGGATTTTTCTTTGCCTTCTTGGAACGAGAGGTGGAAGCCCCATGTTCAGTAACATTGGCTTCTCAGTTCCTCTTCTTGTTCTTCAAAAAAGTCCCTATACAGTCTGCAACTCCATCATGAGTTTTCTTAGAGAATAGTTTAGCTTGTTCATGGAGTAGTTTATACAGAAGCTATCAAAGGAGTCTGGCAGAGTCTCCAAAATCATGTCGATCTTGGTAAGTTCGCCGATCTCACACCCGAGAATCCCCATCTCATTCAGGTGCCCCATGATCATTAGCATGTGTTCCCAGACATGACACTAGTACAAAAATAGCCTTTAGATGCGACATATTGTCGTATCTAAAGGCCAAAATTTGCATCTAAATCGACATTTGGATGCGACTTTGTCGCATTCGAATAGTCGTAGCTAAAACTTCGGATGCTTCTAGTCGCATCCGATGTTGTCCACCATCAGACACGACAATTTTTTACGCGACTACTCGCATCTAAATTCCGCAAAAAAAACATAAAATTTGGCGGTAAACGACATTTAGATGCGACTGTGTTGCATCCAAAGGTCTGCGCGATAAAATTATCAGATGCGACTAGTCGTATTTAAATGTGTACCCGCTTAAAATAAAACAGAACAAAAAAATTTGTTCCTCGGCCTTTAGATGAGACTTTGTCGCGTCCAAAACTCTCCCGCCAAACTATCAGATGCGACATAGTCGCATCTAAAGGTTAAATAAATGAAAAAAAATTAATTTAATAAATTTACGTAAATAAAAATAAAACTAAATAAAAAATTAATGTAATACTAAATTGACAGAAATAAAATTAAATCAAAACATAGATTTAACTTTAACATAATTCAAAGTGTTTCAAAGTACGAACAAGTAAACGTAAACATTAAACATAACATATCAATTAAACTAAATCAACTAATAAACTAAACATATTACACAATTTCAATTTACTAGACATATTTAACGATTTCATAAACTAAACATATTCATAAAAATTCCAAATCAAACATATTCATCAATTTCAATTCACTAAACATATTTAAATTTCTAAAAAACTAATCATTTCAATTTACTACACATATTTAACAATTTCATAAACTAAACATATTTAAAATTCTAAAAAACTAATCATATTCAATCATTTCAATTTACTAGACATATTTAACGATTTCATAAACTAAACATATTCATAAAATTCCAAATCAAACATATTCATCAAGTTCAATTAACTAAACATAATTAAAATTCTAAAAAACTAATCATTTTCAATCATTTCAATTTACTAAACATATTTCATGATTTCATAAACTAAACATATTCATACAATTTCAAACCAAACATATTCATCAATTCCAATTCACTAAACATAATTAATATTCTAAAAAAATAATCATTTTCAATCATTTTAATTTACTAGACATATTTAACGATTTCATGAACTAAAATATTCATACAATTTTAAAACCAAACATATTCATCAATTTCAATTAACTAAACATATTTAAAATTCTAAAAAATTAAAATTTAATTAGCTAATGTAGAGACGAAGCTGAAATGCGTTGAAAGAGATTTGGATCGGAGACGATGATTGCGAGCGTAGAAACGAGACTGCGACCAAAATAAAAATACTATATAATAAAAATTAACAAATATATATATGAAAAAGTTAAAATAAAAATTCTTAAAATACTACCTAACGTGCAGTGAGGCGCTGCGGAGGAGGCGACGACGAGACAAGTGGCGGCCGGCGAGGCTGCTAAGGAGGCGACGCTGCAGAGAACTACAACCTGCAAAAAAAAAAAACAATTTTTTAAAATTTTAGTTCTCGCAAATTCTTTATCTATTACAACAAAAATAAATTTAACATTGAGTACCGAGGCTGTGAGAATCTGGACTGTGAGTACCAAGGCTGTTAGAATCCGAACTGTGAGGCTGCAAAGGTCGGAACGGCGTTAACTCTCGAACAAAAATGTTTAACATTGGGAGGAGAAAAATAAACATACCTACAAGGGGGACAGAGTTACTGCGTGACTATCGGATGACGTAAGAGGTCGGGCAGGAGTTGTGGAGGGTAGGAAGAGGTAGCGAGGGAGGGGCGGCGGAGGCAGCGAGGAAGGGGCGGCGGTGGGTGAGCAGAGGCAGGGAGGGGCGGAGGCAAGGTAGGGCGGAGGCAGGGTGGGCGGAGGGAGAGAGGGGTATCAGAGGTTGGGTGGGGCAGAGGAAGAGTGGGCGAAGGAGGGAGGGTGGGGCAGAGGGGCGGAAGGAGAGAGGGTGGGGCGGAGGGAGGGTGAGTAGAGGAGGGTGGGCGGAGGAGGGAGGGAGGGGCGGAGGAGAGGGAGGTGGGCGAAGGAGGAAGGTGGGCGGAGCGGAGGAGGGAGGGGCGGAAGAAGTGGGCGGAGGGAAGAAGGTGGGCGGAGGAGGGAAGGGCGATGGAGGTGGGCAGAGAGAGGTTGGCGATGAAGATTTAGAGGGAAAAATAATTAATCCATAGTATTATGAACAAAAATAATTAATTACTTTTCCTATGGTAAACCATAAATAATCGTCTTTTATAGTCGTGACACATCAGTATTTAGTTAGAACCATCCAAGTAGTCACTACCTCAAGTTTTTACTACTTACCATAAACTTTGATCACTTATTTATAACGCATAGCCTCTCGGGAGGATTACTTTAAAATAAGTCTAAATGTGTACCTGACATATGGGCCTTTATCCAAGTCACTTCGATAACGGTTCTCCTATATTAGCGAAGTTATTCCGAAGTACTTGTTGCGAAAAACTCGCGCGCAAGTGCACGTGTCGAACAAATAATATAGATAGTAAGTACGGTTCGTTCCCACGAGAATTTATAATTAAAAGAAAATCTAATATTACTATAATCTAAATCTAGAGGTAATGAAAGTGATTGTTGTTATTTCTAAATTGCTAAATAACTTAAACTAAAAACGATTAAATATGGATGATGTGGAACAAGGGTGTGGCTTCACTTTTCTATCCCATTGTCGGGATTTCTAGAGAAACGAAGAATGATCAATCCTATGACTATGCTAATTGTGTTCACGTGAATTTTATCGCTAACCCTCACTAGAGTGATATTAACGACCTAAGACTAAAAACTCCTTTTACCTCTCGATCTCAAGGCATAGAACCTAGTTTGCTTTACATTTTGGATCACTCACACGACCCCCTAGCAGTTGTGGCTATCTCTAGACTTCACATTATGTACTACTATATTCTATTTTACTCGCACGACTAATTAAACCTCGCTAGAGAGAATAAATAATCCTAGAATCAAGCATATACAAGCATTAAGAACAAAAATAGAACAAACACCAGCCAAAGAATCAAATCAAACTTCGACGCAAACTAGAATAAAATCCATGACAATTATCAAGAAAAGATCCACCATCACCTCTAATGGATTAGTTTATGGTGATGGTGGAAGAACTAGAAATCAAACAATAACCATAATCCATGATAATAGAGATTCAGAAGGAGAAGAGAAAGAAAAATTAGATTGGATGTGGCAGACTCGTCGCAGCCTCCAGAACGTCTTCGGCCTTCTTCTTCGTTCACCTTATGTTACTACATAAGGTTTCCTCTCTCTAAAAGCTAAAACAAAGCAATAATGATTTCTAAGTGGCTGCTATTAGGTTATATACGCGAGCTCTCCAATTTCGCGCATATATGGCCTTTGAAAACTGATCAAATGGCTCAAAATTGCAGTCCACGTGTCAAATTAACTTACTGTCGGAGCCTCATCGCGTCGTAGGGTTTCAATTGCGTCGCGGTGGACTTCCGTCGTGTTGCAGTGGACCTCATCGCATTGCGATGGGCACTCTGGACGTGTGCGTGTTGCTTCACCTTTTATCACCTATCTAGAGCTCTGGGTATCGGAATTGAGATTCTTAAAATGTTCAGACTCCTTACAATCTCCCCGTCGTCCTAGGATGCTCTATTTCTCTTTCTCTTTTGCATCTATAATGCTCATTTTTGCTTCTATGCATCTCATAGATCTTTGTGGATCTGAATATCCTGAAAACGTCACACAAACTACAAAAACTATCAAAATACTTGAGGATAAACATCGATTCTTAGTTCACGATCATCTAATAATCACGTACAAAACGTGATTATCAAACTCTCCCAAACTCAAACTCTTTCGTGTCCTCAAGCAACAAAAATAACTAAAAATGCAAAAAAAAATGATTAAGCACACGAACACACAAATGTAAAAACTAAACAACACAAGGATAGGTTCAATATTATTGTTGTTTCAATCGATTCATGTTTGGACTCTATTTTTAATTTTCAAGACTTTTCGGCTCCAGAAATTTAATGTTTTAAACGATTCGGTAACTGCTAGAATTCAAAAAATAGAATATAATCACATGTTAGCTTTAGCCGTTTTGCAATGTTTACCTATCTCGAAAGTGTTCGGATACCTAAAATTGTTTACTTGTCAAACAAAGTCATAAGACCACAAAAACCTGAATATCTATTTGAGATTTGATATTTACGGTTTTTACTTACCATAGGTCTCGTCTTCCCCCTTGATCTCCACTAATGTACACAAATCATTTCTACCTTGTCAAAAGGTCTTATAAGGCTTGTAATGTTAGGCTCGGGTCAAAGATATGGAAGTGAGTTTTTAGTGACTAGGGTTGACCTTAGCTACTCAAATATGAACTAGAGAACTCTAAACTTTTTCACGTTCTTTCCCAATACATGTTTTCCTCATTTACAACTCTCTTTTTCTCTTAAATTTTCTCAAACCTTGGCTCACATAGCCCTTTCTATTTGAACTACACCACGTCAAAACAACTAACACTTCTCTTTTCAACTTTCAATTATTATTTTTTTTTTCTCTTTTTTTCTTTTTTCTAAGAAGAAGAAGACAAAGAGAAGGGGTTTACAATATTACTACTCGACGTGGTCTTTAAACAAAATTTTATTCTACAAAGAACGTATATACCCTCTAGAGACAACCAAATATTCCCTTGTATATTTTTTTTCAAATTAAGCTTAACGAATTTACTTGTTCCCAAAAGTCGATAAAAATCAACGAGTTCTTTGTGGGATTTAAAAATTGTGGCTCGAGGCTTTTTCTGACTAAGTAACGAGAGGGTAAAACATTAGAATTTTTGTGACCGGGTTCTAAATGATATTCAATATTTTTTGGTCCGGCTTTTTGGCTTGAAGGGCTTATCCTAATGCCTAAATCATTCTTACTAGATCAATGTGTACTTAATTTTGCCTTGATTAGGAATTGGAGAAGGTTCTAGTAAGTACGATGATTTTAATTCAATTGTTCGACAATAACGCATCTAACATTCCTAAATTTCGAGACATACAAAATTCGGGCTTATTTTGTTGGAACTTACTTAACGATTTAAGTATATTATTATTAAACATCACAAATTACGTGCGGAATTAATAATAAAAACGATCTAGCATATTAAACTATTTAATATCTAACAACCTATTGGCATTAAAATATAAGTATGTGAATTAACAAATTAATTTTAATCTAGGAACATGTCAATTAACAATTTAATTACAAACATGTACGTCGATAAAATTTAAACACTCCAATCAACACATAACAAATTCCAATTAACGAGTATTTAAAGTTATCGAGACTTACAAATTCAAGTTATAAATAACTCGGTCCAGGAATTATGCTCGAGTTCGAAGCGAGAATTTTTAAGCTTCAATTCCAGGTTTGCAATGTCCTCCTCGAAGCGTCAACACGTCACGAAGAGGAATGAGCGGCGGCACATGCACGGGCAGCGGAGGCGCGGCCTTGGGACTGGTCCGGGAAGCTGGAAGCAGGTGGCGTGCGGTCCTTGGCTAGCGGGAAGCAGGCGGCAATGGCTGGGCGCGTCACTGAAGGCTGCAGCGGCGCTCGGAGGCCCTGCAGCTGGAGATGTGGTCTGCTGGGCGCTGAGGCGCTGTCGGGCGCGGACAGGCGCTGGCAGATCGCAGGCAAAACTTCGCGACGACGCTGAGAGCTCATGGAAGCTTGGATCGGGACGCCGTTTTATGCGTTACGTCGACAATGAACTGACTTAAATGGGTTTGGAAAGATTTTAGGGTTTAAGGACACGGTTTCGTCAGATTCATCGAATCTTTGGTTCGGAGGTGAGATTTCCAGAAAAATAAATTTTAACGAAAATTGACCAAACAACCTCAAGTTGATTCAACGATGACACAAGAAGAATATGAGAAGATGAGTGTGGGCTCGAGATGAACGCACACGAGAAAAAAGAAACAAAATTTCATTCTCCCGGGTGATAGGTTGGTCGGCCAAGAGGGAGAGAGAGAGAGAGAGAGAGAGAGAGAGAGAGAGAGAGAGAGAGAGAGAGAGAGAGAGAGAGAGAGAGAGAGAGAGAGATAGAGAGAGCAAGCCTGACCTAGGGTTTCATCAAACCCTTTATTTATAGACATTGTTAATGGGCTCTCGTGTGGGCTTTTGTTGAATTAATATTCAGCCTAAAATCATGAAAATCGCCGACCCCTATGTCTTACTCGTCTCTCAATTTTGTTTCCCTAATTGCCTTGATTTAATTTCCAAATTCGACTTAATTTAGAACTCTCATCTATTTAATAACTTAATATTAAATTGTTTCATGGTTATCGAATAACATAAAATGAGAAACGTTTTATTTTCTAATATTGTTATTCTGAATTCTCAAGAAAATTATTATCACAATAATAAAGTTATTTAATTCACAAAATCAATAATTAATGAATAACACATTATTCATTAATTCGCTTGGAAAATAAATTTCTCTATACAAATCACAATTTGTATTTTATGAGTAAATCAATTTATTGCGTTCAGTTAATCTCTTCTAAATATGCATCATTGAGACCTTATGGACCCATATGATCGAAGCTTGAGAATAAAGCACGGACTCAATAATTCACAAACTATTTTCGGCTTATAATTCTTAATAATGGTCGACTCCACTAAAGGTGCAATATTGAAAATCTCTAAGTTCATGCGCGCATATTTTTTCGTTTGAAGTCACAGAACTTTTCTGTACTCGATCCACGGTGTATTTTACCAAAATACCCTTCGTGTGTATCAGTAAGTCCGGGGAATGTAAAATTACCTTTTTACCCCTAGAGTTAATATTTCACTAACTCGTTTGTTACTTGTGAATGAGAAAAAAACATAAAGTGAGACGTCAATACGTGTCACATGTTTTAATCAAGGAATCTCATATTCAATGATTATCTGGCTAGATTAATTCATTTACTATCTCGTAACAAAGCATAGTGTGATACAATGACTTTCATTATGTGTACACGAATTTCATATCTGTAAATCACATAATTCAACACTACAACATTATGTCACCAACCGTCGGGTCAGATGCAGCCATTACACGGCCATTGCCCATTGACAAATTAAATGACATAAAGTGTAGCGTCGACTATGCACTCACCTCAGGATTAAGGTAGTTATCGAAGTACCTCTCGTATGTGATCTTAGACCTTCTAGATTAAACAGTTTTATATCGAGCTTCCATAGAATCACTAGGTCTTGTTCAATATCTTCTATAAGATATCAAGAATGAAATCATAGAGTCACAACTTTCTATATCACATGATAAGATATCATGATTCATTCAAACAATCGTTACTTAGACTCGAATGCTCAATCGATCTTAAGATTGCGAACAAATGATTTAAACTAGTCACAAGGGGTTATCATGTCAAATCTGTATTTTAACACCTTTTTCGTTGATGACAGTTTCAGAGCGTAGCATACAACATAAATACAAACTATAGGGAAAGAATACTTATTTATTAATATTAATGTTTCAGCAAAATATTACAAATAATAAATAAAATGTCTAATATTCTCCTTTGTGGGCACCAATTATAACAAATTTGAAAACAAAAATTCTCAAAATTCAATTTCCTCCTAACAATTCATGAATTTTTACTTCTAAGACTAAAGTCTTTAAAAACTCAAAATCTCGTTGACAAGCATATGTTAAAAAATCAATTTGACCATAATAAATATCCTATCAAACAACCCAAGTCAAATTAAAAAAATTGAACAAAACTAAAAACAAAAACAAAAACTATATACATCGCAGTTTAAAATTCCCCCTAAACTCAAATTATGAATTGTCCTCAATGTGAAAAGGACTGAAATACGTGGGGCAAGAGGAGACTTACCTTGCAAGTGAACAACCGAATACTCGTCGTCCGGCGGTCTCGAGCATTTCGTGCTCGCACCGAGCTCTTCAACATATCTTCTCTTGGTTGCTCCAAATCCATCAAGATATTTGACTTGTTCTCGAACTTCACATTCAACATTAGGATTAACACAATCAGTAGAGTTGGTAAGACAAACCTGAAGTGGATTTTTTGAACGGTAATTGTAAGTATTGATTATTTTGTCACGTTCGTCCACTCTAAAGATGTCATCGCTCGCCTTGTGGTACTTTATCGAGTTGTATATGTTGAATATGACTTCCTCGTCTTGCACTTTCAGCTTCAGCTCTCCTTTTTGCACATCGATTAGTGCTCCTTCGGTTGCTTAAAATACCCTTCCTAAGATGATTAGAATGTCTCTATCCTCCTCCGTATCTAGAACCACAAAATCAACCGGAAAAACGAATTTATCTACCTTTATGAGCACATCTTCGATGACTCCTCGAGGGTATTTGACTGAGCGGTCGGCCATTTGTAGTTTCACTCGTGTTGGTTTCACGTCGCCTATTCCAAACTTCTTGAAAATGGAGTACATCATGAGATTAATGCTTGCTCCCAGATCGCACAACGCCTTCTTGAAATATGTCTCGCCTATAACACTTAGGATAGTGAAATTTCCCGGATCCTTCAGCTTTTGAGGGAGTTTATTTTGGAGGATTACGGTGCACTCTTCGGATAGGGAAATTGTGCTGCAGTCTTCAATCTTCCGCTTGTGAGTGAGGATGTCCTTCAAGAACTTGACGTACCTCGACATTTGTTCGATGGCCTCCGCGAAAGGAATGTTGATGTGAAGTTGTTTGAATACTTCAATGAATTTCCCAAACTGTTTTTCGAGCTTCATATTCTTCAGTCTCTTGGGGTACGGTACCTGCACGAGGAAACGACACAATTTTTGACGTTCCAACTTCATTCGCTTCGATAGCACATTCCAGACCCGACTGCCCATCGCGTCTCGGTGGTGGTCATCGCGTCGCGACCCGAATTGTATCTATGTCCTCGCGTTGTGTTGGATCCTCATCCTGTCGCGACAGTTGTCCCTCGCGTCGCGATGGCTCTCCGTCACATTGCGATGGTGACGATCCTGGGGTTCCAGTGCTTCGTATCCTGTGTTTTTATCTACATTCTCCACAACCGAACCACTACGTAAGGTTATAACATTTACTTGTTGCTTCGGATTGACCTTCGTGTTTCTTGGCAATGATCCTTGCGCTCTCTCAGTCAAGGTTGACGCTAATCGACCTATTTGAGTCTCGAGGTTACGAATTTGGGCTGATTGACTCTGAAGGCCGGTGCGAGTTTCTTTCATGAATGTCGCCATCAGATTCTCGAGGTCCACATTTTGTGCTTGTTGTTGATAATTTTCTTGTGTTGGCCTTTGAGCTTGATTCAACGGTTGCCTCCACGAAAGATTACGATGATCGTTTCTCGTGCCCGTGTATAAGTTGTTCGAATTCTGAAACGTCGGGCGGTTGTAGTTGCCCACAAAATTGGCGTTTTCTTGAATCTTTGTTGGGCATTCTTCGGTGGCATGTCCTCCATTACACCAAAAACATGGTTTGGAAATTGTGGCTTGTATGGCTTTAGCTTGAGCGTCAAAAAATTTCATTTGCTTCATGATGAGAGCCATCTGATTCGACATCATCCTTAATAACTCCGAATCGTTGGACGAGGTTGTCGCAGCATGTATTGTGTTTGGCTCCGGCTTCGAAATTCTGCGCTCCATGAGGTATTGCTCGTTCTCTCTTGCCAATTCTTCAAGAAGTTCACAGAATTCTGATGGCATCTTTGTGAGTGCTGCTCCTCCTGCTGCAGTGTTCACTAAGGTCTTCGTCGGAGTTAAAAGACCATAGTAGAATGTGCCTAGAAAGTCTTCCTGAGCGATCCCATGGTGAGAGAATTTTCTAAGCATCTCCTTGAACCGCGACCATGCCTCACATAAAGTTTCTCCGTCCCATTGACGAAAGCTGTGAATTTCGTTGCGCATGCGGGTGGTCTTTTCGAAGGGGAAGTATTTTGTGAAGAAGGCGTTGCAGAGATCCTCCCAAGAGTAAATAGAGTCGGGCAGCAATGATTTCAACCAACCTTTGGCTCGGTCCCTCAATGAGAGAGAAACCAACCATAGACGTACGACGTCCACCAGAATTTTGGGGATGTGGAAGGTATCGCACATTTTGCTGAAGTTGCAAATGTGCTCGTTCAAATCTTCAGTTGGGGTGCCTGAAAATTGATTATGTTGAATCATGTTGATAATCCCCTTGTTGATGTGAAAGTTTTGATCCGCCACAATTGCTGGTTTACGAATGGCCGAACGGTAACCTTCAGCGTTCGGTGACACGTAGTCAATGAGAGGTTGTTCCACGAGGACAGGTTCCTCGGGAATTGTTTGTGGAATTTGTTAGGGAACAATCTAAAAAATTTCCATCGGTTCTTGGCACTCTTGACTCTTGTATTCTTGATGTTCGTGTCTCCTTGTCCTCAAATTCCTTTTGCAAATCTTTTCTATTTCGAGATCCATCGGAAGAATAGTTGATGGTTCGTCTTTTCGCATACACCTGAAAGAGCAAACGAATACGTAGATATAATTAGTTTTAAGCACAGATTCATATTGCAGTAAAAATTAAATTCACAAATAATAAAATAAATACCCGGCAGCGGCGCCAAAAACTTGTTGAGAAAAACGTGCGCGCAATCGAACAAGTAATATAGATCATAAGTACGGTTCATTCTCACGAGAATTTATAATTAAATGTGAATCTAATATTATTATAATCTAAATATAGAAAGAATGAAAGTGAAGGTTGGATTTCTAAATGGCTAAATAAGTTAAACTAAAAACGATTAAAGATGGATGATGTGGAACAAGGGTGTGGTTTCACTTTTCTATCCTATTGTCGGAGTTTCTAGAGAAACGAAGAATGATCAATCTTATGGCTATGCTAATCGTGTTCACGTGAATTTTATCGCTAACCCTCGCTAGTGTGATATTAACAACTTAAGACTAAGAATTCCTTTTACCTCTCAGTCTCAAGGCATAGAACCTAGTTCGCTTTACGTTTTGGAACACTCACACGACTCCCTAGCAGTTTTGGCTATCTCTAGACTTCACTGAATGTACTACGATATTCTATTTTACTCGCACGACTAATTAAACTTCGCTAGAGAGAATAACTAATCCTAGAATCAAGCATACGATGATCAAGCGTATACAAGCATTAAGAACAAAAATAGAATAAACACCAGCCAAAAAATCGAATCAAATTTCAAAGAAAACTAGAACAAATCCACTATCACCCTCTAAAGGATTAGTTTATGGTGATGGTGGAAGAACTAGAAAATAAACAATGAACATACTCCATGATAATAGAGATTCAGAAGGAGAAGAGAAAGAAAAACTAGATTGGATGTTGCAAACTCATCGTAGCCTCCAAAATGTCTTCGGTGTTCTTCTCTGTTTAGCCTATGTTACTACGTAAGGTTTCCTCTCTCTAAAAGGTAAAACAAAGCAAGAATGCTTTCTAAGAGGCTGGTAGTAGGTATATAGGCGAGCTCTCCAATTTCGCGCAGATCTGGCCTTCGAAAAATGATCAAACAGCTCAAAATCGCAGTCCACGTGTCAATTTAACTTGCTGTCGGAGCCTCATTGCGTCGCGGTAGACCTCATCGCGTCGCGATGGGCACTCCAGACGTATGTGCGCTGCTTCACCTTTTATCACCTATTTTGAGCTCCAGGTATCAGATTGAGATCCGTAAAATGTTCCGGACTCTTTTGCAATCTCCCGGTCGTCCTAAGATGCTCTACTTCTCTTTCTATTTTGCATCTTGAATGCTCATTTTCACTTCTTTACATCTTATAGATCTTTGCGAATCCGAATGTCCTGAAAATTTCACACAAACTACAAAAACTATCAAAATAATTGAAGATAAACATCGATTCTTAGGTCAGGATCATCTAATATACCTTATTATCGGTCTACAATATACCTTATTATATACTTCCCGATCTACAATGTTTCAGATTTGACGATGAAAATAGTTGTCCCCTAAACGTAAGACAAGGAGGACATCCATAAGCAACGAGTTCTTTAATAGGGGAAGCTTTGAAACATAAGTGTATTGATCCAAGTGCGGGTATGTGTAGACCAAAAAAGATAATTAATTGCATGCAAATCAATTATAGGGTGTCTATGTCTTACAAAAAAAACTTGGTTATAAATAGAGAAAGCTCTGAAGTTCCTTTACGAAAGCTTTGAAGAGTCATACACGTTCTTACCTAAGCTAAGGTACATGAACAAGACTAAGAATTCGGGTTCTTATTTTGACCTCATCACGAGCGAGTATGGTGTATTTGTTAGTTTTTTCATGTCTGTAGGCACATGGAGCACGGGGTGGAAGTATGTATGTCATGTGATTGTGGTGGATGCTACCCATTTAAAGAATTATTATAAAAGAGCGTTTTACATAACCTGTAAGATGGATGGAACAAGAAAACTTTCGCATTATCCTATTGTATTGGTCCTTCAATATCGACCGAGGACTCGAATTCAAGGATGCAATTAGAGAAGAAGAGGAACAAGTTTTTGTATCTAATAGACATACTAGCATAAGCAATGGTGTCAAAATAGTCTTTCTAAAATGTGATCATGAGTTTTGCATGTTCGACCTACACAGTAATTTGAAGAGTACTTTAAGAGGGATAACAAAAGAGGTGAAGTGAAAATTATACGGTGCTGCAAAAGCATACACTCAACGGGAATTTCATAGTTTTATAGTCATGTTCAATATTGAAAATCTCAAAATACGTCGACATTCAGTCAATAATGTTAATTACCAAAGATGAGCTCGATGTACGTTTAGGGAAAAGTAGTACGATATCATGACAAATACTAACGTATAATCATTGAATGTGTTGAATGTTAATGTGAGACAATTTGACGTTTCCAAGTTGATGATTGGTTAAGAGAAAGGAGAATTGAATCTAAACGCTCCTAATGAAGCCACAAAATAAAAATATAAACGCTCCTAATGAAGGCCTACCAACAAAGAGCAGAAAAATGTTGGCAGAGATGTCCACAAAAAAAATTATTTATTGCTGATTAAATTAATAAAAGTTGAAACGTTCAAAACCTAAGTTGTGGATGTCACAATCCAAAATCATATCTCTGAAAGCTGCTAACTGATCTGGGCCCCTATCTCTGCCCCCTTTGATCTCAGAATTGGAGGCAACTTCGTTTATGTCGCCCCCCACTAACCATGGGCCCGAGAAAGAACTCTGGAGGCTACGCAGAAGCTCCCAAGTATGAATCCGCTGAGAGCTTACAGGGTCCCCGTATAACCCCACAAATCTCCAACTCTTTCCCGCCTCGCTGATCAGGTCTCCCTCAATGAGGTATCTCAAAAATGTCCCGAGTAAAAATCTCATAGGCTCTTTCCGAGTAACATCAAGCCTCAACTCCTACCAAGACAATCAACCGTAAAACAACTATCAAATCTTAACTGAACTCTCACCCTCTCAACCCCCTCACGCGAAGTTTAGTCTCCGAAAGAAAAATGAAATTGGGTCTGTGATCTAAGACGTGAGCGAGGAGGGCTGACTTCGTCCGGGGATTACCCAACCCCTGAACGTTTCAGATAATGTCTATCATCGCGCTCGGCGGCCCTCGCTCTCGAGGGCGCCACTCTCTCATCAGTAACAGCTAAAGTCGAATCTAGCGAACTAAAAACTCCTAGAATATATGTACCAAAAAGTAAGTCTCTATCACTTATGTCCTCGTATGCAACGGTAAGTAAGTCTCTGTCTCCTAAAGAATCTCTAGAAATAAATGAGGAGGGGAACGTACCTGAGCACCCGGCGTGGAGGGTGAGATCTTCACAGGTTGAGTGAGAACTCTCAAGCAGCAGCCTCACTCCTCCTTCCTCCACTTCCTGGTTGTACTCTTAAGCGAAGAGCATCTCTGCCTCGATCCGCGAACCGGGCAAGTTTTTTCAAGCTGGTTGCCTGGCCCGGTTCACCAATTTTCCTCTTCCCCATGCCCTTAGCAAGCCTGAGGTCCTCATGGGCGGAATTGTCCACAGGCCCACGATCTGGGGAAACGCTGGAAGAGCCGAGGTGGGAGAAAGACTGGCCCAGGCCCAAAGATGTGCAGGAGACTGAGGCATCAGCCTTCAGGAGTAGGCCTGAAGGGTTTAGGCTTTGGCTTGAAGGGGGACTCTCTGTGATGGGCCGGCCCAAATCCACTGAGGAGACCCCTTCTCAGTGGGTCCCGCCTGTGAGGAGCATGCCTGCTGTCCCGTGTGTATGAGTCCAGAGGAGTTCTTTTCGGCCAGCTGTCCGAGGATAGAGATTCCTCCAAGCAACGGCTCTTTAGCCCATGTGTTGTCCACCACACCGCTAGCATCGTCCTTCTCCACAGGACAGTCCTGAGAAATGCCCGTTGTGACATTGAAGCATGCTGGGGAGGGTTTGCGCGTGCGTTTCAGACGTCCAGCTGGACATTCGACGGCCCAGGCTTCTTCCCGAGACCAGATCTGGAACCCATCGCGAAATCCACGCACCCAGTCAGGGGTCGGGTTGGGTTAGGGCTGGGATGGGTTGACTCGACCTCATGGAGTCTCTCAGGGGGAGAGGCGACTCCCATCACCTCCGAGGGAGACTCTGGCGAGGCAGCTGGGGTAATCATCACTGCCGCCCACTCTGTCGTCACGCCAGGGATTTCCGTCGTCATCGTCTCTTCAGGACTGGGGCAGAAGGTCATTTTTGTCTTTCCCTTTTCCGTCGATCGAGCTCGGAACGAGGCCGGGTCCACCCCAGCGTGCATCTTCTGCAACGTGGAGGAGTCCTTCACGCTACCCAGATCTGTGGGCTCCTCCGTCGTCACCAGCCTCGCATTCCCGGCCTTCGAGGGAGTCACCGGTATGGACTGAGTCGACTCGAGGCACGGAGAGGCGGAGTCCGAGTGGTTTCCCATCATCGCGAAAGGATTCGTCGGAGTCTTCGTGGCTGAGGGATTCGCAGAAGCCGCGAGCCTCATTTTGGCGCTTGTCGGAGTTGGGCTCTGCGCCGGCAATGGAGCATCAGAGCTCGGCTTCGGCTTAGAAGGGGGCTTCTGGGTGTGGCTCTGGTTCCCCGATCTTTGCGATCCTTGTGGTGGAGGGTTGTGCTTGGCTGAACCCTGGTTCGCCTCCTCCGCCGAAGGGTGGTACGGCTGTTTGAACTTGGTTGGGCCTTAGTTCGAGTCGTCTGCCGAAGGGATCTTAAGGGGAACTTTCCAGCCCTTTGAGATGCCGTCGGAGCCTCTGAGAACTCGAGTGTCACGGTCATTTTTGGCCTGAGCATCGCCTCTCATTCAGGAGCCAAATTTGGCCTTTTGCAGGTAGGAGGTTTTATCCTCCAAGCACTTTGGTTCACCATGACCTAGGCGGCCGCAGCAGTAACAGAAGTCAGGGGAGCTTCTCGTACTTGATAGTGACCCATGCTTTCCCCGACGTAGAGCCAAGGTGAACCTGAAAACCACTCCGCAGAGGTTCGCCGATGTTGATAGCAACTCTAGCCCGGATGAAGTCTCCCTCGATCAAAGCCCTTTCTGTTTTTGTCGATCTTCCGGAGGGTGCCAAGCTTGGAGATAATAGCCTCGCCGATGTTCACCGAGCAGGCTTCCATGGGATTCCGTGGAGCTGAACCCAGAAGTCAGTGAATCTGAAGTGGTCTTCAACCGGTGACTCGATTCCAGGATCGCAGAGAGCCAGCAGCGATTTGTCGAAGCACCAAGGGCCGGCATCCCAGATTCGTCTCTTATCGGAGTCCTTCTCAAACCTGAAACAAAATGAACCATCATCGAGGTCAAGAGATAACCACTCTATCATTGGTTTTCCAGATGTTGCGAGGACTGTCTTGACAGACCTTCTGTTGAATCATAAAAAGTTTCAAACCAAATGCACAAATCAAAAATAAATAGAGATGAATCAACAAAAATTAACATCAACATAACATTCAACGAAATCAAAATTTTGTTTCAATACATTCAACACAATAAACTTCCAAAACCTTCAACAAAATATACATGAAAAATAACCATTCAAAACCCTCGACGGAAAAAAACTTCAAAAGCTAATACATTCAAAACCGGAATCATAATATAAATAACATCAAAAAAACCGAAATCAAAATACATTCACCCCAAAAAACATACCGATGCAAACTAAACTAAACTTAAAACCCAAAACCTAAACCTAAAAACATCGGACGGAAATCTATCTTTTGTCAACATTTTTGCACTTAAAAAAGACAGATACGGAGGGAGATGCACTTAAAAAGTCTCGTTCTGCGAGTAAGGTTTTATCCTTTGAGAAAGAGAAAAATGCAAACAGGAGAAAAATAAAAAATGAAAACGGAATAAAGAATATAAGTTTCAACGTTTTCTTTTTCATCAATGATGATTTAAAATTATTTAACTCGGGTTGGAGGGGTGCGCCGGCCCAGGCAGTAGTGCAAGACATGGGCGACGCTCGAAGGCCCCAGCAGCAAGCTACTGTGGTGGGCCTTCCCCCTTAAAAAATAAATTTAATATCGTGTGGACCATTGGCCCACATATCAGATATTAAACTGATAAGAACAGATACTACACTTGATCTTAGCCAAAAGGCCGAGAAAGGTATGCTTTGTAATGGCAACTCCTTTTCAATTTATACTTCTTCAAATCATTTGTGCTCTACATTCTTTGCCCATGTGGGACTATATACCATGTAAGTTCGTGAGGTGAATGAATTGCGCTATAGATAACTAGTATTCGACTATTCGTTTGTAGTTCTCTTTCTTAATTCCTGGAAAATTCTCTTTTAATAATTTGTCTGGGAATATTTTTTATGAAATTTAAGTTATGCTGTATCAAGATGTACTCCGGACAATGAAAGCTAAACTTGTGTTATGAATTAGGATTAATCTTTACAGTATATTTTAATGGCATCAGAATGACATTTGCGACATAAGCTTAATTGAAGTGTTCATCAGCTTAATTGTTTTACTTAAACGTACTTAAAAAGGATCTTGATGAAACATATCATCTCGGATTCAATGGTGTGTTTATCTCTGATAGTTTTGTATAATGAACAATGAGAAAGAGATGATGAACGAATATTCAGAGAGAACGAAGGTGATCAGAGTGATCACAACAAATCTTCAGTAAACGTAAATGATCGATACAAGATTGAATATAAAGGACTCACAAACCTCTAACAAACTTTGACTAAGCTTTGACTACTAATACACTAAACCAACTAATCAGAAAGCGTAATAAAAGTAGAAGGCTGAGCCAGCTCAGCAGGCTGGCCTAACACCCCCGGCAAACTCATGGTGGTTGAGTCAAGCACCTTGAGTTTGGAGTATAAAACCTCGAAATTAGAATTCGAGACAGGCTTAGTCAAAATATATGCAACTTGATCAATTGTAGGAACATGCTGAACTTTAATCACTTGGGACTGAATCTTTTCACGCACAAAATACAAATCCATTTCAGTATGTTTCGTCCACGCGTGGAAAATCGGATCAGCCGCAAGATATATGGTACTTTGATTGTCACACCTCACCAGACGAGCCACCTCAGCAGGCTAGCCTAACAATCTAAAAAATGTTCGAGTGACTTATGTTTCTTCTCATCGAAAAATTCAAGATATACCATCAAATGAATTCAGTCTCAGTAGTGTTACTATAATTTCAATTTTTGAAACCAATTAATATAGTTGTGTGCATGATCATAGCTTATTTAACTTCTATGGAGATGTTTACATCAATCTTCTGCCACTTTATTAACATAAAGCCAATTCGCTAGTTGATCATATTTATTTACAAGCACCAACGGTCGAGAGAATGAACACAAAACATGAGTGGATGGTGACAGAGGACAATGAGTTAGTTTAAAGAGCCCATTTTTACTAATATCATCAACCATTCAGTTGTAGAGTCAAGGCACCCCATTGAAGTTAAGAGACTTAAGATAAAGAGTATTAATGAAGGTAGAAGACAATAAGCAATCAAGCTTTACAGAAAGGGATTGACAATCCCCTACAATTTCTAAAATCTGCTTCCAGCCACTTCTGTCTACATGGAGAATCGCAAAATCAACGGCAGAGAGGATTCTATTTCTGAAAATTTAAGAGAACACAGAGTGAACAGTGAAGAGCTTGCTCTGTGTTGGAGCCCAAAATAGCTTATCACAGTCTGGCATGGAGGTTCTTCGTTGCCTTTGCAGTATTTAAACAAGCATGTAGTTAAGATGCATTCCAGACCCTAGAGCATAGAATCGAAATCTGATACAATATGGCTTCCGGCGATCCCAAGTCTAAGACCACTCCATATATATATATGGACTAAGCCATGATTCTAGATTAGGGGTTGATATGAAAAAGTCCAAGAGAGGCTAAGTTGTTAAAATTAGAGTAAATTATAAATATATAAAAAATAAATAAGAAACTACGTAATAAGTGTAAAAAAATTGAGGCATACCAAACATGGAACAAACAAACGTCTTCGAGAAGTCAAGCAAGCAAAGAGCGCATACGAATACTTCTAACACTCTGAAATAAGAAAGTTGAGGCCGACTAAACTTAAAAAGTATTGAAAAGTTTGGGACTTTTTATGTTAGTTCAGGTGAATCTGTTTGTCATTCTTGGGGAATCAAACTCCTTTGTTTCATTTTAGGTTAGAAAAAAAAAAGTTGCATCTTTGGTGTTGGCATTGTACAAGAATGAAATGGAAAAATCAATTGTGAAGTTTAAAGAATGATGTTGTGTCTGTATATGATATCCACTATATGTACAAGAATGAAATGGAAAAATCAATTGTGAAGTTTAAAGAATGATGTTGTGTCTGTATATGATATCCACTATATGTACAAGAATGAAATGGAAAAATCAATTGTGAAGTTTAAAGAATGATGTTGTGTCTGTATATGATATCCACTATATGTACAAGAATGAAATGGAAAAATCAATTGTGAAGTTTAAAGAATGATGTTGTGTCTGTATATGATATCCACTATATGTACAAGAATGAAATGGAAAAATCAATTGTGAAGTTTAAAGAATGATGTTGTGTCTGTATATGATATCCACTATATGTACAAGAATGAAATGGAAAAATCAATTGTGAAGTTTAAAGAATGATGTTGTGTCTGTATATGATATCCACTATATGTACAAGAATGAAATGGAAAAATCAATTGTGAAGTTTAAAGAATGATGTTGTGTCTGTATATGATATCCACTATATGTACGACTTCTATGTTTGATCTTTACTCGGACAAGAAGAGGCTACGCTTGGATTACGCTCATCTATTGAACAGCATTTTTATGTCCCATTCGCTCAATTGATCAATAGCCTCAGACGATCCGCCTATAGTTCTGCCAAAACCCAAAACAAGACATGGAATTATTACAACATAAATAAAAACAGTCCAACAAAGAAACAAAAGCATACCCTTCAAACAACAGGTCCTTCTTCTCCTGCAGCTCCAGAATCTTCTCCTCCACCGTGTTCTCCATGACAAACCTCACAACTCTGCACCCCCAAAAACGTGTCAGTCCTAGTAAATTCAAAGCAAAATAAGGGCTATTTGGAAGCTGGAAAATCTTGGTAGGGGAAATGAGAATCCTGTATGCATTATTTGGAATGAGGAACGTTCGAGGGATACGCATAGCCTATGTGTTGGGAGAGTGGTGGTAATAATTATTTTTTATTTAT
Source organism: Urtica urens (assembly GCA_958296335.1). Classification (NCBI taxonomy): domain Eukaryota; kingdom Viridiplantae; phylum Streptophyta; class Magnoliopsida; order Rosales; family Urticaceae; genus Urtica; species Urtica urens. The sequence continues at coordinate 12,107,167 of OY282525.1, forward strand.
GGCCAACCTGATTGGTTTATACTGTCCAATTCTATGGATCCTAGCCTGCGCTTGGCGCTCGACGAAGGGGTTCCAACAGGGCTCCATCATGAAAACCTAAAAACGGGTCAGAACATCAAATACAATATTGTTTTTTCTCGAAGACAATGAAAATGTGAGTTTTGACGAACATGAGAGGCAACAGTGAGGTTGAGGGCGACGCCGGCGGCTCTCAAGCTGGTCAGGAAGATGCGACAGTCCCTATCTTCGACGAAAGTCTTAACAGCAGCGTCCCTCTCTCCCATTCCCATGCTCCCATCCAGCCGAGCACATTTTACACCCGACTGCATTCACTCACACTTTATACTAGTCTTGGGATTCTCTCGTCCTATATAATTTTTCAAGTTTTATTACCATCTGGAGCGAGTAGCTTATGAGATCCAAGAACGTTGTGTACTGGCTAAAGACTATTCCTTTGGCAGAACGATCCCTCTCAACCATGAATCTGATTTCTTCTCTCTGAAATCCCAGAGAATTTGTTCAATGCATGAAATTGAAAACCACAATGAGACCAAGTATTGTATGGAAACACACACCAGAGCCTCGATCTTAGTGCTAGTTCTGAAATTCTCGAGGTTAAATCGGTTTAGAATACTGGAGGACCTATAGCCCTTGATTCTACTTTTGCCACTCTGATTGCTAGCCTCTGCTTCTGATTTCAAATCAACAGTAGCCAACTCCGAGCATGTTGGGCATGATAATATTCTAGAAATTCTCCAGCATCGCCTGCAAATTACATGTTTACAGGCGTCCAGGACCTGAAATACCACACACAGTTTTTGTAAGGAAAGTCTTGGAGCGGAAAGGCTAAAGTGTTGGGCATGAGAATATTCATTAGTGAGGGTCATTAGGATTATGGAAGAGATACACAGTTAGTTACTTTTATTTGTTTAATTGCAAATTTCATGAATAGTGTAAGTAACTTGTGTTCGAACTGAGTTGTATATTCCTCACAAATATTATAAGAATAAACATTGGATTTCAAAAGATAAACCATATCAAGTTGAAAAGTCAAAATAAATAGCGCAGATATAGTAGGGAACATGAAAAGAGCAGTTAATAATCAACAGGTAAAACTACTAAGCTCAAGAAAACCTTAAAAAAAATAGTTCTCTAGAAGCAGCCATGAAGATCATGCTAGTATATTATTATGAAAAGTGGATTAAAATGTCGCTAGAGGTATTATTCCATAGTTTGAAACATGAGATAAAACAAGAATGACTCACCACAGGATGAGTTGACTCCTTATGACAAATGCCACATAGTAACTCGCCCATGTCGGTAAACACTTTTTTTTCATTCGCCGACGTAGTACTTGCAGAGTAGGTCACGAGATATGGATGATCAACTGCCTATAATTGATATATTCAGAAAATGGAAGTAAAATTAGCTACATCGTTAGCAAATCAGTAAACAGAGAGTGAAGCGAAGATGATATATGAATAAAACATCTTCTTTCGTAAGAGATAAGTAGTTTAAACTTAGCAAAAAATCACACAACAACAATGTTACCTGTCTCAAGCGTGCGAGAAGCTGAAATACGTGAATATAATTGGTGTTCAGCTTCCTAGCTCCTACATACCTGTAAGATGGAAACGTTATCAGGGTACCATGAAAAATACCCACAAAGAAAATTACTAATTTCAAAGCCGAAACAAAACTATTAAGCTGTTACACAAACCCCTTGAATAATAAACATTTAATTATCAATATTCACACATTAAATGGGTAGTTGATCCAATATCCCATTCTGTGATTCAGCTTGGCACTAGATAATGAAGACCGACACTTGACAGTGTCCAGTAAGCATCTCACTGGATAAGCTTGTTGATAAAAGATCGAATCATAAGGTTTTAAAATCATTGAGATCTTGCGAAACACAAGTGACACAATCGGTTTGTGCTTGTAAGAAACACAATATATATAAATGTATGGAGTGAGATTACTGTACTCGTCAAATTTGGCCAGACTGCTACTGTACAATGTTCGGTAAAAATCGACCTCTCTTACATCCATTGTGTCCGTCCTCAATGTAATCTACAGTAAGTTTGATAAATACCCACAAACAGTTACATGACTTGCTTGGTACAATGTCAGAAGAGAAGGCATAGAGCTAGGGCTTACAATTTTTGGAGGGAGTGCAAGATCAGCTGCTCGGCATTTCTTTGTTCGTCTCAACATAAACATCTTCAAAAGTTTATGTTTGAGCAGTATCATTGCCCTTCTTCTGTCGTCTTCCAGCGTAGTTTTCTTTTTTATTTTTGAAAAGGTTTCCCGCGTAGCTCTCATTGGGCACACTACATACTAGTGAAGTCGAAGGTTGATGGGTTAGCATTTAACTAAAAAGAGGCAGGGAAAAAAGAGCAATGTGCATACTTTATTCCACCAAGAGTAATGTACTTTATGAGTGCAATTTGAGCATTGCGTATGGGGTCTGCAGAGAGATATACAGGTCATAATAATTAGGTAGACTGGAGAAAAAAATAAGACTTTACTTCTCAAAATAATAAGAAATGAATGCTCCACGTTTTGATAAGAAAACCAGATCCATGTTTTATGCAAACTTCCTTTGGAAATAAGGTAAGAAATGAATTGGGTTACCGAACCATACCTGTGATCCCGAACTGTGCAGTCACAAGTCTTACAGAAGAAAATTGAGTACGGGACAACTCGGAAAAAGCGTATCTAAAATAAGTAAATAGAAACCTTATTAGGTAAAAAGGATGGTAATAAAGTGTATAATATATTTTTATATAGCATAGAATAACTTACCAAAGAGTACAACTCGCAGGCACTATTCTGAATGGGAGTTCCGCTAAGACCCCATCTGTAGGTGGACTCTAAAGCAAGAACTCCTTTCTTTGTATTGCCCAGTGTACCTTTTATACAGTGTGCCTACAGAAAATTGACAACATTGCTGTTCAGACAAAAGTATTATCCCGTAATCCAACGTAAACACGGAAACTAACAAAATCCAAAACATTAATCATCGAACGAATATAATACATAAGGCAAAATCACCTCATCCAATATGATACGCTCCCATGTTTCAGAATATAGTGGCGATTTTTCCTTGGAAGGCAAGTTCTTGCATTTGTAAGCTTTCGGTGGTTTGAAAAAATCTTCACGACTGCTTTGACAAAAATAATTTCTGTGCTTTTTTAACATTGCCCCATCAAAAAACATATTACAGACAGGGCACTTATCTCTCGGGGGCATGAGGTATTTTCTATACTCGCTCTCGATAATCGTATACGTAGTGATGACGAAATCGTATTCGGAGAATTGCTTCAAGTACTTCTCTCGTTTGGGTCCATAGTAAACCAAAACCTTAGTGCTTCCCTTCGCAGTGAACTTGTCTATCTCGCCGACCCACTGGCTCACTGCCACCACAGGGCAAATTACAAGTGTGCCCTTGAGTCTGGTCGATCCAGAAGATGAGGATTGCGACGATGATGCACAAGCTTCTCGTGAAAGTTCTCGTTTGGCAAGGACCAGAGCTATGGCTTGGACGGTCTTTCCCATACCCATTTCGTCGGCGAGAATTCCTCCTCTGATCGGTGAGCTTTCTTGCTTCAGAGCCCAGGCTAACCACTCCTTCTGGTACTTCAGCAACTCTACGTTCATATCGGAAGGCGCTTCGGCGGACTCGATCATCATTTCGTCCAGGTTTTCAAGATCGAAATCCTTATCTTCATTCTCGTCGATCCATTTTTCATGTTCCTCTTCCCATATCTTCCAGGTCAAACTTGGCTTCACTTTCTTTTTTCTTCTTCCCTTGTTCTCTTTTGAGTTCTTGATAGGCTGGGGTATATCATCGACGTGGTCGTTCATTTCCACTTCGATATCATTCTTTGGATCCTTCCTTCTTTCCTTCCTTTTCAGCGAGTTTCTTTTCTGTTTATAATCATCATCTGCTTTGAATTTTCCAGCAAATTGAACATTACTGTAATCAATTTAGATTCTATCAAAGATAATGAAAACCAACTGACGAAACTCCAAGAATCAAACTACCTAAAGACCCTCAACAAGTTCAAGCTTCAGTTATGATTCAAAATCATTACCTCCATCGCGGAAATCGCTATCGTCGTCGAATTCTGAAGATAAATCCTCGTAAACCTCATCATCATCGTCAGAGACGTTTTCATCTTTATCTTCTCTTCCATCTTCATCACCTGCGTTGTGAATCGCGTCAGATTAACATTCAAATTCGAACTATTCATCGAGAGGATATAAAAAAGCAACACAATCAAAATGGGGATTGTGAGAGATAGAAAGAAGGAGAGAGAATAATTTTGTACCGTCATCAACGGGACTGAAGATTTTGGTTGTGCGAGAACGAAGCTTCATTGAAGGAAATGGGAAATCACTGGATTAGGTTTCGAGAACTGAAGAGATAACACTCGTTTCTTCTTCTTCTTCTTCTTCTTCTTCTTCTTGAACTGTACTCTTGTTTCTTCTTCAGGACTTAAAACGGCGGGAAATCTTGAGAAATCAATTGAGAGTGCTGAACGTCATCATGGGCCAGTTATAGAAATCTTTTTTTTTTTTAGAAACTCGGGAAGTCACGATTCTTGTTTTTAATTTTTTGTAAGGCAAGCAGTGATTTGAACTTTTTATTTTTTATTTTTTCATAAGATTCACTCTCTATAAATGGTAATTCATTCGTTTATTTATTTATGAAAATGATATTTTCATTAATAAACAGACGTCACGGCACAAGTCTTACAAGCAAATTGGATAGAGGCCGGAACCTCCCAACACATAAAAACAAGTTTAAAATACTAATGAGAAGCAGAAGACAGTATAATCGGAACAAATGAGACGATGTGGTAATTGCAAACTAAAAACGCAATCTTATAAAAATACTATCGCACTCCTTCAAAAGAGATTTTCTGCAAATCCTAAGCGCGCACAGAGCGTCGCCAACCTAAAATCACGCACTAAAAACAACCAGAGACTAGACAAAAATCATCTTCTAACTATATATCTTTTTTGTGAGAGAACGCTCATATCTGTGTACCTCCAAACTCCAAAACCAATCTCACTAAAACATAACGAAAACAAAATAACCTACTAAACAAAAATTTAAATCAAAAGACACTGCAACCTAAAATTACCAACATCGAAATGATACTAAAAACTAAAAAATTCTCACCTCGCTTGATAATCTCAATCTCATCCAAACTCCATCCTAATCACAACCGTATCCGAAGAAAACGCGGTCCTCGACGGGTTCCTTGACTCTGCTCCAGAAGACCGATCGCTCTGAGGTCGTTAAGCTTCAAACAACTTGGTCCAAACATGATGTTCCTTTCACGCATTTCGACGAATACCTTCCATGCATCTTCCAAGCAAAATTCGCTCAAACATGGCTGCGATCAGATCGATCTTCACTGAAGTCTCGTGAAGATGAGCCCCGTTAGAGAAGCCACGATGACGCGATTTTTGCCGAATCCTCGTCTAGATCGATCTTCGGGCTCTCTTGAGTCGACAGTGACGCGGTTGTGGCGGAGGAGATCGGAGAGCTTGAAAGGCGGAGGTGAGTAACGCCCTCCCCGAGTTTGGGTCGCGTAACCGACGCCCGGAGCCCAGGTGTAGGCAATTTTTTTATTGTCGACGGCTGGAGACTAGGGTTATTAGTTCGAGAGAGAAATAGAACTTTTTTTTCCGAAAGTCGACTTGAGAATCCTAGTACTTTTGATAATTCATTCATTTATTTGAAAGATACTAAGATGGTGATGAGCTCGAGACGTCATCAGAAAAAAATGAGTTTTAAGGGTTACTACCAACTTTTTTTATTTAAAGAAATAGAGTAATATTGTTCATCATGGTTTTATAATGATCTCATTAATAAATAATGAGAGCATGGACATAGAAAAATAAAATAGGGTAATGTTTAGGCGGAAAACGGAGCTCCACGCCAATACACACCCCGACCAATCTAAAAATTAATAAAAACAAAATCAACCACCAAAAATATTTTTTTTTATCTCAATTCATAAAAAACATCTTTTTTCAAATAAAATCATAGTGAATGAAGCCATTGCACAAAACTACGACTAAAAAGTTAGTTGGCATTCCACTTTTCATCGTTAAAAATGCTCTTAATCTCGATCCTCCAAATACCCCCGATCAAAATTTAAAATTTAAACATTGCATCTTAATCGGACCTCTCTTCTAATTCAGATAAATGAAAGCTATCGAATTAATAATCATTTCCACACTTCCTTAACTAATTAACAAGCTCCATAAAAAAATCGACAAGTTCTCCTCAACAATATGACAAAGAGCTCTGAAAATTTGGTTTTAAAATTTTGGAAGGATTTAAAAATTATAATGAGTAGTAAATGTTATAGATTAAACTGTAAGTAACATAATATATATTTGAAAAATATCGATAATCCACTATATTATCATACCAAAGTAAATAACAATAACAATAATACAAAAAATTGGCTCTTTATCTAATGTTATTTATATTGATTTGATGATAATCAATCTTTTATAAATGCTTAGTAAATAATCACTCTTAGTAACGTGTCATTCATTTACATTACTCTATTTAAACAAAATTAGCTGATTATTTACTATTCATTAATCAAATGTTAAGTATAGCTAAAATTACACTAGTTTACTTGATTATATATTAGAATTACACATGATAATATGTTATCAATATATTGGGATAAGTACAGGCTTACCACCTCTTATAATACATAGGCAGCTCCACATTCATATCGGAGACGGCGGTCTCAATAGTCACATCATCATGTTTTTCCCGATCGAAATCATTATTCTTTCTAATTAATTCATTTCTGATACTCGAAATCACATTTATACGATAAAAAATCAAGTTTCGAATTTCAGCTTTCTACTATATTATTTAATATTCATGCTCGGCTTAAAATATGAGGAAAGAACACCATAATTTATGATACAAATTTCTTCTCTAAATCTCAATGTTGTTTCCAATAAACTTTATAGGTGCAACGTTTTTTTTCGCTAATTCCACATTTCAAAATCTCTTGCTTCTAAAGTTTAGAAGCAACATTTATAGAGATGACGAGTCATTCCTTATGTCGCTTCCAAACGCCTCAAATTTTTTGCACGAAATGACTCCGCACAGTGGCGTGAAAAGTTTAGAAACAACATTTTCCTTTATTGTTAGCCTTATAATTATCAACTACATTGAATTTTTATACTACACATTGATGTATAATATAAAAATTAAATGAATCGTTTAAATCCAAAATAATGAATATAAAACACGACAACAAAACTCTAGTATGTTCAACTTTTAAACTCCAAACTAAGAAAGGGAAGGAAAGAGCCAACCAAAACTTTTGAATTATAATTAGATCATTTACAATCAATACATCGTTCGCTAAATCTGAAATTATAATGAAGTTTTCAAGAAACGTTCATATGAGTGAACATAAACTAACTAAGTTCGTATTTTTTAGAATGAAATTAATTGAGAACGAAACGCTATAATGAAGTCTTCAAGAAACGTTCATATGAGTGAATAAAAAAAAATTAGGTTCGTATTTTAGAGAATACAATTAAGTGAGAATGAAACTCTAATCGTTTCCAATTCTACGAGCTAAACAAAAAATCCAAAATATTGACCTCTATCTCTAAATATGGTGTTGTTGTTATCGTTGTCTTATTTCCTTCGCTGCGTGATTTGCGAGAACTGCGCTTCGTTATCATCATCTCTAATATAACTCTAGAAATGTTGAGAAATAAGAAAGACAAAACACTTTCTATTCTTTCTTAGCTTCTCCTCTCTTACCTATTTAAGGAGATGGCATAACATCTTGAAAAAGATTAGTTGTCTGTGCTGATGTCATCATGGACGCATGCATGGATGAAGTTAGGAATATATACAGAAGACCTAGTATGCAAAAGTTTTGCAAAAAAAAAAGAGTATGCAAAAAGAAAATTGTTGGGTCGACTTAGAGATCTTTGATGATAAATTATAATAACATAGCTTAAGTTGTTAATCATATTTATAAGCTATAACACATTTAAGTTAAATTCATCTTTAGTGGCAAGAAAAAAATATTCTTTAGCTTAATTTTATTCACATATCAATAATCATTTCTTTTTTCAGTCTTGACTTACTAACAATAATATTTTAATCTATGTGACACAAATTAATATTTTCTTAAAAGTTAACTAAGCTAATATGTAAAATACAAGATAATGATTAAGCTACTATGAAAGAACTATTTTTACTTATTAGCAAGTCCATAACATGTACCATTAAAAATGGTTTTATAAAGTTAAGAGTGAAAAATGTAAGAAACATAGGCTGAAAGTGCAAATAAAATTGAGGGAGAGCCACAAGGACTATATAAGCAGGTTGTGTCTTCGTCCATGGACCCAAATAAAGAGAGCGCTTGTGGGCCGAACCGCAGCTAAGGAGCCCATGGTTCAGCAGAGAGCATGGCACCATAGTTTTTTAAACTGTCAATTTTTATTTATTTAAAAGGTATTTTAAATTCTTAATTTATAAATATAATCTACCTCATGTTTTGTGAGCTGAAAAACTGAAACTTTTCACCATACCAGCTCAAGATATGCGCCTGTAGTGTGCCACTCTCTCATTGTGCCACCTAGTACAGACAATTAATAAGAAACCAGTAATATAATCCAAAGAACATTCGAATTAAGTACTTGGTCACAACCTAAGCGCGAATTGTCTTTTATTAAAATAATTCTCTCAAGAAAGCACATGCGTTTTATTGTTAGAAAAAAATGCGCCTATTATAGGAGACATGCTCATATCACCTTGTGTATCGAATACCGAGTCTCAATATGTATCATTGACATATTAGCTTGTGTAAATCTAGAAAATATTTTTTACATTTTCCAAACACTTTTTCTTATTAACCTAATTTCACAATAATGTAGACTTTTTCATCCATAATAATCAGCAACTTCCACAAAGAAACCGGAAGTCCCTCGATCCATGTTTTGTGAATATATTGAACGAAGTACCATTAGATGAGGTTATTTTTATTAATTTCAGGTTTGGTTTGAATATAAAAAGGCGATACATATTCTTCTACACGAATTCCATATAACGTTGCGTCAATCACATCAAGAACATACGTCAAAACTTTAGTTATCACGAAGTGTCATGCACTGATCTCAAGATTAATGTAACTTCAGCTTCAGCATGGTAAAACATAGGATAAATACATAACTGCTTTCATTTCTTCTTCAGGTGTATAATTCACGATTCACATTTAAAGCTACAAAAAAGAAGGAGAAAAAAAAGAAGAAACGCTTACACACTATTTCCAAGAGATCGACATAAATCAGAAAAGTACGTAAAAATCACCACGAACTTGTGTATATGCGCGCAATAATCGTATCAGCCAAAACATCGTGACACATTTTACACAATATAAGCCTGTCGGGAGTAACCGACTTAATTTCCACCGCCGCCACCGACTCCTCCGCCGCTTCCCGACCCATGTCCGGCGCCGGAACCGCCTCCAACTCCGATCCCAATTCCTATCCCGATCCCGAACCCTCCTCCAGCGCCTCCTCCGTGACCAACCCCAACACCGTGGCCCGCCCCTCCACCGGCTCCAAACCCTGATCCGTGACCCGAACCACCTCCTCCTCCGCCGCCACCACCTCCTCCTCCACCGCCGCCTCCTCCGGCACCGCCTCCAACGCCTCCACCGGCTCCAAACCCTGATCCGTGTCCGGAACCTCCTCCGACTCCACCGCCTCCTCCACTCCCTCCACCGCCACCGCCACCAAGTCCTCCCCCTCCTCCGGCCCCGCCTCCAACGCCTCCTCCCGCTCCGAACCCTGACCCGTGACCCGAACCACCTCCAGCTCCTCCTCCACCTCCCCCGCCACCTCCTCCGCCCCCGCCGAGGCCTCCTCCCGCCCCACCACCGACTCCTCCTCCGGCTCCGAATCCCGACCCTTGTCCCGAACCTCCTCCGACCCCTCCTCCACCACCTGACCCCCCACCTCCGCCTCCTCCAAGCCCTCCTCCGGCGCCGCCGCCTACTCCCCCGCCGGCTCCGAATCCTCCTCCGGATCCTCCTCCTAATCCACCGCCCCCTCCGGCTCCTCCTCCTCCGCCAAGTCCTCCGCCTCCACCGCCACCAAGTCCTCCGCCTCTACCACCGCCAAGCCCACCACCTCCGCCTCTTCCGCCGCCGAATCTGGGGCCACGGCCTCTGCCGCCGCCGTTGAAGCCTCTGCCGCCGCGGTCTCTGCCGAAACGCGGGTCACAGCGACCGCGGCTCCAGCGGCAGTCGTCGTCGTCACGGAACCGGTCCTTGTCGAGCTTCTGGTCTCCGAGGGCTACAGAGCTCAAATGGAGAGCGACGGCCAGCAGCAGAAGCGTTAGAGAGAGCCATTTGGAACACACCATCTTCGATATGTATCACACTGATCTGCCTCTTCTTGTTGTACTCTTGACGTGAAGTATCGTGCCCTTTTATACTCGACTTCTTTGCGAAGCGATACAGATTGGCTTTAATGGCTCCATCTTCATGGCACGCGTTGGGACCGTTGGGAACTTGGTGTTGTCATTTAATGTAGTTATGGATAAACTGTATAAAAGTCAAACACAACGACTTTGACTTCATATATATTTATCAACATAGCTTTTCTACGTGCATGCAATTTAACTTTGATATAACCTTGTTTACTACACCACCTTATACAATTGGTATATTACACTTTTAGGGGCACTCAAATTCACTGGTATTTATTTTAAGCGCGTTTTTTTGCTTGATTATTTTATAGATGTTAAGGTATGTATATATATATATATATATATAATATACATATATCGTAATAAACTAATATTGCAGTGTATTAATTCATGCACTATCTCCAGATATAGAACATATAATCTATATCTACTAATCGATATAGTACGTTAACGTACATTTAGAAAAGGCAGAAAAGCTCATTTGAGGCAAAAACCTACAAGCAGTCAACTCTGCCGACACTAAAAAATCACTTGGAATTATTGAGAGTACTTAATCTTCTTCTTCGCAACAATCTCAGTTAACTCGAATATCAAGTTGTGAATTCATCTATCATTTTTAAAAGAAACAGCTTATGTGACTTATTCGAGCAATGCATTTAATGCGATATATATTTAACTGTTTGACGATGAAACGGCAGAGGGTGGTTGGCGCATAATATATCGACATGTGAATGTCTCTAGACACTTAAATACCACGCACCCACCACTACTACTTGTTACTCATTGTATCCCAAATGTATAGCTAGCTCATTCCCGGCCCTCTTCGACCTGTTAGATCTTTTGTAATTAATATTTTGTCGTTTTCCACGCGACTTTGACTTCCTTGATCCTTGCTCTCAGCTTCTCTATTTGCACTAGGGCTTAAGCTTCAATTGTATTTTATTTTTCTAACGCGTAATCCGGTAACGACTTTAAGATCCTCATAACTTCGTCACGTCATATTTAATATTTAGTACAGGGATAAGTATCAATATACCACTTTCAAACATATTAATTGTTATATAGCCAAACATTTTTAAATAAATTAGTTGATAGCTATTAATCAAAATAAATTTTTATATATTAACTAAAAATGTAACTTATTAACACCAATTAATAGCAGTCACATCATAATAAATAAATATTTACTAAACAAACAACAAAATCAATGTTTCATTTGATTATTTAGAGCAATTTTTGTTAAATATACCCTCATAACATCTCTTTTGACTGCACATATTCGCAATGTTTTAAAAAAATCAACTACGACAAGATCCCTACCAATCGCGTTATACTGTTCATATTATATCCGAATTTCTCTATATAAATTTTTCTGCTATAAATTAAATGCAGAGAGATCAAGTTCCACCTTTAGTTGATCTGTTAGGATTGCTGTTTTGGCTCATATATTTTACAAAATAATCTATTTTCTTAAGATAATCTTGTTTTCATTACAACTTGCCAATCACATTAAATGTGAATATTAGTTTAAAAACCTCTGAATATACTGTATGATATATATTATATTAAAATGAATTGATTTATGGTTAAACTTGGTAACATATATTTCAATTTATACATCAAAAGCGTATTAAATATCAAATTTAGACCTCTCATTACAACTCTATAAAAGAGTGGATTTTTAAGCTATTTTCGCATAAATATACATCTCGAATCAAATAAATTCAAGGGATAGGTAGTAAAATATCCATTAGTAAACATATTAATTGATATATAACCAACGTTTTAAAAAAATGGTTAATAGCAATTAACCAAAATAAACCAGTACAAAAAATGGACAGATTAATAAAAAAAATATAACTTAATAATGACACCTCATTAAAAATAGTTATACACTAAACAAATGAAATTTTCTGGCCTAATAACAATTTTCATTTGGTTAATTAGAGCAATTTTTATAAGCTCAATTCAACTTACATAAGTCTTCTTCTTTACCCAAAAATAACAACATAGAATTCACTCCATTTTTCATTTTAGTTATGGACAATTATCCCTAGTCGAAAAGTAGGTTGAGAAACAAGTTGGATTATTTGATCATTTAGGGTTTAGATTTAGAACTAAAATGTTTTAAAACCCATATTTTTTTAATGAATTATGAAGAAATACGATAAAATTCATGCAGTTTCAATAAGATCCAATGAATGTTGACAACAAAAAAATCTAACCAGATTTCAATTCATGTATTTTGTAAATATCTCATTTATTTCGGATCATCTTAACCTTTGAAAAGTCTAATAAATAAAAGTCTTGAATAGGCATAATTTTAAAAGTTAGATAAATGTCTAATAAGATTACAGTGCTACGAATCCGGGCTACTGCAATGGATCATACTCGTTGCAGGACTCTACCATGACGATTTTGAGTTGCCATTGTATTATCACGGAACAAGTGTCCACTACTGTAAGAGTATACACGTACTATAATGGCGGGATAATTTTTCGTTGCAGAAATTTTGTTGTACAACTCAACATTTTTGTTAGTGTTAGCACGTGTCAAAAAAATAATCTCGTCAAAATATTGACATTGAAATATATTAAAAATAGAGGTCTAGAATTATGCACATTTTAGACTTTATGAGAAAATATTGTATATTTATTTCATTCGTAAAAAATGTGACTATTGATTGTAGTATATACTGTGACATGTGTATCCAGTTATTATTTTTATTTTTAAAAACAGAATAAGATCAATAATCATTATATTCTCTTGAAAAATATTCAAAACAAAAAGGTCGAAAGAAATAGATATTCCAAATATCAATGGTTGAAAATTGAAGAAGCTTGAAATTAATCATCCAAATGATCTAGTTGGCCATATAAAATTATTGATTTAATTTTCTCTATATATTTTTAGTCCTTTTAATATTTTTATTAAAAATGGCATAAAATCTAAAGTTCTAGTGATGTTATTATTTAAATTATAAAACTCAAAAGTTAGCAACGTTGCATTCAAAAAGTTGTCGGTTCTAATCTCCAAAATAATGATTTAATCATGTTATTTATTCATTAACGATGGTTAATTTTTAATAATTACGTTAAGCAGTTTTTCCAAAACACATTTGCGACATGCACTGCAGAGAGGTCTGGGTACGTGTACCGCGAGATGAAAGAACGATAACCTTCCTTTGGTCTCGAATGAAATTTCATATCATTCCTAGACTCGATAATGGTGAAAAATCCTAGGCTGCTTTCGTTGGGGGTGGAGATCGAACTCATGAGCTCTTAATTGGAAGTCATGTAATATTATTACTATATTAATTCAAAGTTGGACCAAGTGTTGCTTTTGAGTTGGTCTTGTGGAAACTTGAAATTTATTACTATATTAATTCAAAGTTGGACCAACTTGTGAGTAAGTCTTTTAGTTCAAGAAAGGTGAAAAGAATATAAAAAAGTGAAGATGCGTCATCTGTTGCGTTTCGCGCGCGAAAGTGCACACGTCGAAGAAGTAATATAGATAGTAAGTTTAGTTCGTTACCACGAGAATTTATATTAAATGTGAATCTATATCGACTACAATTTAAACCAAGAGAGAATGTAATGTGAAGATGGTGGCTACTAAAATACTAAACAACTCAATTTAAACGATTAAAATATGGATGTGGAGAGCAAGGGTGAAGTTTCACTTCTCTATTCTTCCGTTACAATTTGTTTAACTTCGAGTTCAACTCACTGTTTCGTTATGCAGTATTCGCGTTCACAGATAAATATTGTTAATGCTCGCTAGAGTGATATTAACAACCTAAATTAGAATTAACTTTTACCTCTCGGTTTCAAGATTAAAATTCTAATTTGTGGTCTCAATAAGAATACACAATGATTCCCTAAATTCTACGGCTATCTCTAGTCATCGCAATAATTCAAGGTTTGTTAGGTTAGTGCTCAATTTATCAAATCTCGCTAGAGTAATTGATTAGTTCATGAATCATACACAAAGTGATCAATTTCATGTAAGCATTAAAAACACGCTAAAAAAAATGCATAAGTGAAACGAATCAAACTCTAATTCAATATCAAGTCATAACAGAATTCAAGAGAAGATCCACCGTCACCCTCTATGGAGTTAGTTCATGGTGATGGTGGAAGAAACAAAAACATAAACACAATAATATTCATGATAACAAACTAATGAAAATAAACTACTAAGTGCAAGGAAGGAACGAAGAAAACTAGTGTGGTCGTAATTGCCGCAGACTCGTCGTGGCCTCGCAGCGTCTTCCTGGAATTTCCCAAAAGCCTCCAGTTCCTCAACTCCGTTTTTCTCTCCAAAATTTAAGGAAAAAGGGGATTTTTTTTCTTTGTGGCTGCTCTGTTGCTTTTATAGGCGAAGTTGCTCTTTTGGTGCAACCATGACTCTTCAAATCGGATTGCCTCAGCCCAAATCATGCAAAAAGGGAAATTTCCCCTTTCCTGGCGCAGCCATCGCGACGCGACCATAGCCATCGCGTCACGACCATCATCCATCGCGACGCGATCAGCATGATCGCATCGCAATGGGCACTCGGGTGCCAGCGCTGGATCTTCCTAAAAGCTGGCTTTAGCTCCTTTTTCGCTCCAAATCGCTCATATGCTCCAAACCCGCTTTCTAGCATAATTTGTGACAAAAACAAACAACACTATAAAAACTATCAAAAACACCTAAAAATTCGCATTGAATTTTTGTCTAAGATCGCTTAATAATAACGTATAAAACGCGCTTATAACCATCTGTCCCAATTCTCTAATAAAAGGTTCAGTTCAACCCTGAGCTCGAGCTCTTTTGAGCTGAAAAAGAATGCTCTAGCTCGGCCCAACCCTTTGTATCTTCAGTGAATGTCAAAAATGTATAAAATGATAATACTTAATAAAATTCTTTTGTTTTTAACACACTCGATTGGTTTAACCTCATACGCAGGGTCTGTCCTTGGTATAATCCGGCTAGGCCCAGCACTAGGGCCCTCATTGAAATAGGCCCAAAAATTTTAAATAATTATTTTAAAAAAATTATAATAATAGAGGTATATGACCCACAATATGTTCGAACCGGCCTTGCTCATACGGAGTGGATGTTATTAGACTAGGTAATAATATACATATTGAAATGGGAAAGTCTTACCTTTAGTGTTACACTAAAATACATGTGTTATATAGATGTGTAACATAATGTGTCATAGATAAAATCATACTGATAATTCTTTTGTATCTTCAGTGAATGTCAAAAAGGTATAAAATAATAGTGAAATAACTTAACACACCCGATTTGTTTAACCTCATAAAGAGTGGATTTTATTAGACTAGGTAATAATATATATATTGAAATGGAAAGTCGTACCTACAGTGTTACATTGAAATACATGTGTTATATAGATGTGTAACATTATGCGTCATTGATAAAATCATACTGAAGTACATTTGTTATGCTTTTTATTTTCATACACTAATTGAAATAAATGGAAAAAAAAAGTTAGCGCTATACCCACATTTAGTTTTACTAATTTTAATATACCCAATATTTATTAAATTTGTGAAAATACTCACTGTAAATTGCTTACAATTAAATTGAGTCCAAATTACTCTCCTTAATAATTTCGAAAATTGTTTACCGATTATTGAAATTGAATTTGAAATTTTTAATTTTTAAGCGATTGGTTGATTTGTATTTAATATTTGAAAATTTACAGATTTAAAGTGTAACCGGGAAACCAAAATAAAGTTAAATTAGCACAAATAATTTCGTTAACAATTTATAATGATATTTACACAAATTTATCGAAACGTTGGATACATCAAAATTGATAAACGTTTACATGGTTATATAGCCAAAACACCCAAAAAAAAATCTATATTTGTTAGATAATAAGCTATATAGTTTAACTACATGCCAACAGGATTTCGTTCGCATTTCGGTCGATAATTTTCCGTTTCCTACGCTTTGTCGTTGGGATTTCCATTGACTTGTTAATTTCCCTTAATTTTGAAGCCTCAAAACGGCAATTAGACCTTGCCATGAACTTTGTAATAAACATAAGACCGTAATAGTTTCTACCATCAATCAAGATACATTCAGTGGTATTATATCAGTTTGACTCAATTAGCATATAATTGGACTGTAACTGTGCAGCCGTGTCACCCTGTCGTGACGCTAGCACTACCCAAACTATTCTCTAAAGAGGCCTTGTTCGGCGACCAAGGGCTCTACCGCAGAGAAGAGCGTTCTTTGGGATGGGAAGCTCGTCCCTCCAAGAGTTCGCCGGAGAATAAATGCGGAGATAGAACTGTTGCCCCAAATACTGGCGAGCCCAATTCTCCGACCTGATGTTCCACATCCCCACGTTGTCCAACGCCACGTAGATCGCCGTCCACGACTTCGGGTACACCTGAACTGTGCACCGAGACACCGTGTCCCTCAGATTGTAACTCGCCCTGCTCTCGCTCGTCCAATCCCCACCGTCCATTCTGCCATATCATCAAGTTAGACTTTCTTTGAAGAGGGACTAAAATGCTAAGAGCTCAATATTAGAGGTCTGACCCGACGACGAAGAAGTTGTGGCCACTCATGTGCCAGGACTGCACGGTCTCCTCAGCGTTCTCGAACACGATCTCGGCGAAGCCTCTGTAGTCGGCTTCCATGACGGCGGTCCTGAGGACTGCGCCGCCGCCGGAGGGGCTGCCGGGGATTCCTCCGAGGTCGAACACTCCTCCGATGTTGAAGTAATCCGCCAGCTTGATCGGAGTGTCTCCGGGGACAAAGGACACGCCGTTCACGGCGTACCTCTGCTTCGAATTGATGATCGGAGCCGAGTTCGCGAGCCTGATTGTCGTTGTTGTGTTGATCAGCCCGTAGTGGTACGACCCTTGCGGATTCGGCCTCGGTCCGCTCGCACTCAAATTTCTCCTGATTTTTAAGAACAAAAATAACAATAACATGTTTTCTATTTTAAGTAGGGTCATCGATGATAAAAATAACAAAAATAGCAAGAGATTACATTTTTTTTCTCCGCAATAACTAACAAAGCCGTGGTAGTTAAAAGATAAAATAAATTTCATTGTGCTTAAAATATTAAATATATAGACCATTATATAAACTCCATACCAAAATGAACTTTTTACTCATTTACATTTTTAAAGTGAAGTGAATATATGAGTTTCATCTAAATTTATCGAAATTTATCGCAAGTCATCGGAATTCGACGAAGTTCACCGAAAAAAATATATTTACTTTTTTATCAAATTTTTTTGAAAGTCATCTGAAAACCATTGAAATTCATCTGAATTCGTCGAATTTTTTTTTTTTTTTTGAAAACCATCGGAATTAATCTGAATTTATTGAAAAAAATTCATAGTAAGTTATCGTTGTCCATCTGAAAATCATCGCAAGTTCAATTTTTGTCATAGTAAGTGCGTTAAAAAATATTTTTTTTTCCGAAAATGAGTCAAAAGTTCAATTTGATATATAAATGATATAATGAGTTTATTTTTGATATATTTTACAGACGCACAAAATGAAATTTCTTGCGCTAATAACACGTGACTTCTATTAATAGGTCGTGAGTTCAACCTCCATTCCGCAACAAATCTACCATTAAAAAAAAAACTAACAAAGGCATTGAAAATTGTTTACCTGAAGGATCTAGCTTGCTCGAGTGACCAGTCGATCTGGTCGGTGGGGCCGCCAGGGGGAGCAGCGGGAGCGGCGGAGGGAGAGTTAGCGTAGCGGAGAAGGGAAGAGGTTTGCAGAATCCGGGAAGTGAAGCGTGTGGAGACGACGATGAGGTAGTCGCGAGGAGGCTGGTCGGCCGCCACCAGCACGGAGCACGACTGGCCGAGGTGCAAGTCCAGCGACGCGTACGTGTTCTGCAGAGTGTGCGTGCCTTCCACTTCCACCAACATCATCTTGTGCCCCTCGATCCTCAAGTTTATCGACGTTGCCAATCCCACGTTTGATATTCGCAACCTGTAACTCTTCCCTGCCCACGCAAACCACAACGTCCTGTAATTCAACGCTATATACATGTTTCTTTTTTCCAAAGACGCCCAACCTTGCTCGACTGTGAATGTGTTTCCGTTTTCTCCGCGTCCATTGATGAGAAGCCCGTCGGGGAAAGGGAGATCGTTGCCGTTGTCTAAGATTGCTCGCAGATCCTGGAGAGTAATGAGATGGAAGGGGAAAGGTGAGATTTACTGGCATACAGTTGAAAGGGGGAAGCTTAGTGCGGTGGAGTTATACGGTGTGGTTGCGTGCGAACCAATCGCCGGCGAGGAGGGTGAAATCTCCGGCGGGAGGAGGGAAAGGGACGGGAATGAGCGGGCGAGAGAGGATCTTGAAGGATCCAAAGCCACCGGCGGATTTGTGGAATGAGAGGGAAGGGAAGTAGAAGAAGCTTCCGATCTGGTCTTTCACTTGAAGCACGTACGTGAAGTTCTTCCCCGGCGGAATCGGACACGTTGTTCCGTACACTCCGTCTTCCCACGAGTTTCTTCGCTGCTGAATCCCATTCCTGACCCCAAAACAGCATTTATTCATATTGTTTTTCAATACTTTTTTTTTTGTTAATCGGTGTTGAAAAAGAAGTAAAAAGGAACCAGGAGATGAGGAATGGTTCGTCCAAGCTGTTGAAGACACTGACGATGACATTGTCGTTTGTTACCGACTCGATCGGAGGACCTGGAAACTGGCCGTTGATCAATATCCCCTGTATTTCCACACCCAAAAATATATTATTACATATAAATATTGGCAAAGAAAAAATAAAATAAAAGTTTAATTACCGTTTGTTTGACACCAAGAGGATATATATCCCCGTACGTGACGTTCCAGTTGTAGAATCTGTACGGACTCTCTGCATTGGTGAAGCTGAAGAGTAATGGGACAAACAGTAAAGAACAACAAACACTCCAGTACTCGACCATTTCTTCGCCAAGTTTTTTTCTCTGTGCTTTTGTCTTCTTGTTGAAGAAGGAGAAGAACTGAAAGTACACAAAGACAAGCCTTGAGAGCTAAGCAATCGACACAACAAGTGTCTTTCAACTCTGTAAAGCTCTCCCTTTGAATGCTTTTTTGTGTTGCTTTGTTTATCTTATTATTATTGGATTTTGAGTATTTATTTTTTAGTATTTGATGCTCTTTATATTATTTACTACTGTATATGTATAAGTGTTTATGAAGCTGCAAGGTTGTTGAGCTATTTTATGTATTGTGACAGAACCTAAGGCAAAGAGTCTCTGTCACACAGATCTCAACACACGTTCTTTATTGCATTGGCGATTTAGAGTTCCCAAGTAAAAAAAAAAGGCATGGGTTCGTAATTATATCAAAATCCAGGCGTAAGTACTCATAAATTATATTATATAATTACTAAATATACGACTTGTATCCTATAATTTAACTATGCTACTTTCAAAATGTGTGTGTTTTTGGGATAGAGTTGGAGTAAAAGAGACGGAGAAAATGACATATATATATATATATAATGATGGAGTAATATCATTTGACCACGTTTGACAATATCAGCGTTGGTCTTCAATATCATATCAAGTAAACTGCCAGTCCCCCAAGGACGTTATTGTAAATTCCCAGAGATTTGTGGTGAGATTTATTGAATCCAGAGCTGGTCAGCGAAGAAAATGGCTACATTTGTAGTGGTGATAAAATATCCCGCTGACTAGAGAACACTCGTCGTGGACCAAACAGAACTTATTGAATTCAGACCATTGCTTTGCTCGTTTCTGTGTTAGAATCAGAACTTATTTATTCACAACTTGCATAAAAGGTTAATTTTAAACTTTAAATAACTTTATTTGATGGAATTTCATCAATTATATATATCAAATAAACTACTCAAATTCAACTCCTTAGGACAAAAATGGTATAAAAGGTTAATTTTGAACTTTAAATAACCTTATTCCCTGGAATTTTCATCAATTTAAACGTCTCAAATTCAACTCCTTATGACAAAAATGGTATAAAAGATTAATTTTAAACTTTAAATAACCTTATTTCCTGGAATTTTCATCAATTATATATATCAAATAAACGTCTCAAATTCAACTCCTTACGACAAAAATGGCATAAAAGGTCAATTTTAAACTTCAAATAACTTTATTTCTTGAAATTTTCATCAATTGTATGTATCAAATAAACGTCTCAAATTCAACTCCTTATGACAAAAATGGCATAAAAGGTTAATTTTAAACTTTAAATAACCTTATTTCCTGGAATTTTCATCAATTATATATATCAAATAAACGTCTCAAATTCAATTCCTTACGACAAAAATGGCATAAAAGGTCAATTTTAAACTACAAAGAACTTTATTTCCTGAAATTTTCATCAATTGTATGTATCAAATAAACGTCTCAAATTCAACTCCTTATGATAAAAATGGCATAAAAGGTTAATTTTAAACTTTAAATAACCTTATTTCCTGGAATTTTCATCATTATATATATCAAATAAACGTCTCAAATTCAACTCCTTACGACAAAAATGGCATAAAAGGTCAATTTTAAACTTCAAATAACTTTATTTCCTGTAATTTTCATCAATTGTATGTATCAAATAAACGTCTCAAATTCAACTCCTTATGACAAAAATGGCATAAAAGGTTAATTTTAAACTTTAAATAACCTTATTTCCTGGAATTTTCATCAATTATATATATCAAATAAACGTCTCAAATTCAACTCCTTACGACAAAAATGGCATAAAAGGTCAATTTTAAACTTCAAATAACTTTATTTCTTGAAATTTTCATCAATTGTATGTATCAAATAAACGTCTCAAATTCAACTCCTTATGACAAAAATGGCATAAAAGGTTAATTTTAAACTTTAAATAACCTTATTTCCTGGAATTTTCATCAATTATATATATCAAATAAACGTCTCAAATTCAATTCCTTACGACAAAAATGGCATAAAAGGTCAATTTTAAACTACAAAGAACTTTATTTCCTGAAATTTTCATCAATTGTATGTATCAAATAAACGTCTCAAATTCAACTCCTTATGATAAAAATGGCATAAAAGGTTAATTTTAAACTTTAAATAACCTTATTTCCTGGAATTTTCATCATTATATATATCAAATAAACGTCTCAAATTCAACTCCTTACGACAAAAATGGCATAAAAGGTCAATTTTAAACTTCAAATAACTTTATTTCCTGTAATTTTCATCAATTGTATG
Organism: Urtica urens; assembly: GCA_958296335.1. Lineage (NCBI taxonomy): Eukaryota > Viridiplantae > Streptophyta > Magnoliopsida > Rosales > Urticaceae > Urtica > Urtica urens. The sequence continues at coordinate 12,128,908 of OY282525.1, forward strand.
TATCAAATAAACGTCTCAAATTCAACTCCTTATGACAAAAATGGCATAAAAGGTTAATTTTAAACTTTAAATAACCTTATTTCCTGGAATTTTCATCAATTATATATATCAAATAAACGTCTCAAATTCAACTCCTTACGACAAAAATGGCATAAAAGGTCAATTTTAAACTTCAAAGAACTTTATTTCCTGAAATTTTCATCAATTGTATGTATCAAATAAACGTCTCAAATTCAACTCCTTATGATAAAAATGGCATAAAAGGTTAATTTTAAACTTTAAATAACCTTATTTCCTGGAATTTTCATCAATTATATATATCAAATAAACGTCTCAAATTCAACTCCTTACGACAAAAATGGCATAAAAGGTCAATTATAAACTTCAAATAACTTTATTTCCTGTAATTTTCATCAATTGTATGTATCAAATAAACGTCTCAAATTCAACTCCTTATGAAAAAAATGGCATAAAAGATTAATTTTAAACTTTAAATAACCTTATTTCCTGGAATTTTCATCAATTGTATATATCAAATAAATGTCTCAAATTCAACTCCTTGTGACAAAAAATAGCATAAAAGGTTAATTTTAAACTTTAAATAACCTTATTTCCTGAAATTTCATCAATTAGTTCAAATAAGTTATTAATCTAACTCAATCTAACTAAATTTATTGTTATACTTTTGTCACGAATTAACAAGTCTAGTGTCTTCCACCAGCACTAACTTTTAAGGGGTATATGCTTCATGTAAATTGATTATGTTTTTCCATTCTTAATTTATGTTGTAAACTAAAACATCGGATTACAAAATCCTAACTAAAGGCCTAATCCGACTCCCGTACGCTTCTGCGCACTTATGTGGTGTGTGCCATCCTTGGCGCGTCACGTTAACCCGGAAAAAGAGCAGTCTGAGTTTTGCAAATTTTTGAGCCACCGTGAGGCACCGGGAGGTTGCAGATCCGAGGCCAACGAGTCGTTGGGAGCTACCAGAAGCCACCACCAGCTGACTCATATCCTCAGAGTCCCATCTAATACCTCACAACCCTAGGTTGGTGTGCTTGGTAGACCTAAACCCAATTAGAGTTTAAATGGATTCATGGGTCGAGCCTTGACCCGGTTGAACTAATTAAGCCACAGACCAGGGCCGACTTTACTTCTAGGCCATCAAAGCAATTGTCTTAGACATCATTATTTTTACTTTAAATTAGGTAATAAAAACCCAAATTTTAAATAATTTTTAGGCTTAAATTATTTAAATAGTGTAGTGAAAGACCTAAATTACTTAAATAGAGGCCTAAAAATAAAATTTGTTTTGGGTCTCAACAATTCTAGAGCCGGATCTGCCTCTAACTTAACCCAAATAACAAACATTGTTATTTAAAATCCTCTGACTCAACCCAAATAAAAAACATTGTTATTTAAAATTGAATGTTTTAATTAATTAAATCATATGGGCTGAGCCTTAGTGATTTTAATTTAAAATAAAGAAAAATCAATAACTATGATATTGATTTATTTTTCCTAAGGACATTGAATATGTGCCTTAAAAGAACTTTAATTTAATTTTATAAAAAATTAAATAATTATGGGATTGATTTAATTTCCTAATGGAATATTAAAATATGCCCTAATTGAATCCATGGCAAATAAGATTGGTCTTGTCTAATTTATTTAATAATCAATTAGGAAATGATCAAACCAAAACAAACCTTGCTTGTTTAAATTATTGCTTACTCCTGCTTGTATGCGTATAACTTAGAATTTTTTTTTTGTTGGTTTATGCATGTTGTAGGTTTATCATTCAAAGTAAAACGTCTAATATTATTAGGATAGTGTTAATGAAGAGTAGAACGAATCGAGAGTTTTGACACGAAGCCAATAAGCGGCGAAAGCATGAAGGTCTTTAAATAACCGTAGTTGTACCTTGCAAACTAGGGGCTCTCTTGTGAAGTGAGGGTATTAGGTAAATCAATATTAGACGTCACATAGCCTAATCACTAAACCGTGTCGAAACCTTAGATTTAAAGGATATATTAGAATCACTTGTGTTTTTAATATGACTTAGTAAAAATCAATGCTAGGTTAAATAAAATACTATAAATGAGTGTTCTTATTATTTTACTTTTACTCGAATACGTTCTAACCCTAAATTATGTGTTTCGCATGATGAATAAATGTCAATTATGAAATTCTCAAGAACAAAGTTCTGAACTGACTCCAGGAAGAATCTCAAACGTCAGGTAAATGTTGTTTTCTTGTTGTTAATATTATGGGTGTTGTTAATAATTATTTACATGTTATTTACAATGCTATTTATGAGTGGTTTATATATCATATACAGGTCATACAATATTATTTTTGAATTTCTTAAATTATCAGTGTCGTAATCTTCAGCTCTTGGGATTGTGACCAAGAACACTCATACAATTTTACTGCAAAAATATGTCAATTAAAACCGGAAAAAAAATCAAAACAAACAAAAACGTAACATGAATATGTTAGTGAATCGTGAATAAAACGTAAACAAAGTTGTAGTATAACCACATTTACAAAAGAAAAAATTGGCTCTATAGCCTTATAAAACGTTTCCATTTTGGATATACCCTAGGTTTCGTTAATAGATTGTAAATAGTCAGACAGTTTCATTTACATAATGTAAACAGTCCAAACTACCCATAATTTTTCGATTTTTGTTGAAATTTTAATATTAAATATGGGTTTCGAATTTGGATTTCAAAATTAAAATGTGGTTAATACGTGTTGACCTATATTCTCGAGATTTTGGATTTAATTACTCAATCAAATTTTATTTCCACATTTGTTAAGATCCTACATTAAAGGAAACATTATATTTTTTGATATTATCTTCATAAAACCATTTTCTCTCTCATAGCCGGCCAAAACAAAATAATAAAACAATATATTTTCAGTTTTGGTCGGGAAAAAAGATTTCGAGAGTTATGGGGTTGTTTGATGATGATGGTTTATCGATTCAAGATTTTGGTACGTGTTCGTAATTAATATGGTTTACGTCTTATTAACATTGTAATGTTATTTTGCTTGTTTCATCAGAATTAGTTTACATCATATTCATGTCTTATCAACACTATAAATTGCTTTTTTCGCCAGAATCGGTTTACATCATGTTTACGTCATATTAACACTTTAATTTTATTTGCTTGTTTCGTCAAAATCGGTTAACATCGTGTTTACGTTTTATTAACATTGTAATGTTATTAATTTGTTGCAGAGAACGTTTTGTTATTTATTTGTTGCATATATCGTTTTACTTTTTTTTCGGAAATTAAACTTTAAAACTAAAAATATTTTTTCATGGAAATTAATATTACTTCATGCGGTTAATGCCCTTAATTTCGAAATATTAATTGATTTTATATTTATTACATATTACATTTGGTGGGAAGTGTTTTTTGAGATATTTTTGTCTCTAAAATTTTGTAAACGAATTCACCTGAGTATTTTCAACTTATTAACCAAATCTTGGGTAAAACAAAATTAGTTATAGTTTAGATGACTATGCATCAAAATTATCCTTTACAAAAACAACACATGCATGATTCATTTAGTGAAAAACTTTCATAATGAAAGAGTTTTATCCTAAAAAATTATAGAAGATCCGACCAATTTTTTATTTTTTCGGAGAAAAACATGTGAATCATAAACTCAAGGATAAAAAACAAAAGAGAATTATATAATGAATAACTGGAAATCATTTTATAAATATGTGTAAATAAATAATTTTCT